>CM044886.1:34223661-34823661 GCA_024500025.1 Syzygium aromaticum | reverse complement strand
TCCCGTGTCCGACGATAGATGATCGTCCACACGCGCGCGCATCCGCGCATCCCTCCCGTCTTCTCCACCGTCCGATCAGAGGAGCCGCCCCAAGGAACCAAGAACCATGGTTGCCCGTACGGCCATCGTACGTATAACTTTTCTGCATACCTCAAACTACACACCCAAAGAGAAAGACGATGAAAATTTGACCAAATGAGTTGAGGGATGGATTTTTTTCTTACGACCAAGATTCAAATACTCAAAATGAACTTACAAATTCAGAATCGTTTACTTCGAAAACTCGAGTTATTAAAGTAGGTATGGACATCGACATCTTCGATCGTCATCGAATGCGAATAATGTTTGATATGGGAGAAAGTATTTCATTTGGTCAGAGACCTTTTTCGGTTTAGGTTGTGTATATAAGTGGGCAGGAGGCAGGGAGAGGTTGGAAAACCAAGAGGGGGTTCCATTTTTAACAAGAGAACAATCGTGGGGTTGCATCTTTTTCGGTTCTTCTTCTTTCTACCTGTGCTTAGAGAGAGAGAGAGAGAGAGAGAGAGAAAGAGGGTGTAGAGAGAGGATGGGGAGAGGGAGGGTGGAGCTGAAGAGGATCGAGAACAAGATCAACAGGCAAGTGACGTTCGCGAAGAGGAGGAATGGGCTCCTCAAGAAAGCCTACGAGCTCTCCGTGCTTTGCGACGCCGAGGTTGCCCTCATCGTCTTCTCCCATAGGGGAAAGCTGTACGAGTTTTGCAGTAGCTCAAGGTATATACCCCCCACCCCACCCGAAAAGATAGAAAGAAAAAGAAACCAAAACGAAACTCAACTCCGCCTTTCGTTCTTGACGTGTTTTGATCAAACGGGCGTCACTTTTCTGCGGGGAAAAACCCATCGAGAAAACTAAGGCTGTTGCCCGTCGTGTTTGGTTTCTGTTCTTCGGTCGAGGGGTTTTGGGAGAAGGTAAAAGTCGACCTTTCTTGGTGCTCAGGCTCGAGCCTTGCCGTTTTCGTGAATGTCTTGGCGTTTTTAGCAGGTTGGGTGTTGCTGTGTTGTTAGATCTGCAACTGGAAAACCATGAAAAGAAGCAAAATACGAACGCGCCGTGTTTATCTCTCCTCTCTTTTTTTTTTTTTTCCTTTTGTTTTTCTTTGTCTCCCAGTCTTGTTTTTTCTCTTTCATTTACTGTGCTGTTTTACCTCCTCGGTTGCCAATGTCTGAAACTTCCATGTCTCTCGAAGTTTTTTCCTGTGTCAACATGGTCTGATCCGAGCGACCAGATGCTGATCAAGCCTAGCTGACTGAAAACGTTGGTCTGCTCTCATGTTTTAGCATACAGGGATTGCTTTTCTCACATACCCTTTTGCTCTCGAAAACGTTGGTCTGCTCTCATGTTTTAGCATACAGGGATTGCTTTTCTCACATACCCTTTTGCTCTCTCTCTCTCTCTCTCTCTCTCTCTCTCTCTCTCTCTCTCTCTCTCTCTCTCATGCTTTGTTTCTTGGAATCAGGCAGGTATAATGAACTTTTTTATTAGGGTTTTATCATCTTCCCAAAGTTGGCGTGAGGTCTAGGGTTTCCTTCAGTCTTCAGATCTCTCTCTCTCTCTCTCTCTCTCTCTCTCTCTCTCTCTCTAACAATAAAGAACTGCAGTTCCACTGAAAATCAATGGTTAATCTGACCATTTCTGAGGAACCACTTGATGGAGCATCGTGTATTAACCTCCAGATTTTATACTTTCCTCCTGCAAATTAGTCAATGCAAATCAATCAGTCAATTTCCAGGGGAATATCATATACATCTTGTACTTTTGCTCTTTTGAAAAGATGGCTTTCGCTAGTTCAGATAGGAAAAATGGCGCACGATACTGATCATTATACCCTGACAAGGATTTGGATTTGACAAGCTAAGTTCTAATCGAGACCTTGTTGAAAAATGAGAGATAAAAAGTCACATGGTGCATGTCATATATTGAAAAATGACAAGCCTGAATTTTTCTGTTTCAAATTTATTGACCGAGCTCTACTTTTAGCAGGGCTGTACAATGATACATTCGTGTTGGATAAAATATCTCTTTGAAATTTTTTCAATCACATGATAGTGAAACAAGGATGAATTTACGTATTAATAAGTCAAGAATATCCTCAATTTTACAAAAGTATTTGTTGCAAAATTGACTAATGATACAATGTCGCGTGCATGTTTTAAGAACTTGCTATTGTCAAGTTCATATCCTGGTTGTTTAAAATGATGATATAAAATTCGAAAAGAGGCTTCACTTTCTCTTGACAGAACAATTTTGTGAAGGAGTATCAATCTATCTGCCAAGGAAATAAAGAATGAAAATGTTAGCACAAATGATACGGTTCCTCTTCGGTTGTTAGGATATCTAAATAATTGCATAAACTACTCTTGGCTAAGTATTCATATTATAACTTAAGTTTTGGTTGCCGATCTTTTATGTTGATTTCTTTTTTTCGTATGGCAAGTTTTCTCTTGGGGTTGGGTTATGTGGCTGTTAGAATTTGAAACTGAGAGCTCCATAGTCTCAAGCATTATGTAAGATTTGGTGTGTAGATTGAATGTGAGTTTACAATCCTCTCACTGTTTTTCTAGTCTAGAATTGGGGAAGAGAAAATGTACCTGACAAACTGAGAAGATGAATAAGAAGAGGATAGATAAAACAACTTCTTGATCTTGTGGTACTCTAGTCATATGCTACTATGAACACATCTCCTACAATATTTCTCTTGACAGACCATGCATTTTGCTTGCTTTGATAAACTGTGTATATAACACTTTCACACTAGTACTGCACACATTTTCCACACGCTCACATTTCTGTTTTAGGTGTGTAATCGCTGTTTTGTACAAGTTAATTAAGGGTAGGCATGCCTATAGTACTGGAGTTTAACACATGATCTAGTATGCGCATTCTCATATACCTTGAAGATAGGGAAGCTGTCATAGAATTTCTCAATAGCTGAAATAGATCTCTTTTCTTGCACCATAAGTCTACACCCCCAGTAAAGTACTCACTGCGAAGCAATCAATCAAGTCTTCAGGCAACCTAGTGTTAACTTCTTGTGACTACACATGAAAACATGGCCTTGCAAGGTACAAAATTATTCAAATTATTGTTCGATTCCATGAGGAGGATTTCATGCCATCCTAATTTCCAATGGAGGCTTTTGATTGCTTGTACTCATTGCTTGCACTTTCTGCTCCTCATTCATTGATCTTCATATGAAAAGCGGCATGCTCAAAACCTTGGAGAGGTATCAGAAATGCAACTACGGAGCACCAGAACCTAGTATCTCTACCCGCGAAGCACAACTGGTAATGACCACCATGATCCCATCTTTAGGATATTGTTTTTCTCGTTCCAGCAATTCTTGGGTATTGAAAACAAAAAAAAAAATTCTCAGTAAATTATGCGGCATTATGTACATGTGACTAAGTTTGATCCGTTCCACAAAACATGGGTTCCAAAACGAAGTAGCCAGTAGGGTTATCTGATTGAATTGCCGAGCTCCATCTATTAGTGATAGTAAACAAATTATAGTAAACCCATTTAGTACATGTGTAGCATTTTTTATATTCCTCTTAGTTTGCTAAGCATTTTAGCATCCTTTTAAACTTTTTACCACTGCTATTGGCTATGCATCTGAATATGGAACCCTGCAAGTTTAGCGCTTTGGATTGTGATGCCACATATAGTTTCTGATTGACTAATGTGGAAGAAAGGGCATTTTATAAAAGCTCCAGCTCAACTTCTTGTGTTATCCCTAAGCTCCTGAGACTTTCCAATCTAACTGAATAACGTATATCCATGAAACCCCTCCCTGAAAATGGAAAAAGAAAGAGAAAGGAAGTAATATAGGTGAATGTAGTACCGTATTTACGTTCAATTTTGCTGTTTGCCATATCTACTGGCAAAATCTAGTGAACAAGTTAGAGTGTCGTTTGATGTCTAAGTCAAAGTGGTGCAACGTGATGCTGGTCCCTTTTGTTGTTTTTTATTAGTGCCTCATAACTTGGTAGTCTTCTTTTTTTCTGGTTGGCCAAGCTCTGAAAACTAAGTATGCTTAGACCCTTTTTTTTTGGTTTCCTCGTTATGCATTCTTGTTCATTTCTCATACTCTACATTAGCGATGCTTGTGAAAGAGAGATTTATAGCACTCATTTTGCATGGAAGAATCTGAAGGAAACTGCATAAACCTCACCAATGCAACTAAGTACCTTTTTCCAGGTGTTCGTGTTGGATTTTTATCAAATGCGAAATGTCACTAGAAAGTGTTGCTACGTGCAGGACATAGTTTTATTTCAATTGAAGCAAACTTGTGCATGAAGTACCGTCTTACTAGTGAGGATATTCAGTGTGTGCTTGCTTGTATGATTGCCTTTTGAGCTATAATCCAAGTTTCTTTGCTTGAAATGCAATTAATTAGGAGTTAAGCAGTCAGCAGGAATATCTGAAACTTAAAGCACGCTATGAAACCCTACAGCGAACTCAAAGGTATATTATCACGAGTCATTTTCCAATATCAGTAATGTACACACTCATAAACGCACATAGAATTTGCTAATCATTGATTGCGCATTGTCTTTTTTTTTTTTGTCCCCCTGCTAGGAATCTTCTTGGGGAAGAATTAGGCCCTCTGAGCAGCAAAGAATTGGAGTCTCTGGAGAGGCAGCTCGATTCATCCTTGAAGCAGATTCGTTCCACCCGGGTACGCATTAAACAGTTTCTCTTATCCTATATATACAGCGCTTTGTGTTTTCTAATCTATTCAAAGTTTCTTGATTAACAAGAGTCTGCATTTATAACAAAGAGTTTAGGCATCTCCAAATAAAAACCAGAGATCAATAGAAAGAACCCGTGGCTTTTCAAGCGGACATTCTGTCTCTTAAGGTTGAGGCAATTGGGCATGATTCAATACTCTTGTCCAAGGATGTGTGCATGCTTCAATCTTGAGGCATTTGTCCAAGTTTGCTATTATGTGGCCAGACGATAATAAGGCCTGATAGCCCATCTATTATGCAGTTCAGTGCTACAATAAAAGTTGTGATGGATACATTTTCTGAGTGACCTTGTCCTTTGGTTTTACCAGACACAGTATATGCTGGACCAGCTCACTGATCTTCAACGCAAGGTATGATAAGATTGGCTCTTCAGTTTATTTTTCTAGCCTTCAGATAGTTACAATTGGAGCTTCATACATCTTCAGGAGCAGCACCTCAACGAAGCAAACCGGACCTTGAAGCAGCGGGTGAGAATGATAGACATGCTAAGAATAGTTTAGCATAACTCTCTTAGTAGCCGAAAGATTTGACAAGAAAAAAACTTTATGTGGCCATGATCCTTTGATTAGTATCTAGCTCTTTGTTCTCATCATTAGTCTCCATCTTTTTTCGCTAAATGCAATCGCTTGTGTGCCGCATACATTATATATATAACATTGCAAGACTGGTCACATTTACCATGTTGCACAAGATTCATCTTGAGGAGAGCTCAGCAGTAGCTAAAAGCAACGTGCGAATTTAAATGTGGTTGAAAGGAAGAAAATAAGCGTTAGTGTATGAGTCGGTGATCACGAGCTGATGCATTTGGTTTGTGCAGCTAATGGAAGGGTACCAAGCAACTGCACTGCAAATGAACCCAGGTGCTGCGGAGGAAATGGTTTATGGCGGTCGGCACTTGGCTCCACCACATCATGGGCATGGTGATGCCTTCTTTCATCCCTTAGACTGTGAACCCACCTTGCAAATTGGGTAAGGCTCTCTCTCTCTCTCTCTCTCTCTCTCTCTCTCTCTCTCTCTCTCTCTCTGGCCTCTTTGTATAAGTAATACCCTCAATCTTCTCTTTATGACCTCTCCACATACATCATGTGATATTGAGTACACAGCAATACTCCCAACTATATTTTTTTCTTCTCTATCTGGGCTTGGCTTTATGTAGAATTGATATGGCTCTCTTTACATGTCACTGCTCAAATATCAAAGTTTTTATTTTGCCCCTAACTAAGTTGAATTTTGTGGCTGCAGATACCCACAGGATCCTTCTGCATCCGTAGTCACAGCAGGTCCAAGCTCAAGTAGTTACATGCCAGGATGGTTGCCATGAGAGCAGAAGCTCATTTTGCTTATATATAATCGTCCTCGATTTGTTTTCTATGACAGTTCGATGAAAAAGATCATGTGACGATAAAGTTATGCAAATTATGGTTGCGAGTTTGGGAATACTCGGAAATAATTAATCCATAGTGTGATTCTGTGTGTGTTCACGAATTATTGCCGCCCTTATGAATTCGTTTAATCTAAAATGCCAGGTTTCGACCGTGACGGATATAGGGGTTTCCTATGAAATTTTCCATACCCTCAGCCGTCGTCTTACCTACATGATAGAATTCTCCGAAGGCCCAATTTCAAGGCCCATGTGCCGCATTTTTCCGACAATGGGCCTGTTATTGTGTTTTTGCTCGCTCCTTTTGGGCCCATGTTGTCTCTTTTCCTAATTTGTTGCGAGGATTTTTGTTCATGATTGCGACCCCGATTGTACTGACCTTGTTTGTTTCTTGATTAATCATTTAGCAAATGGCATCTAGGCACTTAACGTGAGCTGTAAAGTAAGATGCTTGATCAAATAGCACAGGTGAGGTCTGCAAAATGGAAGGAGATAAATGAGCAGGGGCATGGACCCGGTAATAGCAGCATGCATTTGGGAAGTATAATTACCCAAATTATATGTTAAATCCGTGATAATCGGTGTGCTTTTCTCTTAAAAAAATGAAGCTGTTAAGCAAAAGGAGTATCGGCAGATTCAAGTCGGGTTGTAATCCATTAGATTTTTTTCCCAATTACTAGTTGAAGTCATTTGTAATTTTCCTTTAATTTTGAGCGATTGGTTTCCATACTTTATAAAAAGACATGAAAACACGCTTGTAATAGATGTTCATCCCTCGATAGATGAATCGCTATACGCACAAATTCATGCATCACACAGTATGTGCTTGACAACATTTTGCGTACCGGTTACGAAACAAATCAATATGCTAAGCGTGACCGCATCTTACGCATCTGACTTTTCCCAAAGATAAGAGGGAATTATTATTACGAAGGCTAAAATGCATTTTGGACGATCGAATATAATGGCTTCCACCGATAAATGGTGAGTTCTATCAGATATGGAGACACAACATGTGGGTTGCATCATCTGATATGTTGTCAAACATGATTGGTTTTCTCCTCGAGCACTGTGCCTTGCTGATGACAAACTGTTTTCTTGTCTGATGATATTCGCCCACATTCGAACGATGTGTTCCGGTCAAAACGTGGCCAATCACGAACGATCAAGAACGACTTTTGGAGCATGTTCGGTGACGGGCCAAACAATGCCTAATTCTATTCTTTTAATCTTGGGAATAAAAAAAGGATAGAAATTCATTTGGTAAATTTTTTATTCTCGGACACAAATTTGTTAACAGAATCAGTTTTGAAACAAAATCAATTATCAAAAAATGAAAAAGAAATTTTTTTTTTCCTTCTTCTTTCTTGGCCTGTGTCAGGGCTGGACCCTCGCCCTCGTCAGATCTGGCGAGGGCTGGACCTTCACCCTCGCCGGCCTTGGCCTATGGCCGGTCGCCAACGACTTGGCCATGGGCTAAGGAAGGAGAAGAAGAAAAAAAAAGAAAAAAAGAAAAAAAATATTAAAATATTTAAAATATTATTAATAAAAAGAGATTTTGTACAGTTACCAAACGCATTTCTATTTTTTTCTATTCCAAGAATAGAAATTTTGGATAATTACCAAACGTCTTCAGATACTTAGAAATTGTTTTCAGGAATTGAATAAAAAAAATCATTTTTAAGCATAAATTATTTTCGAGAATAGAATGGTTACCAAATGCATCATTGCAGTTCCGATGCATCAGGCGTTTCCCACAGTTACAAAGGCCTTCTGCTTTCTTTGGCTTCAAGGCACGCGGGACATTCTTACATCACATTTGACTGGAAATGCATCGGATCGTTATGCTGGGTAATTTTTTTTTAATTTTTCTTTTGAGTTAATATTACCGAAAATCTCAAACTGGCACACTCATACTATATTTATCCCCAAACTAATTTTGGTGTCACCAAAACTCAAACTAGGACAATTGTGTCACGTTTACCCTAAACTGATTTTCGTTTCACAAAAATCGATATGGGTGTACTAATTTGTTATTTTTTGTAACTTGAAAATTAGTTTGAGGTAAAATGTAATAGTTTGAAATTTTTTTGTGGTATTGACCAGAGGTAGAGGTATTGGTTGACTTGTTGAGATAAGAAATGTTTTTCTGTATCTAGTCACCAACTCTCGACTTACCACCGGTAACGAAGATGTAGATATACTTTAATAATGAGCGAGTCCAAGTCGCAAAATAAATGTCTTATAAATATTCTCGAAGTACATTATCTTTTATCCAAAGCTCCGTTTGTTTTGTGGAAAAAAGAATGATTTGTAAAAATGATCGTTTGTATCGCTTAAAAAAATGAATGAACGAAAAATATTGCTATCATCCAAAAAAATATTTAAACATAAATTATTATCAATAATAAAAATAATTTCCATTGATTAATCATTTCAAATAATACGAGATCATTTTTAAGAAAATGTTTTTCATTTTCTGCAAAACCAAATGGAGCCCAAATGTTGAGGACAAATTGTCTTAAAGAACCTTTTTTACGAAAAATTCAAATCTGCGGAAGATTATTTTCCACTTAATAAATAGAAGGTAAAAAAAAGAATACAATATTTCATCAGAAAGGTGCTTCTCGAAAGATCGTGGTCGAACATGGCAAACGGTAGGCGTCGCTCTTCTTTCATCGTAACCAAATGGTAGGAACAATATATGACAATAACGAATATGTGAGTGTCCACACTTTGCCCAAAAGAATAGAGAAATCTCTTGACAGGATAATTCTGATCGAGAACAATTTAAATTTTGGACTAAAAGGCCTCCATCAATTCCACGAGATATCGACCAAAAACAAAAAAAAAAAACTCCACGAGAAAACCTCGTCGGAACCCCTCAGCCTAAGCACATCAATCTAATTAAAGGAAGCGACGACCCAACAGCCACCAAAATGCAAAGCTCTTGGAAGCTCACATAGAGATATGATACAATCTACCTAGACAAGTCCGATCTCAAACCATTAGGATTTGCCCCAGTGGCCATCCTTCCTACTTGAGAAAAGGAAGGTGGGGAGTTCGATTCTCCACCTTTTTAGGAAGTTAGGGGTGGGAATGTTTAATTTTAAATATGGTTTTCGACTCCCACACCTTGCAAGGAGGCAGGGTAAAAATCTGAGAATAAGTTAAGAGATAATAAGAAAGACAAAAAAAGAAAAAGTTCGATCTCGAAACCAAGAGTAAAGTTTGCCCAAGAGCCCTGTCACGCCCCGACTCAAATCCAATGCTTTCCACATCTCACTTCCCTGAGTCGAATGGTGCGACATCCTAGGAATACGTCGTCGACTCATGACAGTCTCGCATCAGAGTCAATCATAGCGGAAACAAATAATTAAACCCGGACAATAAATTAGAAAACATCAGAATTTAAACTTACTCGCTCAACCGCCAATACTTACAAAACTTATATCATCCACATATGAACATACTTACACCTTCCCAATATTTTTGAGTTCATAATTTTACATACATATCCACTGCGATTACCTTAAAAATCATACACCAGAAAGAGGTAAATTCCCTATCTACCAAAAGCGGTACTATACGAACACTAGCTCATCGCCTCCTCACTAGTCCTTGCGTCCTCGGTACAGCATCCATTCAGGGTGTACTTTACGAAATTATCCTCGGTGTGCATGACTGTACCAAAACGTTCTGACGGCGGTGGCGGCGATTGATTCCTTGTTCAGGTGGGTTATCTGAAATGGTTTGGTTTATACAATCATGAGACACTTCTCAATAAGTTGCAACCTAAACCTTACCTAGGCTATCATGTACCTCCAGACAATCACACAAACACACGCGCATTCGTGCACATCAAGTCATCACATCGCAGGCACATCAAATAATATTGTCAAACTCAATCATGCGTACACCTGCACTCAATCACAATCACGTCAAATGCAAACACGCGCATGTACCATTCTCATCCCATTGTTCCTTTCATTCTCATTTCCTTTTTGACATTCCTCGTCAGTGACCCGCATTGAAGTACACGTTTTAGGCACACTGCGATCATTAGTTTTTCCACAACACTCGCCAGTGACCCGCGTTGAAGTACTCACCTCAAGCACACTGCGACCATTCGTTTTCCACAACACTCGCTAGTGACCCGTGTTGAAGTACACGCCTGAGGACGGCACAAATTTTTCGCAATTTCTCATGCCATGCTACATCACAATTTCTTAATTACTCGCATGATCCGCAGTCATAGGCCATTCACTTTGCCAGTCACATGTGGCCAGTGCACGCAATAATTCACACTCGACTCCTGCTCAACAAGCATTTATCACACTCAACTGGCCCATCACACATGGCCCGTGCACATATCAATTAATACGTAAAACATGTTCAACAGCATTTGACGTGGCCAATTTCAATAATTAATTCAATCTGGCCCACGTGTGCACATAATCAAGCACATTTCAATCCATCAAATCACAGTTCAATAAACACACGAGGTCGCTCATAAGCCCACAAACACAGTCATGTTCATAGGCATAATTTCGACATTTCCAACCCTATTCAACACCACAATCCAGCCATACTATCACACACCAAACCGGCACTATTTATCCTTAAATCGAGTCCTAAGCTCGCCAATTTCATCCCACAATATCCGACACTCTATCCAGTTTCACTCCAACCTCGAAGCATTCTCATGTCATCCTCAAATCACACTATATAACACACATTTAAGCCTAAATTCTGGTCACGAGGCATTAACTACTCAACCCCGACACCCCCACTATTCCGTTCATTAAAACAAACATCCAAAGAATCGGGGTACAATTGGACTGTTTACACCATGACCGAAATCCCCTTCAAATAAATAATAAACGAGCTCCAAAAATTCTGAAATTTGGGTACGTTGCGTAAAACATCTTGCTGAACATTTTCCGTGAAGAACTTGAAATCCAGTTCCAACTGTAAACACCTCTTTCAGTCACTTGAAGTCAGACGAAAATCAACTCACTCTAACAGACCGTTTTGTCCTCAAAATATATTTCTTTCAATACCCAAATCACCTTGAAAAGTCTTGAAATTTTATATGTCATAGCCACAAATGTTCCCAACAATTTTTGTTAATGAAGTATTTTGAAAATAGACCTGGAAAAATTTATAAAAATTCAAACAAACCCGAAGATCAGGTGAACAGTAAATCGGGCAGACCCATTTCGATCCAAAGATGGACTCCCGAATGGCCTCAAATGATTTCCAAAAATTTCCAAATAAAAGTATGTTATATCTCAAGATGTTGGGAACAACTTTTATGAAGAAAACTTTCTCAAATTCGGCCCACAAAATTCTCTACAAAAATAGCAAATCGAGCGGGTACAGTAACCGCGAATCCGCGATTCACCTCGAACCTCACGGATTCAAACCCGAACCGATTTCTACCAAAATTCAACTGCCAAAACTCATTCCCCGACGTCTAATCCAACCCGCAACAGCCACTAACAGTCATGATCAGCCATCAACAATCACGATCAACCACTAATAACCACAATCAATCACCAACAACCATTATTGACACCTTAATTAACCTCTAAATCCCCTAAATCGCACCCGAATGAATCCGAAAATACTCAACGTCCTAGGCAAGGATTAGATTACAACTTACTTGGTTCTAGACTAAAGCGGCTAGAATGTAGCGCAGTGGCGAACGGCGGGGACGGCGGTAGACGGCGGCGGACGGTGGCGCGGCTTGGCGGTGATGAAGGCAAGTGGCGACGACGCGGTGGCGATCCGGCAATGTAGGCTTCACGGTGGGGGAGAGTTCGGGAGGGAGAGGGAGAGAAATGGAGAGAGAGGCGAGAGATGAGGGAGAGAAAAGGGAAGAGAGAGGATTGTCAAACTTAATCCCCAAGTTTTGACCAAAAATCACAAAATGACCAAAATGCCCATCTCTAACATTTTTAATCCAGTGATCGAGATTTGATCTAATCTTGAAATCAACGGCCCGGATTGAATCTTACTTTAAAATATCCAAGGGTATTGTGTCTTTTCCAACTTCGAGGGCAAAATGACCAAAATGCCCCTCCCTCATAAAACATACACTTTATTAATTCCCAAGGGTATTTTGGTTACTTTCTCAATTTCTTGCCCAATTTAAATTTTTCTGAAGGTTTCGGGCTCACCTAAAAATCGCACGTGTCTTTTGCGACATCGTCCTAACGTTTCGTCGTGATTTCCTAATGTTTCGATGTCCAATTTGGGCTAAATTCAATAATTAAATTTTATTAAACGCAACTCGAGCGTTTCTCAAACTAACAGGCTGCTTGTTGGGGAAATTCGCATACTCAACTCGTGACTGACAATAAATCGAGTCACGTGCAAATTCGTTCGATTCGTGACGATCTCGGTTGTCATTAAAATCGTGAAGATCAATCACTAGCTCCGAGGGGTACGATTGTTTGGTATAGGTTCAGGATTATTCGTCAAGTCATTTCGTGGTCCAGCAGAATCACCGTGATCCACTACTGTGACTGTGGCGAATTGACCTCTAACTGTCATTGGATCGGCCAACTGTGGCTCAAAATATCACTTCAACGATCTAATAGTCGAAAATCGATTTACGATCGAATTTTCTTTAGTTACGCAAATTTAATTCCCTTATTAGCCTTTTCCTAATGGTTAGCATCTCAGGAATGATCAATTCCGGGCAAGAACTAACTACTAGTACATTCATAAAATCTAGTATTTCATAAATCCCAAATGAACCAAATTTTCAGGATGTCACAAGCCCCCTCGTTTTGGTACGCAAAGGTCAACTCTACGATCTAAACTCCAAGTTCTGTCATCCTCCTTTTAGCTACTGATCAAAACATCGGATGGTCCATTCGGGTCACAAAATCTAGATGCCTCGACGCTCCATCTGTGAGTGCTAGTTGAATTGTTGATCGGAAACTCGGCCGGCCTCAAATTTGACCAAATTGCATGTCAAACAACTACATGTATCTAGACAGGTATGCAAACATGTTAGATGAATCTTGTCGTCGCGCATGTAGATAAACATCTGACACGTGAGCATAAATTTTTACATCTGACACGTGAGCATAAATTTTTTGGGGGCGTGCCTTCGTACAACAAAGTAGAATGCCCAAGTTGGACGAAGAAGGGAAAACGACACAAATAATTCCTGAACTTTGACTCGATGTGTAATATGATTTCCGAACTTTTAATTTGTTCAATGTGATTCGAGAACTTTACCCCAACGTACAATAGAGTCCCTAAACTTTAATGTGATCTATTGACTTTTGTTACATGTTCAATTTAGTCCCCGTACTTTATGAAAATAATCAATTTTGTCTCCAGACTTGAATTAATAAAGGATAATATTGTATATTTTCATACTGTTCATGAGCTAAATTAAACATATAATAAAAATCTAAGAATCACATTGAAGGATTAAAAATTTAAAAATCATATTACATGTTAAGGTAAAATTTAAAAATTATATTGAATAAATTAAAAATTTAGAAGCATAATGTATATTAAATCAAAATTTAGGGGCTTTAATGCTATTACCTCGAAGAGTAGCTACGGAAGACCTGTCCACCAAACGGAAGGACCCTGCGCCGTGGAGATCTCGATTGAAACAAAGGGAAAACGACCAAAAAAAACAGTCACTTCGATTTTTCAGACGGGATAAGTACGCGACCTGAGCGTACCCTCGCCGAGCCGCAACCGTCCCGGGGCACGTGCGGGCCGGACACGTGTCCCGGGCCATTTACCGGACCACGACACCTTTTACGGACGGACTCGAATGTCGACGGTCCGTCCGCCGGCAGATTTCTTAAATCGAAAAAACATCGAAATATAAATGCCTAGGGGGGAAGGGGGTACGAGCAAAACGGACGGTCGCGTCTTTTGATATTTTTCCTCATTTGTTCTGGGGATTAGAGAGAGAGAGAGAGATTTGCGAGTGTTTCGTCCTTGTCTCTGTCATCTCGCCGGCTACTCTCTCTCTCTCTCTCTCTCTCGCTTTCGAGTCGGCGCCAAAAAACTAGGGCAAAGTGAGCGAGGGGAGGGGATGGGGAGGAAGAAGGTGGTGATGAAGCGGATCGAGGACAACAGCAGCCGGCAGGTCACCTTCTCGAAGCGGCGGGGCGGGCTGATGAAGAAGGCGCGCGAGCTCTCCATCCTCTGCGACGTCGAGGTCGCCCTCCTCGTCTTCTCCAGCCGCGGCAAGCAGTACGTGTTCTGCAGCGGCGGCGACAACAGGTGCGCTCCCTCTCCCTGTCCCTCTTAAGTAGTGATTTCTAGAAAGTCGGAGATGGTTTTCTTTTTTTATGATTCCTTCTCTCTTTTGTCGACGTTCTCCGCTCGTTTTCCGCGTTTGGGGACCGTGGTTTCTTTCCTTTTATGGAAATCTCCGCTTGCTTTGGGCTATGGCTCTTCCATTAATTAATTGAGCGTCCCCCCTTTTCACGGATACGAAGTAGACCGGTCTCGCCTCGTGCTACATTTGACTGCGATTCTCCTCGCGTATCGTTTACTACTTTGTTCATTGCACTGCGGTTTTTGCGCAATGCACAGCGTGATTTGGTGGTTCGATTCTACATACAATACTCGATTGGGACTCGCTTTCTCTTTGCCCCGGTTGCTAGAACTTCACGCCACTGGTTTCTTCTTCTTCTTCTTCTTCATCATCATCCTCTTTGCTTTTTTAACGAGGAAGCATTTTGACCCCCCCCCGAAAAAAAAGGGTGGAAGCTCGATAGGGTTCGATGACGTCGAAGAGAATAATTAATCTTATTGAATTTGCATAGTTTGTGTTGGACCACTCGTTGCTGGCTCGTGCGTCCCCCTCCCCTCATTCACTGTCTTTTTGCGGGGGACGCTGCTCGAGTCGTCCTTTCAGTCCGACATTCAAGCTGAAACATGTCAGCTTTGACCTTGGCATCCATCGGATTCGCTGAGTGGATCGTCTTTGGCGGTGCATGCCTCGTAGATGATTATCTCTCGCACTTTAGAGTTTCCACGGGACGTTAATGCACTGTCGTCCGTCTCGGGCACTTTCGTGCGGTCTAGGTATGGGCTCTCAGTGTGAGCATTCTCTTTGTCAAAATTTCTCTTGGTACTTGAACATCATCCCCTCGTTCTGACAGTTGAAAAAGGTTAAGATTATAGTGCAATATTGTTGATTTCTTGAGCTTTGCCACGTCGACCTTTCCAGTGTTAGGAAGCAAAGCATACGTATAGTAGTTGTGTTGTAGACTCCAGAGAGAAGAAAGGATTTTTGAACATCATCCCCTCGTTCTGACAGTTGAAAAAGGTTAAGATTATAGTGCAATATTGTTGATTTCTTGAGCTTTGCCACGTCGACCTTTCCAGTGTTAGGAAGCAAAGCATACGTATAGTAGTTGTGTTGTAGACTCCAGAGAGAAGAAAGGATTTTTGAAAGGTGAAAGAACTGGGAAATTGTATTGGTGATGCGAATCCTGTGAGAACATAGCTACCATTTCAAACGATCGCGTGACCACCTTCATCATAGTAATTAAGATGTTAAAGAATATTGCACGATTATTATAAGTATGAATGTGCTCTTGTGAAGCATATGAGAAGCATGACATATTTCGGTCTTTTTGCAATATACAAAGTAGAAAGATTAGTGGCAAACATGGAAAGAGTTGGGAAGCAATCTCCTAGAATCTTTTGGCAAGGAATCACTTGGGGAGAAAGCTAGGTGGTTCAGCAAGGACCTTTGTAAACTTCTTATGTTGAATATAAGGAAGGTGCAAGTTGGCTTGGTACACTAGTGTTGTGGGATGAAAGCTTCCTAATCGATATGAGTCCCTGCAGCGCCTCATGATCTTGATGAGCCAGGGTTCCCAAGGATGGTATAGCGAATAGCATTTTCATAGGAGACTATGCCACACCCAATTTAGTTCAGCTGTCCAATCTCGAGCAAAACTTACAGATGACCTCAACATAACAACTGGTTTCAGCACGTTGTGGCCATAATCAGGACAGCAACATTGGCTCCTAACCCCGCCTTCAGAAATCGTCTATGATGATAATCGTCCCATCCTTAGGATCCTAGCACAAAATCCCGACGTCGCTCCTATTAGCCCTTGTGCATCTCTCACTCTTGACCCCGATATCACAAAATCCTAACTTTTACGCCCATTTAGGTAATGGGAGAAATTGGACCATGACACCAGGCTAACATATATGTACATTGCTAGTTTTTGTTGAGCGTAGATGGAGAAGATTGAACACCTGAAAGGATTGTGCTTGGAGTCATTGACATAACGGTTTTGTCAAGGTGGTGATGGACTCGTGATGTACCTGGCTAGTTAGAAGATAGACTGCCTTCCCTTATTGATTCCTAATAGCAATACGGCAAATTCTGTTACCAGTTCTTATCATACTTGTATTGCTATGTTTGAGCTTCCAATTCCTCGAGGAAAGACTTGTAATGGTTTCTACTTGCATCGTGGAAGAGTGGCATCAACTCCCTACCTATTGTCCGTGAGTGGCCAATACAAAATCTAAAGATTCGTGAGTAAAATAATTATACAATTCATGGACCTCTAACACCAAAAACTTCACACTCGTCCTATTGTATCATTCGTTTTATATTGCTCACATCTTATCCTAAATACCTATTGTTTTCGCTCAAACAACTTATGAGTTTTGAGACTCACTAACCAATAACCACATTGCTCGTCTTTTTGAGGTTTCCTTATGTTTCTTAACTTTACCATTATTCTCTAAGATTTACATGAATGGTCAAATCTTGCGTAGCGAAATTGACCATTTTACTTCACTTGTTTTCCTGTCCAAACCAAGATTTTTATGACTATCTAGGGACATGTTATCCTACCGTTTGACTTCTCTAGTTTTTTCCTAAACCAAGCTTTTGACGAAGCTGTGGAGACTTGCGTTTCCCCTCATGAGTGTTACGTTACACCACCTTTGGTTTCCTTCACCAAACAAAAGTTTTTCACTATTTTATTGTGGTGGTTTTTGCTGATAAGCTAAGCCACACCAAAGGATACTTTGGAATACAATTTGTCTCCATTGGGTGCCTTCACCAAACAAAATATTTCATTAATCTCTAGTGATCCTTTTTCCAATATGCTACACCAAACAACAATTTTTCTTGCTAGTCGTACCCTAAGCTTCTTCTTGGCGCATTCACTCAAAATAGATTGAAATGGAAACATAGCAATATATTGTCTCATAGTATTTGTTTAAAATGTTGGGGGGACAGTTTGTTTAAGGAACAGCTGTCATACCAACTGTTCGAGAATTTCTTGGTCGCCACACTAGGCCAAAGTAAAGTGAAGTCATCTACATGCATCTTTGTGAAGGTTTGTTTTTTGCATATGTTTGCTCTCAACTTTCCAACAGAGCTGCAATTGAAGTAGCAAATAACATTCGTCTTCATATACCTTGTCAATCCACTGGAATTAGCGAATGGACACATGCCATCGCTATATCATTAGTCAGTCATGGCGTTTAAGCCCTCGTGCAATTGTTAAATTAACACCTTGTAGTTGTCTATGCTCGAATAATGGAATTGACAGAAAATGAGGACGTTCCTTAATAACAACTTGAAAGGACTTCACAATGTACAATAATTCAAGTAACCTGTAGAGCTGCATAAGCATCCGCAGTTTGGGTTTCTTCAGTAACTACCTGTAGAGGATCATCGCTCAATCTTTAAAATAATAATCACTTTCTAAAGTATAAGCTTTACAAGCAAATGCATATGTATAAGCTCATGGAATATCCTCTTTTCTTTCGTTTTTGCTTAACTTATTAAAAAAAATGAGACCACAAAAATTGATCAATGAGCCATATGAGATAGAAAACTCCTACTCACAAGAATTATGATACCTTGCCTATGTAATAAAAAAATAAACTTTCTAAAATCCTGGCAATTGATAGGAGTCCAATTTCAATAGATAAGATTATCCTTTCAATTTGAATCGCACTTCTTTTAAGACTCTTATTTGAGTTAATTTCACTGTAACTTTTTAAAATTTTGTGCATGTGATGACTTGGTTCCTTTCATGATCAACTACTTCAAGAAATTGAGGTGCCCATGATTTATCGATACATTCTCTAGAACATAGAATTCTAATGAAGGACTTGAATTATTTGATAGTGTTCGCGTAAAACTTCACAGTCTATGTTATTACTTTTCATTATCAATGCAGTTAAAATAGAGTCTGCCTATCATAAAATAGTGAATATTTCAACTATCATGATGAATATTTTGTTTTTTCATGAAGAAATCCAAGCCTCGTCTATTGATCTTTTCCCCTGACGACGTTGCTCTTCTTTTGAGAACGATATCTATGCCATGGCAACCTTTTTTTCCCTGTAACTTTTCTTTAGAATATCCATTATATTGGTATGAGTCTACTAAAATGAGACATGCAGTAACTTCTATATTCCTCCTTTAAAAGAACATCTTACACGTGCTTTTAAGGCTCTGGATGGGTGTCTAGATCTTCGGAGTCGCTCCACTAGCCTCTTCTCATACTTTTCAAAGAAGGGATTGTACATCTTATGGTACTTCTCTATGATGAAATTCCAATTAATATTGATACATCTATCGTAGTAGGAGGGTATAGGCAAAGAGTTTTTTGGCCTAGGATGAGGCCGTGATGCTTGCTTGATTAGCCTATAGCACCAGAATAACTTTACTTAAATAGGTGTTTTCGAGGACAGTTTTGCGAATCGCATCCTTGTATCCAATTGTACCACACTCTATTTGGCTTGAATCCAGTCTCTTCAAGCTAGACATACAGATCACTTCAGCATAATAACTAGTCACGACCTACCGTTGCCATAATTAAGAGAACAACATCATCTCCCTATTGTTTTGTACATAGGACCAACTTGCTTTGAAAGATCCTTCAAGAAGATAATCATCCCATTCTGAATTCCTAGCACAAAAACACTCCACTCCCATCCCGAAGTGTCAACCCTTCTGCATCTCTCTTATTTCTTTGATGCCACGGAGCCCCGTTCTTCAACCCACATGGATATGGGAAAAATCGGATTGTGGCACTCTCCCCCACCTAATTTTCACATAACCTTCGTAGCTGGTTATTTTGCCATTTTCTTACTTTTTTAACTAGCAACTCCACTCTCTTGGGACTCTCATGAATGGTAACGCTCACCAGCAGAACATACCACTTTTCTTATCGGTTGCTTCCTGTACCAAAGTCGATGGTTAATCTTCTGTCACTTATGCTTTCCTTGACATGTGTAGCTCCTGAACCAATTGTGCTCCCTTGGTAGCACCCTCTTTCTATTACTGGGCATCTCCTAATATCAGCAAGCCAGCGGAGGTTGTTCCTCTTTGGAGATGTGGCAACATATCTCTTCTTGGCATCGGCTACTGGTCATTGGTCGAAAGTTTCTTGGTCAAGGATGAGGCCGTGCGGCGCCTAATGAGCCAAGAGCACCAAGCCAGCCTTCTGTAAATAATTTGTTCCCAAGGACAATATGGCGAGTTGCATCCTCCACCATTTCGTAATTATCTAGAGCAAGGCACATGGATCACCTTAGCATAACTGATTTTAGCCTGCCATGGCCATCATCAAGAGTTCGACATTAGCCCTCAATCAGTTTGTGCATGGCCAATACCTGCCTTACGAAATTCTTTAAGATGATAATCGCGCCATCCTAAGAATCTAGCGCAAACACCCTAAAGCTATTCCCATGAATCAAATTTGTCGACCCTTATGCATTTCTCACACTTCATCCCAATGACACAAAGCCCTACTCTTCAGCTACATGGGCATAGTATAAAACTTGGTATGGTAACACACACATATAATAGGCGCCGAAATGTGACATTTGTTTCAATGAAAAGGTGACCAAGTCAAGTTTAGCTTAGCTAAAATGAACAAGCCCAAAACTAAAATGAATTCTCAATGTTTGGACGATATAGAAACACCGTGAATTTATCGACTTTACCATGGAGAATTTGGATCGTTTTGACATGTAGCTTTTTCCCTCATGTTCATTTCCACTTTCTTCAATTCCTTCAACCATAGGCAACTTTTCCTTTTGGTATTGCGTTAGGTGGCTCAACCCAAAAAAACGTAATATGTCTCCTTAATTTTTTTTGGTTCAATGTGTTGCAATTCACACACCATTCTAATTTAGTACTTAGCTAAATTATACAACACATTTTGATAAGAAGGGTCAATATAAATTTGGATTTTTCATTGTCAATAACAATTGTCGGGTATATTTTGATAACTATGAGAAAGATTTTAATGATTGATCCACTTATTCAATAATTAGATCTAACATGACAACGAAATTGATTGATACTTGGACTTCATATTGTCATGAAAAAAGAATTTTCTTCGAATTGGCATGAACAAGCTCCCTATCAACTAGAAAATCTTCATGGTATACTCTCTCTCTCTCTCTCTCTCTCTCTCTCTCTCTCTCTCTCTCTCTCTCTCAATCAAGCCTTTTCCTTGAAAAACACTTCTAATAACGTATAATGGTAGTGAAAGCTACACAATGGGGGATAATATTGTACTCAACTAAATTGCTTCAATTAATGTTTGCTTTATGGATGATCTACTAATGGCATCAACAATCTTATAACAATTATACTGAACCATGGCATGCACAATTCTGAGAGATGCATAGTTAAGGCTTATACAGTTTCATATTTGGACTTTTAGTACCCTTAGATAGACCTGTGCAAGGTTCGTCAAAGTGGTATGCTTTCTTCATCACCAAGTAGAGATGAATACCATATGTAGTGTTGATAAATTCTTTAGCGCTGAATTTGGGTATTCAAGAGAACAAGTTGTTCTAAGCCTACAATTTTTTGCCAAGGTTGCACCTTTTCCTCAAACGTCTGAGTTATACCAGCATGATTAGGCCTAAATGGTGGCACTTTCCAATATTGGACTTAGTGGATCGGATGGGCAAAGCTAGCCTACAGACCCATGATCAGTTGACACTTTGACGCCAGTTTGACCCATTTAACAACAGTTCATACAATCTTTTTCGTCCAAACCTTATTGAAAAAGCTAATGCCGCTAGCTAAATGATACTCAGAGCCTAAAACATCTAAAAGTTTCTAGTGGGAGCATATAGCATAAGCTTGTTACCTTTCGCCTGGGGAGATCGCTAGAGGGAGCTTAAGTCCAAGCCCGTTAACATATTCAGTTGGACCTATTTGCATTCAAATGCTTGAGCAAATAAGTTTTTGGCAAACTAAGATATAATAACTACTTTACACGTCAGCAATTCTCCAATATGGGATTTCTCTAACACAACTTACATTGTATTCGAGCAATCTCCTTCTCACTTGAGTAGAGTGTTAGGTTGCTCCCCCTTAATCTAGGTATCCTTTTGCATCAAGATATTTTAGCTTGAATAGATTTGGGGTCCTTAAATCTACCATCGGCTTTGATACAAGTTGTTGATAGCGTGCAACAAAGGCTCAATACCTTTTGCTTGAGGAGATTGCCAGGAGTGAACTCAAGTCCAAGCCTATTAACATATTCAGTTGGACCCACCTTCATTCAAAAGCGTAAGCCAATGAATTATAGGCCAGCTTAGATATATTAATTGTTCTACACTACAATAATTCTCATGTATGGAATTTGTCTAGCAAAACTCACACGTGCATGTGAACGGTTACATATCCATTCAAGTTCACATGTAGCCCTTGTGAACCCAACAATTATTGACTTTGACACTTTTTGTACTCTTAAGTATCCCAAGCCCTTCATCAGTGCCTTGATTCGGGTTTGTGGAGAGCACTTGTAATGTTTTCTCTTGCTAGAATAGGTAATGCTTGTATGCTATATAGGGGGTTCAACTACTAAACTCTCCAACACGATGGGCCCTTGATGTACACTGTTTGGACTATCGACTAACACTACCAAGATCTAATGACCGTTTTCATACTTTCTAACAAACGTTCATGCGAATTGTGTACGTGCCATTGTATTGGGATGTTGTGTGCTTGAGTTGGCCGCTATACTCCTTGTTTCCCATGCATGGTCCTTTGATTGAGCCAAAAACACAAACGGTGACAACATGAAATAATGGGGAACATAAAGAACTTGCCTTGATTTGAAGACAGATCCGTTTGATACTCACGATACATAGGTAATTTGATTTGAAGACGAATAACGATAACAAGATTATTATGTGATGTGTGGTGCATTTCAATTGAGCTTGCTTATGCCGCTATCATAAATGGGTCAACTAATTATACTTGCTTTTGGGTAAGTGTTGGGAAATAAGATTGCGGTCAACTTTTTTTAAGCACTGTTTGTTAGACGTTTCTACGTGTATAGTTTCTCAAACATGTTATATATGCTTATCTTCTTACTTCAACATGTTCAGCATATTTCTTAGAAGTTTGTACATGTAAAATTTCTCGAACATGTCATATATGTTAATGTTTTTGGTTGAACGTGTTCATCATGCAATAGACCATGCAGTCAATGTAATCAAAATACACAGTACTAGGTTTTAGTGAGTGACGCAATCCAACTATAGGATAGAGTTAATATATTCACCTATTTTAGTTTTCTAGCATACTCTAATGTTTGTGTAATCGCCGTTAATATTTATGAAATTCTGACATGATTCCTTCTTATAATCAATTTCATTACGATTTTTTCTTTGTTTAGTCAGAGGACATGCAGCACATTTTGAACAATTATTTCGAATGGAGGCAACTATGAAATACAAGACCATACGAGACAAGTTGGTCTTGTTTGTTAACTTGACTCTTTTCGCAAGTAATTGTGTCAGGGGAATGACCAAAGTGCAATGACAATTTGGACTTGGATGAGACTTATGTTGCTGTGCACTTATAGTGCAAAATCTGTTGAGTTTGTCCTGATACTGTTATATTGCTTGTGGATTCTAAATATTTATTTTGACGGTCAAATACTCACATATGTTGTGGTCCTTTCTTTTTGTGAATTTAGAATTATGCTTATTTAGTCTTTAGCCAAACCGACCATGTAGTAGTCTACGTGGGAATTGTTCAATAATGATGGCATCAAGTACCAAAGGACTTCGTCACGTCTTCCTCTAGTCAAACTTCAACGGATGACAATCATAATTCATGGATCTCTTACATCTGACTTTACTCAGAGTCTGTCTTCTTTCATTTCTAATACGTGATATGCCGAAGCAAAATGATTGTTCAAAGCTCTATTGAACTACAGATAACATGATAATATAAATAGCAGAAAAATTTTCAGTCTAGTAATAGGGCCATCCATCCATGAGCCAGAAGAATTCATGATCTTGCTTTTCGTATGAAAAGTCTATTGCCTAGGAAGTAGGTAAATCATATGATCCTGTAAAGACATCCAATCATAGGTCATCTGGGTAAATACATAAGGACGAAATTAGATTTTTTAAGTATTGCAGGTTCAGCCCCTTCAATAAGATCTAATATGGGCTGGGTAAGTCTTGCTCCGGAGAAAGAGAGAATTTGTGATATAAGAGGAGGGAGTGTTGTATTAAGTGTCACAAATAAATAGATGCCGACCAACTTGAGCCTGAGAGGATGGTTGCAAATGCACATTAACAATTATCATTGTTATAATCATCCCTACGATGATTAAAGTGGCATTAATAAGTGTGAATTTGTTTCACAGAAAATGAATGACTTGAAAAATATTTTCCTAAAAATAATCACTTATATTGCTTATAAAAATGAACGAAATAAAATTATTTTCACCGTCCATAAAAATGGTTAGACATAAATTGTCGTGGATAATGAAAACATTTTTTTAACTAATTATTTATAGCGATTATTTTTAGAAAAATATTTTCCAAATCATTAATTTTTTGCGAAACAAATAGGGCTTAAGTAAGAAGTATGTGCATTGACAGCCAATGAACAATGGATTGGGTGGTGTGATAGAATGGATCACTTATTTTGTATTGGCAGATTATTTGTTATGCTCGTAGAACAAAGTGGATATTGATATTTCTCAAGGCATATCTTCGTAGCTCTCTTTCAATGGTATGAATATATGGTTGCCACTATTGATGAAGGCTCTAGTAAATGACATAGTTTTCTTAACTCTTCTTCAATTTAAAGTGATGCTGGAAATGTTGAAGTCACCCACGCTAACACTGTCATAAACCACACTCGAGATTAGACAAGGTTGACAATAAGAGTCAGCAATGACTTTGTAAACAGGAAGTCTCCTCCATTGATATAGGCTTGAATCTATGATAGTACTCTCTTTTAGGGAACTAATCCTTCGCAAATATTAGTTCAGTATTGGTAATTGTGAAATAACCTTGATTTACCTATGTATAATTTGATTACCTACAAAATGAATCTTTCTAATTCTTTGAAAAGCTGAAAAATCCAAATTTCTATCTTTTAACTATTAACTGTGATTTGATGTTTGATATGGCTATTGAGTGAAAATTTATTAAAGGTGACTGAACAAATAGGTTGACATGTCTTCACAAAAGTACACATAGACGTGTTGATGGATAGCACAATTATGATGAATTTAGGTTGGATACGGCGTCAAATAGCACGACTCTGATGAATTTAAGTTAAATATGGCATCGGTAAATGATTCCCTTGATATTTCCTAATTGGTGGTCAAATTATTGATCAAAGCAAATGATCAGCTATAAACCTTACCTCTTTTCTCCTTTCCTCATCTTAATATTTTTCTCCTTTTTCCTCATCATTGTTTTGGTTAAGTACATTGAGTTAATAGGCTTGCAACCTCATCTGATAGTTTTAATGCTGTTGGAGAAAGATAAACTTTGGCAGTTTTCCTTTTTCACTTTCTTTTTGGGTAGGGCTACAATTTCCTCAAAAATCATAAATACGAGTTGTTTGGTATCTTTGGCTAAGTGAGCCTACTAGATCATTTGTGAGGTTCAAAATATTGGAACCAATGTTTAAACTACTAAAATGTGTCTTGCCAGTTGTTACATCACAACTTTCTGGAATCTAATGCAAGAAAGTAACACTTAAACGTACAAACAATATAAAGTTAGGAGTTCGATCATGCCTTTCATTCTATGTGGGAAGGAACAGGATTCATGTGCATTTCTATTGCTTTCTATGATGAAATCCACAACAACATGGTGCTAGATCTGTTATGAGCCTATCAAGTTGGTCATATCTGTTTTTTCACAGAAATCTCTTGATGCTTTGTGATGATTATATGGTCTTGCCATTTTATAAGACGAAGTTGGTCTGGTGAGCTCAAGAGGCTGCTAGGGTTATATGTCACCCGCCAACTCTAGCGTGTCTCTGAATATCATCTTAATGCTGTTTGGCAATGGATCAAAGGGCTTTTTCTCTCTGTTTGGTTTTAGCTGGTCATATGTCATAAAGTCAGATTCAGTGGTTCAGCTTCTAGTCAAGATTTATTATTTTATGCATACCTTAGGCATGGGGTTAAAATCTCCTTTGATTGTTTCTTGGCTCGAATTGTTTGCTTGTCTGACCTTTGCATCCCACCACTCTTCTTAAAGAAGTGGTTCTGAAGTCAAAAGGCAATCTCTTTTGGGAGTTACTGAGGATTATGGTCAAAACATTACCCTGGCAAATGATCTAGAATTACCGGTGCTGACCTTGCTGTTACAATCTTAAGCTCAATCAAAAGGTCATTAACAACTGGATCTTTGTTCCAGATCAGGTTTTGGGTTTTGTTTTTTCCCAGAAGAAGTATCTCATCAATTGGCTTAAAGACAAATGTCTGGACTACGTTTTAAGAATTTAAAGGGACGTCCATTCTTTTTATGTTGTTTAGGAAATTAATGACCAGACAGAGGACGACACATATTTAGGAAATTAACTGGTTAGACCGCGAAGAGACAGATTCCTGGTGTATTAAACTCAACTGACCATTTACTGAATCACATGCTGTCCCTGTGGGATGCTTGCTTCAGATAATATTTGAGGTGGATGTCATTTTAAGAATGTGTATTTGAGTTGGATGCCATTTTAAAGAATGTGTGTTGGTTTTTTGTTCACATACGAACCTTCGTGCTGGCTCTTGGACAAGTAAAACATTTTTGGGTTGGAGAATGTGGAGCAATCTTGTTTACAAGCAGAACATGTGACATCGGCTTTGCTGCAACCTTGATGACAGAACAAATTCTTTGCTTTTTATAATAAAACTTACTTTGTGTGACAACGGTCGAACTTTCTGGGCAACTCCAGATTCTAGCAAGAATATTCTGATGTGACAATTTCATCTATATGTGGAAGATCTATCTCATTGAGTTTTACAGTCTGGTCAATACTGATGTTTCTGAATTTTTGGCTGGAAGAAGGGCTTGGGTTGAGTAATTTTGGGATGTAGTCCGATTCTTATGCTTCTGTTCAGTTTATACCATTCATACTCTACAAGATGATCACTGCCATATGAATGTAATCTATTACGAATTGGAATGGTTGACTGCACCTGTCACACCCTCAGCATTCTACATAAGTCTAGTCAAGTTGCTATACTCTGCCATACTCTCTGAAGATAGATGTCTGAGGAGCTGGAATCACCTTCAGAGTTGATTAGGGCATATCCTTCTCCTACTTTTGTTCTTATGTGCCGCTGGCTAGGTATGGTTTCGTCAGATATCTCCCTTACTGGTCCTGGAGTAACATGTTGGAGCTATTATCTATTTTTCTATAACATTTCTTCATGCCTATATTTAGCTTTTCCTGCATTTGGACGTTGCCATTCTATTCCCTCCTGCCAGTGCACTCATCACTACGTCATTGGCATCATTCATGACTGATGTTGCTTCCTTTTCTGACCTTCTTTGAGACTCTGTCATAGATTAGTGTAGCCTCGCTTCTGGCTCTAATCTAGTGATCTACAGTCTTGATACTTATAGTACTAAATGCACTGAGTCCTTGGTTCAGCTTGGCTGAGATCCTTGAGCGTTACCGGAATCATTCAGAAGAAGCAGAGGGCTCCAAAGATGCTAACGAGGTATTGACTAATTTTGAGCTGAGAGCTTGATACTAAAGCATTACTTCATTGGGATCTGAGGAAAAAGCCAATAGAGCTGACGCCAAGGATCAGTCAGATTTAAATCCCATTAAAGAGGAAACCATAAAAGGTTTTCATTCAAATTCTATCCGTCTAAGATTTATCATTGATTTAGATGCTAAATCACAATCTGAGTTCCATCTGTCTAAATTGGATCATGTTAGTAGCCTGACTTACAAAAATGGTTTGGCGGGTGTTGTCTGGTCTTTCCAATACTTAATTGATTAATTCTTTGGAAAGACTCAATGTTTAATACGTAATGGTGCAGTGGAGCATCTTTATCAGATTAGACATGCCATTGAATCAGTTACGTGTTGTCTGTAGTCACGATGCTTGTTGAGTAAAGTTGCGTAGCTTTGCATACATACTTTTCCCTGCACTTGCACTTAATTGCTATCCATCTTCTAGGGCACAACTACTATTGTAGCTGCAAAAATCCACTCCTTAATGATCGTTTTTTCTTAGGGATGCCTATCTGGAGAATCAAGCCTGCTATCACCCTCACAGTTGCTGCAGTTAGTTCAAAGGCAATATACTTTGGCTTCTCCAACTTCAGCTCATCAGGCATAGGATTAAGCTTGTTTACCATTCTTTCCTCCTCCATTTGTTGCAGATACGTGGAAGGGCCAGATGATGACAATGTCAGTGTGACTGATCTTGTGCATTTGGAAGAACAACTTGATGCTGCTATCGTGCAGACTCGACACAGAAAGGTGTCGTCTCTGATTTTCCTCAACAAGCGAAAGTTTAGTCCCTCTTCTCTGAGGCACAATATCTTTGAATACTATGAAATTGCAATACAATGCGAGTGCTGTTGAGATTAACCTGGGGCCCATAAATCTTTGCTTTCTATGCTGACTGATCTATCTAATTATTGGCAGTTACAGTTCGTCTGAGTAAGGGTGTGGCTGTGGATGTTAACTGCAGTTATCGTGGGATTTTCCTCTCCAGAATTTTTTTCCATGATGCTGTATCACTGGACCATTCGTGATCAGCTTTTTGAACTTTAATTCGTCACTTCTTTAAGATGAACCTACTTCGGACTGGCAACTCTTCTTCCTAATTTACTATTTTGTCCCTGCATAATCTTAAGATTCCATTGACATTCACTTTCTCCCTCCTGAATGGTAACAATTTTTTAGCAACATTGGGCCCACTCCACGTCAAGTATATTAGTCTACCGTTGCGGTCACTTTGTGCAACATTTCCAGGGTAGATCACTGGATATTTACACGGTTCTCTTAAATTGTAACGGGGGTCTGTAGTATAATGGCACTAACATGTGGACAAATACAGGCGTGGAGTTTCTCCAAACTTAGTTAATTGAATATTCAAATTTGATACAATGAGGTAAAAGTTGCTTTGACTTCCAGTCACATGTTCTGGATTTGCACAAACTGGGATTGATAAACCTTTTATGATCTTATTGACCATAGAAGAGTTTAATTCGCACCATTGTAGCTCAGCACCAATCAATAATCCCCAAAGAATTTCAAGAATTTTTCTAGTATGCTTATTCCAACCCTCAATTCCGTTTTCTAGATTTGATTTAATTGGACAAAGTTGTTCCACTCTTCGAAGGCACTGCGTTATATCTTCAGATCTATGTATCTCCTTTGTAAACGATTTCTCCACAATGGCCGCGAACAGTTGCTGCTTGAGTGGCCAAATAAGGCAACAGTTGCTGCTCGAGTGGCAGAATAAGGCTTGGCTGATCTTATGCAATAGACTTCTAGCTGTATCCAGTTGTTTGTGCAACTTATGCACAATTCTTGCATGATGACTTGTTTCTTATCAGTAATTCTTTCTGTAGACTCAGCTGATGACGGAGTCTGTCATTACTCTCCAAGATCAGGTATGCAATTTCAACTCTTTCTTCCTTTCTTTTAATTAGCTCCTCCTGTATTAATTGAATTTCTGGAGCAGAACTATATGTACATCTAGATTCTTCAAAATGCCACTCGAAGGTATCTATTCTGATGGATATAGCTCCTGCAAGTGTCAAGCCATTCTATCTGACCATAGGGACTGAGGGGAGGACTTAGGTGGCCATAAGTGCACTTCACTTCACGACCATGTGAATTTAACCTGTAAAGACGACTACTAAGGCTGCCACCTCCACAACTATCTTTTACCCCCTCACTTTCATAAATCTGTCTGTTTACCTCTCTCCCTCTCTTTTCTTCTCTTTCGTGGGGTAGGGCAGCCGCTGGGAATTGGGTGGGGTGGCTGCCAGCAATGCACAGAGACGGAGTGACCTTTGCAGAATTGGTCAGTGACAGCATCGAGAGAGCGGTGATTGGGTTGGTGGTTTATAGAGAGTGGGGCTGAACCATCTGACAAAAGACAGTACAAAGAATTGAGAAGTAGTGTATTTATTGTGCGAGAAATAGTTCCTTACATGTATTGGTTTAGGTCCGTAACCCACCAGTTTTAGCCAATGATGTTGCTGCTTGGTTATAGGCTAACCAAGTCTCAGAAGGAATCGCTATTCGTTCTTGCTGTCAGCAGAAAATGTCTTAATATGCAGACCGAGAGGAAAAGGTTTCCTACCTTATCCTGTGAAGTTGAGGAGAAAACTTTCCCTCTTTAGAGCATCCTAAGGAAGCTCGACCGGATCTTCTGCTGCTGTATTTCTCATCGAGTCCTATCGTCACTACTCTTTGAGAAGTTTACATGTCCTAATGGGTTTTCCACTATCCAGAGAACAACACTAAACTCCATTACTGGGAGTTTTTCGTGCTCTGGCAAAGAGTTTGAAATATGCTAGGTCATTCTCCTCTTGCCCGGATTACCTCCATCTCAAACCTATATTGGAGGATCCACTTTCAGAATGCCGCAAAAGATTAACTGCATATTGCAGTTGAAAGCGGCTTGTTTCTCTGCCAAGGGAAAAATGTTGATAATCTAATCGATCCAACTTCAGAGTTGAAGTTACATTGGGGCTTAGTTCTCGTGTGGGATATGTTACTTGGTTAGTACATATAGTACATCCAGCTAACAAGTCTACCCAGTAAACCCGGGAATATTTACATAAGACGTCAAGAGCACACCACTCAAAAAGAAGACAGAAAAGTAATGAGGACAGAGCATCAATAATATAGAGGTATAAATCCTGTGGAAGATATAAACTATTCGGAAGTGTAATCATCGGCTTCCAAAAGGTAAACATAACAACTTTCAAAGGAACGACAGTATTAACCTGTCAAGTAGTTCAGGGCGATATTTCAAGCGTCACCTGAAGTCTGCTGGTTCACAGCTTTGAAGGAATGTGAGATTCTGACTCCGTAGACAGTATAGACAAAGAAAGTGTTAATAAAACTCGATAAAAATTTAAAACCGGTGCAACTTTTCATACAATAGAGAAAAAATAGATCAAAATGTTAGAGACTCCAGCCATATCGAGTTTGATGCATTGGTATTCTCTACAGGAAAGGTTGCTGAGAGAAGAGAACGAACTACTGGAGAGGGAGGTGTGTTTTTCAACTTTTCTGTTTAAGATACGCTTTGGCAAATTGTATAGGTGTCATTGATATATATGCAATATGATGTGCAGATAGCGTCCATGACAACGAATGTTGAACCCTCGAATGAGGCTGCAACTAGATATTTGGGGCTAGAGGACAACCAGTCCGTTGACCAATCTCAACAAGCTACACTCAATTTTCTCCAATAATTACGGAGGAGACGGCAGTGCCCAAGTTCAAGAACCACGAGGCCGGTCGCAGTTGCAGCAAGTTTCGTGCTTCGACCATGTGAAACTCTGCCGACAACCTCGCCAATACAAAATGCACAAGGTTACCTGCCATTTTGATTTTCTATGTTGTTTTCTATTAAGACGCGAGAGAATTTGCTACTCGTAAGGTCAGTTATGATCTGTAGATTGTGAACTGTGGAGTTCTGGTGACAAGTGATTCTCTTCATGACTGCCGTGGCCGTGGCCATGTCGTCATTTCTATCCTCTCTTCTGATCCGGAGAGGATGTACTGTTAATTGCTGAATGTACCAAACCTGATGGTGTTCGTCTAATAAAAGCTACTTTTGTGGGCTATTATTTCACCATGAACGTTTTTATCGCTTCTCACTCGAGTTAACAAGGCGTCGTTGTTTTCTACTCTCTGACGAGAGTTGGGCTTTTCTTTTTCTTTTGAAAGAAAAGCAGAGTCTAAATTAGCTTTTTGGAGGATATCATAAGAGTAAACTAAACATTGTCTAGCTCACACTTGCCTTTCTACACAGCTTACAAGAGAGATATAACGAGCAAAACCGGGGCCCTGTAGTCAGCAATTTGGTTATTTTTGTTCAGTTATGTGATTCTTGCTGAAGCGCTTCTCCATTCCACCATTTCAAAACTTTGGGGTTTACAAGGCGTCTTCGTTGATTTAGATATGCTTTGGCTAAATGGCAAGAGGAAGGCTAATAGTGAATAATAGGCCCGATAAACTCCCCTCAGTCCGAAGACTCGGTTCGCCGTCAGTTTGCAAACAAGAATGTTTCATAGGGGAAGATGGATCGGAGCTCGGTAACCGCAATTCTACTCTTAATGATCCTCTCTTTCCCACACTTTTCTCCCCTGGGTGGGTAATCGTTGATCCTTTATAGTACCAGCTATTTCTTCTTGTATCAATCTTTGTTCTGTATGTGTCGTGCTACAGATATTTCGACCATGGTTTACTGGTTATTGATGGCATTATTTGGGTTAGAGACACCGAGCGTGTCACATGGCAACATCAAAACCAATTTGTTTGGAGAGGTACGGTTCATCTTATGAATGATCCACTGACTCTGCCAACTTTTTCCACCAACCTCAGGTGGACACTTGTACCTACACAATTGCGGACACCGAGCAATCCATGCACGAAGAAGAAGCTGAGTTCAAGACTCGACGGCAACTCTACGAAAACACGATGATCCGCCATCGTCGAGCCGACACAATACAAATGTCGTGGCCTCTCCACTTCTGTTGCGCATCGAATCTTTTTCTCTCGCTTGTGTTACGACACGGGATGTTTGAGCATACGATTCATTGATCTTGTACGGACCAGGTAATCGTGCTGAGCTGCGTGCGCGATTTCTACGTGTTTCTCTCATCCGTCGTGTTCCATCAGAATGCGCAGAGACGGGGGCGGGGGGACGAGCGCACGAAATGATTTACGACGTGGTTGTAAGGGGAGTCTAACTATTGCTCACACGAACGAAACCACCGCGACGATGGGAAAAAAGCAACCGAAAAGAAAAGGGAAGTGGCAACAGAAGCAGGAGATCATCATGCAACCGAAACAAGGAAGGGAAGGCTCGTACAAACGCAAGGAATCGAATGCCGTACCTCTCGAGTCCGCTCGACCAAAACTGCGTCCGAGAACACGATCCGATCCCGCGGGCAACGAGCCAGAGACTATCAACTGACATTATTACCAAAGCTTCTGATCCAGGCAGAGAGACGATACAAGACGCATCCCAAAACAAAATATACAGCTCTCGGCTCACTCCATCGTTGCAATGATCTTCATCGCGAGCTCTGCTTCGGATGCGCAGCTCTCCCCGAGAGATAGAGAGAGAGAGAGAGGCACAGGCGTGAAAGTGCGTGCGCGTGTGCTTGAAGGTGGGGTGCTTCGAGTTACTAAAAAGTGGATAAATTAGAGTAGAGTCCGCCTTACGTTTGGACCCGTCTTACGTGGTGGCTCTTCGAAGCGCTATATTGCACCACGGCGAGACTCTGTCCTCCTTTCGGAAATCCCTCCCCATCGTGGGGTATCTCACTTTAATTCGAAAAAGATTACAAGTGGAGAAATTTGATTCTATTAACCACCACCTGCAGAAATATCAATGACTTTATTAAGTACACTAGATAAGAAGTTGATTCGTTTTTGAAAAATAGCGCCACGCATGGCACAGGACAGCGACTATACATCACCATTATCTTTCCGATTAAAATAGCGAGACCCATTCACAAAATCGCCATGTATAAATGCGAGGGCGGAAGCCGCCCAAAACCCTAAATTATGTCCATCGAGACACACGTGTGCGTTGAACTTTTTCAAGCTTATACTCGTGAGACACATTCATCCTCCGTCAAGAATTCTGTCAATGAAAGCATAATACCCACGTGGCTTAAATTAAATGAAAACAATGCTGTTTTGGCTTAAAAGTCATTTATCAGGACCTCGACCGAGGATCGTTTTTTATGTCGCAAGAAAAAAGTTCAAAGTAAATGTGTAAAAGTAGATATAATTTGAGATTTTTTACGCCGCGAAAAAAATTCCAGACCATAGTTTGAAAGTTTTTGCGATTTTTTGCCTTGACTGTGAATGGAGCTTCCTGGGCACCTTTGCTCCTTTCCCATGTGTCAAAGATTCTCCTTTTCTTAAACATTTTTTTCAGTCCCGATCAGCGGCTCAGGCCAATTGGATTCTAAGGGCTTGTTTAGTAACGTGCCAAATAGTGAAAATTTCTATTCTTTTATTCCCAGAAATAGTTTAGGAACAGAAATGCATTTGATAAACTTTTTGTTTCCAGACATTTTTTTTGTAAAAATTTGTGCCCAGAAATAATTTTGGAAGAGAAATAAGAAGTAAAAAAGAGTTACTTCTTATTTCTCGGCATAATTTTGAGGATTAGTTTTTTTTCTCTTTTTTCCTGAGCTAATTAATGTGTTGGGACCAGGTGGGCCCACTTCGCCCGATTCCCGTTCCGCACGTGCTGGAGGATCTCTTCACGAAATTACTGGCAGCTTGGAATCGAATCTGCGAATTGACGCGAGGAAAATTGTCAGTCGAGGCACACGTACGGCTCGTCTCGATAAGCAGATGGCGTTTTCAATGATGGTGCAATCGCATCTACGCCCATCCGGCTCAGTGAACCGATTGCCTCGAAACGAATAAGAAAAGTCGATGGACGTGTGAGCCGAACTCATTGGGTCAAAGAGCAAAAATCCGTTTAAGTTTCTTTTCTGGAGGGTGTTAGAATAAAATGGTTTTTTTTTTCTTTTTTTGTTCGTTTGGAGTATCCATGTTTTTACAATACAATTTCGTTTTTTGCCTTTTGAGAGTTCACTTCTGATTTGGTAAGAAATGCCTCAGGTCTTTCGGAACTTATAGATATGGACATTTTCGAAGTTTCTAACACTGTAGCAGATATTTTCACGTTTTTAATATTGAAGAAAGGATTCGTTCTTAAGAAAAACAGAGGAAAAAAAAAGTTTATTTTCGAAATTCCGTAAACGGGTAATTCTATCAATCACTACCTACACAAATCAAACTCTATACACGGCTTATTGATTATACTAAATACGAAATGTCTTGTTTTGTATACCTTACCAAAAAAAAAAAAAAAATGTCTTGTTTTGTATAGGAATACAGTATTTATATTTGCAAAATTTTTCTAATTTTATTCTCTTATAAAATGCGGATGGAACTTCTTGGGCACCGGCTGCTCCCTTTCCACGTGTCGGCGATCCCCTCGTTCTTGACCTCTTGTTTGCCACGTGTCAGTCAAGCATTCAATTTCTACTTCCCAAAAAAAGAAAGAAAAAATGAAAAGAGTTAATACCACGAAGAACCCAAAACTGGTACATTTATCATAATTTTATTTCGAACTAATTTTTTGATCACCAAAAATCTAAAATTAATACACATGTGATAAATTTACCCCAAACTATTTTTTTGACTACCAAAAACTCTATATTGGTACATTTGTAACAATTTTATCTCGAACTAATTTTTTGACCACAAAAAATTCTAAATTTATACACCTGTGATAATTTTACCATAAATTAATTTTTTGACCACTAAAACCTCCAAACTGATACGTTTGTAATAAATTTACCATCCGTTAATATCCGTTAAATTGGATTAATATCATGAAAAATCACAAATTGGTAAACTTGTAACAAACATAGAGGTAAAACCCCAAATTGGTATACTCGTCAACTACCAGTTTGGGGTTTTCAGTGATCAAAAAATTAGTTTGGGGTAAAATTGTCGTAGATGTACCAGTTTGAGGTTTTTGGTGGTCAAAAAATTAATTCGAAGTAAAATTGTCACATGTGTATCAATTTTGGATTTTTTGTGATAAAAAGTTAGTTTTGAGTAAATTTATCACAAGTATATCAGTTTGGAGTTTTTCATGATATTAACCCAAAAAGAAAAAAGACCATTTTCGATTGAACTCTCTGGCGAGTTTTTCAACAAAATGAAAAGGAAAGTTTCAATGCCCCATGCAACGTAAGTGAGAAAAACAAGAGATAGTAATAAAATTGATCATCACACTCAAGAAGTTCAAGAAAATAAGAATAACTCTCATTTTGAGCCCCATACAGACTTCGAATCGGATGATTCATCAAGGTTTGAGACAGTTAGGTCGATAATACGAAGAAACCAATCGTTATCACCGTGTTCTTTACACTGCCGCCAGGGCTCATTTGGTATTGTTTATATTGTTGTCCCATCCTCCTGTCAAGCCGAAACTCCAATCACGACTTGTTGAAGTGAGCTCACACTCGCCGAATGATTTTCAAAGTAATTATTTGTTATGCTTAAGTCCGAATATAGCTCGTACTACATTGCTGTGTCTTAATTATCCCAAATCACTAGGAACAGATAAAAAAACGCAAAAGGAAAAGTCAATAAGAAGAGAGACTGCCTTAGGGTCTGTATGTTTGAAGAAAATTTATTCCCAAAAAATTGGTTTTCCAAATGTCTGGTGATTTAGATGATGAAAAATTAATCGATTTACAGTAAACATTTTCAATATACCAGAAATGGCAATCTTAAATTGAAAAAAAACGACTTTCCTTTCTAGTAAGAAAAAAAATAATTTCCGTAAATACTAAACAAATGAAAGCTAACTATTTTCCTCTCATTGAAAAATACTTTTTTTAATCATTAAATTTTTAGCAAAACAAATTCACCCATAATTTACTAGCTATCGGACAAGAAAGAATTGGACAGTTGACCTACCATATTCCATATGGACCTACCTACCTAATAATTTAAGTTATCTGGTGGACCCACTTCATTCAATAATGGCTCCTTTGCACCCCATCTGATTTCACGGTTTGCCCTCCTCAAATGTTAAACGTGGGAACCCGTCAAAAAACATACGATACATGTGAGATCGTGATTTGTGAAAATGATGTATCCAATTTCCCGATGTCTCCTTCTGTTAACCAGTTGACCTTTTCAATTCCTATACATTTATGCTGCGTTTTATCATCCGAATTTCTAAATATGATAGAATTGGATAGAATAGAATAAAAAATTCTAGAATTTTTTCATATCTTGTCCACTGTTTGGTAAACTACGAATTTAAAGTCGAATGAGATAATTTTTATTTTTTTTCTTGCTATTCACGAGTCCGGAGGAGTTAGTAAAGAAAAAAAAGTCAAGAAATTTTTTTAGTGAAAATGCCCAAAATATGGGGATGAATATGACGGTGAGTGGAGCGTAGGGTTTCTGAAAAAATAGGTATTAAAAATCCTATCCGGGTTTATCCTTTCCCTCCTTTGATTTTTTTTATCCAGACTATATCCGGTCTATATCCGATCTTATCCTATCATGGACCACCACCAAACATAGAATAGGATAAAATATATCCTTTTTATTCTAACTTTATCCGATCAACCTAACGCAGCCTTAATGCATAATTCATCTCCTATCAAAGAGATAAAATCAATCGAAGTGATCACGCGACAAAGCCGAGCGCTTCAATAGAGCCTCGCTCAACACACACGTCATCTTTCGAAAGTCTCCTTGTTCGCTCGATCTTATGTGTTTTTTTTCTTTTCAATGCTTGTACCCGACCAAACACGTGAGTGCCATCCGGCACCGCGAGAGGAAACTACATTAAAATTGAATAAATAACGTTAATCGCGCTTGCCAATTAATGTTCTTCTGCCTAATAAAAGAGGCCACGTGTTGTTAATGATCGCGATCGCAATGTCCTGGGATTTAGAAGTATGCCTTAGTTATCTGGGCCGACGAGGTCCTAGATAATGGGCCCGTGGGTGGTAAATCCAGTCCGAAGTGTTCGTACCGTGTAACGTAATTCGCTTCGTTTGAAAGGTTTTCAATAGGTATCTTGGAAACCGCAGGGTCAATTCCAAGGAGGCTCTAGGACACCATGAAGATGGTTTCAAACTTCAAAAACTCGAAGTTGCTGGCACTTGGCATGTTTTCAAGGGAGTTGTCGGTGATGGATTAATTTAATACATATTACCTTTTTTTTACAGATTAGTATCTTGCGAAGCGTGTGATCTATAAAATTTCTCATAAAGATTGCTTAATAAGTGTCATACGAGCACTCATTAACAACACCCTTTTGCAAGATTGAGTAATTACCCTACCCATCCAAAAAATTAGCTCGCCCTAATGTAGCTACTTCTTGTGTTGAAGTTAGACGTTTGAGCAAGTCAAACTATTCACGAGTTGCTCGAGTTTGATTAGAATATTGTTTGAACTCAGCTAGATGTTTAAGCTAGATCTGGCGTCGGCTAGCCTTGCCTGAGGTGGCACGACCTTAGGTGACGATTGCTTGGGTCACACGACCTTAGGCAAGGTTGACTGGTGCCAGATCTAGTTGGCTGGCCGCTCACTGGCAACTTGATCCTTTCACTAGCGACATTGCATAAGGCGAGGTCATTAATAAAATTATGAAAGTTTAGCAAGGGTAAAATTGAAAGAAAAAAATGTATTAACATTTCAAAAATTGCTTAAAGCACTTCCATATCTATGTCGGGCTAAGGTCTTTAGAGATCTTTGGAAATGCATGCATCCCCCCAAAACTCTCCAAAAAATTTGGCTATTTGAATTTGCTTAAGGACCTTTAGAGTCTGGAGGGCTTTGAGGTGGTGAGTACAATCAATTCGATCAGGCATTCTCCATCTATTTTCATCGTTCAACTCTTTGACAACATGAAGCCTGAAGTGATTATTGCTTTCATGGGCGGGTTGTTCTAGTACTACTACTACTGCTACTAGTAGTTGGATCATCCAAATCAAATAGAGACATGCTCACTTGGATCCATTTAGCGACGGCCCTACCACCAGATAACCGCTTTCGCGGGATCATTAAGTCCTATATTTTGAGTTATTAGAGTGGGATCCACTTTTTGGGGAATAATGGAAAAAAAAAATTAGGATTGCAATTGGAGAAGAAACTAGGGCACGGGTTCACGAAGGCAATAGAGGAGGAGGGAGAAGGATTGGAACATCATCTTTTGAATGAGAGAGTTCTCGAAAAGCAATACGTTTGGCTGAAATAGCATGATTACATATAGGGCAATCAGCGATGATCGGATAAATCAGGCGAGACGTGAGTGAAAGGGCTCGACCGTACTATCTTTCAAAGGTTCAAGGCTAAATCGATTCCGATTCAAAATGCCTAAAACTCGCGATTGAATTCCACTCCATACGATTGTGCCATTCATCTAATCCGTTCGGCAGGAGGGAAGTGTGACCCACGCGAATCGATGACGTGCGGCCTGTGGCCCAGCGCCAAACCGCAAAGCTGCACTCCTTGCTCGCTTACGCATACGTACATCACGGCTAAGTCATAAGAAATCAGAAGCAATGATATAATGAACGGATCGAAGCCGTCGTGAAAAACTCCCTTCGTCTCCAACCAGGTTCCCCTCCGGCCACCGTGAACCGCCGTTGCTCCTGCTCCTGCTTTGACACGGCTCCGCAGACGGCGATATGACGAGGAGACAGCGGCCGGACCAACTCTCCAGCGTCCTCCACGAGCTCTCCGCCCTGGCCCTGGGCCTCCTCCGGTCGCCCCCGGCGGCGGCGAGGGGGTCCCCGGCCCCGGCGCCGCCGCCGCCGCCGCAGATGACGCCCGCGGGGTTCGCGTCGTTGATGCTGGGGCTCTCGCTCGCGCTGATGCTGTGCGGGTCGGTGACGTTCTTCATAGGGTTCGTGTTGATGCCCTGGGTGCTCGGGCTGGTGATGCTCTTGTACGTGGCTGGGATCGTGTCCGCTCTCTCCGTCCTGGGGCGATCTGTCCTTTGCTATGCCACGGCTTCGCCAGCCTCGCGAAAGGACGCGACTTGTAAGAGCTTGATTCCACTGCCCACTGTTTGCTGTTCTTGATGAAATTCTTGAGCGACGAATTGAGAGTTTGTTGTTATCAGATGGATTATTGCTGATTCGCTTTGCTCAAATCGGTTCTATCTGTTCGTTTGCTTCCGTGCTCTGTGCTTTGCTTGGTTGGTATTCTCTGTATTTGTATTAGTATTGTGGAGCAGGGTGAAAGAGAAAACTTTTTGCTGAACTTTGGTGCTTGCTAATTTCGGATTTACAATATCCCGTGTATCCTGCTTTGTTGTTTCTTAAGAGATATCTGGAAGTAGTTTGGTCATCATGGTTCTATAAATGCTTGTTTGTTCTTCAATGTATATATCTGCGGTCGGCCATTGAATTAGGGGTTATCATTTTTTAGGCGTGAAATGCATACTTAAATCTGTTCTTTAGTGCCACATTTTGTCCCTTATATTGTATGCAAATTCTTGCATTTAGAACTGAATGCCTCGCGTTCGGCATAAGTTACCCTGGTGCATATAGAACTGAATATTCTCCTTGCATCCTGTCATTCTATATTAGAATTGGAAGTGGACAAAAAAACAGAGGAAATTGGGTGTCTTATATGGAGCCTGATGTTGGACCAATATCTTGATGCAAAATGTCTGTCAATGGAAAAAACCAGAAGCCCAAGTTTTTCAAGTTTGGAACCTCACGTAATGACATTTGCAGAACAAAGGTTTTATTGGGCTTGTAGTTAATTGCTTTGTTGATGTTTTCAAGTGCCCTTGGAAGCAGCTCTAAGTGCATGTTTCTTTCAAAAGAAGAACCATTTGAATGTACTCTACAATTATCGGTAGATCAATCTAGCCTGAGTCAGCGATATGGAGCCAATTTCTGAGTAAAGTTTGGATGAGTTTGCTGTTTGTCTTTAAATAGTATTTGTTAAAACCAACTATAAAAGCTCAGAGTCAGAGTAGTATGATATGCCGTTAACTTTTCCATGTACGTTGCAAAATTGTAGTTGATTAGTTTTCCTTTTGTCCGTATGTTATTTGATTTCATTGCTAAGTTATTCTCAACAAAACAAATACGAGTATTGCACGAATGATGACCTTAGCAATTCTTCATCGTCACAGTGTTCTGCTTTTGGCTTTTGTTGGAGTGATTAGTCACTCGAGTCCTCCGTCTTTATCGTGTTTTATTTAACCTCAGCTTGCATCATCTGATCAATACTCACCATTTTCTCTTGAAAGTTTGTTAATTATGATGTCCTTTCCCCGAAATGTCTGTTGATGTAGCATGGAAGCTGCTGTGAAAAGGACACCAATTTATAAAGAGGAGAGGACCAGTAAGTTATGGTCACCAAAGATGATTAGCGCCATGTGATTATATTTGGGGGTGCTGCTGCTGCTGCTGCTGAAACAACAAGTGGAAAGTATCGAAAAGTTCCTCTTTAAAAGTCCCAAAGTCAGAATGGATGGGAAGAGATTCGAGATGATATGTAGATATAGCTTATTTCGTCGGCTGTAAACTAAAATGGTATCTTACTAAAATGACTTGCAGATAGCTTATCGATATGAGAAATCTCACTCTCAGAAAGCCCTTTCTGAGTTTCCTCCATCTCGTCGTCATCTTTGTTGCATCGCTGCTTCTGTTCTCTTCGTTATGAGTCTAGCCCTTAAAAATTTACTGGGCTGACTGGAATTCGTAGGTTGTAGAAGGGTGGTGGTTCTTTGGCAGATACCATCAGAAACCCGTTCTGTTCAAGGTACGGTCCTCCCATTGTTGCTCACATATGGAGGGATCAATAGTTGCTGGCAAAGCTTCTTTTAACTAAACGTTGACGTAACTCAGAGGAAAGGGTGGTTGTTGAGGAAAAAAAAATTAATAATTGATGTTGCAAACCTTATTTTAACTTTGATGTATGGGGATGGGTATGTGTGGGAGGATAAAGATGATGGCGTGTACTTAATCATTTGCGTGTCCCACTTGGGTGTGGACTTTGCGCGGTGGTTTCCTTGGTTTCTTTCCTGAATCTCCGGGGAGTGTCCATACCCCTCAGTTGTACCTTTGTGCAAGTGGGGATTGCAACCTTTTGGACTTTGCCTGTTTTATTTGTACGTGTATGTGTATCCCATCCGATGAGAGCTAAAACGATGTTGCCGACATGCGATATCAATCAATTCGAGGTTGAGATAGTTCGATTTACAGCGGAAGAAGACCAGCGCGTGATCGCTAAATTCGTTCGCGTCGCTAGTAAAGGAGTTTAGGGAAGGGTCTTTGAAATAAAAGTCCAATTTAGTTAGATTTAAGTGAGATGGCAAAGCTTCTATATCCGAAAGGGACATAGTCTCACGTGGCGATATTTTATTGATGGTATCAATAAAGAAAGAAAGAAGGGTTCGATGTCGACAAGTTCATAAAAGGGATCGTCTCCAGATCGAGGAGTGTCCACATAAATCGTTTAGTCGTTCGCACGGGTATAAAAGAATCGTGTTCTGTTGCGTCTTGTCTGTTTGGGATTAACTTCAATTGTGAACTGGAAAGAAGTAGTGGGACAAAGAGTGAGCCAGAAGCTTTGCTTTCAATTTCTTATCGACTTCTCTAAGGTGTACCCTTTAAGGGATTCTTTAGATCTTGATAGATTGATATTCTATTGATAAGAGCTAGCTTGCCACACAAATAAGACGATGGTTTGCGGAAAAGGCTCTGGAGCATACAGCCCTTGCTCCCAAGTTTTTACACTAACTCATCATCATTAGCAATGCGGCCTAAGAACTCGAAAGACAGAAAGTTCTGATTTTGTAGAACACTGAAACTATCGGCCGATGAACCGTGCATACCGTCCAGGTACATTTGACGACCAGATTTGCGGCATTTTGAATGATGATTGAGTCAAGGCCAAGGTCGGAAAAATGGAGACCCTTTATTCTGAAAAAAAAAAAAGAGGAGAGCATAGAACAAAACTCAAGCTCTGTCCTGGAGATTCATACTATTTTTGCACTGAACTACTTGATGATTATGAGAAATCACGATTCACTTGATACAAAGAGTTCGAGTATGAAATTCATCAAGTGGTCGATCATGAATTGGCAAGTTTTGTACAGTATTTAGCAAGAGCATACTGAAGGTACTTTATCACTGTGATATTGAGATTATCTGTTTGATGATAGCACACGCTCCAGCGCCAGACGGATTTGAACTAATATACACCAATACATCCTGTGTAGGAATTATCAGCAAATGACAAGAATAACAAAGTCCTTAGAACCCATCAAACCACTCGTATCCAAAAGCATCAAATCAAAAGTAATGTGAAATGTGAATAACCAGCATCATATGGTCACCCTAGTCGTAAGACTCATAAGTCGTCTCAATAGTCAGATCATTAGAGCAGCAACTACCCTAAGGAATCAACGAGACGTAGCACAGGAGATGGAAGGTAGCGAAAAGATGGCTATCCAGTGTTGATGTGCACACCAAGGGTGATGCAGAAGACGGTGATGAGAGCGAAAAAGATGGCGGTGTGAACAAGTATAGACCACCCGCTCGTTTGCATGTTCCTGAACTCTATGACATGGAATCTCCCCGGTAGTTGGAACACCAAGCCCGGGCTCAACAACATGAACAGTACCACTGCTATCACCACCGGTCCCCAATCCGCCATTTCTTTCGCTACTCCCCCTCCTGCTCCTGCTTCCTGGTTAACTCAACGATGTGCTCTAGGTCTCTCGTGTACATATAAAAGAGAAGGAATACGCACCGAGTAAAGCAGTGCATTGCGCTATAAATACAGAGCATCCAGGAGCAGCAACAAGGGAATATCGTGTGATGGGGGAATTTAATCTCATGGTCAGTGTTTTATTTACTTATTTATTGTGCTGCATCCTTTTTGGGTTCTCTCCAGAGGCATCAAAAGACGTGGCAAGAGGTCACTGGACCTTGGGAAAAACCTATTTGCTTTTTCCATTGCGGATGAATATTTGTGTCAAGTATGGAATACGAAACATGAACTTCTGACGAGACACTTCCTGAAGCTTCTTGATGGTTGTTCTGACCATGGCAAGTTGCGTGTTAACTTTTGTTTGATGGATCGATGTTCTGGGCTGATCTGCTGATCTCGTGCCAACGGTTTAACCCGCAATTTAGGCTGGCATAGGTTGCTTTGCCATGACGACTGATTAGGAGTTCATTTCACATTGCGAAATGACGCTTCTTTGGCAGAGAACACTAAGAGACATTTTAAGAAGCAAAACAAATGGCAGAGCTTTTATAATGTTACCAAATTTCAGCCGCTCTTGCTGAGAAATCTCAGCAGAGAACAAGACATCACAAGGCCCCCAGCAAATCACAAACTTGAAGAAAGCAAAACCAAAATAGTAACCCCTCAAGACAGCCAAAAGCAAATCATTTGTGTAGCCGACACAACTCGCTTAGGCTCACATATATCATTTGGCACGCTGTGACCCCAGACTCAACCCAGGTACAAGTGAACTTTGATGGCGAGCAAGAAGACGCACACGAGGCTGAAGTACAGGAGGGAATGTAACATGATCGATGCACCGCTCGTGTGGAAGTTGCCAAACTCCACGCATCTCTGCTTTCCGGGGATCTGGAACAGCAAACCCGGAGTCAAGAGCACAAATAGCAACACCGACACCAAAACCGGGCCCCAATTCTCCATCTTTCTCGCAGTCACTTCTAACCAATCAACCACTTCTCTAAATAACTCGACAGTTTGGAAGCTGATTTTGTTTTTTTCTTTACGCAGGTTATCTTGGAAGATCGTGGTACTTATATAGAAAGAGCTGACAACTCGAAAAACAGTGGAGAGGCAAGTCACTTTTTTGATTCATAAGCATGTTTTGGCACGTGAAAAGAGGATAACTTGGGGTGGGATGCTTGCTAAGCGGAGTATAACACGAAGGCTGATTGCTGCTTCAGTTTCTTTAGCTTCCTGTTCCGACAGAATATGTGATGTCCAAGCAAAATGAAACAGGCCATTGCTTCAGTTGCAGCAGATTTAAGAAACCTCTGTCAAAGAGTTCTCGGTCTGACATTGCGGTTCGACGAGACTCGACTCAACTTTGGTCCCCATTCACTTAATTCGCGATTCTGGAATTAAGAACTCGCCGTGACAAGGAGAACTGGACTGCTTGATGTAATACGATCATCTACCAGACTCAAACAGCATGACCCTCTTTCTTTTGCGTTTCTGTATGGAACCATTTCTAACCATCATCCATGTATATGTGTAAGACATTCTCATATGTACGTTGAACGTTTGCTTTTCCAGATTTCGAGGTAGATTTATATATTTTGCCCTAAAAGTTTATAAATTACAGATTTTGCCTCCTCTTTGGAGTATATCTCATAACTCGAGGTGATAGCATCTAATTGAGTCTACTATTGTCGTTCCTCTATTAGCATTCGCTCGACCAATCTTCACAAATGCACACAGACCGTCTTGTTCACATGCAGAAGAAGGTCAAGCTCCACACACCGGAGGGCCACAAGGCTTTCGGAGTTCTGGCGTCCATAGAAAACACTAACTAGTCAAACGGAGTAATTCTTCACTTTCACATTTTGCTTTCTCCCATCTCTCAGAGTTCAGGATTGCTTTTACATAAAGATTGATTTTCCCCAAATTTTAAGAAAAGAATTTAAGTTCGTGGTAAGGTTTAACTTTTTTAAAATAAAAGTAATTACAGGAATATGACGATTGAAAAAAAAGGGCACGCCGATCCCAAGCCAGACTCGCGCCGCTTTGGGTCGCGGGGCCACAATCAGCGGCGAGTCTATCTGGGCGCATAATATCCCGAAAGTTACCAGCGTTCGCCGAATTCAATTATTATGATTCAGTGTAGATTGTAATAAGATCAAAGTGCCATAAGCAAATGAAGATGAGCAATATGTACGACACAAGAAGAGAACGGGACTTCCCCGGAATAGAGAGGTTGAGTAGTTGCATCTCCTAAAGAGCCTTACGGACAAATTTTTCCTCCCGAGACAACGAAACGTCAAGAGTAGCTTGATATGGCACCGCCTCCTTGGATACACAACATGAAAATAGCTCGAACACATCGTTTAAATTCGACCATATCACGTTCCGGACGGAGCGAGCCTGAGTACCCCCGACTTCGGATGGACTAGGTGGTGATTGCAAACCACCACCACTTCGTCTTTCTATCTCTCTGTATTTCATCCCTATCATTTGTGCGTGTCTTCGGTCGGAGTATGAGGTGGCCTTACCACTACCGGCCGGAAGCCAACAACTACTCGCTGGCCCTCGCTGCCATTACTTCCCCATCCTTCTCTCTCTCACACAATCACTTGGGATTTATGATTTTTCTTTTGATTAATACCACGAAAAACCTCAAGCTGGTACACCTGTGATAAATTTACCCTCAATTTGTTTCCATTAAATTTTACTGTCAAATTGTTTTGTTAAATGACATGTGATAGTTGACTGATGTGCCGGTTTTATGTTTTACCCTCCGTTTATTACAGGTATACCAATTTGTAATTTTTATGGTATTAATCTAATTTAACGAAAGCTAACAGAGGGTAAATTTGTTACAAATGTACCGGTTTAGAGTTTTTAGTGGTCAAAAAATTAGTTTTTGGTAAATTTGTCACCGGTGTACCAGTTTGAAGTTTTTTGTGATCAAAAAATTAATTTTAGATAAAATTATCACAAATATATTAATTTGAGATTTTTCATGGTATTAACCCTTTTTTCTTTTTCATTTTTTCATGATTTCATCCCAACTCATCACGTTTAGAATCTCCAATTACAAATTTAACGAAAGGACTAAATTGAGTTAAAAGGAATAGGTCAGGGATCACATCAGACCCAAAAAAAAAAAAAAAAGGGGTGAATGGATGTATTGAACAAAACTGAAATGATACAGAGACCGCTAGTACCATCGTCCTAAAAGAAACTTTTCAACCAAGAGAGAATTAAAGAAGCCATAAGAAAGTCCAAAATTAAAAAAAGGACAACAATGCACACATCGATATAGCCTGCCCCACCCGTCACCTCATCTACACGGATTGCCTGGCTACGCTGGGCTGTATCGAGACTGATCGAGGCGAGGAGAGAGAACTGGAGAAGCCGAGGGAGGGATTACCGTTTGTGTATCAGACAGCGGGACACATGGAAACCAACCCAAACCCTGATCTCGAGCTGGTTCACGCCGCAATCCGGAGGCTACTTCAGGATAAGGAGGAGACGGAGGAGGAGGAGGAGGAGGAGGAGAGGAAGCGACAACTACAACCCTCCGACGGCGGCGGCGGCGAGGACGAGGACCACCTGCTCCTCTCCAAATTGCTCTCTCAGGTAAAGTCAATCCCAGCTCGATGTATATCCGGTTTGTCTCTTGTGCATTTAGATAAGTTGATGACATTTGCCCGCCGCCCCATGAACAATAACCGAGACCGAAGTCGAGTTTCATTTGCTTTCCTGGGCAAATACGTTAGGACAGACTCTAATGGCATATCTTTCGCTGAGGAAGTGATTAGCCGGAGCTTGGTTGTTTATATATATTGTACTGAATTTGTGCTTCAATTTGAGGTCCCTGTTAAGTCTAAGAAGCTTAGGATCCGTGAAGTGACAGAACTATCTGCCCTGTCGCTCAAGCAGGTGGAATCATTGAAAGCAAGTCGCGCGATCGAGAAACCTGAGGCATCGGCAGATACAGCGGTTGCAGCCGATGAGGTCAAGGCGAAGAGCGATGCCGCGATCGAGGCGGTTAAACTTGAAGCTCAGGAGGATAACGAAGGCGGCAAGACGGAGGCTACGCCGGAGGAGATAATGAGAGAGCTGAAGAAGGTGAAAAGGCAGAACACGGTGACGCACTGGCTTCTCTCGGCCATGATCGCGCTCACCGTCGCTTGGCAATTCTCGGAGGTGTCCCTCATTTTGAAGGTGAGAGATGGCCTGAGCCATCCCTTCAGGTCCTTTGGGAGCGCGATAACCAACTTCTTCAAAGGCCCAGCCATGAAAGGCCAAGACGACGCAGACAAGGATGCCGACCAGAGGCAAAGCGAGACGATGGGAATACCTCCTCTCTAGATGCCGGAGCTTCTGCATTTCGATGTACCCGATCTGATTCCAAACGGTGGAAATCATTCCCCTGGAAGTACTTGAAATATAGGGACATCTGGAAATTGTTCAGCTTTCCTGGGAGGCACTACCTTGACGTTTCTCATTTGAGGTTGCTCTGTGTCTGTGTGACTTGTTGCTTCCTCGTACCCATGATCAGCGTCATGGGATTTTGTTGTCACTTTTGGCATACGAGCTTGAACACATTAGATATGTTCGACGTTTCAACCCGCTGAAAGATTACGGGGACCATCTGCAGAGCAAACCAGGTAAGAAATCATGCCTGAGCACTCGATAGGTGCAGGTTTGCTCGCAGCAATGGACATGTTGGCGATACAATTGGGCGAAACACTAAAGCATGCTGTGACTGTATCTGTTTCGACGCGTCATACACAACCAAGCCACACACTGTCGATGAGAAAACTGACAGGCTATCCGGCAGCATTAAAAGGTAGAGAGAACAAACTTGCAATGCTGGCAAATCCAAAGTTGGACAATTTTCCAACATGTATCTCAAAACTTCAAAGCTTGACGCGACCAAACCTTTGGCCAAAAGAAAAAAGGTAAAACGATTCTATCAAACTCTTAACACAGGAATAAACAGTGGAGCAATTTTCACTTCAACCAAAATCACCATGAACAAATCCATATTCTTCAAGAGACAGAGAACACTGGATGATGCTAAACGCAACCTTCCAAAAAAAAAAAAACCAGATGCAATTTAAAATTCAAGCACCAGACGGTAGCAAGCATATGGTTCGTATAATCTTGACATCCAAGCAACAGATACTTCTTGTGGACAAGAAGCCCATGTTGTGTTCATGCATAGTTCAGTCGGAAGATATCATTCAACACATAGAAGCTTCCTTGGGGCGTCGGCATCAAATGGAACATCTGAAAAACAAAAAAGGCAAGTAGAGAATGAGGTCAAGAAATAGTTGACTGCAAGGAACAAGGGCTGATATCATCCAGCACGCTAAGACAATTTTTTGCGGGCAATCAAAAGAGAATTACCATTCAGAGACTAAAACCAACAGCACTCATAACGGCGAGAAAAATGGATGACACCGCAATAGCAATTGAAAAAACCTTTCAACAACCACAGTTAGTCAGCAGATGCCAACTCTAAAAGATGAACAAACCAAAGAGCCAAGAAGGCGGTCACCTACCATCCGTACCCAACAGTGATTTCAATTCCATCAAAACACTTGCAGACAACAGCAAATGAAGGCTAGACTATTAAGGATCACAGGTACTGATATTAGTGGTCCAACGCTGAAGACAACACCAGAATCTCAATCAACTGCTAATGAGCAAGCAGAATCCCAAGCAAGTATGAACAATCTACAAAGCAATGCAGGTCTCCCTTTGAGTCTAAGAGTGCCATGGTTCACAGTGATTTGACTGGAGTCTCTTGAATAAATGACATGCTTGCTATTATTGGTCTGTTAAAGTATCATATAAGCCTTTTGTGGCATTGAATTTATTGGACCTAACCCTTTTTTTCTCCTCAAAATAGCTGGTCATCAACAATTGTTTTTACCGTGTGGTTGAATGATTTATATAGGTGTCTATGCATGTTGTCATGGAGAAGTAGATGTACATTCCGGAAATTAGCAGAACGTTCCAAAAGAGAACCTACGCAGGGTCTTCATTCTTCATCCAACACAATGATTCCAAAAGAGAACCTACGCAGGGTCTTCATTCTTCATCCAACACAATGATTCGGCCACCAACCCAACAAATTGACAATGTATCAAAGATATGTTATTAGCACGTACAATCAACGAGTCAAGCAGCAAAATAAGGATGGCAATAAAATCTTGCCAAAGCCGCAGCCCCTGACATTGCGCTCAGACATTGGGAAGAAAATTTTTGGAGTTGGGACCATAATGCATGGTAGCCTCCGGCAATCAACATAACGTCCACCGAGTCTTAAATCAAGTAGTTAAAGAGAGAGAACGAATGTCACAGAGCATTATATGATCTCGCATTTTTCCCAAGTTGTTGACTTCCATATCATCGACATCAATCAAGCCCCAGAGCCTTATTAAGCTTCAGTAGCTTCAATCAGAAACAACTAACAGCCCAGTGTCATGGAGAAAGATAATGGGGAAAGATTGTCCTAACTGATAATGAGCCAGTCCGAGAAATCCAGCACCGTTTCTCCAGAGACATGTTCAGAACATCCTTCACCACAGAATCATAGGGAAGAGCAAAGAGGTACTCATCAGGTAATCATAAACAAGCACATGCAATAATCTGCATCTATCAACTATCCTATCAAAGACCCAAAACGAGGAATTGCACTCCCAGCAGATCCGCCGATACGAACTCCACTCCAGCAGTCAGCAGTCACCACACAACAAAACCTACACCCGATCGATCATACTGACCTTGAATTCCACATACACAGTCAGACAAAGCAGGTTCAACCACAGCCACAGCTCCAATAGATCAACGAACACGCACACGCACATCAGTCAACAAAGGACAACCTTCCAGACAAGTTCCGACAACTCCGAGTCAAACCGCACTGATACCAGATTTAGAAACTCAAAAAAGAAGCAAGCGGGGGTTCACGTAAGGCAACAGAGAAGAACGGAACGGAGAGGAGAGAGAGGGGGGGGGGGCTCGCCTGGCTGAAGTTGAGGGCGTGCTGCTCGCCGGCGAGCTGGAGGTTGCCGCTGACGAAGACGAGCATGCCGCCGGCGGGGCCGGAGGGCTGGCAGTCGACGGTGGTGATGCTGTGCTGGCACTGCTGGAAGGGGAGGGAGGTGAGCTTGGAGACGATGCTCTGCGACCCCTGGATCTTCTGACCCTCGAACGTCAGCATCGACCCTTCCTGGTACAGATTCGCCAAGGCCCCCCGGTTCGCATCGAACGTCGTGTAGTAGTGCTCCACGAACGCCTTCGCCACCGCGTCTGGATCCATCCGTCTCCCTCTACCCTCCCCTCCTCCCGCCGCACCTGGATCCCACCCACCCCCTCCCCTAAAAATCCCTCCTTTTTTTTTAGCCTGATGATCCCCGCGCGATGCAGAGAGCGCAACGAAACGCGAGGGAGCGGGCGACCGTTGAATGGGAGAAGAGAGATGAGGGAGAGCGCGTTTGGCGGTGACGGTGGGTCCTTTTTGTTTGCGAGCGAGCGCTGATCTTACGCACCGATTCATGGTCGTGGCCTCGTCCTAAGTTTTTTGCCTCGGTTCGTAAGATTGTCGGAATTCACTTTCAAATGTCCGCAAAATTTCAAGAACTTAAACCGTTTGCTGTAGCGAAAAGGATCATGCTCTCAAAAAGGTTGTCTTAAGGAGCACTTGTACGTTCGAGTGGAACTTGGACGAAAAAGGTATTTTGACTGTTGGTACGCAAGCATCGGTGCTTAATCGACCGGTAATATCACCGCATCGCCCGAAGAGCCGCCTACCCGCCGTTCTCTTCCATCTGAGAAGGTGTTCGCCTTCCCGCCCCGCCTGCATTTTCATGTTCAAGCAAAAATAAGACGGGAGCGATGATCGAAAAGGAGGAAATAAAAGGAACTATATGCATTCAACAGCTTAAGCCATCTGTAAGATCCATCGAGGTGGCCCGTGGATGCCGTTCATGCCCCGCTTTTTCGTCGTTACTCGAAAGCTAGAGAATCGGAAAAAAATTTCTTTAACTCTGCCTCTGATTCATGTGTACAGTGTACTTGCTCACACAAAGCAATCTGATTACATCAAATCGGTTCCAACAAAGCTATAGCTAAAAGGACAAAATGCCGACGAAGAGAGACGTTGTACTATACATCAGTTATGGCCTCAACCCTCTACATGCTTCAAACAAAATTGATTGTGGGGGTAAACATGAATGTGAATACTGATGTTCTTTATTCGAGTAATGTACATGGAATGCTCTGTCTCTAAGGGAATGCGGTCTAACCAAACCTTCTGGCTACGATCTCTAAGGCTAAATGCATGTACACAATGTGCTAGTCTACAGATATACATCTATGTCAGCGAAATTCTTGCACCATTTCCAAGCAGCCATGGATCCGGAGTTAAATGGCGAACTTCGGATTGCCTAATTACCAACCGTAGTCTTGCAAACGGTTTAGGTCAGCTGTACAGATAAATAATTGAAGTGGTTTTGAAACAAGACGCCACGCGTAGGGAAATCGATGAAAACTCAACTCCAGCGGGTGACCTTAGCTTCTTTATATACACACTCCCATGACAAGACACACCTGAGAAATCCAAACATGCGCAAGTAATCAACAGAAGGTATGTGGTTTCGCACGTAATATATCAGCAAATTTCAATTGCATCTATCAGAAGGAAATCCAACTGCTCTAAAAGCAAGAAGGATCATGAAATGTGTATATCTAAGGAGAGGCTAGAGAAAACTCACTCTTGTTAAAGAATTTCAAAGTTCACCGGAAGGCTGCCATAGTGCCTCAACAACCAAGATTTCTGCTCACCAAAACAAGTAGCCTTCTATGGTGGCCTCTCTACAAGTTTCGATTCGATGATGACTGGGAAAAAGCGCGAAACTTCCCTAAAAAGTTGTTCCGCTTCAAATGGCTTTGAAACATATCCATCCATTCCATACTTTGTGCATTCTTCATGAGTAGCGTGAATCACATCTGCAGTCATGGCCAAGATTGGAAGGTGGGAATTCGAGATATTTTGACATGGCTCTGAGGATGACTCTCCAAGTAGGGATTCCTCGCTCAGAGTTTTTTCCATCAGTCGAATTTTCTTTGTAGCTTGAAATCTGAACAAAGGAATTATAAAACCATTAGATGCACTTATCCATTATCACCACCTAGTTGACATAGAAAAGGGTTTCCGAATCCAATACATCAGACACAGCAAATCTCTGAATTGACGAGCATATACGTTTTCTTTACAACATTCAATGAAAAAAAGAAGTGCTTGAGCAGGAAACGCCATACCCATCCATTCCTGGCATCTGGATATCCATGAAGCAGGCATCAAAATCATGCGGTGGTGTAAGCAAAGCAATTGCTTTTTCCCCGCTTTCTGTACAGACCACATCAGCTCCATATTTCTTCAAAGCTCCGTCAGCCACTCTGAGGTTTACTTTGTTGTCATCCACGATTAGGATTTTTCTGCCACGGAGAAGGTTGCGGAGATACAGACTTGGAGTCTCCCCATTAGAGCAACTTATTCGGTTTCCGACTCCCATGACTCGCTGTAAAGACGCAGCCAGCATACTGGCCCTCAAAGGCTTCATGATCACGAATGGACCAGTAGCATCTGAAGTTGCACCACTCATCCTACTAGAGCCGATAGAATAAGACAGAAGAAACAGCCGTGGAGATACCCGCGGCTTCATGTCCCTCAATTTATCCAAAAAGATTGCCGACAAACCAGAGTCCTTGTGCCAAATTTCCCATTCCAAGAGCACGATATCTGTTCTGGCATTCCCACTTTGAATGGCATGGAGGCACTGGTTCAAGTCTGCAACTACTTCAACATGAATACCAAGCCTCTGGATATGATACTTTGATACATTGGCACGGACAGATCTTGTGTCAACTACCAGTGCTTTCATACCATGAAACTCTGAGGAGGTGCCAGAGTCACCTCGTCCTTTCACTTGCTGGCCCTTGCACTCTTTTGAGATAGAACAGCCATCATCGAAAACTGCAGTAAAGGTAAAGGTGGATCCCATCTGGGGTATGCTTACGAATCCAATCTCCCCATTCATGAGGCCAACCAGACATTTGCTTATGCTTAGCCCAATACCCGTGCCTCCATGTGTTCGAGAAATTGATGGACGCACTTGCATGAAAGGAGTGAAAACGCGGGATTGAGCCTCTGTAGGAATACCTATCCCTGTATCCTCCACTGAAATAATGAGATTGATTGGGTTAGAGAAGGATGTTGGCACTGGAGACACAGGCCCTTCCTGGCTGAATGTCCTAAATTTTGCCCAGCTCAGTCGTCTGTCTGGTACTGGGAAGCCACTCAGCGTACTCCCTGTTGCTGCTTCCATCTCAGCATCAATTGAGTTTATCACCTCATGAACAAGATGGACTGTGACCAAGATATGTCCTTTCTCTGTGAACTAAGGTGAATATATACAGTCTGTTAGTCATGTTTTTCAATGAGCAAGGAAGGGGAACATACACATTGTCTGGTAGTCATATTCCAATTAACAAGGAAAGCAAAAGTCATACGGTTACCCAACAAAACAACTTATAAAAAAATCAATGTGTTGAAGAGAAACACAATTTCCATGAATAGTTGACGGAACAAGTTGATCAAACTTCGAAGTACAATATATTATTCGCCTTTGACTTCTGTCTTTGCTTGCCATTCAAGAACAACGTTTGGAAAAGGGTTTTTTAATGAGTTTCTAAGGACACTATGAACCAACTATTAACTCAAAGTTCATATTTATAAGACACTGAAGATGAATAGAATGCGATAAATTCACACATCATGGGAAAATTAAATATGATAAACTCCCTTTCTAAATGTGCAAAAGCACATTTGTTGCAGCTTGACAAAATTATAACCTTGATACAAAAGCTTTAGTTTAACAAAATCCTCGAAAAGAAACCCTTGCCATGGTCCCCCGCCGATTTGAGACACAATGAAGAGGAGAAAAGCCTAGAAAGCTAAATGTCAGTTTGTGTGACTGGATTTACGAATCTTCCATTCAAAAGGCATATTCCTCTCTGAAAATGCTTCCTCCATTTGTTGATGATTTCAAGAGCAGTGACCATTCTAATTTCTACATTAGCATGGGTCACAGGCAAATTTGATACTTTACTCATGAATTGGCAACTCAGATTTATAAACGAAGTTCTCAGAAAATGTGCAAACCACACTTAAACAATTGGCTTACTTTAATTGAGTTGCCCACAAGATTTGTGATGATCTGCCGAAATCTCCCCGGATCACCAATCAACACCTCCGGAACATGTTCAGAAATGTAAGCTGCTAGCTGCAGATTTGAAGGGGTGGAAATTATCAGATAATGACTCAGGTGAATAAGCAGTACCATGTAACGAAGGCAGTCAATACCTCCACTCCTTTTTCTTGAGATTTCCCAGAGAAGAGGGACAAGACATCATCCAATATGGCCCTTAGATCAAACTGCACAGCCTCAATCTCAATCTTACCAGATTCAATCTTCGCTTGGTCCAAGACCTCATTTATAAGTGAAACCAAAGCTTTTCCACTGTCCTGTGCAGTTCTAACATAATCTTGTTGAGTTTCATCTAGATCTGTGTCCATCAACATATGCAACATTCCTGCGATACAAGCATTGTCATGTTATGATGGGACGTGAAGGTCTTCACTTATTACATATATTCCTACATATGCCCAGCAAAATTTAATTAGGCAGTTTGTCCACGCACTCACCTAGAACTCCATTCATCGGGGTTCTGATCTCATGTGAAACAGTAGCAAGAAACTATAAAGGGTAAAACAAAAACTGTTACTGCATCGCTCAGTATGTTTTAAATCAAAACATAATCAACAAAAATGTGAATTACCTGTGACTTTGCCACATCAGCTGCCTCAGCTCGCTTTTTAAGTTCCATCATCTTATGGTAGTCATCTTCAACTTTCGCAATTCGATTCACTGTTGCGTTGAAAATATGCCCAACAAGCAACGCAATCACAAGAATGCCGATTGACGTAGTTATTGCCAGCCATGGCCATGGTGCTTTTTGTTTGAATCTGTTTGCATTAAAAAGACAGTTGTGCAAGTTTCTATAAATAACAGGGATTGATCATTCCCACAAATAATATAGGTACCCTCTTGCAGAATTTAGAACTGATAGAATATTTAAATATTAAACCACGCCTTCATCTAACAGCTTGAGCTTTTAAAACAGTTGGCGGTGATCCCACAAAACCTCACATGGAATCACAGCATGAGGTCCTGAGTTCAAATCCTTCCTAGGCCCCTATTTGCCTCCCTAGTTAAATATGTCCACGCTTAGCTTAAGCTTTTAAAAAAGTTAACAGTGCTCCCATAAAGTCTCACAAGAACATCACAACAATTGTGGCTATCACATATCCTATGATAAACACCGAAACTTCCATCTCGGTGAATCACAGAACTTTCACTTATTTCCAGTGCATGACATCTTTCATGAACGGATGGTAAGGGCCTCTAGCCAACTAAGCCAATGTCCAACAGTCCAAGTGATGCATGGACCACACATCAGAAAAAGGGGCTAGGCCGGCCATGAGAGGACCTAATGCACTATATACCTCATCTAACACCTTGGCCAAGGGGCTTCTTCTTACTTCTCAGACCATATAGTCAAAAAGAGCAATGCACGAGTTAGATGAACACCATAAGTATCTGCAAGGAACGAAAACAATTACCTGCAGCACATCTCATGCTTCCTGAACGGATCTCCAAAATTGAGAGTACTGACATGCGCTAGAAAATCTTCCGATACATCTGAACCGTACATGCTGATTGGATGTGACCAATTGGTGGTGTCATATACATTCACAACAATTGTCTGCTTGCTCGCCAGCTGTTGAAGCAACTTTTCTACTAGTGATTCAATATGGAAGACCCCGCCAAGGTACCTGCTTTAGAGCACTGCAAACGTTAGGAAGCCACAATATCTGCCCGATGAGCCATCATCACTCCTATTTATGCGTGCCTTCGTAGCAAGAGAGCCAACTGAGAAGGAGAACATTACCCGTCAGTTGCCTCAATTCTCTCCTCAGGAGTGGCATTTGGTGGCAGATCCTTATTGTATACGGCAAAGGTCAATATAACTCCAAGGCTGTTTGTTTTAATTAACCTAAATGGAGCCGTCAAGACCCCTTTTCCAGAAGCTCTTGCACGTAAAACATTGTCACGGTCTTCCTAGTTGACGGAAATTATGAGAAAATATTAAAGCCCACGAGCAAAATGTTATCAAACAAAAGGTGGGGGAGAAATTGTAAAATGCTAGAATAAAGATCACAACTCAAAACGACATGCCAATTATGACAATGCATAAGAAAAAAAATGTACGAGGCACGCGGTATAAGTAGGTTTCAGTATAGGTTGCCACTAAGGCTAGAATCTGCCCACATACAATTGAAAGGAAATTCACCTTTCCAGAAAGCATATCAAGAGAAACAACATGTGAAATGGTATCTTGTGCAAAGATGACTGGCGCGTATTCTTCCTGAACTGGGGATGGCTCCGGTCCTTCAAGATCATAGTCATCCTTGGGAACCGGGGTTTCTTCAAGGGTATCCATCCTCTTAATTTTCCAACCTTGTGCCTTCTCAAACTCTTCCCTGTCAGAATGGAGCACTCTAACGGCATAGGCAACAAAACTTGTGAGAGGCCTCTCAAAGGCAGTTCTTTCCGTGTACCTTGCGAAGGTCCTCTGTCAGTCACAAACGATTAGCTCTTGCTGCTGATCACTAATTAAGAAAACCAAAATCGGCTAGTACGTCAAGATCAGATTCATTGAGACCGAAATTAATTTTTAGAATTTCAGTAACATGATGATAAAGCATCTGGCCACATTAGCTTTTCCAAGTAGAATTCAGAAAAGTGAAATGTCCCGAATATGGCACCCTATCAAGTCAGCTAAATTCACAAATATCGGTGCAAACCAAGCATCTATATGAAATTAGCCCTCTTAAAGGCAAACAGTATTTAATATCAGATGGTCCTGCGATCAGGGAAGCTATCCGACTTAGGCAAGTAGAAAACAAAATGGGATAAAACAAATTAACTTTATTAGATTGAAGCACTCAGAAAACAAGATTTACCTGATCAATAGCGGAAGGGTCCTTGCCATGGTGGAAAGTGGAGATCAGAATGGACATGGCTTGGACATGGTTCATGCTGACATTAAACTGGTCCTGCAACATTCTAGCTCTTTCATCGCACATGCTACCAAGGGTCTCTCTCCTCTTCTCCGCGGCCTGCGAGCTCAAGCACCAGAAGATCCAGAGCGAACAGATGATCCAACCGATGACCCATATGAACAAAAACTTCCTCCACCAAGTCTTCCCGAATCTCTTAGACCCAGCTTGCTGGTTGTTAGGGCTGTGGTGGATCTTGTAAGCATTCCCCAATACCTTCTCCAACCAATTCAGTGACATTTTGCCTCCATCGCCAAGAAAACCAGCCTTGGTCATTTCACCACCAAAAACCAACCAATTCTTGGAAATCAAGGACACAACCCAGTAACATAGCACCCATAGCAGATGCCCCACCTTCAGACCGAAACCGAGTACATGGAGCAAACTCATCCACAACAGGGACTCGACCCAGCTCAGCAACAAGTACTTGAAAGGGCCAAATCAGAACAGTGACCAGATTTGTTTTAAAAAAAAAAAAAGAAAGAAAGAAGGAAGGTGGTGGAGGGCGCTCTTACCTCTAGCCAAGAACACACACCCACAACTCAAGAAATGCCAGATGGAAGCACCAAACCCAAAAGAAAGACCCCGAACTCACCAACCCAGAAAGACAAATGGATCGGGAGGACCCTGAATTCTTGATTTCCAAGTCCAGCAGAGTGTGATTTCACCGCCCCCGTTAAACCGCCCACTAAAACCCCAGAACGAGAGAGAGGTGGGCTGTTGCTAATTGGTAACAAGAATAACTAATCTACCTATTTTAACCGGAAACCGAAACACACAACCCCCACGGGGAATCTTTCCCGGAAATCTAGTCAGGGGCCAGCAGTTTTAATAGCCCGAAATCATACGAAGCGGGAACAAATCCACCATGCGAATATGTACTGACCCTCTTGGAGTGAAAACTTCACTGAACAGAACAACAACCAAACAGTCAAGGACTCGAAAACAATATGGCGCTAGAAAGAATCATGGGAGATGTCGGGAAGCCGAGGAGGAGGGAGAGCACGGAGGGACGACGCCGAGGCGGCGGAGGAGCAGGAGCGAGGAAGCTAGAAAGAAAGAAAGAAAGAAAGAGAGGAGAGAAGAATCCGCGAAAGCAACGATAGAAGAATATGATGTTCGCTGGTGTTGTGCACAGGCCATTATCCCTTCCCGGCTTCCTGTACTCTCTCCATCCCAAGAACGAAATTATTACGTTTTAAAAAATTCCAGTAAAATCAAATATATATTTTTTATTAGTGGAAATTTCGCCTATCGGACAGAAGGACCCGGAGTGAGCAAGAATAAGCCGTAAAAAATCACCGTCCAAAAAAGTTTAGTGCCCGACGCCCGTCCATAGTCATAACTCTCAACATCATGTCAACATGGTCCGGTGCTCTTAGACGCGCGACAATCACATTGCTCGCTCGGGCATTACTATTTTTTCGCTAAAGTAATCGATTAATTTGGCGAATCGATTATTCATTTTTCAAATTAGAAATAAAGAAAGCTTTTAGGGTTGTGTTCACATCCCCCCCAATCCTATCCGCAAGAGGCGTATCGCACAGGTTCTACTAGCTAGCTCCCCGTTCGCGTCCCATTCGCAAATTCGCTCGATGGGGAGTTTGTGTGGAGTGGCTGTACGTCTCAGTGGACCAAAGTAACCTTGCATGGGCCCCTGAAACTTCGGGGACCGTCCCGTGCCGACTTGGCCAAATTGGGCATCGGATGCCCCCCGGCCCCCGCTGCTTCGCCCAAATTGCAATTCGAGGACAAAGGGGAGCTCGAGATAAAAATAAATAATAATCATTATTATTATTATTAAAGTTGAATAAACAAGATAAATCGAGTTGGTTTAATTTAAACCGAATGGGATAAATAGAAAAGGGCAGCGGGGGTGGTGCGTGGACACCATAGGAACCTCTCGAGGTGTTATTGTGTTTCTTAGCTGTTGTGGGAATCTAAAGCACTGTCCTCGAACAGGGATTGCCAGAAGGGGGGCGGGATTAATAACTGCCGGATCGACCTAATTCTTGCAATTTTTGTGTGGTTTTTTTACGTGATGGTGTCCGTCGATCGCCCTCGCGATGATTAAAGATGGGGTTAAATTTTGGGTGGTGATGAAAGGTGTTAATTTGATGGCGCTTCTCTTGGGGTTTGGGGGCATGCCCTGCCCTCAACTCGCTAAGCCCTCTCTCTCTCCCTCCCTCTCTCTCTTCTCGAGTTCTAGACCCTTTGGATGGATATTTAGGAAGAAGGATTAGATGGGTTCCGTTGAGCATGTTAACTAAGGAACGATTCGTTCTCTAAAGAAGCCGCGATTATGCATCGCTCGAGGTAACTCGATGCATCGCAAATTGCCGAGATTTCTTTGATCAGGTAAGACCAACAGTCCTTGAAACGACTCGTTCATATAGATTGCTGCTAAACGAATTTGGGTTACCGCGTAAAAGGGGTTCATGCGGCAAACGGGGAAACACATGACAAAAGACTATGCCGACTCACTTAGCTATGTCAATTGTATTTTTAACACATTTTATGCTCAAATCAAACGATTTCTTCAATTTAAGGTGTCGGCAAGAGCGGATTGTCGTTAAGGCTAAGTCCCCATTCTAAGTAACAATCTCTTCGTTGCATTATCGCAACCGACGAGGTGCAATAAAACTCATTTCATTCCAAGGAAAATAAAAAGAAGATTCGCCCCGATGCCCTCGTCTCTAAACACGGCAAAATTATCACGTAGCCAGCCTAATCGCCGTCGAATTGAAGGCGTTTCAGTCTCAATCTAATCGACGCATTGTCAATGTATTGGATCGAATCGAAACGCTCGCGACATGCTCGCCGTGCCCCAAAAAACAAGGCCACGAATTTCCCAAAATCCGGGGGCAATCGACGATGATAGCCCCAAAAGAGAGCAGTGCCAAGGAGGCGTAAATACGCGGGAGGAGGAATAGCGGCCGAAGTTGAAAGTAGGGAATATTCTTTTCTCCTTCTTCCCTTTTTTTTTTTTTCTCGTTTTGGGTGAAGGAGCTGAAGTGATGAGGCCAATCGGCTGCTGACTCAGTGCGAACCTCCCTACTTTTGTCACGTTGCGACCAGCTGCGTCTGACGTCAGCGCACCGGTTCGCCACCCCTCCGCCCAATCAGGGACGCCCCTTTTCAGCCTTGCTTGCGTGTCGCCCTGGGAGCTTGTCTCCACCCACGAACCTCTCCCCCCCCCCCCCGCACCCCGTCGCCAAAAGCCACTCCCAACTTTTTTTTTTATTTTTATCAACACTCCCAACTCATTCGACCCAAAAAAAAAAACACAAAATAAAAAATCACTTCAATCGAATTGCTGAGTTAAATGATACGTAACAGTTAACAGGTGTACCGATTTAGAATTTTACTGGCACAATTTTACCAGTTTTTTTATTTTTCGTGATATTAATCTAATTTAACCGGGAGTAAATTTATCATAAATATACTGATTTTAGTAGTCGAAAAATTAGTTTTTTACTAAATTTGATACGGGTACACTAGTTTCGGGCTTTTCTGTGGTAATAACCTTAATCGATTATTTGTGTCGTATCATCTAATCCAAACTCCGAGCTTAATTTAGGCTCTGTTTGTTTCCATGGGAAACGAATGATTTAGAAAAACATTTTCAAAATAAAAATGATCATTTATCTCGTTTGAAGTAATTAGTTAATGAAAAATGTGATCATTATCGACAACAAATCATGTCTGGACATTTTTTGTAGACGATGAGAGTGTTTTGCATTCATTTATTTTCGCAAACGATATAAGCGATAGTTTTTTGCGAAACAGACAAAACTTTAGTTTAACTATTCGAATCAAGCCACCTTTGAGTTTACGAAATATTTTGTAAGCTCGATCTCAGCCCCATTACTATTGGTTAAGTCCGACTTACTGCGAGTTCAAATTAGGCCCCAAACTCGAAGTTTCTAGGTTGAGTAAAAAAACACTAAGGGCATGCATGATAACTATTTTATTTTTTTGTTTTTTGGTTTTTTTGTTCCGAGAACAAGTTTAGAAAATAAATCCATTTGGTAATGCAATTTCATTTCTTTATCTCCGGAACAAATTTTAACTTTACAAAAAGGTTTGGAACAAATTTTTCTATTTCTAAAATAGAAATAAGAAATAAAAACTCTTATGATCATTTATCCTCCCGGCTGCCCGCCCCCACCTCCCGCCTCCCACCGTTAGGCACCTCCCATTGCTACCCCTCATCCTCCGTCGCTGTCTGCCTCCTGCCGCCATTTGTCGTCCTTCGCCATCAGCCGTCGTTCGTCGCCACCCGCCCAACGCCGGCCACCTCCTGGCGCCGCCCACCACTCACTTGACACTAGCCACCGCCCGCCTGCTATCCATCCGCCGGCCACCCGAGAGGGAGAAATTCTGTGCCGTTATCAAATAAATTTGCATTAACATAAATTCTGTTTTATTATCAAACGTATATTTTTACTCAGAAACTCATTTAAGGAATAATAGAACAGTTATCATTTGCGCCAAACACAAGATGTGCTTAATTTTTATAGTCACAAATGTTGAATATGGACAACAATCGATAGGAAAAAGAAAAAAAAAAAAACGTTTCTTGTAGATTTAGGAGACACTGAATAAGGGACTTGCCTATGTCTTCTCAATTGATTGATAACATATCCGGTGTAAGCGAACCTCCTCCGGCATGAATAAACATCAACAAGACTTTCTTCTTTTATTTTCTGCTATAGTTTACAACTTTACATTATATAAGTTGAAATTTGGCATACCTGCTCGAGCAACAACAAGAAATTTGCTGAAAAAATTAAACGGGAATTTTTTATATTTTTTTCAAAATATCGAGATATCAAACGGCAGTTTCGGCCATACCTGCGTTTTAAAGTCAGCCACAACTTATTTTAAAAAGTTTACAACTACCGTCATGCTGTTTAATAAATGAATAGAGACTACCTAAGCCAAAGCAAATAAGCAATCTGATTTTCAAAGTCAACAATCAACCGCGGACCGCATTATGATGTTCCAAGTGTATTTATAGTAATGGATGTCGCTTGTACGTAAAATTTAACTAGCTGTAAATAATGCTTGGTAAAATCGGTTTATACTTGTTTTCATAACCGCGATTATCATTAGAAAGTCGTACCCAATACAGTGTAAGTTAAGTGCTCGACGTGAGCTTAAGCTAAAAATCGAAGAGAGGGTGTAAATCTAAAGCCCATCGCCGCTACATAATGAAGCAAAAGAGTTAATTAACTGTTGTCACTTGTCGCCGCGTGCAAAAAATCAAATTCAATAGGGCGAAACTTATTCATCAATGCACGCGGGCTAGGACAATAGAAAGCAAAAAACGATAAAGAACGAAACTCGAATTGATTTTAGGGTTTGTATCACGAATAACCTCAAACTGATACACTTGTAATAAATTTATCCCAAATTAATTTGTTTACCATCAAAAGCCTCAAATTAATACACTTGTGGCAAATTTAATCCTCGTTAGTTTCCGTTAAATTTTACCGTCAAATTACTAAGTTGAATGACAAGTAGTAGTTGACGGGTGTATCAGTTTGGGGTTTTACCCTATGTTTGTCACAGGTATACTGATTTGATTTTTTCGCGATATTAATATAATCTAATGGAAATTAAAAGAGGGTAAATTTGACGTAAATGTACCAAATCGAGATTTTTAGTAATAAAAAAATCAATTTTTGATGAATTTATTATAACAATTTAAGATGATTTTTTTTTTTGGTGATATCGAGCCTTGATTTTAAAAGGGCAGAGGGAAAAACTTGAATTTTAATCGAGTTGCCGAGATCTGTCCTCGTGCTTCCCATTGGCCAGTAGCCCGCGAAGTCAATGCTCGACAAATGTCCAACTTTGCAACGACGCGATTCGAGAACGAACTCCCCCCATTAATCAACAATTAAGATGGGCCAAGTGGTTGCAATTAGGTGGCTCGAGCCAGTGTTCTTGTCCAGATAGCGGCATTTTCCTCGACGCGTACGATCCCAAATTTATAATAAGGTTTCAAGCGAAGGAAAACCCACTTTCCACCCCTCCCCCCACTTTAAATTTTCTTGATTTTTTTTATAGAAAGAAAGGACATCATTCACATCTTGCTATTATGAAGGAATCTATTAATTGACACGACAACGCCCATTGAATTCAATTCCTTTGGCGACCACTTACGAGGAAGTAATGCAAGGCCGTGCCGCTGTGCGGTGTGAAATATGAATCCGATAGTCCTCCGGTTTTGTCTCATGCGGGTGTAGTGAACAATGTGCGCTGTAATGACAACGACAATGCCATGGCGCCGTACCGGACTATACTAATGCTCATGGGGTCCCTTAGCATTCCGGTGAAATAAAGGAAGTCCGAAAAGCTTTCGAATTTGCCGCGAAAAAATCGACTAATCTCGCGTCTTCGGCGTGCTGGTTAGGGGCGAGCAAGATGAACCGCCCAAATCAGGACCTGACCGGATCGATCGGTTCGGTCCGGTCATCGAGAATATCGGTCTGATTCCTAGTTCCTAAAAGTGTAATCGGTTTTCGGGTGATCCGGTTCCCGGTTATAGGGTAAAAATCGGATCGGACCAATAAATATACATTTTCCTAATTTATATATATATATATTTATTTACTTTTAAAATTTTTTGAAAAAAACAGAAAGTCTAATATAGTTTCCCTAATTTCCTTTTGCCTTTACCAATAAGTGATTGGTCCCATTGAAATCGGACTGAACCAGAACGGCGGTCTACGGTCCCAAGACTAGCTGATCCGATTCTCGGTTCTTGAGTATGACTAAACCTGAAATTGCTCATCCCTAATGTTGGGTCAATGCTACGAGAGCTCGATGCCTTCAACTGTGGAGATGGCCAAGAGGGAGCACAAGATTAAACAAATACCAACAAAACCACTTGAATTCCTCTGGGAATTCGTCTTCGGCAACAGTAACTTTCTCTTGTCTCCCATGATGATCGATATCTGTAGGGTTTCGAACTACCTCTATCCTTTTATCTCCTGTAATTTCTGAGGATTCGACATATTCGGTTGAGCCTACATCCAACTCAAAACACACGAGCCGACAAGTTGTAGGCCCGTTAGGACTTTTCAGATACTCCCGAACACACTACATATCCGATGGGTGGTTTTTCTAACACGCCTCATCATGCATCTCAACACAATGGTCGACCTTCATCTCAAGCTAGTAAAAACATATCTTTTTTTTTTTTTCCGGCTGATGAAATATGGACAAATAATCCAAATTTCCTTTGTGTGCTTTAATAGAAGCATTTATAGTTAAATAGAACAATTTACCCCAAGCATGAAATCACTTGCTTTTTTTCTTTTAGGATTAATATCACGAAAAATCCCAAACCGGTACATTTACGGTAAATTTACTCTGAACTAATTTTTTGACAATCAAAAAATCCCAAACCGGTATACTTTTAACAAACTTACCCCAAACTGATGTTTTGATCACCAGAAACCCCAAATCGATACACTTATGATAAATTTGCTTTCCATTAGTTTCCGTTAAATTATATTGATACCACAAAAAAAAATGCATAACAGATACATCCGCGATAAACGAAGGGTAAAATCCCAAATCAGTATATCCGTCAACTATCATGTATCATCCAACTAAGCAAATTGACGGTAAAATTTAACGGAAACTAATGGAGGGAAATTCATCACAGCTGTACCAATTTGGGGTTTCTGATGGTCAAAAAATTAGTTCGGGGGTAGATTTATTATAGATGTACCAGTTTGACGTTTTCCGTGGCATTAGCCATTTCTTTTGTCATGCCTAGACTGTGTCAATCAAAAGTGGCGAGGTAAATTGCCAGTCTTGCTCCACCTAATCTTCAACCAAAAAGTAAAAAAATAAAATAAAATAAAATCCCAAATCTGACGTGGACTCGAAAATCTTTTTCCTTTTTATAATGAAAAACACAATTTAAGCAAGCATCGGAGATAATTAACGCCCCCTTAATCACGGCCAACAGGAAAAGGGCAGGGAAGGCAGGGAAGGCTGACGAAAGCGCGGATGCGCAAGGACGGGAATAAAGCTTTAAAGCGCTTCGCGGCAGCATCTCATCATACCCCCCCTGGCCTTTCTCTTTTAATTATATTTATCTCCACTAATTATCGTTTATGATTTAAAAAAAAATGGCCGCGCTTTGTTTAATCGCGGTTCTGTTCTCGCGAGCCACGTCCTCGATGCCGGCTGCTGCTGCCGGAGGCACCGTTAGGGCGCCCCACGTGGCGGCCGGGGAGCCGTCGGTTGGTCACGAGCATCGGAGCACCTGCTCCGAAGAAATTTGAATGTGAATTTGGTAGCATTTTATAGATAGAGTGAAGGGTCCCTATTAAAATAATTGGAATACTTTATTAATTTCGGTAGTGGACCGATACTCCAGTCATATGTACGACAGCGATTTTCACGCGTAGTAGACGGGAAGAGACGAAATAACTCTATAAATATATACACACGCAAAAACGATTAATTCACGAAATAATCTAACAACCTGACAAGTTTTTAATTAGATTGCCAAGGGGCATCTCTAAGATCTTACTTTGAAGTGATACTCGCAGTTCAAAGCATGAAGCCCTAAAAAGCTCTTAGGGCGGGACGACTTGGTTTGCGTTTGCCACAGCTTGGCGAATCAAGAAGCACCGGTTGGCAGGACTTCCAAGATGAATGAAGGGAATGAAAGTCCGACATTGGTATTAATAATATGTATCTCGTGGAATGCGGGAATACTCGGTGCGAACCCGTCATATGTAAGGCTAGCGTTGGGTAAAAAAAAAAAATGATTCGACCCAAATTAACTGATTTGATCATTTTTTTATTAATTTTCATGCAATACAAATCTAATGACACATAGCTAACATAACTCGTGCCCGACATGACCCATATTAATTAAATCCATGATCACAATTCAGTCGAAAGTAGGCCCCATCCAAGAAAGGCTAGGGAAGTTTCTTACATGGAATTAGGGTCCGGTGGATTGAGTCCACCACACCATTCGTTTTGTCGAAAGCATCTCGGCCTCGCATATGGGAGGCGCAACACGGACGTCCACAACAGATCATGTCCGGTGGATCCGAGTCTAAGCAAGGCTGATCCGAGAGACTAAAGATAGCACAAGAAAATCACGAGTTACTACCCGAATCCAAAACGATTCCTCAATGGAAACCGGGACTTTAAAGGTGCGAACTTAGAGGGTATCAAACGTATCAAAATCAATCAATCTGTACAGTTAAGGTAGTGCGACAAAAGAATCACCTCGTGACAAGTCAACTCCTCGCAATGAGGCGCAACTATTAATGCTATCTACGACAGTAACGATCTGCTTCCTTCTCTCGACGCTCGCGCTTTCAAGGAGCGAGACGCAAAATTGGGGAATAGATGTGACGACGGACGTACGTGCAATTGCATCATGGCCTTTTACCGAGAGCACGAAGCGGCACACGAGTTCATTTAGTGCCGTCCGAACAATCCCGTGAAGGCGTGAACCCGGCATTGGTTGCTTACTTTAGATTCCATGGCGCTTTTTGAGTTCGAGAATTTTCCCTCCTCCTTGGGTGGTCCATGACCCCCCCCCCCCCCTCCTTTCATTGTTCTTTTTGGCTGCTGAAGTAGTCATGATGCCATCATCAAGAATCACGTCTGCCGTGGGGGCATTAACTTTTCGTGCGCACTCGGCTCCCGTCCTCGACAGCTGGACAGCGTTTCGGATCGCTTGTTTCGGGCCACGGCGTCGTCACGATGTCGTCCCGACGGTCCGGGTCGAGCGCGTTGCAACGGGGCTTGGAATCCTCAAAAAAGACCCTCGTGTCCCATCGCGTTTCTTACGCCGTGCTTTGGTTCCGTCCGCCACGTCTAACAACAATCGACGGAGTCGAGCCCGTGACTCGTTTATGTCATTTTTATTCCCGATTAATTCTTGCTGGTGCGTATCCCAAGTCCACACGTATACACGACATCAAGACCCACACGCACCAAGCTCCTCATGAAAGAGCACCCACCCACAAAGATCAAGATACAAGTAACGGGGAAAAGGGTCCACGCAAGCAAATCGGGCTTGCGTCAATCATTGTTGCTTCGATCGCAAGAAGTGGGAGAGTGATAACGATGTACACGCACCATTAAAATACAGAGTTGGGAATAAAGTTTACAGGCATATAAATATATCTCCACGAACTTTTGAATTGGCAAAAGGGGCTATATAAACCGCTCGACAGGGCTTTTCCAAAAGAACGGTTTACAAACCAAACCAAACCAAACATTTCTTTCACACTGTTTGCTTTGGTCTCGACTTTTTCGAAATCTAAATCGAGTCGGTTCGCATATCGTTTTTAACCTTTATTAGGAGAAAGGAAGCAGCGCGTAGTTTTAGCTTACCTCGAAGTGCCTTAGATTTATCATTTCGTGCGAAGCCGTGTGTTTAGTTATAAGTTTATATATAGGCTTTGGTTTCTTCACGAAACCGGTACCATTCCTAGGCTATATTAGGGTGATTTTGAATTCATGAAATGACCCGAGAAATGGAAAAAAAGAAAGAAAGAAAGAAAGAAGAATGATCTACCGAGCCAAATTAAGAGAATCGGTTTCGGTTTCTCCATCCTATAATTAAATCATTCGGTAGGCTTTGACTCGACATCCAAATCGGGCCGAACCGAGCCGAACCGCACCGCGCACTTATCAAGTGGAGCGTAGCGTGGAACGTCGATGTCCGGAGACCACGCCGCGTTTTTCCTCTTCCTTTTCCTGCCGTGACAAGCCAATGCGAAAGCAACGAGTTGCATCTTTTAGCACGACCTCATCATTGGGGCAAACCAGTTCATCTCCACTCAAAAGGCCACGGGACGGCCCCCGAAAGAGCGCAGCTGAAATTGCGGCTCTTCCCCCTTCCGCGCAGAGGCTCGCTTACTTTAAGGTTGTTGCTGTCCGAAATAATTTCGCTCGGTTCTTGCATGATTTGTGGGGACGAGGGCGCTCGCAAATAATTGAAGGGGGCAATGGACATGGACATGGACATGGACATGATCAGCAGCTGCGCTTTCACTGACTTCGCTCCAGCTGTTTACGTGAAGAAGCCCGCCCCCCCCCTCCACCTCAACCTTTTTTTCCTTCTCTCTTTTTCCACGAGGAAACTTGGGGTGTATCATCAGCAATGAACAACCGCGTAGGGCCCGAAGCATGCCACTTGGAATGATGGTGAAACAAAGGAGATGGAGCTCTCCCCAGCTCACGTGCACACACAATTGGAAAAAGAGGAAGGGAGACGAGGATGCCTGCATTCACACTGCCTTTGAGACTTCCTGTCACGGAATGTAAAGGAGAGATTTGTATTAGAAACAGCTGCCCTCGAACTGATTCGCGATCGGGTTATTCCTCTTCCGAGGGTTTGAAAGGCATACTATGAAATCTCGTACGCATGTTGGTTTTGATAGTTTCGAAAGATCTCTCTCGATGTTCATGCAGTCACCGACCAATCGTGGGGACCGAAAGCGTACGTGCAAATTGCTTCCGGGATTTTTTATTTATTCGACCAAAAAAAATTGCTTCCGGGATTGATCATACCGAAATGGAAGTTATTTCATGGAGAGGGTTCTTGATTTTAGTCTCGTGCTAAAATGTAATAAGCACCCATGAGAAAACACACGCGCACACACACACACATATGTATATTGTCTTTTTGTTTTTTTGAGTTTTGGGTTGCTTGGGCTGACTGTTGATGGTGTTTGCTGGCTTCAAGCATGACTTGGAGCCCAAACTGGACGGCCCATCGACCTTTGTCAAAGCCCGAACGGGCATCCCCCCCTACATACATGGTTTTACATTTACACTCGGATCCTTTTTCATGGCTTTTCACGTCTCATGGAGAAAATATTTGGCGGTTTCAAAGCACTACATCATTTGCTGATGTGGCGTGCAATTTTTTTTCCATATCCAGTTAGAGCTTAACACATGGACAATGATCGGGAATTTCAAAAAATAATATAAAAATAAATTTTCTTCTCTTTACGTCCTCCTCCTCCTCCTCCTTTCGTTTTTTACGGTTTAGATCCGGCTAGAGTCATGTCGATCACGGGACGACGGAGCGAACCAGATCTAGTCGGTGAGCTGGTCAATAAGGTGAGATTTGGAGCCATGGGTCCATGGCTGAGTCACCGTCTTAGTCGCTACTGCTTGTAATCGTTGGCCGTCCATGGCCAAGCCATTGCAAATCTCCATCTTTGGTCATTCTCCGCCCACCCCTTTCGTTGCTCACGGTCAGGCTCATCAGTGGGTAGATGGGGAGATCCATGGCCAAGTCGCTCCTCTCCAGTCGCCGGCTCGCAAACGGAGTCACCCCCCTTCATCGTCTCTCACGATCAAGCTCATCCGTCGATAGATCGAGAGGTCCATGGCCAAGCCACCCCTCCTCGTCGCTGCAGCTCGCAAGCAAAGCCAACCCCCTTCGTAGTTGCTCACGACCAGGCTTATGTGTGATAGAAGATCAGGAGGTCCACGGCCAAATCACCCCCTGCTTCGTTGCTACGGCTCGCAAGCAGAGCCACCCGTTTCATCAGCCGCTCGCGCCATAATTCATCCGTCACCAAATCTGGAGCCATGGCCAACGTTCCGCAGCCTGCCACCCGTGCTTCCTCCTCTGCCTCGCGGCCTCCTCGGCTTCTTGGGCGGCGAAGGGATCAAATCCAGCAATGCCACCAGCCAAAATCTGGTGCGCGCAGCTGGGGCGGGCGGTGGTGACGGCCAAGCTTTGATTCTCAGATGGGGAGAGAGAAAATCCGCCGCATTCTTATTATTATTTTTAATTCCAGATCAGCGTTCATGGATCAAGCTTTAACCGGACATGAGGGGAAAAAAAAAAATTTGTCACGTCACGTCAGCAAATGTCGCGAGGCTCCTTAAAATGACCGAATATTTTCTCGTAAATCAGGGGCCGTTCGAATTTGGTATTTCACGGAACTCGCCATTTAGGAAGAGAATTAAAAATGGAAAATAACGCCCACTCCGTCTCGTCTCAGCTCACCCGATAATTGCCATTTACGCCCCCGTGCCACCCAGTCACCGCGCTCCACGTGTCCCCGTCCGTCGCCCAATCCCGTTCGTAACGCTCCGAAGGCGCTAGGCGAGGGAGAGCGGACGGCGGATCTCTGGAGGTCTCGCTCGCGGCTATTTAAAGCGCGGAAACGAGTCCGATCCCTCAACAAAAAACCAATAAGAAAACGAAGCAGGCAGGAGAGAGGGAGGTCGATCTCGCCGGGAAGATCTTCACGTTCGCCTTCACCTTCAATTCCTCTAGCTGCTCTCCAGCTTCTGCAGTCATGGTAGATCAACATCTGTTTGTTCTCTCTCTCTGTTTCAGTGGGTTTCTCTGATCATGCTGGTTCTGATCTGCTGATTCATGCAATTTCTACGGGTTTTTCTTTTTGTCTCGGGAGGTGCGCAATTGCGAAATCGGTTGCTTTACGTAGTCGTACGGTTTTGGTGTCGTAGCTAGAGGGCGCGATCGGTCGATGCCTTCTTTAGGTTGGATGCCTTCTGAGTCGATTAGATAGGTTTGAGGGCATTTTGTGGCTGAATGCCGGCTGTATCTCCGCTCCGTCGGGTTAGTAATCGACAGTGCATGTGGGGCGATGAGGAAATCGATTGAGTTTGGGCTTTGATTCTGTTAAATTCGATGAGCAAGGGGGGGCGGGCGGTGACCTTAACGATAAATGATGCGCATGTGGCCAAGGCGGGTTCTTTTATTGGTTGGGAAGATTTTGGTCCGTAGCTCCCGGTAGATCCATGAAAAGGGGGGTGGGTGGGTGGTTCACTAGGTCGCCGTTCTTTTGCGGCGATGGATATGAACTGCGTGGCATTGATATGGTTGTGCAGACAACATCGAGGCGTTTCGCGGATAGGAAGGTGGATAGGTTTGAGAAGAACATCACGAAGAGAGGAGCTGTTCCTGAGACGACCGTCAAGAAGGGACAGGACTATCCTGTGGGACCTATCTTGCTCGGGTTCTTCATATTTGTGGTCATTGGCTCATGTAAGTTCACATTCGATGTTCTGTTCATGAAAGCAATTTGATCCTTATATGCTTTGTAAATCTGACCAGAAATAGAGTTAACAGCAATGTGTGTGTGCATAGGCATGATCATCTGCATGTTTTTGCTTCTGTTCATTAATTCGAGAGAGAGAGAAGGGGGGTGGGGGGTGGTGGTTGGTCCGATCCTTTAATGCAATGTACATCTAGGTTGGAGGTGTTCGTTTTCATCCCTTTACTGCAATGTACATCTAGGTTGGAGGTGTTCGTTTTCATCCCTTTACTGCAATGTACATCAAGGTTTAGATTTTCTCTTCTCAAAGTTTGACTCGTGACAAGCGACGCGGTTTTAGGCATATTACTGACGTCCTACATTGGCATGAATGCTCTTGATTGTCGTTTAGGTGGCAACACCTCTTCTGTCCGGTCAACTAGTTTTCACAGGCTGAGCTGATGATGTTTGAGGAAAATGGAATGTACTGCTGTTCTTCCCTTGCCCCATATCAGTGACCGTTTGGTGAATCATTTGTGTTTCTTAGTTATTGCTCGCTCCGTCTGAACAAAGTCAATCTTTTTGCACGCACTGGTTGCAGCTCACGATTATTTATTAGGTCTTGATTATACATGGTTTCTTTCTTTACACGCTACTTGTGTTGATTCTTTTGTTGCGGAACAGCTCTATTCCAAATTATCCGGACAGCAACAACTGGGGGCATGGCATAAGACAAGCAACCTTTAAGGAAGGCAGATGGATGACTTCGTGTCGTGTCGTGTCATGTCATATGTGTTCTCTCTTAGTTTGTAGGGAACTGATTTTGCATGTACTTGACCATTTGCTTTGGAAAACCCGTAAGCTGAATAATATACATCCAGTTGTTTCGTTGGTTCTCTCCGTCTCAGCTCTGTCTCAGCTCTTACTATGCTAGATCTTTGATGCCAATTAGCCATAGCTCTCTTGGAACGAAGGTTCTCATGGACGGTTTCGACTTACTACTCGGAATGTTGGAAGTTGAAGATTGAAATGATTGAGGACATGATAATCTAGGCAAAACCTGAATTATTGCGAAGCATGAGTGAAGACTGAAGGTAGATAGCAATAACAAACGTGTGTAGAGACCTTTCGCTCAGAGTAGACTGGATGTGCTTTAGGAGTAATTTGGATAGCTGTGGAGAGTTCTTTTTTGTTTTTTTAGCCAAAAGATAAGTGTGGATGGAAGTTTGTTTTGATTGTATTCTCTCCTCCTTTTAGAAGATGTGTTCTTGGGAGGAACTTTGCACCAATCTTTTCTTCACCGTCAAATTGCCTGGATCGTTGTCGTTGAAAGCGAAATCCGTCGGGAAGCTTGAGTAGATGTCTCTAGGAGCAAATTGTACTCAGCTCTAAGGTTTGATATTCTTTAGAAGCTTGAAAAGGCATCGTCAACTCAAATGGTCAATTTCTAAAAGTTGCATTGTCGTGACATGACAATAGATTTGATGATAATATAGATGTCCATCATATTCTGAGGGTGAGGCGCACTAGCAAGATGCCAAGAGCTTTAGAAACTAGTAGGAGGTAGCAACACTAGGACAAAAGTTTGGTTCGACGAGGAGCACTAGCGACCGTGCTGAAATTATGCGCTTGTGTGAGTGAAACTCATCCGGAGTGCTGCTTTCCCGGCCACCTCAATCCTTCCTAAATAGAATGACACACAAAACAACATGCCCTTCTTCTCCATTACCACTTTATTTTGTTCTTTTTGGTGTCTTTTGATGTTGCCGACTCAATGTCCCTTCATTCACATTCGAGGTGAAGTTGGGAAGAACAAACGAATGTTCTTTTTAGCCTCTGTCCTCCTCGTTTTTCCACTGAACACACGCACTTGCAACTCTTGAAACTTTTCCCGCAACTGCAAGCATGATTCAGCGGAATCTGGAAAGTTGTCCGAGTCAGTTCTGAATTTAGGATGTCGTTTAGGTGAGTGTAGAAGCTGCTTGGTTGCAACCCATTACTCTCCCGTGAACGAACAACTTCGTACCAACAAATGCATCATGCCAAACTCATACCTATCTTGCGTTTCTCCTTCCCTATAAGAAACTCAGCTCGTTACTCCCTTCCCAATGGGCACATCCACCATGGGCACTTACATCGAGGGCACGGCGCACAGCGAAGAGCACATCTTCAGGAGCCGGTACCCTGCAGTCCCTATCCCGAACTCTACCCTTCCGGATTTCGTTCTCCGTGGTGCCGAACTGTATGCTGACAAGGTGGCATTTGTGGACTCCGTGTCGGGGAGATCGTACACTTACGCCGAGGTGGTTAGGGACACCAGGAGGTTCGCCAGAGCGTTAAGGTCGCTCGGTCTAAGGAAGGGGAGGGTGGTGATCGTGGTGCTGCCGAATGTTGCTGAGTATGGAATCGTTGCTCTCGGCATAATGGCAGCCGGTGCTGTGTTCTCGGGCGCCAACCCGACAATGCATGCTTCGGAAATCAAGAAGCAGGTGGAGGCTGCCGACGCCAAGCTAATTGTGACGGATGGACCGAATTATGAAAAGGTAAACTTAATCTGACAGAATGGTAACATCTGTACACTGTGTTGCACTATCTTGTATCTTCCCCCTTTTTACGGCAAATGCACCATCGTCCTTGCCGGGTTGACATGAACTCCTTGAGCTTTATATCCACCGCGTGGCAAAGACCGATTATCTGTGGACTTCGAGTCTGAACAGAACAATTCGTGTCAGTGTTTTTGTACACATCCTTCGTAGATAGCAGAATATGTACTTCGTCTAGTCTCCATTCACTCTGACCCAACAGGTGAAAAGCTTTGGCCTTCCGGTCATCGTGCTGGGCGGAGAGCAAATAGATACGGCCACAAACTGGGATGATTTGCTCAAAGCAGGAGACCGTGCAAGCATCAGTACAGTTGAAGAAGATGTCGACCACAACGATCTGTGTGCCCTCCCTTTCTCTTCGGGCACCACGGGGACCTCAAAAGGCGTGATGCTAACTCACAGGAACTTGGTGGCTAACCTGTGCTCCACGCTCTTCAGCGTTCCGCCCGAAATGGTGGGTCACGTCACAGTACTCGGCCTGATTCCGTTCTTTCACATATATGGTATTACCGGAATCTGCTGCGCCAGCCTCAAGAATAAGGGGAAGGTCGTGGTCATGAATAGGTTTGATCTCCGGAGCTTTCTCAATGCTCTCATCATTCACGAAGTCAATTTCGCGCCGATTGTGCCTCCGATTATATTGTCTCTGGTAAAGGACACGATAGTAGATGAGTTCAACCTCAGCAAGCTCAAGCTCAGCGCCATAATGACCGCGGCAGCCCCACTAGCACCGGAGATTCTCTCTGCTTTCGAGAATAAGTTCCCCGGAGTCCAGGTTCAAGAGGTGAGCACTGGCTACTGGCTATATAAGTCGTGGACTCGATCAGTTTGTGTGGCTATTCTCTTTAAGATGAAATAGAATTAAGGTCCACAATGACATTCTAAGGTCTGTTTTACTAGCAAGCAATGTCATTATGAAATGTGTACGTACGTACGTACGTACGTATGTATGTGTTAATCTGCTTTCCTTCTTGATCATACTGCGTGTAAGTTACTTTATTTTTATTTCGCTTCCAGGCATACGGGCTAACCGAGCACAGCTGCATAACGCTCACCCATGGGGACCCAAGAAAAGATCACGGCATCGCGAAGAAAAATTCGGTGGGGTTTGTCCTCCCAAATTTGGAAATCAAGTTCATCGATCCAGAGGACGGCCGATCTTTGCCTAAGAACATGCCTGGGGAATTATGCGTCAGAAGCCAATGCGTGATGCGAGGTACGATTCGATTAATTTCTGAGAACATACCAACACATTAGGTTCCCATTCACGCCATGCATCTGAGCATGTTGTTCTCAGGTTACTACAAGAACGAGGAAGAGACATCGAGGACCATAGACAAGGATGGGTGGCTCCACACGGGTGATATAGGGTACATCGACGACGACGGAGATGTTTTCATCGTCGATCGCATCAAGGAACTGATCAAGTATAAGGGTTTCCAAGTAAGCCTGCGGTTCAACTTGGCTGATGCTATATATTGACCTTCGCAACTGAATGTCTATGCATATGAATGTGTTTGACTCCGCTGATTGTGTTTCTGTCTCGGGGACATTAAGTTCAAGCAGTGACATGCCAGTAGGAAAGATCACAACTTCAATTATTAGTATTGTTTCAGTTAGGTAAAAGTGCTTAAGAATGCCATATTGTTTACAGGTCGCTCCGGCTGAGCTAGAGGCAATTCTCCTTACTCATTCCTCCGTCGACGATGCAGCGGTAGTTCCGTAAGTACATGCTGTCGCATCGGTTCCCCATTCATGTCGAACTCCGAAAAAAAAAACACATTAATTTAGTCGTGGAAAGGCCCGACCGTTTTCCCTCACGCGCAAACGATATTTCGTCCTCATGTAATGTACCCTCCAGGCTTCCTGACGAAGAGGCGGGAGAGATCCCGGCGGCGTGCGTCGTGCTGAACCCCGGCGCCGAGGAAAGCGAGGACGACATAATCGCCTACGTCGCCTCCAACGTGGCGGGATACAAGCGAGTGAGGGCGGTGCAGTTCGTGGACAGCATCCCCAAGTCTCCCTCGGGGAAGATCCTGAGGAGGCTCCTGAGGGACAAGATGATGCGGCACCTGCAGATGAAGATCAAGACGAGGGCAGCAATCCCACTCTGAAAGCGACTCTCGCGCCCTCTCCCATTTCCTAAGCCCACCCTCCCCCCCCCCGCCCCGTCCGTCGATTTTTTACATACCACACCATATGTCATAACAATGATTAAAACTGTAAAGGAGGCAGGAGCCCCTTGTCCGAGAATCTCTTGCCCTTTCGCTTTTATCCAATTTAAGGCATATCAAAGCAAATTCCTCTCTCGGAGCCGTCCGGGCCGAATCATATGGCATCATTTTGCTTACCTTCCTTCCGACTTTATAGCAAGGGAAAAGGGAAAACCGGGGGGGGGGGGTGAGGATGCTTTTGCTTTGTTAACAAGTACAAAGCAAAAGGGCGAGCAAAACCAAAAGATCTAGGCCTAGCACGCCCACGTGGACCCGCCCGATTCGACACGCGATCACGCATCAAGGGTGGTGGCCGTCTTTATCTTAATGTTAATCTCAGCTAAGTGCCAACCTCATTCCACATGGGGCATGCCATTTTAATATTAAGCAGCTTGAGGGTCGGTTTCGGCTCCCCCGCCTATATACACATATAATACTAATAATAATATTAATTCTTCATGCCGAATTGACGTCCTTTAACAAAGCGAGGGAGCCCCACCTTTCGCCCTAAAGTAAGGTGATTACTGAATTGTGTATCATCATGTCTCGATCGCATCCCCCACCACTAACACCCCCACCCTTCCTCCTCCTTCTTTTTCTTCTTTTTCTTTCGCCTCTTAATTCAATCCTCCCCCCCCCCCCCTACAAAGAAGTCCCAAGTTGCTCCGGAGATGACTCAAAGCCTGAAGGTATCTCCTTTTTTTGTTAAAAAAAAAAAAAAAAAAAAAAAAGGAAGAGGGAGCAAACATCTCGCTGCTTGGTGCAGTCCCAAAAATGCCATTTTTAACGCAACAGTTTTGCTTTGTTTCGTTTTTGTTTTTCTGCAAAAAAGAGGGAAAAACCCCATGTGCTCTTGTGCTTTGGAGCTCATGATCCCGGGTCCAAAAATTATTGTAATGCCATGATTTAAATCGCGGTTTAGAGAATTCGGGTACAGCTTACGAGACGCTCTTCATTCGTTCGCGGCGTTGCGCTCCCCATCGAAAGCGAAAGTGCCGTCTCGTCTCGACCCGACTCGACCCGACCCGAATGCGGGCGACTAGAAGGTGCTTTGAAAAGTCGTGAAATAACCCCCCACGGTCGGAAATCTTACAAACGTTGGCTTGCCGCATTTTGTCCCGAAGAGCAGGCGGCCGACTTTGACCCCCAAGTCATTGGCGAGCCGAGCAAAACAAGAAGAAAGAAGGGAAGGAAAAAAAAAAAAGGAAACGAGAGATAAGAAAAGGAAGAAGGAACAGACCCTGGACCCGAGTCGACTCGGTCCGAGTCGTCGCGGGGAAAGAATAAAAGAATAAAAAAAAAAAAAAAAGGAGAAGAGAAGCGAGAGAAAGGAGTGGTGGGATGAGGGAAAAAGGAAGAAAACCCAAAGCGTCCAAAAACTGCAAGGCTGTATCCAGTGAGCTTTGCGCGAGAGAGCGAAAGGGCAAGTGGGGGGAGTGGTAAAAACACCACCACCACCACCACCACCATCCGACCTCCGCCCTCCGTCGTCTGCCGTCTCTTGTTTTTTTCGGGGTTCTGTTTTTCGGTTGTTGTGTTGTGGGGTATCCTTGTTTCGGTTTTTGTTTGCTTGTGGTTATTGAAGGGGAGGGAGGGGGGGTGTTGGTGCGTGTGCGGTGGTGTCTGTGCGAGAACAGTGCGGGTGGGGAGTGGCCATGATTTTCCTTTTTTTCGTCTCTCTCTGCTTTCCCCCAAGTCCTAAAAGCTGAGACACACACATACACACACACAGAGACCCTATCTCCCTCTCTCTCTCTCTCTCTTCGCAGTCCTTTCTGTCTCTCTCTCTATATCTGGTTCAGGTTTTCTCCATTTGGCCAGGCACTCCGCCGTGTGACCCCGAAGGCTTCCTCCCACCTCCTCCCCCCCTTCCCTTCCCTTCCCTTCCCCCTCCTCCTCCGGTAAGATCCCTTCTTCTTCTTCTTCTTCTTCTTCTTCTTTTCCCACCCGGGAGAAAGCAAGCTCCTTTCCCCGATCTGTTTCTCCTCGGGATTTGAGGACACACGGAAAGAAACCGGGTAGTAAAGCGGAACGGCGAGCGAGCGAGCGGTTCCACTCTCGCCGCCATATTCTTTCTTCTTTTTTGGGGGGGTGGTTGAGGAGAAATAGATCCATGGAGAGGGAGAGTAATGGTGAGGGAGGTTGCTAAATCTGGGGGGGGGAGCGTCCCAGTTTGACGGACGGAAACACGGCGAGCGTGCGGCGCGAGGGAGCCAGTTCGGGATTTGGTATTCAGTGGGGAGGGGAAAAAGTTGCAGTTCGCCCCCTTTTTTTTTTTTTTTTTCCTTTTTCGTTTTCCATCTCATCATTCCCCTGCTGCTCCTCTCCCTTTCTTTTCTTCTTCTTTTTTTTTTCTTGGGGGGGGGGGGTTGCCGCGAGAAATTCCTGAGCTGCGAGAAAACGGCGGCGTTTGCTCCCTGTTGAAAGATTCTCTGTTGGAATCTGCGGAAAAATAGTACAAGAAGAAGAAGAAGAAGAAGAGGAAGCGCAGAGGGAAAGGACCGCTTTGCGCTCATCTTCTTCTGTTTTTTTCTTTTTTTTTGTTTGTATTGACTGTATGATCAAAAAGTCCCGCGGGTGGAGTCGTTGCTGTAGTGATTGTTTTGGGAGCATGGACCGGTAGAAAGGAGGATCTGTTCGCGGTTCGGTTTCGTTGGTCTGTCGAGTTTATAATTTTTTTGCGGTGTTTTCCGTGTGATACCGGCCGGAGGAGTAACGGTAGGTTAAGATGGAGGAGGGGAGTTGTGGTCTTTTTGGTTGTCGCCGAGGAATCGAATCGGGTTGCTGTTTTTTTTTTTTTTTTTTTTTTTATCATCATCCCTAGGGGAGATGGGATTTGCTCGTCGTCGTTGCGGTTATGGGGGTTGACCATCTTTCCTTACCGTTTTCTTCCTTCTTTTTTTCTCCCGATTGATTCAGAGATTCTGGGGATGACCCGTTCGTGTTTTTCCCCGTTAGATCTCTGTGATGGTCGTTGTCGACGTTTCTCCGAAACTGGGACTTTGACTCTTTGCTAGGCGCGTCGTTAGCTGCGACTCGAGTTCCCCGATTGGGCTGAGGAATAAGCATCTCGCGCGTTCGATAAGGGTCACGGGGAACTCGATAAATATATAACTCTGATGTTTGTAAACATCTCCTTCCGTCAGCTTCCCGTGTTGTCTGACCATTCTTTTGGTACCTTTGATGCGCTATTTTCGTGCAAACACATGAATAAATATTTGCTTGGTTTCCTGTTATTTGCTCGGCGAAAGAGACAGCTAATTGCGTATGGGCTAATGGATGCAGATCTGGTGCCCGTTGCTATTCCGTCCATCGACAGGAGGTTACGCCGAAAATAGTTGATGAGTCCAATCTCGCTGATGGAGTGGAATGCAAAACCTCCTCTGCAGTGGGAATGGGAGAATCCTGTGATGTTCAGTTCAAAAGCAACCGAGACCTCTAAGCCACTGCGAGCGATTGATTGGGGAATTGAGGCAGAGGAACTGATCGACCCCGGATCCTTATTTCTGTATGAGAATGGTGGTGGCGGTGGCGGCGGCAGCAGCAGTTGTACCAGCATCGATCCGGGTTACACTTCAGTGTCTAAGAGCTCGAAATCAGCTTCTGTCAACTCTTCATCCACTGAAGAATTGAAAGTCTCGAAATTCTCTGTGGAGGCACATGACGGTTTTTCTCTGCAAAGTGGCAAGAAAGATTTGGCAATGAATGAATTTACCCGAATGTCGCCGGCACTCGAGTCTTCAGTCTGCTCTGGTGAGCCATTGCTCAGTCTAAAGCTCGGTAAAAGAATCTATTTTGAACACACTATTGACAAGGACCATGGGAAGACCCCAGACCTTCCTTTGGTCATGAAGTCACCTGATACTCCACCAAAGAGAAACAAGTCCAACTGTCAGGGTACATCTGCCCCACGCTGCCAGGTTGAAGGCTGTAACCTTGACCTCTCTTCAGCTAAAGATTACCACCGCAAGCATAGAGTTTGTGAGAGTCACTCTAAATGCCCTAAGGTCATTGTCAATGGTGTAGAGCGTCGGTTTTGTCAGCAATGCAGCAGGTAATGCTTCCTATGGTCTTCGGATAGTGAGTCACAAGACACAAACATTGCCCGACTTCTGTTTCCTTATGCCTCTGTAGCCGATCACTTGTATTTGGTCCTTCGTGCACTCTATCAATAACAAGAAGAAAGTAGCAATTCAGTTTCGAATGGTTTGAGCTTTAACTTACAACTTAATTTCTAACATCAAGGTTTCATGGGCTATCTGACTTTGATGAAAAGAAGCGGAGCTGTCGCAAGCGCCTATCTGATCACAATGCAAGACGTCGCAAGCCCCAGCCAGATGTGCCCCAGTTGAATCCAGCTAGACTGTCTTCGCTATTTTATGGTACTGTAATGTATGCTTTTGGTGTTTCTGTTGCATCTTCATTTCGACCCATCTACTATAATTGGAATCTGATTATCCTTTAGATAACCTTGTTGTCCAAATGGTTGAGTACATTGTTTTGGACTCTGTTGTATGACCAGTGACTGCATTCAAATATTTTCATGTTTAAAGGGCGTGTCTTTTTCAGGAAAGCTTTCTGAGCCGTCACTTGTATTGCTCTTATTTATGTCTACATAAAATAGAACCTGCATTCCTATTGAAGCTTTTGACTGTCGTATGATCTGTGACTTTGTTTCAAATGTTTTTCCCTCTGCTTGACGGCCTTTATTTTTTAGGAAAATTTCTGAACCATCGCCCTTCTACTACCTTTTATTTTCTTAAGTAGATGCCAGATTCACATGGAAACCCTCTGGTGTTTCTATTGGTTTGGAGTATATGATTGAGGTATTAACTTTGATGAGCTTACCGAGTGCAGCGTAACCTAACCTGACAATATTGTTACAATGTTCCCCTTATCCTTTATATAATAATAAATACTACTCGCTTTGGACAGTTCCTGCATCCCTGTAATGGATAAGTTACCATCCTGCTTGAAATTGAGTTTGGAGGGCCTAAGTGCATGTCTGCTCTCCCAAAGTCCTTTTGTCATTGATTGGCCCCAGACGTGGGACTTGGATCAGTAGTTTAAAGTGCAACTTCCAATCTAGTAGGATAGAAGTTTATGAACTTTTAGATACGACGCATGTTGGTGGCGATATCGAACTGAACCTGCATTGCAATATCAGTTGATTTTGGTACTGATTTTGATTGATTGTTGAAGATTTAATCTATAGTCCATTTTTCTATCCTTAAGAGTGATATGCTGTGCACAAGGACCCAGTGTCTCCTTTTCATCTTGTCTAGTCCGTATGATCTCTGTTTGATTGAGCATGCATCGATAAGATGGCGAGTGCTAGATATATTGGGTTATGGTCAAACGCATCCAAGCACCTTTGTCGTCAATGCCACAGGCCATGCACGAGGTGACATTGGTTTTGTTCCTTGCATAAATATGACGTGCTATCTGTACATATTTATCCAGGTGGGCTGCAGCAGTTGGACCCAGTCTTCAGTAGAGCTCCAGCTGTCCACACCAGGTCTGCTGATGGTTTGAAATGGGCAGATACACAGGCTGCTAAGCTCATAGAGAAAGGTCCGAAGCTTCCAATAGTCGGAGGTGTTGGTGACTGTATCACCATCCCAAGCAATGGGATACAAAACACCCTCAAGCCCACTGGACTGGGTAAAGGTTGTAATGAACTTCTATCATCAAAAGGCATGCCAGTCAAAACTATTGGCGGAGGTATGATTTGCTATCTTTTAGTGCTTTACAACTACGCTATGTAGCTTTTATCTTGTAAATTAGACATGTTCTAGCTGATTACACTATCGATTGATTTACAAACCCATGTTCCTTAATTGACATTAATGCGGTCTATCGATGGAAAAAGATCACTATTCCTTGTTTCATTTGGATGTGCTCTGCAGATGCACTTAGACCTTACACTTTCTCGGCAGAGACCATATTTATGATTCTGATTGGACAGAACTTGGATGCTTGCTCTGGCAACTTGCTTCTGCTCGAAGCTTTTTTGTCAGTATCTTCAGATTAGAGTTCTGTAAATTTTCGGAAAGCTTTTCTAAATTTGTTTTTTCTCCATGAAACCACCTAGATGATTGAGGAGCTTCACATTCACACTGTTTGATATGGGACTCTGCAGATTAATGCATGCATGATTTCAAAGTATTGTGAAATGTCAACTGGTCAAGACAGAAAAGTCATAGAGTGCTACTTCAATATGATTTTGAATCTGACGGTCATACTAAAATTATTTGAGCAGTTGTGTTTCCTTCCCCATAGCTATGACTGGACTTGCTACTTTGGACAGGTTTAGGGGAATCTCTGGCATCTCCCAATTTGGACGCATCGCAAAATATTCAAAGTGCTCTCTCTCTTCTGTCAACCGATTCTCATGGTCCAATCAGACAAAAACCCACGTCACATGAGCATGCTTTTCATACAAATAACAATTGCATGAGCGCAGATCAGCCAGCGATGTATGCTTTTGGCCAAAGCTCTAGGCTGGCTTCATCCGGATACTGGAATGCTGAACAGCGGCCAAAGCAATCCCAAACAAACATCTTGAATCCTCACAATGAGAGCAGCATCATCAACTTTGGTGGCAACGGTGTGCAAGAGTGCCTATTCTCGGAGGCACGGCATGAATTCAGCTTCGATTCTGTCCGACTGAACTAACTACATGTGGGCATTTGAAACTGTATTTTCAGGTGAGCCCACAACTTAGTGAACTTCTCGCATTGCATATGCAAATGCGGTCGTGTGCATGCTTAACTTCATTATGTTTGCAGGTAATTGTAGCATGTTGTCATCTTTCTTGTGCCGGCACACAGAGTCAGTCAGCTCCATTTTCTCAGGTCAGACTTGGCGATGGGGTGAATATGTACTTTGGAAGCTCCTGCGGCCATCAAGCGACCTAAATGCACCAATTGCATGAAACTTTGCGTAAAAAGGGGAAAAACATCGCTAAGTTAACATGTCTCGTACTCTCAGTTGTTTGCAAATTTTGGAACTAGCTTACGCACTTTTTACTTGGAAAAGACTGCTCGAATTGAAACTTGTCATGTTTATGCTTGCGCATGGTGTAAAAGTCTCAATTTTGTACTTGTCTAATATGGTGCGGCATGGATGGTGGAATGAAAGCATTATCCGTGATGCACGACACGCACCTGCTGACCTATACGCAAATATAGGCATATCTCTCTGGGCTACATGCTTTCCAAGAGAGACATCGCAGTCAACTGGCTTGCAAATCTTGTGTCTTCAAGCATTTCTAATGGCTGGCTTCTTCCACGTCATTTTCTTAGCCTTTTCTTGTGGGTGTGACGAGCGAGCTTTGCGTAAGTCATCATTCAATGATTACTTAGCACATGCTTGTCACGTGCCCTCTTGCGGTTTCATTCTTCCTAAATTCGAAAAATTAGTCGGAAAAACAACTTTCTCTACTGACGTGAGCTTGCAAAGCAACGAGGTTTTTCGAAGTGCCTCTTCTTATCCAATGAGGAACCTCGGCACGTCGTACCATCGACTCCTTGGTCAACCCAAGTCTCCGGTGTGGATTGCGGTGTCGGTGTTGGATTCGGAACACCAACGGAATCAGCGAAAAGAATGATCCAGTCACGTTTTTCCTCGGCCGAGCTATGCTCCACTTGCGTACCACTCGCCCGAAGAAAACCCATAACGGATACAAGAAACTACACCGTCAATTTCATTCTGATTAACCCAACTTTATCATTTCTTTCAAGGAAATCATTTCTCAATTACTAGGAGGAATCCCTCGGCCAGCAATTACGCCCGGGGCAACCATTTATGCCACGTTCCCGATTTCCACTTGACATGACCCCATTAGAACGTAAATCACGAGTAGATCCTCCCATATTACTTAATCCTCTGATGTTCATGACCAGATGCTGCAATGGTACAGTGGCGTCCCAACCGTAACTTCAGATTCTAGTTCATATACACAACCAACACGTGCTTAGCTCACCAGTCTAAGAGCCACGCCCTGATGCTTGCTTAATGGAGCATAGCAAGTCTTCACCAACGACTTAAACTGAGCTGTCCGCGAAAAGAGTAGAAACAACATTCAAGGTGCAGCAACGATACACTCGCTTGGCAACCCCCGAACCAGGTACTAGAGTTCCCGACAAAATTTTAAGAAAAGAAATTAAGGAAACTTTAAATGTTGCTTATTTATATGCTCAAAAGAGATTTCAAATGCCCGATCATAAGTTCAAATTTTCTAACTCTAAAAGTCGAGCTAAAAGACAGATTGGAAGACGCTTAGCTTTCTCCTATAAAATAAAATGGAGGTTTTGACCTAAACAAGGCAATATCCTAATCCGTTTCATTAGATACAACCAATGGCCTCAATTACTGATGAGTGATTGCAATCCATCAAGCTAAAAAGCCATGGTAGAGAGAGCTAATAGCTTAAGCAGAAAAATCTAAAATTGCTCATAAGACGTGTATGGTCAGTTCATGCATGCATGCACGTCAACGACTTGATTTGGAAGCAACCAACCAAAAAGTACGGCTCAAAACCTTAATGAGAAAATTGCAGAAAGTCATAGATCCATAGCAAAGTAAACCCTATGATTCCGTTAAAGTAGATTTCACTATGGATGACACCCTTCTGTTGTTTTCGGTAAAATAGAATTGACCTCTGTAGCAAGAATAATGTTCAGGACCACTCTGCATATTTACCATAGGAGAAAGAAAACAAGTTGAAACTGAAGCAACGCAAAAGTGACAGAACCACCATACCCAGAGGATAGCCTCAAACTCCAAGACCCCCCTTGCAGCACATGTAACTATCCTCACAAAAGCAAGATATGTTTCGCACATTGAAGTAGGAATTATACCACTAGCAGTTGGCCCCGATCAACTCTATTATTTCACGACTAAACCTTGAAAAGGACATGATAGCCTAGCATTGATGCATTGGATGCAGCACAAACCACTTCCTAACAGAAATTATCAATATCAGCACACTGCACTGCCGAAAAGGCGACTTCAACGTCATAATAGCTAGAGACAAATGACTTCACTATAATTCGAAACTCATAAATTCCAGATTTTCAACAATGAAAATACTTCACCACATAAATAATAACTGAACCAAGGAAAAGAAGTAACACCCTACCCCTATCTTAACCAGCGACAAAGACCAAGTGTACATTGGTATTATTGCACCAACTGGAAATGAGAACTTAGTTGCGAGAGCATAATGACCTACGACAACTGGAACCAACCTCAATAATATGTCCAATGCTAACTGGCTGGCACCTTATTCATCAAACAGATCCACAAAGACAAACCATACCATTACAATGACCTGCACACTTCATGGGAAGGTTGAGTAACTTGAAAACAACTGCAACACGAGGACAACAAGACTGACTTTGAGACAACCATACTGGGCAATGCTGGACGACAACTCTGGACCTTCTCAACCCTCATGTATGTCCTAGTACTCACTGGAAAAGTAGATAACTGCTTATCAATAAGGGCATAAAAGAATCGTTCCATTCAATATAAAAAGTTAAAAAGAGGGCTGAAGCAGTGGCACAAGGCCAAGGTTGGCAATTCACCCTTCAAAGAATTCACCAACACAATATCGAATTGGGAGTAGTAAACAAAAGGAATAATATTCTGCATTCTTTAAGTATGTACTAAAAAGGTGGCTTACAAAGATAACAATGATTTCAAACAACAAATACACACATATCAAGTGCACATAACAAACCTGTTCATTTTCATCCTTGTCCTGGGAAGGGGACTTTTCAGGTTCAGCAGGCTTGTCAGCCCCACAGTTTTGTCTATTACATTTTGTTCTGAATGGATAATTTATGTTTCCACATTGCTCACACTTCCAGCTTCCGTCTGGCATTTTTTGTTCTGGAGCACGTTATGCATTCATTAGTACCAAAAAAATTGTAAAAAGTATGTCCATTTGCTAATAAAATGACTTACTTGAACTTTTATCAGACTTTGAAACCTGCAATATGGGTAGGAAAGAAATTAGCACTACGTAAACAAATCATGAGGAGTACACCATATTGAATTTTATCCAAATAGAATCAAGAGATAATTTTAATGAGACAGGCAATAATAAACTCGACAAGACAGAAATTTACATTCAGGTATTTACACCTTGTTGATAGAAAATGTAGCACAGACCTGGGATCCAGGCTTTGGAGTATTGCACTTCCTCATGTTGCAAACTATTCTAAAGGAAAAGTTGACATTTCCACATTTCGGGCAAGTCCAATCATCATCTCGTGTTGCATCTACAATGATTAAAACCACGTTTATATTTTGTGAGATGCGAACGCCAGAAACCCTTTAGTATTTGATCTGATGAAAAGTTTCAAATAACAAACTTCCACCTTTTCTTTGAGTTTTATCATCTGGATACAAGCCTGGCCTTGGTCCCTGTGTGGAGACACAAATATAGAGTTCTATCGCGTGAATAAAACAGTTTTAACACCCGTGGTAGAATATGAATAAACTACGAGATAACTTGTCATCCAGTATCAGGCGAAATTTCATACATACCATACCACTAGGTGCCATGGGCAAACGTAATCCGTATCGATCCATCATAGGGGGCATACCATACATACCTAAGGAAAGCAAAAACTTCCGAATATAAGAGTGGGGGAATAACAATGTAAACATCATCATGCATCCAACCAGACATAGAAGGTACCAACCAAAAAAATAAAAAAAACAGACATAAAAGGCGCATACGACAAGCCGCAATAGACAAGAATCATTTATGGTTCAAGTTGTGTCTTTACATGGACTCCTATGTAATTCCAAACTCTCCATACTCAATATATCCAACAAATGATAAAGGAATATATCTTAAAGGAGCCAGAACTATCAATTGAGAAATGTTGTGTAAAATGTAAGATGAAAAATTGCAGAATCACAAAAACATAAATGGCATACTCATGATTCAAGTAGACATTTTTAAGTAGGAACCTTGACCATTATGATGACCGCACTGAAACAGAACATACCATTTCCCATCATGGGTCCACTTGAATATGGCGCTGGTCCAGATAGGTGCAGTGATCTGTAAGGGCTGCCAGGAGAAAGACGGCTGCCATAATTGTAAGGATAAGCAGAGCCCCCGGGAAAAGGTACCTCATATGGAGAAATGGAGGGCGCATGGAAAATAGAAGAACCATAAGGTGGCACACCCATAAACATAGAGGAAGGAGACCCAGGACCCATGTATGGTGATGCGGAGGAAAAACCCTGGGGTGCTTGCATGGGCTTCATGGCAAATTTCTGCATGGAATAAACAGACATTACAATTAGAAATGCCAAACCTACACCAAGGACACAACAAGTAATATATAGAATAACAAGCAATAAACCTACAGTAACAAGGGAAAAACACACAGGAGCAAAAAAGCTTCTAGAGCAACTTCTTGACAAAATTTGCTCTTACTAACTTTTGAACATTGCTCAAGGAAGATAGTGCAGAAAGGAGGGTACTTCATGGCGGAACATTAAACCTCACAATTTTGCATTTTAATTTGATTTATGTAATTTCTTAAAGCTCGTGGAATATTGTAATGCGCTAAACAAGAGTAATAGAGTTCGCTAAATAGTCATATTTCCATTGCTATAGATATGACTTGCTCGAGAAAACTTCGTAAAATGACAACGCTCCTGAATACTAGACAAACACAATTAGCATTGGTTGAGTTCTGTAGATATATGTTGGGTTTTCTATTAATTAAATCTTAATTACCAGCATATCAGTTGTTTCCGTATGATTAATTGTTACCACATTTCTTAGATTTTGCTACAAGTACATTAGAGCCAAAAATTAAAACCTTTCGAATCAAAATAGAACAAACTATGAAGAATTTAGGACTCCACTCGCCTAGCCATTACGTTATTCTTCACGAGTAATGTCAACTTAAGCAAGACATTCCAATTCTTTCAACAAAATAGTGCAAGCAACGTATGGGTAAACCTATTTTGACACTTATCTATAGAACTCATTCCTAGCACACCAAAGCTCATGCCACCATGGACAAGAACAATATCGCATGTCCAACAGCAAATGATCAAGCAAAAGGTAGCATCAAACATGTCACCAAAACTTCTCAAGCTGTCAACAGCACATTTCACCTTCTAGTGAAAAACTTCCTTCTTTCAAAGGCTTCCATATTTTGAGGTGCAAAACATTTTCGGAAAATTTAGAATCGAAGCAGCTATATGTTCACATACTTAACCATACACATACACGTAAATTTCCTCAGCTCTCCAGGTCTATTGCTATTACTCCCTTGCTTTCTCACAACATTCGGTCAAAAACAAGGGGTGCTCATATGAACCCAGATCAAACCATAGGACATGCAGAATCAAACAAAAGAGGGAAAACGAACACATCTCTTGTTCTCAACTGTCTGATAACAATCTCAGGAGAGCTACAACAAGGCAAACTGACAGGACATTAGTATCGCAACTCATGCAAAGTACTAGATCAGTAACCTCATTTGCAAATACTAGTCAAACTGTCACCAGACATAAGCATACCAGTGACTAAAATAATCAATATCGTCAAGCTATTTCAACCAACCATATGTCTATTGACGACGATCGGCACTAATGTATATCGTGTGACAGAACAAAGTAATATTCAGATAGCGGCAGAATAAATGCCAAACACTACAGTTGCAGACGCAAATGAGCACCGACTGAAAAGAAGAGGCCTTAAAATTTACTTAGCAAACATCGGGCAGAACATAAAGTTTCTCACCGAATTATGCTCCGCTGGCCTTGGTTGAGTGCAATTTCGCATGTTGCACGTTGTTCTGAACGAAAAGTTAACGTTTCCACAACTAGGGCAAGTCCAATCATCTTCCCTGCGGCTACCTACAAACAGAAAATGCTTATTTTCACGTACGAATGCCAACAACTTCCAGCTAGCTAGAAGAAATCCATTACAGAACACCGAGCAAAGCCAAAATAGGTTGACATGAATCAGAAAGAACCAACTTCAAGAAGACAACACTAACACTAAACAGCAGCCCCTTTTGTGCACCCAACACTAGATTACAAGACTAAAACCAGAGAGAACGTGATCGAGACAAGCCAGAGCTTCGATCAGTAAAATCTGAGGAACAACAATTATCCTCAGAAACACCCGCCGCTAATTCACCAGCGCTAATTCCACCATGGAACACAAAATTTTCCGCCCTCTTCCCACAGGCCCCCCCCCTGCACAGTACCGACACAGACGACGAAACAAAGAACGAGACAGCACCAATTAGGAATTCGATTACACCGACATGTCCCCCCTGCACAGCAAAAGGCAACAGCAGCGGCAGCAGTAACAAACCAACGCGACAAAGAAAACAACGTTCACGAGGGCGAGGACCCGGGTACCGTCGGTTCTGGCGCGCTTGACAGCTGAAGAATTGCGGTTGTCCACCTGCGCAACGTCCAATTTTCGCCACGGGATCAGTCGAAAACCTACTCTGTCGAAATCGACGCGGCGGGGAGCGGGAGATTCGACCGTTCGAATGGATCGCACGACGGGGCTCGATTAGGACCTTCGAAAGGGACAGGGGGGATCAGAAGGAGAAGCTTACCTGAGACATGGCGATCGCCGGAGATGTTCTGCTCGAGACTCCGATTTCCGATGCGAGAGAGACAGGGAGGGACGGAGCTGCTGCTGGTGCTGTCTTAGCTCTTTTGGCCCTTTTTGGTTTTGGTTCGTTTGCCCTAGCTAGCGGAGACTTGGAGAGCGCGGAAAGACAACCCCCCCGCGTTGTGAGGGCGATGCAATTTTTGCTCGAGTAAATCTTTTTTTTTTTTACTTTTTATTGGCCAGAATTGCTCGAGTTAATAATTGATTTAATTCTTGTACCGAAAAAAGAAAAAAATTTGACAATAACAGCAAAGTTCTTTTTCCCATATTTGGGTTCTTAAAAAAAGGGTAGTTATTTACGGATGGTTCTTCAACTTTGACCGATGTTCGATTTGATTTATGAACTATTAATCTGTTTGACGTGATCCATGAATTTTAGCTCCAATCGTCCTTGAACTTTTAATTTTATTTAATATAATCCTCGAACTTTTAGGAGCGTGTCCAAACTAGTCCATGAGCTCGATGTTTTCAATGAACTTAAATTAATAGAAGGATAATATTAGATATTTTCATATGGTCCATGGACTAATTAATTTAGATACTTATTAAAAGTTCAGGGATCGCATTGAATAAATTAACAGTTCGAAAAATACAATTGCACATTAAAGTAAAGTTCAAATGTCGCATCGAACAAATTAAAAATTTATAGGTCACATTATACATTTGTGCCGTTATCTCTTCAGTTTTTGTAATGTGTGTAAATTATTTTAAATTTCTGACACGATCTTTATTTGCATATGGACCGAAAATTACTAAATCCATCCAATATCAGAATTAAAGATTACCTTGGCGATCGATAATGTTTAAAAAACAAAGCAAGGGGATTGAAGTTGAACGAGGACAAATAGTACATAGACCATTTTTGTATCTTTCCTCAATTATTGATTTGTTTAGTCCACATCGTCTCCGGTCCTTGGTCATATCTTTCGATTACAACATGAAAATTTGTCTTGAAATCCGAACGAATATTAGTTTGGGGATCAAATCATTACCTTTTACCAAAACAAATCATTTTCGTGGCTAATTTTACCCAACTGAAGCCCAACTTAGCATATAGGAATAGGACAGAAATTGCCTTTACCAAAACAGAACAAGGTCAATAACATGAAACTCGGAAAGGAAAAAAGCATGTTTAAACCAAGTACAAATTAACGAGGAGAGATTGTCCCAGCTCTACAGAAAACCAAGGACGAGGAATCTCGAACTTCACTACAAATTGTAACTAGGCCGCGATCGATGAACCTTCACCGCATCTCCGACCGCTCAAACCTCGAACCAACGGGCAAACGAGGCGAAAAGTACGGTCGCGAGAATCGCCGCGGCGCTCGTGCACCTGTGCACGACTCCGCTCGAGGTGTCATTGGCTTTTTGGGGCAACGACGGCATCCCTGTTCCCGCGGTCGCCGGGGCGGCCGTCGACGAAGAGGCGTTGGTGAATATCGCGTAGTCCGGAGACGATGGAGGTATGCCCAGAAGCTCTGCAGATGTGAACATGGAATTCCAGAGTTAACAGCACAGTATTCGATCATATCGCCGTCGGGACACATCTTCCAAACTCGCCTAATTCATCAAAACATATCGAATGTTTCTTCATAAAACGACAGCGCTTGGACAAACTTAGTGATTACATTTTAAAATCCCGTGGCTTCCGCACTTTGACGACATTTTTTCGGCATGACTCGACTGCAATCTATTTCACTAAGGCAAATACCAATTACGCATATTCACGCACAGTCATTCTGCGCATGAATTTCACCAGATTAAATAAGCAACGCGATATCACCAAAATCATTTGATGAACAAATTTCGGTGTACAGAGTCGCGACATCTCTGGCGTCGTCCCCCTCGAGCTAACCTAACTCGAGAAAAATGTTATCGATCTTTAACTAGGCACCTTATGCCTATGTCATCATTTCGAACTTCGAGCCTTCGAGGGCAAATGGTAGTCACGCAAAACCAGTCACGAGAGAGAGAGAGAGATTGGGTTTACTGGGGCAGTCGCTGATGCTGGAGTTCTTGAGGTTGCAGGCGGAGGGGAGCTGGAGGAGGAGGGACTCCTGGATGTTCATGCTCTTGATCATCGGGCTGCTCCCGTTGTGGATCTGCTCGATGAAGAAGCAGAGGCACGCCGGGTCGCTCTCCCTTATCTCCCCCACCGACGTGCAGCACTGCTTCGACGGCGCGGCCTCCTTCCCCTGCACGAAGTCCAGGCACGACGTCACCTTGTCGAAGTCCCCCACGCAGTGCTGCGCCACCGGCGGCGCCTCCGCCGCCGCCCCCGGCGCGAGCGAGGCCGAGCACGCGAGCGCGACGCCGAGCAGCAGGAAGAAGCCGAGTCTCATGGCGCCGCGCGGGAAGAAACTTGTTGGGGGCGGGGGGGATCGAAGATGGCGAGTGCGAGAGAGCGTGTGCATGCGACGCGAGCGATAAAGAATGCTTCGTCACAGTGCGGAAAGGAAGGGGATGATGCCGGGGGAGGAGGGGGGGGAGGCATTAATGGGAGTTTGTTGAAGCTGGGGAATCGAACTGGGGCCGCCCGATCGGTGCGTGGGGCCCCCCGCGGTGATCCGACGGCTGCGGATGACAGTAGGGAGAGATGCCAAGGCACGACGCCTTCATGTCTATTGTCGTCTCGTCTGTTCTGTAGCAACATTTTCACGTGCAGAGGAAGTGGTTCCTTGGTCCGCAATCTGCATGTAATCTCGTGGAGTTCCGCTTGGGCAAAGCTTTCGCTAGATGCGGTTTTATCTCGAGGCCAGGCCGGGTAACTCGAACCGACTGTTTTCGGATTCCATAGCATGTGTGACATCTATCTAAGGTAACTTCGCAAGGAATGCGTGCGGCATTTGACCAACAGTGCCGGAAAAAACACATGCTATGCACGCCATAAATAACTCGACTTGACTCTTTTACCTAATCCTTGTAAGCCCACGAGGTCGTAAAACCGTTCTTGTTCAATATGCACCCGGAGCCTTCCCGCCTTATCAAGAGAGAGCGCCGAAGCCATTTTCACTTGCTTGTCCCGACGACCATTCCCAAGAGTTTCAAACTTAAACGCGACTGCATAATCAAACTCAGCGCAGTTTGAACGAGCTGGCTGCGAATTAGATCGGGATTAGATGGTTGCTAATCTTTTGTTCTTTGGTCGCAGATAGTTGATAGTTCAAATCGGACATTACAGTTTTGACCAAAATGATAAAGACAAGGCCTCTCGGGCGGAGTCTAATTGTGGAGTTGGGAGGGCATTAAGTGAAGCCTTTAAGATGGGCAGTTGGGGAGCTATTTAGTGCCAATGGGGCTTGGTCGTTCGACGTGGTTGGTCGTGCCTGTGCAGGCAGGTCGCCGGGAGGAGTAATGGAAGAGCAGCGAAGCTTTTAAATGGCCGTCGAGCTGTGGTCTTGCTCCATCTGCACACGAGTCCCGGAGCCTCATCGTACTTCTCCCCAATGTCGCTGCTCGCTCGCTCGCTCGCTGTCTCTGACATTACACATGCGCATCGGACAACCGTTCTCCAAAATCGAAAAGAACTTCGTTGCCTAATGCCCTTTTAAGACATGTTTTGAGTAATCGAATGGGCGAATATGTGACGCCTCTAATGACCTGACCTTCTTGCGAATCCTGTAATCCTTGTGCCGAGGATTGCAATTTCGCTTTCCGACGGGTGTTTGCACGATGGATTATTGGAGCATCTTCCCATTCGATTTCGCCGAGTTCCATGTTTTAGTCTTCCGAATTTCGTATCTTTTCTCGGCGTTGGTCCCGGTTTTCTGCCGTCACTTTGTCATATGGTAACGATTTAGTCTTCTAAATTGACGCGTTTCGCCCCTTCAGAGCAGAAAAGGCCAAAATAAAAATGCCGAGATCCCATCCCTACTGCCAACGGAAAACCTTTCCGCTTCTATATGAGCGACTCGTAGCTTAATGCCGAAGGGATAAAAAGCCCAATAAATAATTTCTTTTGTCGAGTTATAGTACCGAGTGGGGGTGAGCAAAATGAACTACCTGGATCGAGGCATTCCCGGGGGCACCAGCCCAATTCTCACTTCCAAAAAATTGGAATCACTGATTTTCGGTTCGGTTCTTGATTTCATAGGTGAAACTGCCCACCCGGATTAAACTGATTTTTTTTTTATTTCTTACAAACTTGTAAAAACTAAAAGGCCATAATCCTTCATAAACCCTCCAGCCATAAACCCGAGTCGTTCGCCCTAATTCATGGACTCTCGGTCACTCTCTCGCCTTAATTCACGATCACTCAATTCTCAGATGATGGATGCCAGCCTCTCGCTTGCATTGCTCGCTTCCCTCTCGCTCAACACCTACGCTCACTTGACTCTTAAACGCCCCCGTCTCGCCTACGTCGCTCACACCTCCATTTTGCTGTCTCGAGTTTGGCATCCCTTCCCTGTCTTGTTTTTGGCCAATTGTGATCGCAATCGCATCTCATCAAGGTAAATATCCAATGCTCTTTTTTTTTTTTCTTGCCGTTCTTCATATGCCATTTTCGATGTTGCACCTAGATCTTGATTTCGATCTAATCATGTGTATGTGTGTGTTCGTTAAATTGCCTAAACGAAATGCATTCTGAAAAGTAAGTCGGTCCCTCTTTTTGTTGCCGAACGTTGACCCTTCGTCAGATATGCTTCTTCTTTCACTTTTTTTGGCTCTCTCGCGGGAGAGTTTCGTCGTGTGTATGATCGGTTGGGTTTTCGCTCGTTGATTGTGTCGAGTTTGGTGGAGCTTGTGTGAGGCTTAATTGATCGTCTTCAAGCTTGATTACGTCTGTCGCGACCAATTCTATTGGCTCGCCCGGGAAGTGTACCCTTTTTCGATTCCAAAAGCTGGGAACCGGCATTTTTGGTTCGGTTCCGAAGTCCTGGGTGAAACCCGATCATCAAGAAATCGATCATCCCTACTACTTATGAGAAAAATTAAGCGTACAGCGGCCATCATTTTCTCGCCTACCTTTGAACTCGAGATTTGCTGCCAGGGTCCCCTAGCGAATTTGCGAAGACTTGAGCTTGGACGGCTGGACCACGCCACCGGTGATGACCAAAAACCATGTGTCGCAGCGCAATGAAAGCTTCCATGGCTGGACCCCAGCGCAATGAAAGCTTTGCTTTGGGAATCCCGACTCGTACGCCGAATTTACTGCCCAGTGCCCACCAAGGTCACAGGCGCAGCTGGGGAGAAGGACTTAATAGCGACGGTACCTCTGAGCACCAACGGCAGTACGACCCGCTCATACCTCGTTCGTCGTCGTTGCTTTTCTTGGAAATCGTGTCCTGATCTTCGAAAAAGACCCCGGAAACTTCCCGCGTTTTCCTGAGGCTCGAACGTGAAATCTCACTCAGCAGAACGGCAATTTGCAACATGGTCTTAACTCAATTTATCAGTAGACGATTTTTCGAGACATCCAACTTATTTACGCACTAGCAGTTCGAAACAATCTTGGCAGAACTTTCGAACACGGGGACAAACCATCCACAGCCCAAATGTATCGTTATGCTCTATTGTCACGTGAATGACTTGTTGGGAAAATATCAACATGAATCGGAAAAAATAATGAAATCAAATTTTGAGACATCATATCATTTTCTTTAAGGAATTATTTAGCCCACAATGTTTTTAATGGTTATCGACAGAAATCCTCCATGATACAATAAAGTCTCAATGAGAATACCAGATAATAATTATGGTATTTTTCCAGGGTCTCTCAAGGGAAATAATCAGAAAAGATGTTTGTATATTTTTTGGAAGAAATGGAAAATGGTTGTTTTTATAACGAACAAAAACGTCGAAGAAGTTATATGTATTGAATAAACACAACCTTTCAAATATGAGGAAGTTATGTTTGAAAAGACATAACCTTTCGAAGATTGTAAGAGAGCCTAATTATCGCTAGGTAGAAAATCAAAATTCGAAATTAAATTATTAAAAAATAACCGCTACTCTATTACGAACAGTCACACTGTTTCAATAGAACTAAACAATCATTTTATAATAATAAATTCGAAATTTAATAAATAAAAATAATGATCGTTGATTAGTATCAAATCTCGTCTATGTAAGCACTCACATCCTTTCAACGTGGGACAAGGCACCTCATTGTTTATTTTACGAACAAACTATCAACAATCCCCTACTTTGTTTGTAAAACAAAATTGAAATAAAATGTTAAAAATATACAACCAAAATTTTCATGAGATTAATATACATACATAAAGTTTTCTTTTGAGTTAAACTTTATTTAGTGCAAGTACCTCACAATTCTATAAAAGTTTAAAGTAGTTATGCTTTAAACTTGCCACTCTAATAATATAATCAGATATACCGCACATATATCAACCTTTTGTTCCAGCGAGAAGTTCTAATTTACTCAGCATTATTATGATCTTGTGTTGATACCTGTTTCACGAGCTCTCTAGAAAACAACCCTAACTTTTATAAGAAGCGACATCATTTTTAAGCTCATATATGTGAAATATCTAGAACGTGTTCATGTTACACTAATAATACTTTATAATATATTTAATTTTTAAAACGCAACAGATGATATTGATTTCTCGTATCCGAGATAATGTCACTATCAAATAATCGCTTTCGGTAAATTATTCTTCCCAATTACCGCTGTACATTTTTTTCCGACAAGACTGACTTCTGAACGACGAGAAGTGCATTAACAGAAAGAGATCTTAGGACATGAGCGTTGAGACCGACTGTCGCATCAAAGAGATATGTGGGAAGGATCAAGTTAAATCTGTGTCTTGCCCGGCCACTCGGTGGAGCAATACCAGTAAAATCCTGTGCGAGGCCCGTGTCAAGAAGTGCGAGCGAAGACAAACTAGGCCCATGGGCTGGTTCGACTATTTAGACGTGTGCACTGATTTGGCGGAAGAAAAGATATCCCACATCGAGCTAGAGCTGACAAGTGGAACGGTTCTTAAGGAGCGAGGAAGCGAAGGCAGATCACGACCTTACTTGAACAGGATCTGTTCTATAGGCTCGTACCTCTGTGTCCTTGAGACGTAAGGAGACAGGAAACCTAGTCTGGTGGATGAACCGTGGCTGTGTGATCAGAGCGTGATTAGCGGCTCTGGTGGGTACAATTGACCGGCCCGTGCTGTAGAGGATCGTTCCCAGGCTATGCAAATGGCCTGAGATGGTCACGCAGCTGTCTGACAGGCTCTAAATCTTTTCTTTTTCGTGTGCTTTCTCTTTTGAGATGGTCACGTAGAATTTGTCCAAGCAGAGGAAGAATTGGTGGCAAAGTTATTAAACCGAATATTTTGGTATCGAATTTGGTGGTTTATCTTACGTTGCTTCTTATCTAAATCTTTTAGTTTCTCTGTTATTCATAACTTAAGGGGTTGGAACATCTCTATTTCTTACATATTTGTTTCTTAGCTATTTGAAATAAATAGAGTCGGTAGCAGTGCACCGAAAATTGGTATTTTTATTATGTTAGCTAAAACTTATTTATTCTTGTTTATTTTATCACAACAAGATGGACTTTCCCTAGACCAGGAATATCAATCATTAAATTTTGGATGAAAGCTTCTTTGCACAGACATAAATCTATCTCTTGTTGATTAGAAATTGGAAATTGGCGTTGCAAAGAAGCTTGCTTAATTACAATGTTGATTTTGAAATTTGTAATTTTCGTGGTAACTTTGTTGAGTATTGTCCACAAAATTGTTTATGGTCCGAATAGATATTTGAGAGATGCGGCGAAAATTACGAAGCTCCAGATTTTTACAAGTTATAATTTGTTTTTGGGAAAAAAAAGAAGACAATATGTTTGTCCCTTATTTACTTTCACCAGCAGTCAAATTAATTCCACAGCGAAGTCTCGAACGACCTCCTCCTCACCAGCAGGCACGTGATCCTCGACGGCTGCACGTGCACGCTCTCCAGCGTGCACACCACGAAGTCCGGCCGGTGGAGCGCCAGCGCCAGGTGGTGGTCGTCGGCGAACGCCATCGCCGCCGCGTCCAGCAGCACGTGCCACGAGTTCCGGTGGGCCTCGGATATCCAGTGCATCGAGTACCTCGTCCCGTCCACCGCCGCCGGGTACGCGAACAGCCCCTTCGGCACGTGCTTGCACTTCTTCCTGAAGTACTGGCTCAGCTTCGACCCCCTGATCCGGAGGTCCAGCCACGTCGCCGGCGCCGGCACCGCCTTCGCCTCCTTCGCCGCCGCGAAGTCCCTGATCGGGTCGTCCTCCTCGCCGACGATGGTCAGGTAGTAGCTCCCCCGGGCGAAGGGATAGCTCTCCCCGATCATCACCATCGCGTCCCTGTAGCTCGGCGCGAAGAGGACGAGGTAATCCTCCTCCGTCAGCCCGCAGTGCCTGAGCGCTCGGTTCCGTGCTTGGATCTCGGGGATGGAGATGAAGTTCGCCTGCGGCGACGATTTCTTCGTGAGGGTGTCGAGGAGCCTGGACGGCTCGAGCTGGGTCCAGTCGAGATCGGAGAAGCTGCGACTGAAGGAGGGCGAAGCAGAGGAGGAATCCCTTCTCGGCGACTTGCGCTTGTCGTCGGAGGCGGCGGCGGCGGCGGCGTCGGGGTCGTCGGCGACGGAGAGACTGTCCACGTCGAGGGCGTGAGGCTCGACGAGGCCGTTCGAGTACTGGGGATATTTGGTGAGGATGTACTGTTCGACGTATTGCATTTCGCTCGGGGTGATGGGGCCTGACCATCTCAGGTCGAGCCCGCGCAGCGTGGATATGGCTTCCGCGACCAGGTGAGCTGGAATCACGCTGTTTACTTTCTGTTGATCGCCACGAAAATGGAAAACAGGAAATCAGGAGACAGAGATTGGTTTCGGTCAAGATGGCGAAGGAATGGATGAAGAAAAGCTTGCCTTGATGACCATGCTAGTCGGTCTGCTACTGCGGCTTTGACCCGACGGCCTTGTTGGCGATGCCTCGAGCTCACCTTCACCATCTACAATGACCTGATTAAGAGCACAAAGAAAGTTTTATCAAAAACCCCTTTTCGAGCATGTTCATGAAACAATCAAGAAATCTACCAAAAAGATGACAGACAGGAGTTTTGATGATGGGACAAGAGTGAGAGAGAGAGATGGGTTACCTTCAAATCTCCATTAAGAACAACGCTTTCTTCACCGTTTCTTCCCATGATTCTCCTAGCTTTGTCAAGGGGGGAAAAGAAAAGAAAAGGAGAGAGAGTGGCGTGCGAAAGGAAAGATGCCAGGTCTAAATGGTATGAATCTGGAAGTTGAAGTGGAAGGTGGTAATGGAAAGTGATTATTGCGATTGGTGATGCACTTATAAAACCATAAACAAGAGAAGTGACAAGGAGAATTGCGCCGACGGTGACGAAAGTTATGTCCCACATCAAGGAAGGATTGAACAGAGTACCGAGCCAATCTGATTGTACGTCAATTCTAATATTCAATCCCTTATTCTCTCCATGTTTCTTTCCCCACATAGCTCGGAGATTTAAAGTTCACAAACGACTGAGATAATGACTGTGTGTAATCGTTCTGGGATCCATGGTAGTTGAGTCCCTGAGCGAATTCACAATGTCAAATCCACTGGCAGTCAAATCTGTGACCAAAGCTTTGCTTGCTTCGGGAACGTTCCTACTTTCTTACTTCTGGTGTTTTTACTTCTGCTCACTTCTGGGGATATAGTCGTCATGAAGGTCTCAATCAAGGGGGTTCTGTTGGTCCAAAGTCAGCGGCTACGAAATGTACAAATTGCGACTATTTAACATCTAATTGCATATGATTAAAGAATGCATGTGGTCCTCTTAAAGAACGACGGCGACTGCTTGAACAATTTAGGACGTCGAGAAATGTTTGGAGGGCCCATTCGCGAGGCACCCATTCTGCAAGAAAAGAAAAATTGGAATCTTTTTGGACTTGAGAAGGACCAATCTTGAAGGGACGAGCCGTGACCCATTGGACCGTATATTATATTAATTGGAGGAGCTTATTGTTAAAATTCATGCCTCGATTACCACTCTCCGAAACTCATATCCTAATGCAGGCAACGCCAGGTTCCCGTGCAAAGATGTGACCTTTATTGCTTGTGGCCAAGCCAACAGCTACTCTAACTCTGTTCCATGGCCCGGTGGGATTTGACAGTGAGGAACGATAGGTTAAACAGTAAAACTCGTCGTGTTCGGACAGCAGGAAGTCAACTTTGAAGAAAGGGTGGTTTGCTGAAAATACGAGCCCTTTCCTTGCTCAGCTTCTACGCGACCGGACGGCAGACTGACGAAACCACAACTAGAATCCAAATTACTACTACTAGGATGTTAAATTTGAGGTCAAAGCCGGAACAATCTCTCTGACTAAACCATTGACGAAAGAGAGCAACCGAACAACTAAGATATCAGGGGCTCGATATTTACCAATATGTACGGCAACTCTCACCCAGCACCCAACATCCACGTGAAGTAATTAGGAACCTTATCTTTGACTTCCTTGACAGTTAACATTGAGAGCCCAGCGAGCAGCCTCTGCATATTGGGATTACAAAATTCAATCTCGCGGCGTGATTGGAGTTATACTGAGATCGAAGCCTAAGAAGGTGGTGTGCTGGTGGAGGCAATTCTGGACATTGGCCCGGCCGTCCCAATCAGCCCGCAGGGGAAAGTGGCTGGTCTGCGTCACTGATGGTACATCAGGACTGGTCTTACAAAATTCGGTCAAAGGTGCCGACGATCAACAACGACGGATATGGTTTCTTAATGCTTGGACCTTTATTGCCAAGGCATCTGTGCAGCATTTTCTCCAACTACTATCCCCCAGCACAACTTCATTACCATATTTAATTTGATTTCTCATGAAGATTGGCAATAAATTTTCTCTATTTCGATCAAGAAAACAGAAGAAGCATATTCACGCACTCTCTATTTGGTGAAGTAGTAACCTCGTGCCTTCGGGTCTGTAGAAGGTTAACCAAGGGTGACTACTGCTACCAAACTGCGACGGCATGCAAAGCGACCAAACCTTCCTTCTATTGAGGAGGAGGAAGGGGGTAATCAGGGTTAGAAATTCTCACCAACCTCGATTTCCTTAACAACTTGATTTCACCACGCCAGCCAAAGGCACGACCGCATGCTAACAATGTCAGCATAAGTTGGAGCTCAGGAGGTATCAAGGAAAACGAATTCTGATAGCTAAATATGAACTCAATTATGAACTGTTCAACCCTACTTCCTGCAAAAGTGCTACGTCGCATTCCAACATCACAGCGCAGAGAAACTAAAACCTGCCCCATTTTTATGCAGGGCAATAATTTATCAAGTTGATGATGTCGTCAGAACGGTTGAGTGTGTAAGTTTTGGAAATTCTCTCACAAACCACACTCTTTCTTTAGATCCTTCCACTGTCGCCCATTCAAGCTGAAATTAGTAAACTCAAATTCACGTCATCAGTTACCATTCACGCTGAAATTAGTAAACTCAAATTCACTCAAATTCACGTCATCAGTAACTCCAAACCGATATGGTTATACCCACCAGGTATTCTGCGATAACAGCAACAAAGAAGCCGATAAAAAAAATGGCAGACACTGACGACAGTCTCTCCAATAGCATGCAGTCATGTAAGGGACGAAATAGTCCTTCCAAATAAACTGCGGTTACATGCAATTGGCCTAGTCTGAATCAATCTGAAATATCATCACAAGATGATAGAGCAAAAATGGACCAATTAAATAGACTTGGTACGAAAATCAAGGGTTATAAATCTACACTCAGCCTGAAAGCATAAAAGCACTATACACTTGGAGACTACAAAAAGTACTTCATCCGCTCATCTCTTCTCATTGCATTATATACTGCTTGAACCTGCGAAGCCATCAAAACTTCATGTTCAATCATTGTGTCACTAGCATTCAATCGCTATATTACACTAGACTAAACCCAGCATTCTCCGAACACCAAACAAACATAAGGTCTCTTCTAGTCTAAGGCAAGGCAATCATGTATGCCTAAGCAAAGTTGTGACCAACTGTGCTCTAAAGATAGCCATTAAGCTTCATCTAAGTTTGTAAAAGCCCTCAAATTTGCCGAGGTTTCAATTACCAATGGTGAATTGGCGATCACATCCTCTCAAAGATACTGTGCTATTTGACCCGAATAGAATGCTTGTTACACATGCATGACTCACCCACTTAACTAATGGACCTCTTTTTTCAATCCATAAAATTGCAATATGGATTCACTGTTCTTGACACACTAAACTTTAGTAACAGCCACAGTATGATAGCGGTATAGTGCTGCCTGTTTTGCATAATTGAGGCTGTGCGCCTTGTATGGGATCCTACTCAAACATCCATGCCTAATCTAATTTCACTTAGAAAAAGTTTCCCCCAAACAGAAAGAGAGAGAGAGAGAGAGAGAGAGAGAGACCTGCTCACTTGAAACAACATGAATAGGTCCTATATTTACAGACACATATTTGCCCCTTGATGAAGACTTTTGCCTAACACGGCCCTGTTGCAGAGCACAATTAGAGAAGATTTAGTTTATCGTATTGAGTTATCATTTCTTGGGAAGATAAATTACATAATGCTTGAAAATGAACGATCAATCAATGACCAAACAGACTTCAAAGTTACATCGATAATGCCGTCCCAACAGACCCAAGGCCTGGATTAAAAAGGGCAATATTAAAATCACAAAATTCTGGGGTTGATAACAAACAGCAACTGCATGCTTGATCTGCCATCGTGACTTTATATAGACTTAAGTAAACAAAATACTATTTGACCTCATGGAGTCCAAAACAACAGATGGAACCAGAGACGAATGAAGGGGGCCCAGAACATCAGCTGTATTGACAAATAAGTTTGTTATAAGCCAAAAGACTTTGGCCTCCAAAGATGGGCCGATGACCTTCAAGCATAGTTCTAGTTTCATCTTTGAGCCTATTTAATTGTAGGTTGCTCTTTAATAAATCAAGAAGATGGCAAAAAACACATGCTTCTTTAAGATATGTTCACTGAATACCTAGCAAGAATAGAAGGATATGTTTAGCAATTGTAGATTGCTCTTAAGGACCCTACTTTGTCAGTATAATGGCAGCAGGCCCCACAGCATTTTGCAAAACTGAATTCCCTTTATCCACAATCATTGCAACAGAATAGCTTGTGCATATCTGCACTACACCAGATTACTGCATCATAAGTTCATCTGACCAGTGCATTTCCATTCCAATTATCTTTTATATGTCAAGTAAGTTTAATATGACATTCACAATCTACCTTATATTGAGACTGATTGCTGAAATATCTCCAAAAACACTTGACCAGTAAAATGTATCGTGAATGCGACTCCCAAGCAACACAATCCAGTCACTCTCTTCCTTAAGCTAGATTATCCCCAGAAATAAATAAAGGTTGAACCCATATTCACATCCAAACAAGTACCAAGTTATTAATTTACTTCGCAGAGACACAACTGAAGGAGGAATAACATACACAAGATGAACGTCTTCATTGCAAGAGAGTTAACACTTGTGCTAAATCACATCAAGCTCGCTCATCATCATTAGTAGACATGATTATTTTTGTTTTATAAAACAATTCCAATACACCTACCAAGATTTTGCCATGTCAGTTTTTATTATTAGGGATAATTCCACTTTTTGTCCTACAACTTGTGCCAATTGTGCAATCAAGTCCTTCAACTTTTTTGTTCAATTGTGTCCTTTCATCTGTATGATCTGTGCAATCGAACCTTGTCAATTATTAACATACTTAATCATGCTAACGCAGCGGCTAACAAGGCAACCACAAATATATAAAAAAAAGAAAATGATGAAGAAGTTAATAATCAAAATAAAATCCAGAAAAAAAAATGAGATAAAAAAACTGTGAAAGAGAAAGAAGTGGCAGCCGACACTGGCGACGGACGGCACCACCAACCCAGCTCAGCCCTGGCAAGCCCTCAACAAGGTCATGCAACTCAAGTGAGGGTTTCACGCGGCCAAATCTCGCCTTGGACACGCTATAGTGGAGAGAGGGGGGCATGGATATTATCCAAAATCTATATTTGAGTCCCAAATTAGTAAATCTCTCCGGCGTATTCATTTTTCACTACATTCCTAAATGCTCAATGGCCTCTGAAGCTACGAAGTCCAGGTGACTCTCATAATCTCATTGCAGCCAAGAATCTCAAAAACTTGAAAGACATTTGTTCTTCAAGCGAGGGTTTCGTGAGATTTGGCCACGTTATACCCTAGCTTGGGTTGTGTGACCTCTGAAAGGGGTTGCCGGGGTTGAGCAGGGGTGGTGGTGTGGACTTTTGCTGGTGGTGGCTGCACCGGCCACCTCCTTCCCTCCCTCAATCTCTTTCTGTCAGATTTTTTTTCCTCAAATTTCCTAAATTTTATTTTGATGTTCAAAATTCTTGATCCATTTTCTCTTTCTTTAAAAGATTAAACACGCCATGTCAGCAGCCACGTCAGCATGATTAAGTATTCTGTAGTGAAAAGACTCGATTGCACAAATCATACAATTCAAAGGACAAGATTGATTAGATCAAAAGTTAAATGGCTTGATTGCACAATTGGCATAAGTTATAAGACCAATATCCCCTTATAATTTAACTAGAACTTGATCTGAATGGTCAGAAGGAAGATGCCCCCAAAAAATTGCATCATGCATCTAAATCCCAGAAAGATATTAAAAACCTCCCCAGTTCAAACTACATGAAACTATAACTGAACTGTACAGAAAACTAAAATACTTATTCACAGCCAAACTGCCCAAATCCGATGCTTGTGTCAACTTTATCTCATCAATGTCGTTAGCTCATTGTGAATTCCAAATCTTAGAAAATAAGGAGTACCTTGGGAATTGGTTGTTGGATGACAGACTCAACAGCAACAATCATAGCTTGCACAAAATCATCACCACCAGTTCCAATGGCAGTAAACCCTCTAACTGTCGGGTAAGTGTTAACCTGTTAAGCAGGATGCTGCTATTAGCTTCATATCTGAATACATGCTCTTATAGAATCATACTTCTTCTTATGTTTAGGTATTTGCAGTTTCCACTATACATGCAGTACCCCAGTTGTTGTCAAGAATAAATCTTTGCTCTATAGAAGCTACGTATACAAAGAGTACCATCCTCACTCAATTGCCTCTAATGTCCTACGTGTGTGATCAGAAAAATTCTTCAAACCGGTTCATAATCTGCCAAAAAATTTAATAGTTCAATATTCACACGTGATTGTCTATAATTCATTGGGATAGATTAATTCCGACACAGCAGTATGGACTGCTCTGGAAAACTAAAGATGCCAAAAAAGACCATAGCTATCTACATTCAACAGTTAAATTGGTGGAAATGAGGGTCATTACCTTCTTATCCAAAGCAAGCCATTCGTTGGTCGAATCATCACTTACTGTACCGCCAATAACCACATTTGTTGTTTGCCCTACTCTCCCTTCCGCCTTCGAAACCTCTGAAAGTAAATACTGCAACTATTAGGAAATTCCACGATCACGCAGAAAAGCGTAGACCTCTGAATTTTCATGATAGCATATTAAACAAGTATGCCGCCCCTCATTCAATTCTTGTTCTCCATTTAGCATATAGCATAGTTACACATGACTAAGTCTTTCTAATCAGGAAACCCGACAATGAGACTGCAAATGTTGACTGCTGCGCAGAAAACACTGATGATCGATGCCAGTGCCACTCCCAAATTCCCAATCCTTCTACAACGACGGAAAATTCTAGAAGCCGATGAGATAAATAATTCCTACAGATTACATCAAAGACCGAGCTTTCACACGAAAACCGGAGCCAGAAGCTAAACTGCAACTTCCTACGCGATCTGCAGTCTCACCATCCCCATCAACCCAAACGGACGAGAGGACGGACCTGAGATGGCCTTGAGAACGGCTTCCTGAGGCGGACCTTGCTCTTCTTGATCGTCCTCCTCCGCGTTCTCGGGCGGGGACCAGGAACCGTTACCGGTGGAGCAACTCAGCGCCCGGCCTCGCCTCGCGGCGTGGGAATCCGGAGCCCACGGAGGCCTGTGGCCGCAGCCCAGCCTGCGCGGTGGCGGAGGGGGCGACGAGGCGGCGCTCGCGAGGGAGTGGGAGAGGGAGAGGGAGAAGGAGGCGGGCGTCGCGAGCGAAGGCTTCCACGGCTCCGTCAGGAGCGCGCAGCGGAAGGCGGTCCTGCACGCCATCATCTCGTGCGATTCTGTCTCGGGCTTCTTCTTCGATCCTCCCTAGCTTCTGGGTTTTCGTGCGTGCGTGCGTGCGTGCGGCAGCGCAGAACTCTTGGCCTGAAAACGTTTCGGGAAGGAGGAGGAGATTTTTCTCCGCTTCGGCTTCTCGGCCAGGGGCGCCTCGAACCCCGGAGCTCAGGCTCCCGCCGCGAAATTTTTCGCGGACGATTATACCCTTTTGCTAGACCCGTCGACATAGTGGGTCGGATCGGGTCAGAAATGGTCCGACCCAAATTGGATGATTTCACCCGGTTTGGCCCATTTCCATGCAATGTAAACATAATGATTCATACGGCCCGACTCATATTGTTAATACATCTCCATATTTAACTCAATTTTAAAAAACTTATATCCAAACCAAAGTGAGAGCGAAGAGTGAGCAAGCACGAAAAAGAATTACAGAGGTGGATTGGGTTGGGTCTAAATAAGTTGTGAACCCATTTGGCACTGATAATATTTTGGGTTTTACCATTCTAAATACATTTATGACCTATTTACCGAATATAATTAGCTCATGTATCAACTCGGGTCATTAAATATTGGTTAAGAAATGCGTTTATGAGCTATTTCGACAGGTATACCTTTTACTAGTTGCTTTGGTTTTTTTTTTAACCCTCTCTTTAGTTCTTATTAAGTAACAAAAATTCATCGATACAAATTAAAACTCAAACCTAATTTTGTTCCAAGAGTTTGGTCCTGTTAATAAGCATGTTACTTAAAAACATATTCATTTTCTATTTTCAAAATATTAAATTTAAAAAGTTACTTTAGAACGTTTCTAATAAAATTTTTATTTTTACAATCGCTTGAAAAAGATAGGGAAAATATCACAAAAAACCCTAAACCATGTCATCTATAATAAATTTACCTTGAATTTTTTTTTGTAATACAAAAAATCCCAAACTATATCACTTGTGATATATTTACCCCACAATATTTTGACTTATGGGCATTTTCATCTTTTTCCATTTTTCTATTTTTTTTCCTTTTTTTTTTCTTTATCTTCTCTCTTCCCTCTGTCGGCCATGGCGGAAGGAAGTTAGCGAGGGTAGCCCTCGCTGATGCTGTGGTTGAGCTAGGGTTGCCTTCGCCGGATCTGGCGAGGGCTGTCCTTACCAAATTCGATGAGGGCAGCCCTCGCCTAGCCCAACGCTAGTGAGGATTGCTCTCGTCGACTTCCCTCCGCCATGACCGGCGAAAGGAAGAGAGAAGAAAAGAAAAACAAAAACATAGAAAAAGGAAAAAAGATGAAAATGTCCATGGGCCAAAATATTGTGGGGTAAATATGTCATAGGTGGCATAGTTTTGGATTTTTCATGTTACAAAAAAAAGAACAGGGTAAATTTGTCACAAATGACATATTTTATGATTTTTTGAGTCACAAAAAAAAGTTCAAAATAAATTTATCACAAGTGACATAATTTAGGATTTTTTGTGATATTTTTTCAAAAAGATAATACACAAGGGACACGTGCGATATTACATACATCATTCATTCGTTACAATTTAATCTTCAAGGAAGGTAAATGATGAGTGATGACTAGCTTACGTTAAGGATGGCAAAGTGAGACGCGCATTCCATTTTTTACAAGTTGAATTTGCTGAACCGACATAAACCAAGGGTCATTTAAAATGTCAATCTGGGTTAGGATAAATCAAGAGATAAATATATTGAAAATCGTAAAACTTGTCACTTAAATGCAATTTAATCTTATATCAAGTCACGAAACTTGTTAAGTTTGTGCAATTAAGTTATTCCATTAACTTCATCAAGCATAATAAATAGAAAATGCTAACAAGTTTTAAGGCTTGATTATGCCAATTTGACAAATTATATGATTTAATTGCACTTTTTGATAGTTTTAGGATTTAATTGTATTTTTATGACAAGTTGTAGAACTTGATTGTATTTTTAAAAGTTTTAGAACTCAATTACGCTTTTGTGATAAATTTCAGGATTTTCAGTGTACTTATCCCGATATATCAAAACAAATCAAGCTAATAAGTTATATAGTGCACCATTGAACATTATATATATATATATATATATATATATATATATATAGTCGATGCAACCGATGAAATTGAAAATTTTAAAGAGCACACTAATGCATGCTGTGGTTTTGTCTAATGAGACCTAATTTTGTAAGGAAAGAGAAAATACACACAGAAAAGGAAGAAGAAGATAATGTGGAGAGTGGGATTTGAACCCACGCCCTTTCGGACCAGAACCTTAATCTGGCGCCTTAGACCAACTCGGCCATCTCCACAACATTGCCCCTAGTTTCCTTAAAATCATCTTTATAGATACGATTAGTTCCTCAACTTCCGTGACGGAACAGCACTCTCACGATCTTCACCTTCGCATTACGTCCACGGCACCGAGACGTGTAGGAATAGGATCATTTTGAGGTTGTCTTCTACTGCATGTGCGGCCTATTGTGCTTTGGCTTCTATTTCATTCTTGTGCGGTCTATTGTGCTTTGGATTCTATTGCATTCTTATATCTCCTCCTTAAAGTAATTAATTTTCTTCGAGATATCCTGAATTTTGACTCAACTGGTTCCCATAATCTTTGACTCGATTAATTCATACGATTGATTGGAGAAAGACCGGAGATTCACAGAGTGTTCATCGTGACTTTTACGATTGCTCGGAATAAGAGGTCATGCAATTCAGAAAGATTTACAATGTATCGTAACTCAGTAAAGTAAGAGATTAACAAATAATGTCTCCAGAGAATTGAACTACTAATTAACAGCCGAGTCCCATGGGGTTCAAGCGGGACTCAAAGTGAGATGTTTTATGATTTGAAGTTGTACCTCTCATCAATCTTTTGACACTAACGGGGTCCTATTAACGATATAAATTTAACATGATATTTTAAACGCGTGCACAAAAATGCACAACTATTTGATGCCGTGATAAATTGAACACGACTTATTTATCGTACCGAAAAATAATTTTCTAGTCAAAACGACGTCGTTTTTATTTCACTTAAATCACATGGACGCTATATCAATATGGTTTGCCTTCTGTCGTCTATGTAAATAGATTTTTAACAATACTAATTAATGAAACCTCGACGGAGGTTTACATGTGTCACACATGTACAAATTCGTGATTATTTGTACCAACAACAAAAAATTCAGAATAAATATGTTATGGCATATAGTGCGAGTATAGTTTCGAGTGTGTGTGTGTGTTTTTTTTTTTTATAACTTTTCCCTTAGAAATCGCGGGCGTGGGAAAAACCTCGCAAAATATCTACAAAATTCGAGTCATCCGTCGCTGGGTGATTTCAGGCCTGACATGCCCGGGCTTTCCAAATCCTTTTATCCTCTTCCCTAAATTCAGTGACCTTATCCGCACCGAAACTCACATTAAAAAAAAGAAAAAAGGAGGGCGTAAAAAAAAAGTTTCGATTTTTCCTCTTTCCCGGGCCAAAATAAAAGGCGTGGAAGTCATGGGCAGGACCAAGACATCATAAGCAGCTCCCTCCCCGACAAAACATACATTCATTCAGGCAAGAAGGAAGGATATTGCGGCGAAACCTCCCCCCCTCCATGCCATGTGGACCGTCCGCCGGCGCTCCTCGCGACGCGATCCTGATCGTCGATGTGAGCCGCTCGCTTTGACCACCCGTTGCCCAAGAGGCTCGCCTGGCCCTGCGGCCCGCACGAAAATACAACGCGGGCGGCTGTAAATCTTAGAGGAGAATCTCGAGAGGTCCAGCGCTTCGCAGAGCGAAAACACGGAGACGTGTGCGATCTCGCCACCACTTTTAATTTATATGACCCCCAAAAAAAAAAAACCAGATTTATATTTTCTCCCCCCTATATATTAAAAAACCACAAGCCCCGAAATTTTATTTTATTATCCGAGCAGCGTCCCGGAGAAGGCAAAAGAAAATCTCTGTGCTTCGTCTTCCGATTCTCACCAACCACCAGCGCCGCCGTCCGGAGAATTCCGCCGGCGAGATGGGTCCGATCGTGCTGACTCAGCTGGCGACGGGCCTGAGCGTGCTGGCCGGGGCGGTCCTCGTCAAGTCGGTCATGGACCAGAAGCCCATGGCCGGCCAGTTCCCGCGGTGCCCGAGCTGCAACGGCACGGGCCGGGTCGCGTGCATGTGCTCCCGGTGGTCGGACGGCGACGTCGGGTGCCGGACCTGCGCCGGGTCCGGCCGGATGGCGTGCAGCAGCTGCGGAGGGACGGGCACGGGCCGGCCCTTGCCGGTCCAGCTCTCGGTGAGGCGTCCTCCTCCTCCTCCTCCGTCTTAAGTGGGCCGGGGGCGTGGGCGGCTTCTGTGAAACTTTTATGTCCCCGGTCATTATATAGTAGTTCTCAGAGCAACCCCTCGTCTCTGATACGTTTGTTTTTTTCTCTCTCGCTTTCCTTTAGGGGATTAAGTTATGTAATATAAATTGGGAAGATACTTGGATGTAGGAGGTGGGGTATGCTATTAGGATGTAATGAGAAGAGGATACTGCAAATTCAGATTCTTATATGATGATGATGATGATGATGATGATGGTATAATCTTAGTAACTAGCTAGGATTTTCTTAAACAGAGGTTCCTATCATTCAGTGACCACTGTTTTCCTCTCAGTTTCAGATAAATGTTGTCAATATTGTGTAGCTCTCTACCTTTGATGAATGCATCAGTGCTTAAAGAATGAAAGGCAAAACTACGTGCGCGGAAGCTCTTCCTGCGATTCAAACTGACGGTGCTTGTGGGATTAATTAGGGAAGGAAGGAAAGAACAAAACGTTAATGGTGCGGCCTGATGTAGTATTTACAGAACCAGCGACAAAACAAGATGTTCTGTCCAATTTGTCCAACCTTTTCCCAGTCCCCTGGTTGAGGCTCAGTGGATGCTGCATTGCGCTGGATAAGGTCTTGCTCCCGGCAGTTCTGCTTCTCGGGCAAGAGCTCTAACATGCACTGCCCTAACATGTATCTAATCGCACGCACCTGTTAGGTAAATGTGGCTCTATATCATGTGCCGTGAGTCTAATTGAGGGAATCGTGGGCATAGGAGATGCCCATAAGTCGGATTCTTGTAATAACCCATCGTGTGAGTGTGAGGCAGTGCCGGTTTGGGGCCTCTAGCAGCAGCCATGGAATGAATGGTCGCCATGAGCGAGAGGAATGGATGGACGTTACGGTTGGAAAATGGGGGAGGATGATGGGTTCAAAGTTGTGGCGGCAATGGCAGCGGAACAGTGAATCTATGTTTTGATTTATCGAATAGGAAAGGTACACACTATCAAAATGGGAGCCACGCGGAGTGGAAAGTGCCTTTTCCTTGAAGAAAGCCATTCACATTGCTTGTGAACAAATATATGATAGTTTTAGGCCATCCAGGCTGTACTGAGCTTAAGAGAGAGAGTTCTGAACCGGGGAAGTGGGAACGAAGAGCTCCTTGGGTGACACAATGTCGGGAAGAGACGCCAATAATTCACTGAGAACTTTAATCTGTCCGGGATCAATACCTTCACAAAACTCAAACGACTAATGTCAAATCGACTTCAGTAGCAACCGGTTACAATATTGCAATAACATGAATCCCAAACCTGTTTATATAGTCTTGAAAATTAAAAACGACGCAGAAAAACCTGTCAAAAAACTTACGCTAATCGCCAAGATTAGCAGGACACAGAATAGTTCACCTCTAGTCACACAATTAGAGGTTCAACACATCACCAATACAACAATATATCATCACCACAAAGGTGAATTAACAGAAGGAGCAACAAAATTCTAACCACTACACAAGAAATTGAGAGAGAATTTGGAGAAGAATTTCAACGAACAAGACCGATCAACTTGCAAATCATGATCTCACGAACGACAGACTAAAATTTCAGCCAATTCCAACGAAGCTTCACCTCGAATTTGGATTACCTCTTCTCCTCTGAAGTGTCGCCCAATGCCTCTCTTTTTTGTGCGAACGCTCCTTTGTCTCTCTTCACTATATTAACAACGTTCACCTCCTCTTAATCTTTCCTTTTTTGACTTTTCTTCTTCCGTTTTTTATAATATGTGCTGAGCTCAAGAGGTGGACCTAGCCCATTAGATATGATTAAAACTCCCCAATTTCATCTTCCGAAAAAAGACCGCGCTTACTCACATGTGACGATGGCCCTTGCCATGAGCGTTGTCGGATCAAGTCTTCGGCCAAATTTCCGGATTCCCTATCGGTGCTCATATATAAAATGGAGCTCAAGGAAGCTTAGATACACATTAATAGCTGAGGTGCTATAATATGTAGATTTTCTTCTAACGGGTTAAAACATTTCATCTTGTGGTAACTTATTAATCTGAAGGTGTGTTCGACGGGAATCACTTTAGAAGTCTTTTGATTTACATTTATTTGACACGGCATTTAGCATGTCATAGATGCGACTTACTAGGTCGATCATAATTTCACACATAAACTAGTGATTGATAAATTTGATGAAACGGGTTGTACAACAAATTAATTTTTGTAACATAAACATAGGTGACTCGTCCCAGTGGAACAGGTTAATCCAATTTGCTTTTTTGTATGGTTTATGAAATGTTCGTTCAAATGCGAGCTTCTTCATTTTACTATAGAGAAAAGTGTACCACCATGCATAGAGAGTTTTCGCTACCATTTAATCATCAATGTCAAGGCCTAACTTCATCAAAGAGGTATTTGTACATTGCACAACAATTCTATAGACTAGAGAAGGAGAGCCAATACAAGTTCTCTTTCCCAATTACACAATCTTCCTTCACATAATCACACCTCTCTCACCCTCATTCCTTTGCAAAAGGATTTCCAATTCAGCCTCGATTCGTTCTCTCTCGAATTCTTCTTCACTTGGGTGTGAAAGCCTGCAATAACCCACCACGAGAATTGTCAAAACATGTACCGTACGTCTTTTTTTCTAGCAAAGGTCTTATAAAACGAGCAGTCTAAGTATAGATGTGGGTGTAGCTGAGCTTACAGCAAAAACTGTAGCATGACCCGGATCAGCGAGGTGAGCGAAGAGGTTATCAATCGGGCCGGTGCCGGTGTAGATGTGCTGGAACCAAGCGCCCATAACAGCCAACATGGCCAGCCTCCCATTCTTGATCTCCTTGGTCCTCAACTCCTTGACCTTCTCGGGGGACCCGGACCCCCACCCGAGCGGGTCAAACCACAGCCCACCGGGGTACCCGACATCGGTGCCAGTGAGCTTGTTGTCGGGGAAGATGGGGTCGGTGTTGACGCACCCGGGCTTGATGATGTCGGCCCATCTCCTGCCCTCAGCCCAGCCGATGAAAATGAGCTCAATGATGAAGAGGGTGGTGGTGTCGGTGAAGTACTCTAGCTCCCCGGCGGTGTACCAAGAAGGAGTGTTGAGGATGCCAAGCTTCGTGAGGAACTCGGGAATGAAAATGCCGGCTGCTCCTAGCATTGCCCATCTGCAGTGGACCAGCTCCGCTTGCTGGTTCCATCTCAAGCTCTCAGGATCAGACGCTGTCATCACCAGATCCTTTTAGACATGATTCTCTTTGTTAAAATCGGAAAATTTTCACGAGGTTAGTATAAAGGTTACTGAATAATTAAGTTTATGGACAACCTAGTAGTGTTCAAAACCCAATTATGGAAGCACTACTTGATCCTACTGAAGTTCCAATAATTGCTTAAGCTGCCTAATTTCTCTTAAGGATCTCTACTACATACACTGTCAATGGAAAATTTTGGTTTCATTATAAGATAGTCAATTAGATCCGAACATGAATGCATGCCTTTAGATTGACACTCTCCTATGACTTACCGAGGCCAAGAGGATCGAAGCCGAAGTCCCCCGGGAGGCTGCCCAGAGAGTGATTCAAAGCAGCAAATCAGACTTCTTGTTAAAAAGCAGGTTGTAAACACAACAGAGAAGAGACAATAGAACATGGCCATAAATTAAGCACAATCGAGGGGGCGAACCTGCCGTCGAGCCACGGAGGAGGAGTGCTTCCTGGGAACCAGATAGGTCTATCGGGATCAGCTGCTGCGCAAACGGTGGCCAATCTTCCTGCGGCCTCAGCTGGTGCGGTGTACTTGCTCACACGCAACTTCTTGCCGGTCAGGAATGAAGAAGATCCATTCTTTTGGCCACTGAATTATGCGCAACGATCATTGTTAGGGACTCCAAAGATAGAAATAGAGATTTTCAGCATTTCTAAGACCAGGTGCACCAAGCATCTCGCTCTATCTTTGAGATCTTAGCCAATCCCACCTGGCCTTCTACGATGTTCATTGCCTTATGATTATACAGATACACACATCATGATGAACATATATTATAACATGATCTTATGAGATTCCAAGCTGAGTGAAGAAGAGCTTGCCTCGGAGAGGAGATGGCCACGGCAGCAACGGCTGAGGAAGCGCACACCGAAGCCATTCTTGCGATTGATTCGTGAGAGGTGGAGAGGGAATTGAGGCGTTGTGTGTGAAAATCCGAGGACATAGAAACCGAGTTAATGTATGCATGGGCTTATCTTAAAGGATAGGAGGGGCGGCCTCCGATTGGCTGTTCCATTGCCAAGTGGGCCCGCGGGATCTGCAGTAACGAGTCCCTCCGCCTGCCACGTGGAGACCGTCGAGTGATTCCTCCGGTGGATATCTGGAGTGAGTGGCTCACGTCGGCGGCTCGCGTGGCCAATGAGGATGTCCCCTGACCCACGTCGGATACAGTGGCTTTTAGTTGATGAGTTTGCAGTGAAATAATATAAGGAGCAAAAGAAGAACAAAAAAAAAAAAAAACAGAGTTTTATTAGCACAACAATTTTGGGCCATTATAAAATTAACAGTATGTTATGGGTCACAAATTCTTGAAAGAGTGAACCCACAATAATTTATAATTATTTGTTAGTTATTTTTCTGTAACTCAAAACATACTGTTAATATCTTATAGTGAACGAAGGACAATCATTTAATCATTTCTCAAGAAAGAATTATGATGCACTTGCTTGTGGCTTGGCTAGAACTAGAAGTACACGAAAATTTTCAGTAGAATGTTGTGAAGACAGCTATGTTCTCGGTGGTTTAATTAATTTCAGCTAGGAAGGAAATGTGGCATCGCGATTTTGATGGGATAAATCGAAAGGTCACGCTAGATATCAAACAAATGTGCGTCAGAGAGCTCGGCTGGATACAAAATGTCAAGAGAAAATAAAGGAAAGCGAAAATAAAGATTGAAGAGGTTGAAATGGTTTGCCCTAGTTTCCATTGATATCCATGGCAAACGACGCGTCAAGCATTAGATGATCTTTATGACGCGTGTATTCCTATCTTCAATCCTCATCCCGGTTATGACCATACGCGCGGCCAGAGTCTAAAGTCGGTAACAAAGACGGAGCGATAACTTTCTGAACAAGAGTTTAGAGCAGTGGTTTCTCAAATCCTAGTGAATGCATAGGACTGACGGAGTAATTTGTTGATAGTGACAGGACGAGAGGACTGTCGTCACGCAATGAGATTGGTAGGACGCTTTGAGCGAGCGACCGAGACATTGGACATTGGGCTGCTTCTTCACTTCATCCCAGGTCCATCGTCATGAAATCGGCCCCGAGAAATGGTTGGGCCCTTTGTGAACTGGGTTGGGGACTCGGACAACTTCTTGTTGGGCCATCGGACTCCGAGGACGGCGATGCTCACGTAATCGCCCTTAGTAGAGTTAGTCATACAGTTCCCTCGCACAAACAGCAATTTCTTCGTTGAGAGTCAAACCGGGAGTTTCAGCCAAAAATCAGGAGAAAAAGAGAACTACTGACGCTTCGATGGATCTTCCGATGACCTTTGGCTCGTAAAAAGCGTAGAGAGATGAGGAGTCCAAGCCGCGGAGTGACATTTGGGTTACCAAGCGCGTGTCGTGTAACTAATTCAAGCGCTACATGTCCGCTTCTTAATCATTAAGCCAAAACCTATCGACATGTTTTCATTTATGAAAAGCATGTAGGTCACACCGACTACAATAGAACTGAATCTCATTCAAAAACAAGGAGGATCCCTTTCGCCTTGGCCTCTTTGACAGTCTTTGAATTCACTGAGAACTTGGTCCAGACGAATGACAGTAATTCCACGTCGTCGCCCTTATCTTCATGCAACGGTCCAGGAAATCATCACCGAGAGAAGCCATTGCTTTCGAGTGGATAAAGACGAGACCCACCACCACCATCTCTCTCTCGATCGACCTAACAAGCAATCCAAGACATATATGATAGATCCTTGCCAGGTGTAGTAGGAGAGTTAATCATTTCTCACTCTTTTACTTTTGCGACAGCACCGATCCATAGGAGATTGAGTTTGGCAAGTTTGCATTGCTGTCGGACTTTATCTTGAATCTAAAGCCCAAGTGTTCCCTCTCGATCCTCACATCACCATGCCCACCTAAAGCTCCACCACGAGCTTTTCAAGCTGATTGCAAAATGCTGATTAACACTGTATGCTCAATATAGTTTCTTTTTCTGAACCGCAATGATCGATATAGTTGTCAGCGGGAGTATGGCGACAACACTTTCCTGAGGCAAATTCATTAGAAGATAATAGTGACGACTTTCTCCATGTATGATGATTTAAATGCCCTTTTCTTATCATGTAATGAAGAGAGAGATATGCCAGCAATCTCCCTTTTCTGCCTGAGCTCCACATAAATGGATAATTTGAGCCTGTTGGGTCCCTAAAGAATGCATTAGGCATCATTTCATGCAAGGAACTCAAAGTGGAATTAGTGTCAAAACTGAATTTGCACAGTGGAGCCGATAGTATTAGATGCTGTATTTATAAGTACTACCAGCAATTGAAAGACTGTCAAAACCCTAACGTAAGACTAGCATCAGAGGAGCTACGAATGTGAGGAATGATTGTGAATCGCAATGATGCTACTACACATTTATAACCCCTTTTTCAAAAAGCTTCCCTCATTTTCAACTTCCTCTAGTCTCAGTCCTCTCTTTGCTTGGTCAACAAGTGAAGACCAAGAATCGGCATCATTGCCGAGTGCTCGGCCTGCTTTGTCGGGTTAAAGTAACAAACAAGCGCATTGAATCTGAAAAGCACCATGTACAATTCCGCATTATTTATCCATGTGTCTGTAGATTGACTAGATCGCAAGCTTTAACTCACAAACATAGCCAGCACAATGATCGCTTCTGTCGTCACTAATCACCGCGCACTGCTCACCGGAACGATTTCACGTGCTTTTTGGCCCTCGTGTGTCAGCCTAAAGGGGTTTCGTTCGTATGAATGTGTCGGAGTGAATCTTAGACTTCTTAGTGGTTTGATGGAATCTCCATTATGCGACCGAGCGATACCAGTGTTCAGCAGTCCTGAACATGGAAGCAGGAAAAGGGGCTTTGTTCTTGGACTTTTGAGGACGGAGACTGTCGGTCAGCAATTCATCTCTTCTAGGACATCACGATGACCTTATCCTGACGATTGCAGTATTATAGAGAACAAGAAGAGAGACGATTAGGCCCAAGACCTACCTGGGCCAAATCAGTGTTGTGAGCTTGCAATAACCTAAATGTCCATTGACAAGGCCTTGAGAAGTGAACATTCACAAGGATGGCACCAGATACTTAACCTGGATTTTTAAACTTGCCCAATAGTAAATGTCAGTAACTTCTCCTTATATACCATAGGAATATGCACGTGCGTATTTAATCGATGATGGTGATATCACATGTTCCATTGACGTGATATCACCCGATCAATCACATCTCTTCAAATTTCAAAAATTTTAAAAGTTAGTGGTTATCAAGTTAGCTACACGAGGAAGTGTAATTGGCAAACTGGTGTTACATCAGCAAGACAAGTGGTGTTACCATGACATAAGTTACTTTCCTCCAAATAACGACTTGAAGGGTTGATTTTGACCAGTTATAGAGGCCGCATTATTGAGACTTTGTGAAACCTTTGCGTGAACATGTGAATCACTATTTTGCTCTATTCAAACAGTTAAAATGAGAGGTATTGACAACTTATTGTATCTTCGATTTTGGTAGCAAATGCAAGTGTAATTATTTACTATGGATGTACTTCTTTTTCTATCTTCATTAGGTACGTCACATCGATCGAATTATGTAATTCTTTACATATACCGTACAAGCGTCTTTCGTCCTATCACTCATCAATCATCCATGAGTGGATGTCGCCTTGCAAATTGCATTTTAGGTTCTTTCCGATGCTCATGTCTCGTAAAGTTTCAAGCAAGATAATTACTTCGACCTCCTTTTACTTAAACATAGAAAGCGTGAGCCATTGAACTAACTTAACTTGTAAGTTATAATTATCAACACAACACAACACATGGGTAATGCTCCAGAAATCTGCGGCCCACATGCCCTCGAACTCGAACCCTCCTGTGTAACAAAGCAAACGATCAGAAGCCGCCTTGACGTTAAAACATAGTTTTCTGCAAACCATGTGATGATGATGACGATGGCGGTGGATGTCCATTGCTTACTACTACCCGCCACCTAAATTTTGACTCTGTCAACTGCTCCAAGTTGCAGATGTATCAGCATGTCAGTCGTTTTTGAAGCGACCCCTCGTCATCAATGCATGCTCGGCTGCATCTTTTCAATCCCGTCCTTCTCACCTTCACACATCATTACGAATCATCGTTATCCACATCGAACCCCTTTCTTATAGTTGGAAATGAAACTCTGCAAGAGATCATCGACATCTTTCCCAAAAAAAGTTAAAGGCGGGATAATGATGGGGCTTAGGACACATGAGATACTTTGTTGGTCAGCGCTAAGAAAAACCCAGGGAGGAAGTAATGTTGACCAAGGCATGCGTGAAAGTTAGATGAAACGGAGCTCTCAATTGCATGACGTACTTGTAAGGAAAATGGTTGTTGATTCACTCAAGGCTTGTTGCCCGAGAATACGATCAGTGCGTCGATACATGCATGCTTCAACTAGCTCCACATACACGTACACGTAGCCCATGTGTCTTTACACGTGTCTTAAACGTTGATGTTCTACGCTTTTGTTTGTATGTGACATGCGTGTGTTTTTATAATGTTTAAGGGGAATATTATCCAATCAATCGTAAACAACCTTCAATCTTGCCAATTGAATCATAATTTTTTGCGCAAAATTTCAATATAGGCATTCCGGTCAATTCTCGTCAAAAATCTCTAACATGGCAATTCAGTCATCGTCGTCCATTTTACGTGGCATGCCGCCATGTCGGTGAATTTTGGCTAAAATTAATCGGAAGGATTACAATGAAATTTCGGGCAAAGATTTAAGATTCAATTGATAAAATTAAGAAAATTAAAACTGAATTGACATTCACAAAATAAATTTTGAACTAATCCAACAATTTCTCACTTTAGGAGCAATCTCGATATAGGGAGATGTCATGCTACTTCTAGTGAAATCCTAGCTCGAAAAAAGAGCCGTCAACTTTTGAGGCTAATTATCTTTCTTGAAAAGTCTTCTCTCATTGAATCATGTCATACTTTAGAGTTTGGACACTTCTCAGCACTCATCTAGCTAGACAATAATTAATCATCATAATCAAACATCCCTTGGTCGTTCCTATCTCTGTTTCGGATAATCTCAAATGAGTTTTGCCAGATTGGTTAGTTTATGAGGATTTGGATCTTCTGTAGAGTTAGAGAGATAAAATCGGGTCTGATGATCCAAATTCATTTTGCCATATGTACTTCGTCCATGCACTGACATTGTCGAATTCACTTCATTCTGGAGCAACGTGGGACCCTAACAGGATTTATGCTAACTCACTTATCTTTCCACTCAAGAACTTTTGCAGCTCTAACTTGATATTTCAAAGTAAAGCAATCATCTGTTGAAAGGTTAAAGACCATGCGGATAAATCCAAAACTCTCGGGTAATGATAATGATCGATTCATATGATAGAAAGATTTGATTACAAGACAAGGATCTCGCGCGTGTTTGTTTACTCGTTGAATGTCTTGGAAGAAGCTAACTTAGTCTAGAAATTAATTTCATCAAGATGCGTACCATTAGTCTAGAAGTTTGATGTGAAATCACTAACCGGGACAAACAAAGCAAAATGTGACACTTCCAACATATGCCGTGTTCCATGAGAAGTGAGACCAATGGCAAGACGCAAGAAAGTGCTTCCTAAATTTGAACTTCACTAGTGAGATAAAGCCGCGTTTTTCTCTCTACGGTATGAAATGGCTCAACATGGTCTAAACTTGGGGGCTGTGTCAAGAGATCGAAAGTGCTTGTAGATAAACTAGAAGAGCATTACCTTTGACGAACTCGCAAAAGACGTTGGTTAAACTTCACTTACCATGTACGTAAAGGCTGTCCCAAGACAGCCAGGCAAGAAGCAACCCTAAACCCAATCCCTCAGTTGGCTAGCTTCTCACGTTATGACTAAGTGAATGGACCCATTTTAATCTTAGTTTAATTATTTTGTGATTGACAACTGGATCTATCTTTAAGTTCGAATGTTGGATAAATACGATTTGGTGCGAGAGTTTGACGTCTCTCAGCTCTCTATCCCGTGAAGTCACGCTACTTCGTTAAACGACACGAGGCAGGAGTGAAACTTCAACGAAAAATAATTGATGGGACCCCTTCTGTCTTGCGTTTTATTTTCGGTCTTCGCCTGACATTTGCTTCACAGTTCACACGGGAAAAAAATTCAAATAAATAGAAACCGCAGGCGGAGCGAGGACATCGACATGTCAAGAGTCCAAGCGAGGATAAACTTTCAATTACTATATTCATTTCATTGATAGAGTCTAGTGTTCAAAACAAAAATTCCTCCAGGAGCAAAGCAGCAGGATAATGGTTGGGAATCGGGACCAATGAAAAGGGTCGCTATCACGTGAAAGTAAAATTCACTTGGTTATCATGAAATTATTGTTATAAGTCGACCAAATACCTGTATTAACGATGATCAACGTGGGTTACATAAAAAAAGAAGAAGGAAAAGTAGATATACATACGGATACTCGGATACTGTATTTGAAACTTTTGTCCGAATGTAAAGGAGTGAGGAAAGAAGTCAAAGTTGAAATATCAAACCAGCAGAGCGAGACCATAACCAGAAGATTATGGTGGAACTTGGGGCTTGAAAAAGAAGCACCCAAAATCCTAATCTGCCTCAAACTTTTGACCGAAGGCTGACTTCGGTCCACGTTTTGGGTGGGGGAGTTTAAACGCCTAATACCCAAAAAAAACCTCAAACTTTAACTTTTATCCATTTTTACTTTTTATTTCATAAAAAGTCTTCAATTTTAGATCATATCTCAATTCTATCATAAATTTTTTTTTTATCTCATAAAAGACCCTTAACTTTAGTTCCAATCCCAATTCTACTATAAACTTTTTTTTTATCTCATGAAAAACTCTAAACTTTAGATTCAGTACCAATTTTACCAAAAATTTTTTTATCTCATAAAAAAATTTTAAATTTAGGTCAAGTTTCAATTTCACTCTAATTTTTTTTTATTTCATAAAGATCTCCATTAACCCTGTGTCAAAATCGCCCTTCGGATTTTGCGCTTATCGATCTCTCATGCTTGGGAATGTTTTATCTCTGGCAGTTGGAGAGTGCTTGCGACACTCAAACAGCTCTTATTAGAGAGATTTCTATCTCTTGGTTGTTAACGAAAAATTTTGGACGGAAGATTAATGGAATCATATTTGTGACTTAAGTAAAATTTTGTGGATAAAATTGAGACTGGACGGTAAAATTGAGACAAGACCAAACGTTTGAAGTTTTTCATAGGGCAAAAAAAAAACTTAGGGTAAAATTGGGATAAGACTTAAAGTTAATGATTTTTTATAAGATAAAAAAAAGTTTAGGGTAGAATTGGGACATGACCTAAAGTTGAAGATTTTGTATGAGATAAAAAGTAAAAATAAGATAAAAATTAAAATTTGAGGTTTTTTTGATATTAGATCGAGTTTAAAACGTGTTCCTTTTCTCGCGAGCACGACAAAGGCCCGCACGTCATATCTCGCAGTCCATAGTTTTATCGTTCCAAATGATCACACCATAAAAAGAAAAGAAAGAGAGAGAGAGCTCGTCTCTTACTCATAGAACACAGAAGAACACAGCGTGTCTTGGCAATCACGCAAAGGGCTGGGCCACCCCACCTCGGGCACGCCTTTCCTCTCTCACTAAGATTTTGCACGACGCCCGGGGAGAATTATAAATAAGTTAAAGCGGAGACACGGAGTTGAACGTGTGTTTAGTACGTTAAGCAACAAGCGACAATCGTTACTTCCCTCTCCTACGGCATTTAATTTTGTAGTTTGTAGCAAGCTTAAGTCTCCCAAATCCCAATTGCCCATATGCTTCGAGGAGACGACTAAGGATTGAGAATCGACGGGTTTCCACGCCATACTCTAGTCTTAGCTGCCATTTACTTACATGCACTTAATCAAAATTCCTTGACAAGTTACAATTTGACCCTCGGTTTCAAGACTTTTAATCGGCACACCGACGGTCACAAAGTATGATTCGGCGGCTATTTGAGTTAATTATTTTCAATCCTTGTTCTCATTCTATCGGGGCATTGGTAGTGGATTTCTATGAGGACAATAGCTAGGTTACTTGATTAGCAAAACGAGGGATCTTAATCCGTGTCGCTACGTTGGTACCACAATCAGCATGGATAGCACTTCCGGTTCAAAGCAAGATCTTCTTATCTACTGTCAGCACAGAACTGCTACATCATCATGGTGAGTAAATGAAATGAAGGGGAACAGAAAAGAATGAAGAACGAGACAAGAGTTGTTAGGGAAGATGGCACGTCGTGTTGTAGGCGAACTCGGTGGTCCATATGTAGCAAGAAGCTTTCTTTTAATGTAATCCCGTGATCTTCAGTTGGAGCTATTCGCTCACCATGCGCCACGTCAAACATGACATCCATGCAATTGGCCGGTTTCGCATACGTTAGGCCTTCGTCGGCGATGTTTGTTGGGGAGAGGTTGAGCTATGACTTAGGGCAAAAACTCTTCCGGACGAAACAAGATGATGTGCGTGGCCCATCGCAAACGAACGAATGTCAAACTCATGCTTGAATTACGTGCGGAGTCCGTACAAATAAATCATGCGGCTGTTTGTTGTATCAGATTAAACTTTTGAAAGATGATAACTGCGCACTCAATTCTCAAATCGGTATCGAAACCAAGTTTCGAATTTGTATGTTCCATCAAGTTTATTTCGCATGGAGTTCCCCCCGCGTTCTTCCGCTACGCGTGTGTTCCTTATAGGGTCAGTTAACACTTGTTGAAGCTTCAGAATAAGGTTGTCTTATTCCAAAGCTAGATATGGTGGGATCGGACCTAGCTAAGAGTCCGATTTCATGTCATGTCTTAGCTTAACCTTTCCCTTCCTTGAGATCTGCATCACTCTTGCAACACAAGCGACGGGCCGGTTCAAGTAACAACACATCTCTAGGAACCACCGGAACTTGTTTTGCCAGTTGAGAGATGATTGGTTTTATCAAATACGTATAGTGCCCAGAAAATGATCCCCGAGCACGCAAAAGGCAAGGCCAAGAAAGAAGCCTTTTTGGCTTGCTTCTTACTCAAACTCGTGCATGTTCGCTTCGACACCCTATCGCTTCACTTTACACTAGTTACGAGGGCCGATGATCCAAACAAACATGGCGCATGCTGCGTCAAGCAACATCCTCTGCGTTAAATTCTCTCGTCAGGTCGGTCGCAACGTGCACACGTAGTTCACATGTTAAGGTATCTGTCTTTCCAGTCTCTTCTTGCGTCCGTACGTACAGAAAGATGAATTAAGGATGAAGACCAGTCCCATAAATGTATCTGTCTCTCTAGTTAGTGTTGCCAGTTGCCACCGCTTATTACCTACTCTACATGTATTCGCTATTGACACATTTTTTCTATGTTTGATGCGATTTTGTCTTTTCTCCTCTTCGAAATTACAAAATCATAGTTCTTTTATGCTTTCGAAACGTCGAAATATGATAAAGAGATAGTGGTTGTACATATCACTCGGCCGAACCCTGCTTTTCTTATACTTTCTAGGAACATGTATGTGAGCGTTGGTGCGACTTTTGCCTTTAACCTTTAACCTTTTCCTAAAGTTTTCGGGTTCGAATTAAAGTATTCTTTAAAGATATGCGTATAACATAAGTTTAACTCTTGAAGAGGGCTTTTGGGGGAAAAATGCCAAAAAAGTTTTAAACCTTTTGTATTTGTGCCAATTTAGTCCTAAACTTTTTTTTTGTGCTAATTCAGTCCTAAATTTTTTGCATTGGTGCCAATTTAGTCTTAAACCTTTTTTTGATGCCAATTTAATTTTAAACTTTTTGTTTTTGTGTCAATTTAGTCCTTCCGATCAATTTTGACCGGAATTTGCCGACGTGAACGCCTGCTAGCCGGCGACCGGTTACCGGCGCCGACGTGGCGATTACGTTGATAACTTAAATAATATTTTAATATTTTTTTTGAATTTTTATTTTTTTCCTTTTTTCTACTTTTTTTTTTTGGTTTCTCCTTCCTTTGGCCGGTCGTCGATCCAGTGACCGGCCGGAGGCTGGTGAGCTCGACCTTGCCGGCCACTGGAGAGGGCGGCCTCACCAGATTCAGTGAGGTCGGGCCTTGCCCAACTGCCAGCGATCGCCTGACCATAGCAAGGCTTGCCCTCGCTGTGGCCTCCAACAAAAGCTCAAGCCTTGCCCAGTCGTCGGCGAGGCCCGACCTTGCCAGATCTGGCAAGGTTGGGCCTCACTCGACCAAGGAGAGGCCGCCCTTGCTGACCTCTAGTTGGTCGCAGGACCGGCGATCGGCCAAACTAGCAAGGTCGAGCTCGTCGGCCGGCGACCGGCCAGAGGGAGGAGAAACCCAAAAAAAAAAGTGAAAAAAAATTCAAAAAAGTATTAAAATATTATTTAAGTTGTTCACGTCGGCGCCGGTGACCAGTTGCCGGCCGACAGGCATCCACGTTGGCAAATTTCGGTCAAAATTGGCCGGAATGATTAAATTGGCACAAAAACAAAAGGTTTGGGACTGAATTGGCACCAATTTAAAAGGTTTAAGACTGAATTGACACAAAAAAAAGGTTTAGGACTAAATTGGCACAAATACAAAAGGTTTATGACTGAATTGGCACTAAAATAAGGTTTATGACTAAATTTGTACTAATGCAAAAGGTTATGACTTTTATGGCATTTTTCCCGAGTTTTTGGGATGTCTAGAAACCGAGCTAACGAAGCTTCTCCTAAGTCTTGATTTTCCGAATGTCCTTTGACGGCATTCTTCGTCGTCTATTTCCGATGAAAATCTCAGCACATGTTCATGCAAGGCCCATATTATTGCCTTTCTTCGTTCGTGGTCAAAAGAAATTTCCTCTAATCAGAGACGGAAGAAGAAACTTGTCCCTTTAGTCTGACATGCGAAGTTGTAGGTCCTTAGAAAGCAATGGAAATGTTTAGTCCAAATTCCCCAGGGATTTTCATTATTACTACCAACACTGAAATTTGTGAATTTAGTATACGGTCACGTAATTATCAGTTGTCATGTATTCAAAAAAATTATTTCGTATACGGTCATGTAATTATCATTGGTAATTACTGTAAGTATATATGACATGCCTTCGGTAAAATAAAGAATTGTTACGAATGTCTCGCCACTTCAAAAAATTTTGCCACCCATTATTCCTTCACTTGCCATGGCAGTCCATCTAAAACCCTAGCACGAGGCCGATTTAGGCTCTCTCGAACTCGCCACGAGCATTTGAAAACCGGGAATTCCCCGGCAATCGGCGCGGAGGAGACGGAATTTTCCAAATGAGAATCGACAGCCACAAAACACCAAGAGCCGTCGTACGGAGCCGCGTGGCGTGCGTGGTGCGCTAACCCTCTCGGCTCAATACGAAACGAGACAAGCGCATGGCAACAAATTCGCGCGTCAAAGGCCGATCGCGAACTCGACGACTTCGTACGTGCGCGACGCATTGCTGGTCATATTTACTTCGTTCGTTCGAGTCGTACTCGAATGGAAGATAGCGCGAGTGGTGAGGCAAACGCGACACCACCCCCACCTAATTCCGGAAAAGCAGGAAATTACTCCACTTTTGTCCTTCGTTTCCTCCGGAAAGTGGCGGAACAGGCAAAGTTTAGTGCTCTTTCTAGTTCGGTGTTTTGGGCTGAACGAAATGTCCACTCGGTCTCTTCTTGCGTACGTCGTGTATAGTGACTTGGATTGTTGGATCTGCATGAACCACCCCATGCGAACACACCATGCGACTAGGGGATTAGCCGCTGCCTATGGGGGGAAACCCCTCCGGGTGCGACGAAGGCTGGACGCAGCGCCTTCGTTCCTTATCAACAGCCGAGAGTAGGGTTTTTCTAGCATTAACAGTGCTACTGCGAGAGTAACGGTATGATGCGAGTCACAAATTTTAAAATGAATAAATCCCACAAATTATTTGTTATATATTCTTTGTGGTATAAAAGAAACTGTTATTCTCAAAGTAGATTAAAAACTGTCACCCAATCATTTCTCTTGAGGATAAGGTTGAGAGGTCGATCACAATATCGTGCAAGATTAAAAAACTTCATTTCGGAAGCATGGCAAGTGAAACAGAAATACAATGTTGATGGATGGTTTCAGATTAATCAGGTTTAACGGCATGTGGTTATTTAAAGAAGTTGGATTGCAAACGAGTCATTAACAATGACCGTTACGATATAATTTTCATTGACGGTGTACTTGATCGACGACCCGGACGAAACGACAGCGTCGGCATTGCATGTGCACGGCTAGTGCGGCCAACCGTGATCCTCGTCATGGCACTTTTTAGGAACACATCCATCTTAGTGATCACAACATCCTCCTCTCTATGTAGAACCACACCACGTGCCGTGTGCGGTGTAAATGGGACGTGCGCCGTGGCTAAAGTCCTTGTCAACCTGCGGCCGTTTACGCATCTCTTTCAACGCGGCTATGAACGAGAATCTCTTCTCCTCCTCCTCCTCCTCTATAATTGCAAGAACGTGGGCACGAAAATGCAGACATACCCATCTCCTCCTCGCCACCAAGTCGGTTGTTGAGTCCAACACTGCATGTGACTCGATCATGGGTAGACCACTCGCGCGAACAGTTCCCTTCACCAACAGTGCGATTGGCTCATCGCCACGTTCGCACAAACATCACCATTCGAAGCTGAAGTCGATAGCCTAATTCTCGATTTTTTTTTTCCCCTTTTATATGCACTAAAGTTGATGCTCCATCAGTTACATGTCTTGGAAAATATCTTTGACGCGAGGGGGTTATTATGATTAGTTTATTGCCTTTCAAAAGTAGGGCAACCTAACCCAAAGATGAGCAGCCAATCCGACAGAACTTATAGGTCACTCCCGTGCTGTGATGAAATAATTCCATGCGCGGGAGTGGCTTGATTCGATCATTAGTCCGATGTGCGCTTTGCTTTGGTGTGCGGTTCTATATTGCTGTGTTCACGGGATCGAGATGAAGATGGTTGATTGGATCCTACTCGGCAACTCGCTACCTACCATTATGACCGTTTCTGTTCAAAGCTTAATTAAGGATCTTTCAGGCCTTCGCACGGCCGAAGCAAAGTGGGTCTTCAATCCGTTATGAGATCCTTGTGATCCGAAGCTGGTTATAGAGAATAAAGCGAGCTAACGGAGTTTTTTAGGGGAAAAGTATAAAAAAAATCATAAATTTATTGCATCGGTATCAATTCGGTCATAAACATTTTAATTTGACCAATTTAATCAATAATGAATCTTTTTCACATTGATACCAATTGAGTCCTTTCGACCAAATTATGCCGGAAATCGCTAATATGAATACCAATTTTTCTACGTGGCAAGGTCGACGCTAACGTGGACGATTTTTTTTATAATTTTTAATAGCTTTTTGAATTTCTTATTAATTTTTCCCCTTTTTTTATTTTGTTTTTCCTTTTTTCTCTTTGGCATGTGGCCAGTACTCTGCCATGTCCAACGACAGCCCACAAGCTAGGGCCAGTGGATTTGGCGAGGGGTCCACCATCACGGCCTGGGCAAGGGTTGCCCTTGCAACTAGTCACTGGCCATGGATGAGTATCGGCCACAAGCCAAATGAAGAAATGGTTTAAAAAAATGAAAAAAAAAAAGAAAAGAAAAAAGGTAATGAAACTTTAAAAAATAATTTAAAAAATTCGAAAATTATATAGAAAAAATTGTCATTGAGAACATATGTCTTAGGTTGAATTACCACGCGGTTTGGTAAAATAACTAACGTTTTCACGGCGAAATGTAAAGTAACAAGATCTGTGCAGATTTCGAATCATCTCGAACGCACGATCATTTCGTTGAAAACTAGCCCGTTAGGCCTCTCTTCTCATTAATTCGATACGCTATAGCAATAGAGTAATATATATACTTCATTTTGAATCCGAGCAGCAAGAATTAGATGTTCTCGTTGAATCATAGCTAGGAACTTGTGCGGATTATGTTCTTGGAGCATCTAAACCGGCCACTAGGACACTTCTAAATCATTATAAGTCCAGAGAGGCACCACAACGATAGAGGATATCTCCTGCTCTTCCATGGCAACATGATGGGATGGTGGGAAACTTTTTTCGGAATCTACGAATCGAGTCCGAAACGGATCACGTCGACGAGAAGATATTCGCAAGCGAAATTTTTTTCCTTTCTTTTTCTTTTGTGATTATGACAGTTGATGGGGGGAATTAAATTAGAAAAATGGAAAAACAAATTAATATTCACCGAGGAGAAAACAATCTTTCTAGACGTTTTCAAGAGAAGAAAAGGTCCACGAAAAGGAATGTGAAGGAAGACGTAGCATCGGCAGTAGTACGTTTTTGACTTGTATCTCGAAAGCTATCTAGGGTTTCAGTTTTCCTCCTCTTGTCTTTAATTATGGGACACAACTGCCTAATTTGTGGGATATACAAGTCTAAGTTCGCCACCCAACTTGGTCAACCTCATGAGAGAATAGGTGTTTGATTAGTTTAGCTCCTGACTTTCTACGGATTGAAAGAGAATTCAATTGCGCCGTCGCAATGCTTGCCTACCGGGTACCGGCCGAGCTCGGAGTCGCGGGCTTCTCGGTTCCGGAAATGAAAATAAGAGGGATCGAATCATTTCTTTCGACTCTTTTTTCTGTATTCGAATCATTTTTGATTGATTTAGCCAACAAAAGAGGTCGAATTATCGTAAATCCGCATTGTTCTTGCTTCAATTTCAAGCCACACGATAGAAACAAATGGACAGGATCCCGTTTATTAAGGATTTCCTTTCTTTTGTTTTCTGGATATTATTAACTATAATGTTATTGTACGAGGCATGTGAAGTTTGTCCGATGGATGATTAACTTGCAAACACGAACCAATAAAATAAAAGACAGTAAACCATTAAAGAATTGTTCGAGTGAAGATAGTTGTTGCCATGATTGCATCAAGATGGAGAAGTTGTGTACTAACTCCTCCAGGAAGAATCATTTTGCCCCCAAATGATTCATGCACGCCTCATTCATGACCTTCTTCTAATCTCGTGACGACGAGGAAAAAAAAAAATTACCCGCGAAGCATTTAAATTAGAAAATTAATTAAACATATACGTGGTACTTTAAGAAAAGACAAAAGGCAAAATTCTAGAAAATGAGAAAAAACCAAATTAACTAAAAGGATCCCATTAAAAACAAAGAATTTATCAAAATTAGGGTAAAAATCGAAAAAAGCCCTAAATTATGTCCTTAACACATTTACCCTGAACAATTTTATGACATCAAAAATCCGAACTATGCCCAACGTGACACATTCGCCGTAAAAACATTTTCTTGTAATATAAAAAACGCAATACTTGTACTTATGTTGTACATTCATCTTCCGTCGATATTTTTCGGTCAAAACAATGTCGTTTTGATTTTACTTAAGCCACGTGTATGCCGTGTCAACACCGTTTGCTTTTCTGGCGTCCACATGGACAGATTTTTAACGGTTTTGATCGACGGAACTTTTACGGACGACAGACGTATCACCCGGGTACGGGTTTGAGATTTTTCGTGCCGTGAAAAAAAAGTTTAGGGCGAACGTGCCACGGCGGCGAGCACAAGTTAGGATTTTTAGTAGCTTTTTGCCTTCGAAATTAAAAAAGGGGAAACAAAAAAGGGGGCGAACGGTGAATGCGGACGGGGGTTACGTTAAAAAAAGAAGAGTTGGGTGCAAATTAAGATTCGAAAAATATATAAATGGAGAGGAAAATATCGAAAGAAATCCGAAAAGGGATCGGATGATTGAGGACCGCGGGGAAACGTGTCGGCATGGAAGGCACAGTGCCCGAGATGGGCCCTAACGAGCGGTATGCAGCCCATGGCTTGGCCTGGCCGGGGGGGGAGAAGTGGGCCCCGGCGGATATGACGTGTGCGGTCGACATCGGATCTCGTTGTCCACGTCATCCTCGCCCCCTCCCGGACTTATCCCCCCCTCTCTCTCTTGCCGGGGGGAATTTGGGTTTAGCTTCTCCCTCGCACCACACATTTTTTTCCCTGTTCATTTTTAAATCATCGCTTTCTTTTTTTCTTTTCCCTTTTTTTTAAGAAAAAAATCATCAAAAATTCTAAATTATACTACACGTGACACATTTACCCCGAACTTTTTTTTGTAATACCAAAAACCCCAAACTAAACTATTTATGACATATTTACCCTAATGTATTTTAGTCTATGGGCATTTTCGTCTTTTTTTTTTCTTTTTTTTTTCCCTTTCCGACGAGAGTCGCGTCGGGCAAGGGCGGCCCTCGCCAGATCCGATGAGGGCTGTCCTCGCTTGAGTCGGGCAAAATTTGCCTAGCTTGGGCGAGCGAGGGCGATCCTCGCCCGACGCAGGCAAGGGTCATCCGACGCCGGTGAGAGCCACCCTGGCCAAAAAAGGGAAAAAGATGCAAATACTTATGAAGTAAAGTACATTTGGGTAAATGTGTCACAAATAATATAGTTTAGGGTTTTCGGTGTCACAGAAAAAAGTTCAGGGTAAATGTGTCACGGGTGACATAATTTGAGATTTTTTATGATCTTTTCCTTTTTTTTTTATAATTATAACCACCATCTTGTTGCACATAATAGAATAATTCGCAAATGTATATATTTTAGAATAATTCGATTTCCGGCGCATTGGTCGTGCATAACGGGAGTAAACAGCTGGCGCTTGAAAGTTATGATTTTCCAATTGAATATGTTTAACAAATATCCGGGGACGCCCTTTCATTAAAAAAAATGATTAAATGAAGTAGGTGGAATTTTCTTGACAATTTCCTACTTTATTCTTTATCTCCTTTAACACGCGCGGGGCTGATAATTTGCGTCATCCGCATCGTAATCTTTTCGTGCGAAATTTCGATCCAGCTCGAATACGACACGCTTATTAATCATGTCACCTATGTAAAAATCTCAATGCCAAACGCATTAACTAAGTTCCATAACATGTTTAACACATCCAACGCGCCAAATTTAATCCAAAAATATAGAAGTGTGTTGAGATATATTTAAATATGTTATGCTTAACACAGGTAAGATGTTAACCTACATGATAAAAATGCCAAAGAGTGTCGGGTTTCATCCCGCGAGCCACATATTCGCATGTGTTACGGGTCTACTAACTTATCATGTGCGTATCGTTCGAACGTCTTGTCAAAAATTGATAGCAACAAACGGGTAGAAAACTGTCAATCCAACATGCACATGTCACGAAAGAGAGGTTCATGAGACATGACCAATTTTAGAAGAGCAAAAAAAATTCAAATGGTGGAGTCCAAATCTCTCTGCAGTCTATATTTCTTCGTGTCCAATAATGGATTATTCGGAGGAAACAACTAGGAAATATACTGGGTTGGGAATTGAATCTCTACCGTTAATTCGAAATAAAATCCATGATATTACTGTCGCGAGACCGATACATAACGATGCGCGCTTAAAAACACGCAATTGCAGCAATGACAATCATCGAGGCTTTTCTTATGGAGACCGGTTTCTTTCGGGTGCTGCCTGATAACTTTGAATTTATGTCAAGCGTTATCCATACCATTTCTCATTGATTTTTTTGGATTTATTGTCGAACGAAGAAGAGGCGTTGTTTTTCTCCATCCTAAATAGATCCAAACGATTTGACGTGCCGTTCTCCATTTAGCTTGTTGAATATATGCATTTTGACTATATTTATACAGCATTACCTCGTTCGTTTAGTCTTAATATCTCGTAAACTTACCTCCCACCAACTTATCCGCTCCTGATCTATATTGAGCCCTCATCACGGCGCGCGGTTCTCAATCATCCGTCGATCTAAGCGATAAAGATTCATAATCTCCCACCTAACTCATAAATACCAGAATGTCGTGTTACACGTATTTGTATACATACTATTGGACTTATATTTCCCAATTTTCCTAGTAAGCCCTTTAAATTATGGACGGATGGTCGGATGGGGCGATGCGCGAAATTTAGAGGTGGCTCGTGTGATCGAATCGATCCGCATGTCAACAATCTGATCACGAGAGTGCAAATTGTTTCTCACGTTAGCAGTGGATATCTATACGTAAAACCCTAATTCACGAAGTAATTCGTGCGGGACAAATGCTCCGTATGCGATCAAGTTCAATCGTAGATTCATTTAACTTGTTTGCAGTTGTCGAGTGATTCATTAATTAACACGAGGAAGGCAGCAATAGTCAGAGAAAAAGATAAAAAAAGCTCGAGAAAAGGGGAACACCATCGAGGCGTTCGAATGGCGTGAAGGCGAGATGCTTACACGTCCGAGAAGATGACAATCTACATATACGTACAATTTATGGGTTTTCTCCTCAAAATACAAATTTCATCGTGTCTACAAAAAGCTAGACATCCCCCCCTTCTTCTACGACGTGTCTTGTTTCAACTCATTTGCACCTAATGATCGATGTTATTATCGGGTAATAAGATCATTATCTCGATCGCCTTTTTATAATCTTAGGACACGGATAAAGATATCCGGTCATATATCCCACGAATAGATCCGGTCCGGGCATTTGGCAGTCGCTCGTGCCCCGACCAGCTCGGAGCGATCTACCTGCAATCGACGGGATTTACACGCGATCTCTGACCTCCGAGTTGAAAATCTATACGCGTCTCGGCTTGGTCACGTTTTTCTCGGAGGTTATTATCTCGTCCGATTACCCAAATTTCAAGCGTGGAAAAACTAACGAGATCTCAACCTTGTTTGACGAGCTTAACAAGACTCGGTTTTTAAAATTCGTTTAATGAAACGGGGGTCACACCTAATTCGTTCATTAGAAGGAAAAAAACCGGGCGATTAATTAATTCGCAATCTTTTTTTTTTCTCGGTTTTTTCGTCAAACGACACGGACGAAGGGGTTGGCTAACAACGACGGCAAGCAAATGGAACGGCGGATCTGGGTCAAATCCCGTTTGACCAGAGCCTCGGCAAAACGGAGGGGGGAGGGGGAAGGGCAGCTCCGTAATATCGAGGGAAATCATTGTTTTGTGTTGACCAGCGGCAATATCGTAAATTCACGAACACCCCGATTTAATGAGAAGGGATTAAAATTCTTTTTTGAGGAAAGGGTAAAATTGGCAACGCGTTCGGTTTTCTTGGTGTTGGTACTACAACTTCGCCTCCTCCTAATATATAAAAGGTCCTCTCGTCTTCTCACTCCCCAAGAGAAGATAACGCAAACTCAAGAAACAGAATCGCACGCAGAGGGAGAGAGAGAAACGGAGACAGAGCGAAAGAGAGAGAGAGAGAGAGAGAGGCATGAGAACGAGAAGAGGAGCTTGGTATTCTCCACCGGATGCATGTTCGGAGGACGCCGCGGCGGCGGCGGCGGCGGCGAAGAGGCCGCGGGACGTCGCCGGAGACCAGGCGGGGTGCTGCCGGAGGAGGCAGAGACTGTGTTCCGGCGGGTGCTGCGATGCCTTCGACGCGTTGCCGGACGACCTCCTGATTTGCATCCTCTCCAAGCTCAGCGCGTCCGCTTCGTCCCCTTCGGATCTCATCAGCGCCTCGCTAACGTAAAGAGCCCAATCTCGTTTCTCCCGTTTTAACGCCTTCGTTTTTTGGCCTTTTCTTTCTTGAAAACGTCGTTTGATTTGCACGGGGAAGAGAAGAATAACGTCGTTTTTTTTTTTTTCCTTCTTGATCGGAAACAGGTGCAGGAGGTTTAATTCGTTGGCCGTCCATTCGCTTGTCTTGTCGAAAGCTTCGTCGAAGTGCCTTGCCGTCGGGGCTACGAACTGGTGCGACTCGGCTCACCGCTTCTTGAAGCTGTGCGCCGATTCCGGCAATATGGAGGCCTATTACATTCTCGGCATGGTAAGCAAATCTCGAATCCCAAAATAAGAGGAGAAGATGCAGATGTTTTAATTCAAGAACAAAAGAGAATTCGGGAAATGGGCATTTCGAGAAAGTGGTAATCTGCTGAGCTTTTCTTGTTTCTCCTTTTCGAACAGATTCGGTTCTACTGTTTACGGAACCGAGGGAGCGGAGCTTCTCTCATGGCGAAAGCCGCGATTAACTGCCACGCGCCGGCGCTCTACTCTCTCGCCGTCATCCAGTTCAACGGCAGCGGCGGCTCCAAGAACGACAAGGACCTCCGAGCCGGCGTCGCCCTCTGCGCGCGCGCCGCCTTCTTGGGCCACGTCGACGCGCTCCGCGAGCTCGGCCACTGCCTCCAGGACGGCTACGGCGTCCGCCAGAACGTCGCCGAGGGGCGCCGGTTCCTCGTCCAGGCGAATGCGCGCGAGCTGGCCGCCGTGCTCTCCTCGTCGGCCTTCCCCACCCGCTCCTTGCTCGCGTGGAACCACCCCCACCACGACGCCGACGCGCGCCGCGTGGCGGCGGCCTGCCCGTTGCTCAGCGACTTCGGGTGCAACGTGCCGGCCCCGGAGGTGCACCCGGCGAACAGGTTCCTGTCGGAGTGGTTCGCGGCCCGCGCCGGCGGCGGCGGCGGCTCCGCCGGGGACGACGGCGGCCTGAGGCTCTGCTCGCACGCCGGGTGCGGGAGGGCGGAGACGAGGAGGCACGAGTTCCGGAGGTGCTCGGTGTGCGGGGTGGTGAACTACTGCTCCCGCGCGTGCCAGGCGCTGGACTGGAAGCTGCGCCACAAGTCCGAGTGCGCCCCGCAGGAGCGCTGGATCAACGACGGCGACGGCGAGAATGACGGAGTTGGTGCGGCTGATGATGATGTCATGGCCGTGAGTTGACGGCGGTTGCGCTGCTCTTTTTCCTTCTTTTTCCCTCCTCGCTTTTTAACCCACGCCCCCTCTGAAATTCTCCCTTTTTCGGGATTACTGGGGGTTAGGTTTTAGCCTTTTCGTTTTTTTCTTCCCCCTTTTTTTTGGGTAACGGAAAAATGAGAAAATGAGGGCAATTTTGGTGGAAAAGGAAAAAGAAAAAAGAAAAAGGGGAAGTGGCGTGAATTTTTGTTACGGCGGTTGCGAGGAACGAGCAACTTTTCGGTCTCTTCTTGTATAGAGCACATGCTTCGGTGACGTCAACCGGCTCTCTTTTCATTTTTGGCCTTTTTCTCCTTTTTATATTCACGGACAAATTTCTGGGCCGAAATCAGAAATTAATATCGGATGAATTGTTTATACTCTGGGTTATGTTTTAATAGTCAGACGTGCGAGCAAATGCTGCAGTAGAAGGCAAAGGAAAAATGAGTCGTGGGGTAGTAGTGGTGGGTGTCTGCAGCGTGTTCTGCATCTGGCACCGGGATGACCCTCTCAAAACTGCCCCTCCGCCAGCCATTTCCTCCCGTTCTTTATCTTTTCTTTAAAGATTTTCTCGCGCCCGAATCCGTCGATTGGGCAGTTTTGTACGTTTGTAGTGTGGTGGGAGCAGAGTAGGTTGAGAGGGGTAGAGCGAGATGGGGAAGTGGAGGGGGAGGGGGAGGGGGAGGGGGGCGAAAACCCACCGAAGGGGGTCGTCCCTCTCATTGATTGCTGAGAATGCGTCTTCTTCTTGGTGAGGAGATGAGAAGGGACGGCTGGAAGGAAACGGCTTTTTTTCTTTCGCGCAAAAAGGTGAGAAAGTAAAAAGGATGGGGGCAAGTATCCTGCCACTGTTCTCTGCAGGCGGCAGAGGCCGATGGCTATGTGTGTGCATTTGAAAAAGTGGGGGAAGGGAAGGGAAGGGAAGGGAAGGGGAGGGGGGGTTTGGCAGAGGGACGAGAGAATCCTAGGCGGACTACAATAATGGCATCGTGTTTCCCTCGAGTTTTCTTTGTGCTTTTATCATGGGCATTCTCTTCCTTTTTGGGCGCTTTTTTGAGGGGTGTGGGGGTGAGGCGTGTAGAGGTGCAGCAGCACGAGGAAGGAGGGGCTCTGGTGAAATTCGAAAGGTGGGGGGTTTTTCACTGTTTTGGGTTTGACCCATCAGTGAGATGGCAGGGATTACAGGATTTGGCCGTTCTCTTGCGTGGTCCTTCATTTCTTGCTAGTTTTGCCAATCGAGACAAAGGAATGGAAATCGATTCATTTTGGCCTAAATTTGTTTTGGCAAAGTTAGATTGACGATGATGCGATTCTAGAAGATTTCAATAGTGGAATTATGTTGTTTTTGTCTAGACGACGGGAGCTATATGTGTCATGGTTGTGGATGAGTAGAGGGTCAGATATAGTGGGGAGAAAATTCGGCATACGTTTGCAAGTGGGAGGACAGTATCTTTTAGGCAGAGGGTCGAAACACAACAAGCTATGAGTGGAAAAAGGGCATCTCATATGGGTGGCCAGTGGCATTGCACCTCTTGCACTCGCATCGCTTGTGTTTACTTTTCCCCTTTTCCTTTCTCTCCCTTTTCCTTTACACCGTTGTGGGCACATTTTGTTCTTTTTTGTTTTTGCTGGGAGCTTGCGCTTTCGATCTCCCGTAAAACCGCAAATCCACGAGTAGGGAACCCTCTAAGCGGAAGTGAGTAGAGGTGAATCGGTCCATGTCGAGCCGAGCTTGTCGCCACGAGCTTTAATCTCAACCAGGCGATCGAAAAAGCTAGGCAGAAGGACTAGGAACATCATTTTCTGCCCCTAAATTTTTAAGAATCATTCGTAAAATTTACGTGATGTTGATTTGGTCACGCATAGGCTTTAAGGGTCGATTACGGATCGAGGGTCCAAGATGGACGCTCCTCCTATCATTGGCTGGATTTGCGGCCGCCTTTTGATTCCAACGATCTCATACAGGGGCTAAATTACCCCGACTACTTAATAGCTCCGAGATTTTCTCCTTCTTTCGCTTTTTCATCGATCGCTCGGACTTTTCAGTCAGATTGCACCGCACGTCCTTCCCGAGTTTTGCTTTCGAGTCAAAACTCGAAGAGCGCAATCAAATTGTTTCGGTACAGTCCAAAAAGGAGGGAGGGAGTACACAAAAAATTTTGCAGGACAACATGGTGCAGGGGAGGACTTGGTACAGCCAAGGAGGTTTCCTTCCGGCACCCACCAAACAAACCAAAACCCCGTTCTTGTACAACCGCGCAAGGCACCTTTCGAATTGATTCCGATTCATATTTTCGTGCTGTTGTTTTTTTCAAAAGCGTTGGACGTCCCGAGACGAAACGAGAGACCGACCCAGGGCACGTCATTGCGACTTGGCACCCAATCGATCGAGGGAGGAATCCCGCACCGTCGTCCACATTATACTCCCGAGCGGGCGGGTTTGACGGGACACGACGTATCCACCACCCACCACGAGCTACGCACTCCTCGTTTTCTGAGACCACCGCGAAAGAGAAAAACACATGAAACCACGACCGTAAGGGCTGAAGATTTTCTTGTTTGGGTGTTCTTGGGTATAATCTGCACGTACAAGGATCGCAAAGAACTGCTCGTATTCTCGCGTCAAACACTCTGTGTTTGTCTTTTGAATGCAAAATGGGAGAAGCCATGTAGGATTTGGGGAATACGGGAACCTGTCCGTGTCCACCCAAGTTGGAATCCAATCAAATCTTAGCCTAATTAAAAAACACGGTTAAGACGCAATCGAGAAATTAGAAGGGGCGAAATTTGTTGTTGGGAATCTCGATTTCGAAAGGCAAGGAGAAGGTTTGATGATTGTGTTTGGTTTGGTGGAAATGGAGATGGGAAACGGTGCGGTGTTTGGGAAACGGGCCAGCAGGTTTGAAAATGGCCTACTCCTTGCGCGAATAAGAATAAAAAGAATACGAGATTGGCTTCGGTTTTGGTACGAACGTTCGTCAATTTAAAGAAGGCAAACCATAGCGGTTGCTTGCATTTATTGGAAGTTGTTCGTTACCCCCCACCAAAAGCAAGGAAATATCTTCGGTTTCGTTCGTCTTCTATATTGAATGCCCCGGAGGCGCGGATGCGTCCGGAGAAAGTTCTTCTCGATCTCCGCTTGAGTGCAATCTTAGACATGAGACTTGACCGTGTTGATGGACTAAAATTATATCTAGTCTGCATGAAAATCAATGTCCATGTTCGCATTTCTGTCGGTCGTGTTTTCATTAAGTTTCATAAGTTACTTCCAATATGAACTTAGTCAATCACAAACCGTAAAAGAGCGCCTCTTGTCCAAATAAAGAAAGTTCGATATTTCCAATGTATCATCTCTCTCGGGTTATGTACAATCGGCGGATTGAGAGTTCATATATTTTTATGTAAGCATGGTTAACAAGTGTGGTTAACAGGACCATTTTCGTTACTTTCGGTGTTCACGTCTAGGTGAATAATGCGAGTTCTCTGCTGCTCGACCGGTGAACTGTTGGGCTTGGGCCGTACAAAAACGCAATTGGGCTCAGGCCCAAGCAGAAAGGCCAAGCGGTGCCTTTGCTTGGGCTCAGGCCCAATTAGAAACTCACCATCTTGGTGTTCTCTTCAAAAAGACGAACAGCCTTCAACTTTGCTGGGAAGGGCGGAGAATTACCGCAGCGGTGGGGCGTCGTCTGGCTGAGTTTCGATCCTCGAGCTGGTGAGTTCTTCTCTTCCAGCGAGTTCTGCTATCAAATGCCTGTGAACTCCTTCGTTCGATCGATTTCGATTCTGATTTCGCGTCTCTAGGGTTCTTTGATTTTGTTACGATTGGAACTACTTGGGACCGATTTAGATTACATTTCGAGATGAACGAATAGGAAAGAGCGCGCAAACCCGAATCTCGTTTAGGCAATGTAATTGCGAATTGGGCTCAGCACGTTGCCCGGATCTTAGTCGTCGTCGATGCTCGTTCGATTGTGGTGTCGATTGGTGACTCGCTCTCGCGTTCAACGAGTCAATCCGGTTGCTAATGCTCTGACTGAACTCGGTTGCAGTTGGAGATGGGTTAATTGAGTTGTCGGTTTTTTAATTGCTGTGATCAGAGAAGAGAGAATGAAGTTCATTATGGAGTTCGCAGAGAACTTGATTCTGAGGTTGATGGAAGACCCGAAGGAGAGAGACAAGAAGTTCAGGGAGCACGTGTATGCAGTGAAAGACAGGTGCAACAAGACCAAGGAGATGTGGAGCTACCCGCTTCGCCCGTACGGGTTTTGGACGTTTGAGCGGCACAATGTGCAGCTCGGTTGGGATGCCCAGATCAGCCAGGTGCCGGGGCGTAGGGATCCGTATGACGATCTCCTCCAGCAGAACTATGAGCCACCCAAGTGAATCGCAGGTTTGCTTTTCACAGTACAATAAAATTGATGATGCAGTTTCGTGGCTTCTTGAAGGTCCTGGAGTGTGCTCCGGTTAAATACAGCTCGTCGCTTTGTGCTATTTGGAGGATGTTTTTTTAGTCTGCACTGGTTGTTGTTGTGATAGCTAGCCCTCGCTGGATGGGAAATTTTCGTGTGCACTGTAGTTTTGAGATGGTGTTTTGTCTAGAGATCTGGCCACGGGACATTGGCTCTACACATGAAATGAAACTTTATATGTCTATTGAAGTTCTGACATATTATGTTATTCATGACTCTATTTTAGAAGCAATGCTGACCCCCGGCCTGCGCTTGGTAGGTTCTTGGTGCAATTTTTAACAACTACATGAGGTTCAGTGTAAAGTTTCTTTGTTTCGTCCCCCGAAAACATTTGGAATATTGTCCGCCCTCTCTCTCTTATTCTAAAAGTTTCGCTTTAACCACTTAGAAAAATGGAATAAAGTAACTAATAATAAAAGAACAGTAGTTTTTATTCCAGATAAACATTACGAGGTTCGTTTTCTCATGAGATATATGATGAATTATGCCTTCTGCAATTCAATGGTAGCTAGAGCGAAGCCCTACCTAAAGCTTATTGTTGCCCCAAGTTCTTTTTATATTGCCGATCTGCATTTATGGCGATAAAGTATTGTTTATGTTCCTTCTTGATTGTTGGGTTCCACTTTGACCAGATTCCACACATATTCTATGAGCTTATGAATGGTCTCGCGAGTCTTTCTCAAGCAAAGTTTGCAGTTTTGAAGCCGTACTTCTTTCATTTAGCTCTATTCCCCTGAACTCCTATAGGAGGTTTAGTACAGAGGCCAGAAAAAAAGTGTTGAGTGGTGATAGTTGCACCTTTTGACATTCTTTTTTCCATTGAATGTCGCCGACATAGTTTTTCTGGTGCAGGTGACTGAGAAGTTGTCAACTGAATGGTTTAGACTCTCCCTATTGAGAAGAGTATGAAGCATGCCCGCGCTTTACTTGTTTGGGTTTATGTGATATACATGTAGACAATTGTACTCATCAGAGGTTTTGAATGGTTTCAAATAAGTGTCTTCAAGATTGGACCTCATGGACCATATCTCTGGCTCTTCTTTCGATGTTGGTACATTTTGGCTTACATAAGCCGTTATTATCTCACTGTTATCTCTTTTTAAGGATTCGAACTTAATGTTTGTTGCCCTTTTTTCAATCAAGTACCTCGGCTTTCGTAATTGCGCACTAGCATTTGATACATTGATTCATGCTTGTCTTGAACTACCCCTTGTTTTTGGCCAGTATGAAGTACCTCATTAACAGCGCTTTTCTCTCTTATCCTTTTCTCCCCTAAGGCATCTATGTGAATCCATATGGGCACTGCCTACTTCTGACCTTGGCCAGTGCCGTGTCTTTGCTATACCTGGTTGGCCATCCAAACGTTAGGTTTGTGGTGTACCAAAACATACATCAGTGTGAATGTTATCTGTCTATATATTCTGGACCTCTGGTTGTCATGTAGTTGAAAAGACCTGCATAGACTTGCTGGATGACTATGCACATGTGGGTGTGCTTTCATGTATACATTTTGATAGCTGTTGGCACTGTATCACCAGTCGGCATGCACTCTGATGAAAGCTTAGAAATAGAAATAGCCTCTCTTCTGGTGAGCATTATCAGTGAAGCACTTCAGAGGGTTCTCCCGGTTTGGTCTAGTTGATAATGTTCTCGGTGATGTGAATCCTTGTCGAGAGTTTGCGTTTTCCTTACTGTTGAAATTTTGTAAGCTTTGCATTAATTATACGAGGGTAATTGACGTCCTTAATACCTACTAGATCTTCAATAATCTCCTGGATCTGTTGCAGTCGTTCTGTATTTTAACCGTTTTTCAATCAAGAAGGATTGATCTCGCAATATGTTGAGGCCATTATTTAAAGCATCAGTTTTTAGGACTACTAAAGCAGTAAAGGAGTAAACATGCTAGGCCTAGGCATGTCTTTGGAACCGCTTCATGCTCAAAATATATCTTGCACATGCAAGTTTGCTGTAGAAGATTCAATTATTGTCATAGCTATCAAAGACTTCGCCTTCTTGCACATGCCAATTTGCCATAGAAGAATAATATTTGTCAATTCCATTAACAAAGATTTCACCTTCTTCATTTTATGCCAATGGGCCAAATGGAGGTTTTATTTTTGTTGTTTTGTTGGACAATAAAATTGTCTAGAGTCCAGAAATATTCGAAATCTTATAATGAGGTATTGACTCGAGTGGAGAGTTCCCAGACAACAGCATCACAGAGAGGGCTTGTGACTTCTGACGAAGGTCCTCAGAGAGCTTGTGACTTCTGGCGCTTTGAGGACTGACGGATCGGGTCCTTAACCTGCAGAAGGCAAAAATGAATTGCCTTCATAAATTGGAAAATACGATGCGTTGACCATGTTTACGCTTTAGAAGCAGCAAGAGAGCTGCGTCATTTGAATATAAATGGGTCAAGAATTCGTACTGTGCTCGTTTTTCTTGATTGCTTATCCTGAGCGGATCCATTGTACGCAACAGTCTCCATGTCGTCAGCATTTGTTGTAGGTCCATTTGTTCTGCTGCTTTGATTTCCCGGAATAAAGCTCTCCCGAGAGGCCACCGACTGGCACTGAGAGAGAGAGAGAGAGAGAGAGAGAGAGAGAATCATATGCGTGAGCATTATCATCGTTATTAACTTTACTGTTAGGTGTAGAAAAATGTAATAGTTAAACGTGCGAAAGAAACAGAAATGAGAAGATTGAGCGCCAGTCACCTTGGTCCTGCTTGTGGGAGTGTTCTCCTTCCCCTTCATCCCAGAAACAGTCTGTTCACTATGAATGGAACCATTCAAATTCAAGTCGGATCTGACCTTCATGCGCGTGAGATCTGATCCAATGGAGTGTAGGATGCCACAGGTGGACATGTCCGGGTGGCTGTTCCCTGATGAATCAAGACCTTGCTTTGTGAAGCGACAAAAAGGAAAGAGAAAGAATAAAGTATCATTGAAGGCCAAATTACTCTTCCGCGAGGATATTGTATTACCCTTAGTCATGAGTTCTTGAGGGTGGAGGCTACTGGACTGCTCATGAGTATCCACATCCTGTCTAATTCGAAAGAGCTTGAGAAGTACTGAACAACATCATGCAAGCATGTGAAAGCTGGAAAGTCGGGCACAGCAAAACTAAAAAATGTAATCTTGCCATTGCGTCATTCTCCAAGGCTTTCTTGGCTTCGTTTAGCTTCTTCTCAGTCATATCAGAATGGAAAACACGCTTGCCTATGTCATTGGAGGATCGTGGGTTGATAAGATCAAGAACTTCACCGAGAAAAATAAGACTAAGCACAAAAAATTAGCATAATGCAGAATACCTAGCCTGCGACTGCCTTTGGCTTCAACCATGCCCTCACGGACCATCCTAGCAATGAGTTTCCGGATGGTAGCCTGGTTAGCTTCTCCATTGAGCTTATCCTGAAGCTTCGTAACCGTTACATACTTCATTGGGAGAGTGTGACACAAAGCCTGTAATTATGACATTCAAGTTGACACAGAACTCATCTGCTCAGTGATCTCTCAAATGCTTCTGCAACAAGAAGCCTAGAAAAAGAAAAATCATAGGGCATTTGACAATCAACAATGTGCAGACATGACTGAAGTGAAGTTATAGCATCAAATTTTCTCTTTTGAAAACCTAGTTAGGCATAAGTTTTGAAGGATGTGTACACATTTTGAAGGATTGGAAATAGTTTAGGTTCCACGAATTTTGTCATGATGCAACCCATGGAAGCTCATTTTCTGTTAATCATTTGAGTGAAAGGAAATTCATTATCTAGTTGCCTTGAGGAAAACGAGACGAAAATGTAGATACTCGGGTATGGGTAACTAGTATGATCTCCACAATCATTTTACGTATTTACACACCGGAAGGATGTTTTAGAATATGAGCAATAATGTCATGATCTTGTTCTGTCTAGTGTAATTTCCCCAGTGCATGAAACCAAATCCATCTTTTGGTTGGAGATTCATCTATCAAGTCACGCTTTGAATGAACCATAAAAGAAACGAGGTCAAGCAGACTCTTATGGAAGTACAGAAGACGAGCCGAATCAGAAAGATGAAATGGTATGCATGCCAAATAGAGCGCAAAACAGCGCTCACATTTTTCAACAGCTTTGGTTAAAGAAATACAGCGAAGGATAAGTACAAGAACCTTCATGTACATGTGCTCATCAACCAAGGGAGCTCCGTCACCTGCTAGAATTACCTGACCATCCCCTTCCAGCTTCACCTCAGTAAAATCAATGTCAGATGTCTGAAGAGTTTAACGACAGAGAAAAGAATATTAGCCAAAAATGAAAGAAGCAAAAACGATGAAATATTTAAAAGAAGTTGATGACCTACGATAGATATAGTTGACGATGGGAAAAAGAAGCGTAGGTAATTGAAGGGAAATTTAGCGAACTAAGACATTCATCTTTCAACCTTATGCTTGTTTACAATGTAGGTGTCCTTTGCAGTTTTTGATATAACACCTTCCTTATCAAGTTTGTCCATAATCTCTGAAAATAATCAAGATGGATGAATCCATAATTCAGAAAAATCTTATGGACCTCTCTCTTAAACTTTTATGGGGATGAAAGCCTCCATTACCTTCGATTAGGACCTGCATTATCAATAACATACACAAATGTTATCCAGGCATAGATGTAACCTGAAAAATTAGGACTCTCGTTGATGAATCTCTTCTGCAGCTGTAGGAAAGCATCAAGAATAGCAAAAGTCCTTACCAATGAGATGTCTGGGAAACTTGAAAGGATATCTGTTAGTCTGAGAGTGCCCAGATGATAAGAATTAATCCAGTCCTTGACCCGGGCCAATTGCTGTTCATCTTCCACAGGATCCTGAGTGTCATCTGCACAGTTTTTATGCAGGATTAATTAACTATCTGTAGTCTTTTAAATGTCCATAATTTCCTATAGCTGAAAAACGTTAGATCCCGCTATGCAGTCACAACTTCCACCATTTTGTTTTCAATTGACTCCATAAGTCTGGTTTACTGAAAAAGAAAAAGCACTCTCATGCATCAGGGAAGTTAAGCGTTATTTGCTTTGTATAGATGGTACCTTCATCGACAAAGCCATTATCATCAACTTGCTGTTTCTCTGCAAAGTGCAACTGTTTGTCACTTTCAAAGAGACAGATGGTCGAAACATAGAAGGGTAGTCTATAAAGGGCTTTTCACAACATGAAGGGGAAGTTCGAAGTTTGTGCAAGTACCAATCGGCGCAAGAATGTACTGGCCATCGGCTGAATGGTTAACCTGAAAAAACATCAAATAAATATGAGCATTCTACAGTGCTAAAATACTACAAAAGCTTTCAATGCAGGGAAACAGAGGTTTCGGTAAAGTGTGGCCTCTTCACCTCACTGTCAGATTCAGAATAATCATCTCTTTGCATAGAATCACCTCCCAAGCTCACTTCATCATCTTGACTGTCATCATTTTCATCCCCACAAGGGTCAAGCACACTCTTTACCTGAAACATCATAGTTGCCAGACTGTCCATCAAGCATACAATGAGAATAACAATGAGCATTCAGGTTCTGGTAGTCTTGATCTCTTACCTTAAGAGCCAGTATGAGATGCTTGCTATTCACATGACCAACCTCCATTTTCAGAGGATTCTTTATCCATTGATTATGGGCTTCTTCTTCACTGCAGCATCTAAAGAATGGAGGCTCGTAATCTGCGGGCTGCAAAATGATATCATGCTATCATAATTTTCTTATTTCCAATATTTGTCTGACTAATCACACCCTCGAAACACCAGAATGAAGTTTCAAGTGCATCTATGCATACGTTCACATGCAAAGACTTTAAACTGAAAAGCGCAAAAGCTGCTCATTAACACTGCAGTATTAGTGTGAGCGCACAGCCTCTAACAGACACTTTATTTGTGTTCCATCTTTTAATAGTATTGAACTCAAAGATAAGTTTTGAGCAAGATAGAAGCATTAAGCATTCTTTGGCTACTAGAAGAGGAACTCAAAACTTGGAAGCAGCAAAAGAGGCATACCGTTACATCATCATAGTAGAGGAGCTTCATCAATATGGTACGCTGAAATATAACATTTTCCATTCATGTCATTTGTAGTTCTAAGAAGAGACGAGCAAAAAAAGACAATGAATTCTTAGCCTCCAGAGTCATGGTTTACCTCTTCAGGCATCCTGTCCAAAGTTCTCATCAACTGAACAAGAGTACGGACCATCTTACAAGCAGAGCTCCTAAAAATTAAAGAGTTCCATCACAAATTAACCCGTCTATTTTGTTAAATGCCATGGAGTTTCACAAAGGTTATATGACTTCTGAAACAAGTTACCTCATCTGATTAGGAGTAATCTCTGCCCCTGAATTACACTTGAAAGTACTTTCCTTTTTGTTCCCCGTGCGACTGATGTTCATCGAGACCTCTTGGCTATCTGAACTGGAATAACTGAATGAAACTGCAAAAAAAAACACCCCAGGGCCCCAAACTAAAACTCTGAATTTGTCCTTACAACTCGATGCACAGTATGACTAGTTTCCACATAAAAGAGTGCACTCTGGTTCTGCACTTTAAAGTTTATCGGCCAAGGCATCAAAGTAGAGTAAATGAGATCGACCAAACTTAATATCTCGGAAACAAACAATGGATCATTTGGAAGATTTACATGCATATTGCTCTATCATGGGCCCTTCAACTGATTCACAGACGCAAAAGAGAAGTGTCTTCAGATACTTCTTCTGCAGTGCATCGTATACACCTGGGGCATAATCATCAAATCACACGATAAGAGTTGCAAAAAGAAAACAAACAGAGGTCAAAACTTCTGGTCGGAACCTCTTAAACTAATCGAGGAAGGAACTATATCAGCATACCCTTTTCCATCCAATCAATCATCCTGCGGGACTCGGCATCCATCGGCATCAGCTTCTTAATCTTCATCTCTGTAAACCAAATTGACTATTCAAAAGACACGCCGGTAGGTACTCCTAACTAGGATATAATCAGGCCAAAACAAACTCACCTAAGGCAGGAACAGACTTATCACTGAAATACTTCTCGGGAAACAGGCCTCTGATGTAGCTGATATTGAAGATAGCAATGCGGAGCAGGTTCCTTGTCTATTTCATGACCAAAGATGGCAACAGTCATTATATAGGATGAGCACGTGCTAGATTTACACTAACTTATCCTCCTCCGTAATATCTTTTTCTGCTTCCGAAGCAAAGATATATGAAGACACGACAATCACAAAAGCGATCGTTGAAACGGAGAAAACCAATTCAGAGAAAATAACAATTTAAGCGTAAAATAATTACTAAATAGTGAGAATATCGTCATCTGGATTCAGAACTGACAGGGAGAAAAAAAAAAAAAAAACAGAGAAAGAGTGAACGATGCATTGACCATAAAATCGTAAGGAAAGTGAGAAGAGCTTCATTTTGGATTCTTTCCTGTAGTCTAAGTAAAAACGATTCCGCCAGCTCGTCGCCAAGAATAGCCTGATTGGCGGTTGATGATTTTCTAAGGCGCACTCGACTGCCATCTCTATGACATTTAACTAAACAGCGGCGACATCAGAGATAGTTCATCTTCACAGCCACATGATCCGGAGTCAAAACGAAGATCTAAAGCTAGGAACTAGAGAAAAGCAAAGAGGATCTCTCAGTTGCGACCATCAGTTGTCGTGCACAGTCGAAACCGGAGCGGAGCTTGTCAAAAACCAGAGTAATCTCTCCATCGCGACCATCGGAAATGCTGCACGAAAAAGCCCGATCGAAGTTCGAGTCGGAGATATAGCTAGTTACCAGCAGAAGCGAGTCCTGCTCGGTGATCTCCGCCTCTTTCAGCTTATGCACGACAACCTGCACGGAACGATCCGATCAGGAAAAATGCGAGGATCAAGCTCGTGGCGAGTGAAGAAACAAGCGACAGCGCGAGCTAAATCCGTTGATCAGATTCGGAGATTTGACTTCACCATAGCTCCTGAGCTTCGAGAGAGAAATGGAGGAATGGAGCGATGGAGAAGCGAACGACGGGAGCGACGGTGGTTTTGAAAAGATTTTTTTGAAGCAGAAAAGAGGGAGTGGCGGGAGAGGAAGACGTTTGGACAGGGGCTTATATACCATAGGAGTGATGCTTAACCGCGGTCAGCTCAGGTTGACCGTGGTTAATCGAGCAAAAGTAAAAAACGGGGACTGCATGAGCCGTGCATGCTTCGCAGACGGTAAAACATTCAAATGGGAGCGATCGTAATTCGTTGGGTTCGTTGTCTAATTTACGAATTTACCGCGTGCGTAACCGTTTTGGGATCACTTTGTTATCGTCGCATTGGAGGAAGCTTCTCGATTGTTTCTCTCTCCTCGCGGGTTGGAACGTCCCTCGATTCTGACATTATTTACTATAACCGCATTAAACAATCTGATAAATTCAACTCAAAGTTAAAAGGGAGAGGTGAAAATCATTTCCGAAGTGGTTGTTATTATGTTGCTTCTGTGCATCTTATTTCTCGTCGCTGAGGACATCCAGCTGAGATTATTATGTTGCACTTTAAGAGCATCGAGGCTTGAGTACATCTTCGAATTCATCAGTCATGCAAAGTTTAAAGATAGTGCATAGCGTCAGTTCCATATTTAGTCGAGGCCGAATTGTTGTAGCACATCAGATCTTTTCTTGAATCGACTTCTAGCTGATTCATCGGTTAGTCCTGCAGTCTGCTTTTGTGCTTTTGGGCAGCTTCTATTCCCGATTCAGGGAAGGCCGAGCCGTTGCCATGTTCAGATCTCTTCTCGCCTTACCCTCTCTCTGGTTTTAGCACTTGGTAATGTACTACTCGACGATGTAAATATGTGCATGCACATTGTCACCGCACGCAATAGTTCTCTGTTTTAGCATTGAGCCAAAGTCTGACCCGCTGAGCAAACCCTTCTAAGGTGGAGAGTTGGAGGCACGGCAATGGACTACGCAGATCCAAGCAGCAATTTGTTGCTGCACTTGGATTAGGACGTGGAAATTGAATAGGCACATCATCAGCAGAATGGTTCATTGAGGTTCTGTATCCGGTTTTGCCCACGTCCTAATCCAAGTGCACTCAGTGTGTTGGACTGTCAGATGTTGCGGTGCACCTATGCATTCGTACCTGTGGACTCTCTCTCTTCGAATCTGGGCACGAATTGTCAGCGTGCTTGTTAAGGTGCTGATGTTATGCTGTCATGTCTGCGAGAGCCAAGTTCAGGATGAATATGATATATCATTCGTCTTACCTAAAACCTCACGTTATGGAATCTGGGCACCGATTATGTTTAATTGGGCCGGGAAATCTCAGGAGTCACCACACAATCTATCAACCCGGCCCGGCCCGGCCCAGTCAATGTCAACGCGAAACCGGGAACGAGGGAAACAGAAATCCAATCGAGCATTTCCCGCCACTTTTAACCCCCCTCTCTCTCTGGTCTCTTCCTCTCTCTCTCTCTCTCCCCTTCCACATTTCGAGCTCGACAATGGCCGAAGAAGACGCGACCTCGACGATCCGGCCCGATCTCCCCACCGGCCGCGTCAAGAAGATCATGAAGCTCGACAGAGACATCAACAAGGTGAACTCGGAAGCGCTGCTCCTGGTCACCTGCTCCGCGCAGCTCTTCCTGGAGTCCCTCGCCGAGAGATCCGCGCAGGTCGCCGCCGAGAAGAAGCGGAAGACCGTGAAGCTGGACCAGATGAGGATCGCCGTCGAGCGGCACCGGCCGACCAGCGATTTCTTGCTCGACTCGCTCCCCGCACCGGCTCAGTCTGCCAACGGCGAGCCGGCCGATAAGCTCCGGTCTCGGCCCGTAGCTGGGAAGCCGGTTCCGGCCGGCACGCGGAGGATTGATGATTTCTTTGGCAAGCCTGTGAGTGAAGTTTCTTGATCAGGCTAATTTGTTCTTAAAAGCACAGCGTCGATTTGATGATTCTGGATGTTGCCATGGCTGAATTGGGGGACATAGATTTTGTTGACTCACTCCTATAGGAAAAGTTAATTTTTCCTAGTTCGTGTGTATATTTATTGGATATTCTGGTCCGGTTAATTATGTGAAGTGACCGTGGCCCTGAATCTTTGGGTCTTTTTAGGGGTGACTTTTGGCCATGCCGACGGTTCCCTCATTTGTCGATAACCCCATTCACGTTTTCGAGGTGAGCTGACTGTTTTCCTTTTTGCTGAGTCTGTTGATCTGGGATGTGGGACTTCAAAAGATGGAATGGCACTTATCGTCGAGATCGATTCATTGTTAATGTTAAAAGAGTTGCTTTTCCTGTCCCGCATGTGAAGACAAGTAGTGGAGAACTCGTACAAATCGCAGACGTGCATGCCTGAGTCTGTTTTCAGATTGTTGCTGTGACTTTTGGGGTTTCATCAAGTCTAACCCCTCCGATCGTCTTGAATTGGTTTGAAACGGTTAAACATCGGCGCTCCTCATTTCTGAAGCTATATTCCATTGCCTCTTTGTTGGGTGTTTGTTGCAGTAGGCATGACAGGATCAGAGATGCCGCATGCAATTCTTTTAGCCACTAATCCCTCAGTGATGTATATTGTTTATGCCTTTTAGTTTCTTAGGCCCTTTTGGAGGTGAAGGTGGACTGGAATCAAGTGCACCTTGAACCTTGTGTCTGTCGTTCTTGTAGAATTAATTTGCGTAATTTTTGTGCATGTTAAAATGGGAAAAGAGAGAGAGAGAGAGAAGGAGTGCATGCAATTAAATTCACAAATATCTCAAACAGACATTATGGGCCCAAAAAAAAAAAAAAACTCAAACAAACACAAAAACTGATTGTATCTTTTGCACTTCCTACTAAAGTCATTAACGCAAGGAAATTCGACCCGTTCTAAACTTGTTTTATATCAACTCAACCTGAGAATCCCCGACTGTGAGGATTCAAGGGGATAAAGGACCTGAACAAGTAGATACTACTGAAGCTGTTTCATCTCTAAAATGCGAAGAAAGGTGAGGCCGTGATAACATCTTTTGACCACCTGGTCTTTTTTTCCCTTCTTTTATGAAGGATATTCCTTGAGTCGATGGACTGATGCTGTTTGGTTCTAATTGTTGGATACTTGGTGAGAGCCTTCTGTTCAATGGGCTAAAATGGCCAAAACTCCCATTCAAGCTTCTGTTTGACATGCGCCTACTGCTGGTGCCTGGCCTGGATCCAATTGAATTCTCTTGCTCAACTGTCACTTGGGTCTGTAGACGCTGTACCTTTTTCTTTTCCAGCAAGAGAAACTGAACGTATATGGAGTCAGTAATAGTTTGTAGGCTACTGTTGAGTAAAGAATCGTGACAGATATGTAGCATCTCATTAGTGGATCTAAGGAGCCTTTCTGAAAGTTATTAAAACTTTAACTATCGATGACTTGAAAACGTAATAACTAAGAATTCGTAGATAACTAGTGCATAATGGCAGAGTAAATTGATACGAACCTTTTGCTTTTGCTTCTCAGCTTCCTTTTCCTGCCTTAATGCGTTATACTCTTCCAACATTGCCAGAAGGGGTACCTGTCAGGAGTTCTCATTTCTGTGAAGACTCTTTTTGCTGATTACTATCAACTTGATAGACTACTGAATGGTTTCATAACTGTGCTCTAACAATGCATCTAATTCTTATCCTTTTAGATTATGAAGCTTGCCACTGTCTGACTTACGTGAGAATCTCTTTTACTGATGGTTCTGGTCAAAAGCCAACTGCACCATAATGGCTTTTAAGCAATCCTATCTTGTGCAATTGTATTGCAAAATTGCTTGAGCCAGTGAATGTGATTATTCTTTGAGAGAATGGAAAATTTCTATATTCAATAACATCACAGATGACCAGAAGAATATGTTACCTCATCATACAAGAAAATTTTCTTCCTTTCTTCTTCCCAACTTTGAGTTGTAGCAATCAGCATGTCCAGCAGAGCTGCATGAAATCACTGGGTAAATAACCGAAGTAGACTATTTTTACACACAACCCTTTACAATGATCTTGAGAGGCTCATTATACATATCTGGCAACTCTATTCTTGTGTGATCTTTTCTTTTTTTACTTATATGTGTGTGTCGCTCCTGACTTATAGATCGTTATTTCAGTATTCATGAGCTGAAAGTATAGCACAAGTATCACCACTCTGAATTATTTGTGTTTGCTCAATGCTTGTTTTAATTACACTATCTCAACCTAGCACCATTGCTGATGTTAATTATTTAACATGTCAAAGAAACTCGAGGAATTTCTACTTGTTTAATCATTATTCTATCTTTAAGGGCTTACTTTTAGGTGGAACTATCAAACTATGTTATCACCTGGAATCTTATTAACTGAAACTCGTGCACGTTCAGCGCGCTTTAGGTTCTTGTAAGCTCCTCTACTGACTGAATATCGATTCTCATCCTGAAAGATGAAAGAACGGTATCCAAAAAAGATTAGGAAACAATAGTTTGGCTTAATACTTAAATTTAACTCTCTGTCTGAAACCGACCCTATTGTATTCTTCCAACCAGCGCTCTTCATCCCTAGCTGAAATCCATTTCTCCACCTTCTCCATTATAATATTTCTACTTGAAGCTTCTTCTTCTGCTCTTGCTATCTGTTCGTCCATGCTCATGAGGAGATCGGCATGATCAATTTTTCCTTTTTGGCATCCAAAGTCAGTTTGTCGTCTAGTTGTGTATTCAAACAGTATGAACAAATATGGTGTGATCAGATCATCATAAACTTGCTCTTACCAGAGTTTATAAGGTTTAGTATACTATCTATCTCAGATCTCGAAGGAATCTCCATATGTGATCTACTGCATATTCCTTCCAGCTCATTCTGCTTTTTGAGAAATAATTCTCTCATCTTGCTAGCTTTCAACTGATCCAGCCTCTTCACTTCAGCTTCAGCCTACAAATAGTATCGACTGTCAGTACATTTACAGATCGTGGGTTCTTGGGTGATTAACATTGCATTCCAACCTGTTGGATTATGTTTAGGGTGAGGCTTCCAGGACCTGACACTTCTGCTGGTGTGACTGATATCATATAAGTAACATGGGAAGACAGTTGACGATCTTCATAAGGTGTGTCCATAAGATTCCACAAGTTTGTTAATGCTTTAGCAAGATGGTTAAGCTGCGAGAAAAAGTTAAATTTATCTCAATGGTGTTTTCACTGCTACTGTATATTTCTGCCATATAAGAGCAGTCAAGCAGAAAATTTCACTTGAAATAAATTCTAGCATGATAACACGAGCAATCTACACCTTCTCAAACCGCTTTTGCTTTTCTTCCTCCAGAGACTTCACAGTACTGTCAAGTTTTTCTAAGATGGTGTCACTTATGTTCTTTGATATCCCACACAATTCATTCAAGGTTGGATGAACCTTTGTGATGATCATAGAGGAATCCATTCCCAGAGTTGCAGAGAGTTTGTGGATAGTGCCTATATACTTGTCCACTCTCTGTAGCCTGTCATTCTGTGAGGAAAAATAGATTTTAGCTCCGATATTGCCTAGAGATCGATTAATCATGTATTGTGTCTGGTACCTTCTCAGTATGAAGCCTCTGAAGTTCATTCTGATACTCTTCGAGTTTCTTCAGTGAGAGGTCACTCTCATTGATGATTACATTTGATGATGAGTCTTCAAACTCAGATTTACCTGCTATTTCTGCAGAAATTTTCTGGATCTGACCTTGCACAGCTCTGAACTGTTTCAGACGCTCTTCTTTCCTCAATTGCATATCTCTTAAAGCTGGGGTAACTGAATCTAGCTGCTCCTTTAGTGTGCCAGCCATCTTTTCTGGCTGTTCAGAAAAGGCGGGGAAAAGAAACAGCATTGTAGCAAGTAAAGCACGTGAAAGTTACCTCTTCTCCAATTAGAAATCTTGCCTAGTATATGTCAGCACAATATGGTGGAGAATTCTTAACTGAGTAAATACTACCATCTTGCTGCGATTATTTTTAGGTTCAGCAAATTTCTTTTTGCGATTCATTTCTGAATGTATTGACAATGTCTGTCCTCATTTCTAATAACCAACATGGCTTTCAATGTCCACTCCTGAAATTTCATTGTTATAGAGTACAAAGAATTTGGCTGTAGATGTGACATTTCGTGAATGATTAGTAGTGGTTCATCTTAAGACAAATGTGCAGCACTTTAGTGTTCTATTGCTATGGTTGAAGTTTTTTAGTTAAAAGTACCCGTCCAGGCAGAGAACGTTCCCCGAGGGATAAAAGGAGATGGGTGACTTCTGATTCAGCTTCTGCTAATTGCTGATGCAAGCGAGTCCTTGAAATATTTGCACTGTCGACTTTTCTTCTGTAAACCTCGAGGCATTCCTGCTCCAAGTCTAGCAGAACCTTCTCTCTTGTGAACTGATCTTCTCCGACTTCATCCCATATTATCTGCTCAATTGTCCACGGACTTGATTATAACAGAAGTGGTAAAGAATTTAAACTCATCATCTAGAATTTATGTAAATAATCTCAGACCTGAAGTTCTTGGAGTAGATATCCACATGAAGTTTCGAGCAATGCGGAGCTCCGTGTTCCAATGGGTGTTTGAATTGAACCCATTCGACGTGATCCTTTGGCTATGGATAGAAACTCCCAACTTTGAGTTTACTTACCTTGGACAACTAGAAGGTAGCGAGCAATGAGAATGGTGGAACTCAAAAGAATGTGGAAAGAACTTTGTGCAGGTGATCCACATGTGAAGTACTCAAAGACAGAATGATTGCTAGGATCTATTGGGTGTGAGTTTTGCTTGAAAGACAAGGTTGACAGAAGTTGGTGATGTTGAGGCTTTGGGTTCAAGAATCAACTGGTTCTGCTACGGTTCTCTTTTCTTCCGGGGTTCTTGGCTTTATTCTTACCTCTCCTGTAATGTCTACTTTGCAAATGGTAGGACGCCCGTCCCTGTCTGATTTATATTTATAAGTTGGAACTTCTCATTCATGGGTTATAAGATAGAGCATCATATCATATTCCAAGACGGTCAGTTGGATATGAACAGGGAATTCAACTCCATCGCCAAGCAATCTTTAAACCTGGAAATTAGCTCAGCATCAAGCACGCGCTTTAATAGTTCTTGTAGATGTACTAATGTCTATGGTCATTAAGAATTACGGCAGACTAATTTTATCCCTTTGGTGTTACTGGTTTGCTAGATAAGCTATTAGCTATTAATGTTCCTGTTCGAATCTAACTTAAGAACACAATCACAAATCGAGCGATCGTCTTTTACTAAATCGGGATTAGAATGCTTTGTTAAGAATTTAACTGAGCAACATTCTTTTTCCGAAGGTGAGCAGATAATTCCAGGACTGCGGGGAACTTGAAGCGTCCAAGTTAAGGTCCGCTCTAGAGATGGATGCTAGAATGAGGCCGAAATAAGCAACCGACGCTCGAAAGTCTAATCTCCCAGTAACCACGTCAATGTAATAGAAGGGTGAGCTGTATAAAGAGACTGGTCATCTGTATGCGGGATGTCCAAAGCGCAAACATCACTTTCTCATACTTGAGACGCGTCTCTCATTTTCTATAATATATTCCCAAAGAGGCATGTTACATTTATCTACATTTTTTTTAAGTTAATATGTCAATTCATCCTTGATTAATTTATAAGTGTAGCTGATCTCATTCCCAGTTTAGTTGTCTTTCATATTTTTTTTTGGTATTGAATTGTCTTTCATTATACTCCATGCAATCTGATAAAATTTAAGGAAGAAATTTGAAACGCAGATAATTAAATAACGAAATACGGAGTTTATTAACACGGGATCATAACGCACTTGGAAAACTACCATTGCTTGTTAAAAATTATCAATCATGGATTTGAAAAATCAGGAAAAAGTATCAAAGAAGTCCCAAACTTATTGTATTGGTACCAATTTAGTTCTAAACTTTTCAATTGGATCAATTTAATTCTAAATCTTTTCACATTGGTACCAATGTAGTCCACCTGACCAATTTAGGCCAAAAGTCGCTGACGTTGACGCTGGCCGGCCCAGATCTAGCAAATGTTGCGATGGCCTCGTCGAGCGCCATCGTAGCCTCGCCGGCCATGAGCAAGGCCGTTGCAACCCCACTAGTTATGGGCGAGGCCACAAAGGCCCTTCCCACCAAAATGAAAGAAAAAATGAAAAATTAATTAAAGAAAAGAAAATGTTTATGTTAGCATTGGTCGTGCCATATAGGATTATTAGCATCCACATTAGCGATTTTTGGTCTTGCAACCTCGACTGCCAAAATGAAACAGAAAAAAGAAAGAAAAAAGGAAAGAATAATAAAAGAAAAGAAATGTTCACGTCAGTGCCGATCGCGCCACGTAGGACAATCAACATCTACATCAACGATTTTCAGTTTAAATTGACCGGATGGACTGAATTGGTATTAATGCAATAGGTTTAGAACTTTTTTTGGTATTTTTCCCGAAAAAATTATGATTTCTCACTCTGTGGGTTTGTAGATTCTTGAGTTGGTACGTAGCAGGGTTCATATGTATTTGAGTTCCCGGGTTAGGAGCCACCAAACGCAACGGTTCCGTTGGGACATTTTTTACTACATTATGTCCATCTCCTTAGGTATGATTTGTTGTGAAGTCATGGCAATACCTATATCATTGGGCATCTACTACATTATGTTCATTGCCTTAGGTATGATTCTATTGTGAACTCATATCGAAACCTACGGAAAAGTGCCAAAAAAGTCATAAACCTTTTACGTTAGTGCCAATTTAGTCCTAAACCTTTTTTTTTATGCCAATTCAGTCCTAAACCTTTTGCATTTGTGCCAATTTACTCCTAAGCCTTTTTTTTATGCCAATTAAGTCCTAAACCTTTTTAATTGATGCAAAGTCAGTTATAAACTTTTTGTTTTTGTGCCAATTTAGTCATTCTGGTCAATTTTGATCGGAATTTGCTAACGTGGAGCCTGCTGGCTAGTGATCGATCATCGGTGCCGACGTGGTGCTAAGGTGGATAACTTAAATAATATTTTAATATTTTTTTGAATCTTTTTTTCTTTTTTTTTGGTTCTTCCTTCCTCTGGCCGGTCGCCGGTTCAGCGATTGGCCAGAGGTCGGCGAGCTCGACCTCATCGAGGTCGAGCCTCGCCCAACCATGGCGAGGCTCGAGCTCTCATCGGAGGTTGGGCAAGGCCCAATCTTGCCGGATCTGGCGAGGTCAAGCCTCGCTAACAGCTAGACCTCGCCTCGCCAACAGCTAGACCTCGCCTCGCCTAACTGTTGGCGAGGCTTGACCTTGCCATGGCCGGGCGAGGCCCAACCTCGCCAGATATGGTGAGGTCAAGTCTCGCCCAGCTGCTGGCGAGGCCCGACCTTGCTAGATTCGGCGAGGTTGGGCCTCACCCGACCATGGCGAGGCTCGCCCTCGTCGCGGCCTACGACGAGGGCTCAAGCCTCGCCATGGTCAGGTGAGATCCGACCTTGTCGAATCTGGCGAGGTCGAGCCTCGCTCAGCTGCCGGCGAGGCCCGACCTCGCCAAATCCAACGAGGTCGGGCCTCACCCGACCATGGCGAGACTCGCCCTTGCCACGGCCTCCGGCGAGGGCTTGAGCCTCGCCATGGTCGGGGGATCTAGCGAGGTCGGGCCTCGCTCGACCAAGGCGAGGCCGCCCTCGCCAATGGCTAGCGAGGTCGAGCTCGCTGGTCGCTAGACTGGCAACCGGCTAGAGAAAGGAGAGACAAAAAAAAAAGTGACAAAAAAAGAAAAGAAGGAAAAAAATAAAAATTCAAAAAAATATTAAAATATTATTTAATTTGTTCACATCGGTAGCTGTTGCTGGCCGGCAAGGGTCCACGTTGGCAAATTCTGGTCAAAATTGGCCGGAAGGACTAAATTGGCACAAAAACAAAAGATTTAGGACTAAATTAGCACAAATTTAAAAGGTTTAGGACTTAATTAGCCCAAAAAAGGTTTAGGATTAAATTGGCACAAATACAAAAGGTTTAGAACTAAATTGGCACCAAAAAAATGTTTAGGACTAAATTGGTACTAATACAAAAGGTTTAGCACTTTTTTAACACTTTTCCCTCAAGACTTATATCGTTAGGCATCGATGTTAGGTGTCATCTCCAGTAGTGCGTTGCACCTCATCAACCTATTGAATACTATCTCTCGAGAGAGAGAGATGATGAGGGGAAAAGGAAGATAGAACTTCATTATGTATAAAAGGAAGGGTCAATGAGATCCTCGTTCTCCTTTTTCCACCTAAACACTTCCATAATGCAAGATTGGATTCCCCGGGTAGATAGGGACTAATCAACATGTGATTCGTGCTTTTCAACATTGACATTATGCAAACACAAAAAAGTATCTAAGTACCAACAACCCGTTATCTCCCCTTTTTCTTCCGTGCATATCATAGCCCAAACTTGATTTTAAAGTCAATTAACAAGGTAATCTCCATTTCTGTTTTATTTTGCCCATCAGCTAACTTATCTTGTTTATTTAGTAGAATTATAATATCATTGGTTATTTAAAGGAAAAAGAAGTGTTTTTGAAGTAGCCAGAAAAGAGGATTTATATGAGGATGATTTCGGTCACCAGACCTCGACAACCAGATATAGGCATGGGTCAACAAGGTTGACCTGGCCGGCCTTATGTTGGGCTGGTGGACCTCGTGGCCTCTAGTGAGGGCTAGAGCCTTGTCAAGTGCTGGCGAGTTCAAGGTCCGGTGATTGACTCGAGGAAAAAAGAAGGGAAGGAAAAAAAAAAAAAAAAGAGAAAGAAAAAAGGAAAAAAGAAATAAATAAATAAATATTTCAAAAAAAATATTAATATATTATTAAAATTTGTCCATGTTAGCGCTGGTCATGGAACGCAAGCCAACTGATGTCCATGTCAGTAATATTTAGCCAAAATGACTTAATGGCTTTAGGTCAAAAAGTTTAGGACTAAATTATCAATGTTAAAAAATTTATGATTAAATTGTTATCGATATTATATGTTTATAACTATTTTGACACTTTTTCCCAATATAAGCACTCTATTGGTGTTAGTTGCCAACACATTAAACTTACCAAATAAAAGACGGTGATTTTGTATAAGAGTTAGTAGCATGTTATATTCGTAAATTACTGAAAGAGTTGGTAATTACAAAATAATTTAATAAATGTTCGTAACTAATACAAATGAAGTTATTAATTTCATATAAAGTTAGAAACTTAAACTCCACAAATAAATGTGAGTGAATTATTGGAATAGTTGGCTGTTTTGAAAAGTAGTTCATAATTTTTCTCGAGATTTGGTAACTTAACAGTTCATAAGCTCGCAAATAGATGCGGTTAAATTATTCGAACATGCGGTACGTTTAAAACGATCAAATAAACGTTGGTAAGTGGACTCAAACAAGTGATATTTTCAATTGGTAAGTTATGCACATCAAGTATTGAAACTGCTAGTAGTTATGAAGCAATCAAATAATTGTTGTTAGCTGATCATATGAAAATTGATAATTTCACAAGGGAGTTGGTAATTTAAACTCAACAAACAAAATGTTGGCACATTATTAGAATTAATAGTCAATAATTCTCAAAAGTACTAGCATTTCGTATAAAAGTTTCGGGACCCATTGACGGGCTTTGCAAATAAATATCATTGGGATAGTTGATACCTTTGAAACAATCAAATAAAAATCGGTATTCGAACATGTTAGTAAGCTACCAACACTTTTACGAAAGTATCAGCAATTATTGGATTATAATTACCAACTACTTCAATAATTTATCGAAATAATTTATACTTACTAACTTTTATAGAAAATTGCCAACTATTATTGGAGTCGACTTAACAACATTTATTTGATTGTTTTGGAATTATCAATTCTTTTAGTAATTTACCAACATTTGTTTGTTAAAGTTACCAACTCCAAAAAATATTACGAACTTTAATTTCAGCGACATACCAACATTTCATGGGTTAAGTTACCAACAAAGATTTTAGCTCTACTAACTCTTATCGGAGTGATTCACCAATATGTATTTGATCATTTTAAAATTACAAATGGACATGATAATTTACTAATATTTACTCGCGGAAGTTACCAACGTGTTAAATTTAATAATTCTTATAGGAAGTTACTAGCTCTTATTCGAGTCCTTTTACTAATGTTATTTAATTGTTTGAGATTACCATATGTTCCAATTCCCTAGCAATTTTTACTCATTAAAGTTACAGAAACATCTAATTACCAATTTATATTTGAGTCACTACCGGTAATTATATGATTGTCCAAGTTATAGCTCAATCCCTTGGTGAGGGCTAGCGTGGCCGTGATGCCGAAGGGAACGGCGGAGACGATCTCGACGGTAGCTTTGCCTTCGGGCACGGTGTAGCGTCTGGAGTCTACGTACTTGACAGTTCCTATCACGAGCCATTGCTGGAGGAGGGATTCTGACTGTTCTTGATCCGGTTCTTCTTGGAACAGATGGAGTTGCGGAGGAATGTGGGACCGACTTCGAATCCGTTGTTCGCCAGCATGTTTTGTATGTAATATCAGTCGTTTTTTTTTGGTCGAAGTATGTAATATCAGTTGATTAGCTTCTTTTTTCTCCTAATGCAACATAGGGTGGCATTAATCACGATCGTTCTCTGACAAAGAGATCTACATCCTTCTTGTTCTTTCTGATTCAAAACATGATTCAGCAGCAGTTGGTTAGACTCTCCATCATTATTGTATGACCTTAGCATTAAAATCATTCACTCATGTCATATATCTCTGCTGTTCTCTTAAGCTTTTGCAAACCATGAGGTCGGGATCGTTTGATGTTCACTCTATAATCTAACAGCAAGGCAAAACTAAATACAACTCCTCAGTCCTTACCACCAAATGATATCGGCACACCGATTTTCTTAATGAAGAAGTTGTCCACGACTTGACTGCTCCACAAAACATGCTCGAATTAGTGCTCTCCACAAGAACACTCTTTATCTCGATACCGGCCTCTCCAACACCAAACCGGATCCCCAAGTAGAAGGTATGGCTCTCCCACATTTGCATTCCGCAGCGCCTTCGAACTCGAACACCTTTGACCTATTAGACACCGATGTGGACACATTGACTGCCGTGAAATTGTTCCGACACACTATATTCCAGGGAGCAAGAGTGAAGGTAACAACATAGTCCATGGTGTCTCCATCGCCACTGAAGGTCTGATTGATCTTGCTGCCTTGACCAAGCAAAATTCCATGGCCATTTTCGGGCAAAGAGACATCGAGGCCAGATGCCACGTAAAAAACGATGCCGTCAAAGGACCAGCTGGGTATGTTATTGGACTCCGTCGAGAGGACTGGAGTGGTGGCCTTGGAGGCAGTGATGCCGGCCGGGGGAGATTCGACGTCCGAGTTATGAAGTAGATCTTTGTAGGATGATACATTAGAAGAGCGTAGTTACTCCAGTTTCAGATGTTGAAGATTGGGTGTTGAAGATGCTTTACCTGATGCAGTTGAGCTTGAGATGGCCACGGGGAAGTTCATTGATAGCAACATATGAAGAGACATTCTTGAGTGGTATTGTCGTTGGGAAAGGAGAGGGGGTGTTGACTTGTTCTAGATGAATTTACAGAATGGTTGCTTTGTAGAACGTTTGAGCTTTGACTTCAGAGAGCGAAAAAGGTCGTTGCTCCTAGCAGTGCATGATAAGCTAAGGGAGCTTGTCTTCTGTTGACAGAGACTTTGCTGGTCAAACATTAGAAGCATTACGTTCAAGCTGATCTTGTATTGGTATTGCGAAGTGGGCATCAAAAGTACAGCTACTCCTGGTTAATCACTGTCCCTGCGAAGTACCATTTTCAGTCTCTTTCCTCCTAAGACAGTCACACCCAGCTCACGTAACATGAAAGTAATCTAGCCAGAGAGCATTGTCGTTCAAATCGTTTTGGCGAAATTGTGCATAGCGATCTTTACAGGAGAGAATGAGGACATAAAATGAAAATGATGGTTGACATCGCAACAGCAAAAATATAAATTAGAGAAAAGAATATATATACAGGTTGAATTAAATGGAATTGAACATGACAATTCCGCAATGATCATGCAACCATCGCATAGAACTTTTTGTGGTAACGCAAATCAGCATGATAGAGAATTTATCTTCATTCCTCTGATGTGAGATATACATTTTCCGTCAAGTGAAACAGAAGCAGAACTGTTGCCAAAAAAAAACAAAAAGCAGCAAAACCAGATGCTTCAGCTTTCTTCCACGAGTAATTCAAAATTATAAAAGAGATGTTTCCATAGTAAAATCACACGATAAGAAGTCTGTCTTGAGTGAAAACACTGAGCTTGCGGAATTCAACTCTTCCTGAACTACAGCCTGTCCTTGAGATTGGCTAGCAAAGAAGGTTATATGAAGGCACGTCTTCGATTCGCAGGACTTCGTCCATGAGAAGTTCTCTCTCTAGCTGGGCTCGAGTAGACTTCAAAACATCCTGTTTGTTTTGTAAAACCAATTACATTCCCTTCTAAAAAGATGGACCAGTTTCCAAGAAAGAGATTGAAATCAGCTTCCATCATGTCTCATGATAATGTCTCATTTTCGTCAGTATCGCTCCATGAAAATATTTTTCAATTCCAAGAAAGAAGAAAATAGTTGCTCACATTGAACTCCATGTATGTCGCGTTTCTTTCCAGCCATTGTTTGTCCATAATCATAAAAGCCACGCAATATAGCAAATCAAACGCCCACTGATTCTCTGTAAACAGATTAAAAAGGAACTAAATGTCAGTTCAGCTCAAGTACCAACTGCCAGTCTGCTAGAGATAAAAAGGCCCCCATAACCACAAGTGAAAGACACTCCCTAAGACAACCATACAAAGCCAGATGACCAAGGACATTATGTATATGTCTAAGCTGTGCATTGTTGAATAAGCCATGGTACCCACATTAAGCTCCTCAGTAGAAGATACTAACTCCGCAACCACATAGTTTCAGCAATGCGATCGAATTTGTTGACCATTCCAACCATAGGATCATAACCCCGCATATTTTGGAAAAAAGATGAATTATTGTTCTATTACCTGACAACATCTGCAGAAACACTCCTCTAACAAATGTCCTGGGTTTTGCTGCAAATAAATGAACGGTTCAGGTCCTATCAGTGAACCCAGATACCAAAACGTTTACATGTAAGACAACCTTGTAAAGGTCAACTTGGAATTTGGTCCCAAAAATCTTTCAACAGTGAATTACTCACTTCAAGGAACTGATGGTTAATCACACTTTAAAAACTTGCGTAACATTGATTGAAGAAATCTACAGAATCACTGGTTTTACCCTTACATGCATCGAGGTCAAGCATTTGCATGATCATGAATGTAATATTCACACCAGCAACAGCAAATGGGTACTCCCATGCTGCTCGCTTTCCTCCTTGCTTTTCCAGCAGATGCTGGAAAGATATCTGCAACATACAAAATGTAGGTTAGTAAAGCTTCATTCAATGTAATATAGAATCAGCAGGAAAAGTGTGACGTCCAAGTGACGGAAAGTTCAGTCCTCAAGAAAACTAATTCATCATAACCAGGGTATAATTATTTCAGACTAGTCTCCATCACTGAGAAAAAAAAAATGCAGCCATTACAGGTAGATAAGATATCCAAGTGCAGATTGAACGTCTTCGGAAAGAAGACAGGCAGGAAATCTCACTGAAAATGTCTTCGCAAAGAAGAGCAGGTTCTCTAAAGAAATGAATCCAGCCCCCCTGTTATTCAGAATAATGGCATTGATTAGAAGGAAACAAGATAAAGAGAATGTCGAAGAACATCAAATCACAAGATATGGAACAGCATGGACTGGAAACCTGAAGTCAGTGGATGGATCCTTCCCTTGCCACCCCATTTTTTTCCATTGATCAGATATTAAGCCTTGTAGTTCCTCATCGGGATATGTAGCAGACCAAAGAGCTTTCAAAGCCTCCTATTTCTTGTGAAAGTAACTAAATGAATAACTTAAAAATAAAAGGAATCAAATGTGGTCTTTTGAATCATATTTCATGTCTTTGTGTTCATCTGAGGAGAGCTATTTTCTTGGATGAACTAGGCATATATCAAACTAGTTCGTTTTCATTAAACAGCAACTTTAGATTGCATATTTGGCAACATTATGTACCTGGTGATCTGGCCTAGAAGCATCAAAGAATACTTTCATACGACACTTCAACCTTTTGAGCCTTTCCTCCTACAAGTCAACAAGAGATAATAAGTCTAAATGTTCTACATCAAATTCCTTTAAAATAGCATGTAATACATACACGAGTTTGAATGAGGGAGGACTCCCAAGGATAAGAACAATTAGGAAGATCCACAGCAATTTTAAGGAAATATTAAGGGCCAGTGCAATAAGTACAGAAGCAGATTCCTTATTTTTCATGAAGGTGAGAAAGGAGGTCTACTGATCTAATACATGGAGAAAAATGACTACTTTCTTTTTTCTTTTTATGTTGGGTGACAAGCAGCGTTATTTTCCAAACGTCCAGATAATGTTAAAAAAATAAAGAAAGGATGATATTCTCCCCAAACATTAGATTTTGAGAATAAAGCTGGTCAAACAAAGATCAAAGAATGAGAATTTCTCTTGCAAAAGCTGTTGCAGAAAATAGACCCCAGGGATAGATTAAATGTAAAAACTGCTCTCAATAATGAAAGCCTCCTTTTTAACAGCATTTAGGACCAGTGATCCATAGAGTCACCTCAATATAGTAGTTTTGAGACAATTGACATAGAAATAGAGGAAATTACAACTACCGTAACCTGCCAGAGAGGGGGAAATTGCAAAGATGTGTAAAGCTGTATTGGAGTTAACAGAAGAAAACCGCCTTCAGGCTGGTCACTCTTTAGCAGTAGCTACTTGCCTGTATGGGTGTCAAGTGAAAACAAATGCGTTCATATGTCCCCTTTCGCTTAAAGCAAACACATGTGAGGCCTTTCCCAATCCAAGTAGGTGCTCCACAAGTTGCATTGTCTACAAAAAAGCTAATCAATCTAAGCATTCTAATCTCTATATAGGCTGCTCAATATGCAATGAAAGCATTGTGAAACTACTAATTGCACTCATTATGACAAGAAAAATAACTAGTAAGCAGACACTCTCAACAATTCAAAGAAATTCTATCACTGAAGTTACCACCACAAATTGGAGGCAGCCCACAGACCTTGAAAGATATTTTGATTGTTACTGCTGACTTTGCTCATGTATGATGCATTAAAAGATCGGCTATGAATCTAAGAGAAAAAGGAAATTAAGGGGAATCTACTGCTCACAGCAGAAAATCAATTGCATGGGAGCTAATATAAAGCTCCTTACTCTATGTATGCTCAATGTTGAGAGTTTTAAAGGTATTCTTTCAATTTCCTTAGACATTGGTTTCATCGGTGATGTTGTAGCTTTGCCACAATTTTGATGCCATTGGATTGTCAGTTTGCCCCTATCTGTACTATCTTGATCGAGACACATATAAATGCATCAAAAAGGGAGGATTGCACAATCTGAATTAGGAATGTGGGCAGCAATATAGCCGCATTGGACTCATGATGTTTCCATTTTGATCATTGAGATCAGATTGCTCAGGCTATTGACTTCAGTAGCCCATCATTCTTTTAAGTAACAAGTCTCCAATGAGGATTCTCAAGACACCCCCCGGTGGTGGATGCTATTGCGAGGGAGTATTAACAATGCTACACAAAATTTCATGAGACCATAGTGTACAACTACTAAAATTACATCTAGCACCAAGCAGCCTCTGCGCAAGGGGAACCCATTGGCCCCCGCCAGGCCCCCCCGTTGGATTCATCACTGCCTTCTCACATCTATCGTCTCTCCAGTGTGACTCTTTCCAATGTGAACCGACTTGAACAGACAAGACTGCATAGGAAACCAACTGATATTGAATCTGCCAAGAAATAACTAAGATATTAAATAGAGTTCCTAGGACCCACAATAGGAATTTCTTGATAGAGATAACTCCAACCCATAAATACCGATAAAAAGAATATGAAATATAAAATCTCTTGTGGTGCCCATATTTGGCGAGCAGTGCTAGAACCAACCCAAATGGAGGACCCGGCTTGCATGAGATGGGACCCTAAGAGAAGCAATTTGTTTCCCGGCAGGCTTGTTCGTCCACAGTCGCGAGTATGATCAAGCATTGAATTTTTAATTAATGACCCAAGTCCCTTTCTCTCCCACAGAGCAAGTCAGCGACCAAATTTCCACCAAATCCGGCACCTCTGTTTGTGCTTTTGTGGGATCAATCAACCACTAATCACTAATTAGCAGATGTCTGATTATGACCACAAGGAACCGGGTACGTTCACCTAACACGCGAGATTAGGGGGGCTGATTATACTTTCCATCCTCCATGAGACGTGTTTCTTTCCACCTTTCAAGCTCGTTAGATGTAAAAACTCAAACTTTGATTTCGGATATGGAAGAAACAGGTGCAGAGCAAAAACAACCCTCTTGACATACCCGGATGCTTAGATTCAGAAACAGGAAATGAAGGAGGGGGTCGATTGATTAACTAAAACGAGACTCGAACTGAAACCAACCGATCACCGAAACGGACACGACCTGCATTGGCGGTGATAAAAACAATGACTTGGCCCAACGCCTCGCGCTTACAAAAACACACGTCGCCGATTTTCATAGCCATTCTTTCCAGAAAACAGAGCAACGAACATCGGAATTTGAAAAGGCAAAGGAAAAACGAAAAACTCAGCGCGCAAAGAAGCGAGAGCCCGCATCGCCAGAATCAAAAAACCGCCGAAAACTGTCGAGGAATCAAAAGGAAGCATCGCATTCGCATTGTATGCATAGAGAGAGAGAGAGAGAGAGAGAGAGAGAGAGAGAGAGAGAGAGAGAGAGAGAGAGAGAGAGAGAGAGAGAAACCTGAAGGAGCGAGGCTTTGAGAACATCTGGAGATTGAGGAGGAGGAGGAGGAGGAGGAGGAGGAAGGAGCTGAGACCGAAAGGGTGCGAACAGCGGAGTAATTCTGCTGGGTTTTGACGAGGCTCATCGATCCAGCACCAGCAAACGCCTCCAAGCTTCTTGAGATACGAGGTCTGCTCACGACCAGATAGATGCCCGGACTTCGTTCCTCCTCCTCCTTGGCGCAGTCGAGACCAGATGATCTACCGTGTAGACGACGAATATGCTCCTCGGACACAGAGCGAGAGAGAGAGGCAGACGTTCCTTGGTCCCGTTTCGAGCGAGATTAGCGAGACCGAGAGTGACGGACGCAGACAGGGATGGTGAGACGTTACGACTACAAGCACTCCCCCCTTCTTGGGTCTCGCCCTAATTTAATATTACGTGCCTTGGACGTGCATGGCGACGGCCATTTGTGCGGGGGCGAAGGGACGGGATCGTCGTGGGATCTCCGCCGTCCATTGAAATGATGCGACGCGATGGACACGAACTTATCAGGAATCACAGTTGCGAGCCAATTCGAATTGAGCACCGATTCATCTCAATAAGCATTTCAATATCTCACTTTACGTTCGGACGGCAGTCGGATCCCGAACCTCGTCCGCCCCAAACGGAACTGTCGTCGTCGGTTTTCGATTCGCTCTTTTTACCGTTCGATTCGTTGCTCGAACTGGGCAACTGAGCAAAATTCGTCGAATTGCAAATTGGGACCGAAAGCAAAGCCCTTTCCGTGGGCCTAGGCCGGCGGCCGCTATGAACGGAAGGTGGTCGTCACGTCGCCGAGCAAGAGCGTGGCGGAGGTGCGGGATCGGTTCCTGGGATTTTCGCTATAAAAAAATCTCCCGGCGAAAAAACAAGTCAAGAGCTTTGTAGCAGAATCCCATCACCGTCCTGTCGTTCATCGTTTGTTTATCCATCGGACCACCTCGAGCACTAGATTCGATTTGACCGCCACGTGGCTTTTTCATTGCGGGGACTGGCGGAAAGGGTGACCGATCTGGTGATGAATCGTATTTCACGCTGCCAAAAGGCAGGGCAAAACAAGCCAGAAAAGAATCATGGGTGTCGCCCCACGCTGCATCCAAACACAAAAGGACTGAGCGGTGAGCAGTGTGCTTTGACCGTCCGTCAGGGCTATTCTATTCTTGCAGAGTAGGGGCTCAATAAAAAGTACGATAAAATGTTAAAAAAACTCGAGTACGACCAGAAAGTACGTTCGCTCCTAATGGTCATCCTCCACTTTAACTCGAGTGAAAATTTCGGGCTTACATCCCACAAATTTTGGACATTGGTAGTATATTTATGCAGTATATCGTACAAGGGTCTTTTAGAATTTGGGCTTGTGTTTTATGTGCCCGTGAGGCTTGAGTTAGCTTCATGGGTCTCAGGTTCCAATTATTTGACTGATTTAGGAGGGAGTTTCCTAATCATAAAATAAGGCAGGGCACATGGCATACTTCTCTTTGTTCCCTTAAACATTTGCTCCGAGTGTGAAGGTCGGATGTGCTGCCCAAGGATCGCATGCTGACAATGAGTCGTGGCAGTAAGAAATCAAACGCAAATTTTTTGGCAGTTAAGCCTCAATCTCCAATCGCCGCGGTCAATAGGGTCTTGGGTCGCGAAGTACAGAGCCCTAGCAAATTTGCGGTACCAAGACGGAGAAACATTGGTTTCAAAAACATAACCCACACAACTCATGGCCGATGCTGGAGATTAAAGATTTACTCGAGTTCAATCTGGAAAATCTTGGGTGCAATACCAGAGTCCTTCAGGTGATCACACGGGGGCAACAACTTCATGTATTTGTAATGAACAAAAGAATGGACAATCGTTTCTTCTGCAGAATGATACAAAATCCCAATAACAGTCAACTTGCACATCCTCTGCAGCTAAAGATGCATAGAGAGCTAAAAAGACACAGGCCAATCCCGACAGACACTGTACATGGATACAGCCTCCACAATATTTGCTAGACATCAACAAGCAGAAGTTGCTACAAAAATCTCGGTGGAAGACTACAAGATTGGGAAGTAGGAAAGAAAATGAGATCCAATTAACAGATCACGATCAGTTAAAAATGCCGCTGATTGTGTTTGGCAAGGTCTCTGCATCTTGTCGATTCTTGTATGGGCGCTGCTATAATGATAGAGAACGTAGATGTACAGTGTCTTAACAGCAAGCTCCTCCCTGTCATCTCCTTCGCCCCCACCAATCTGGAATTTTTAACCTTCGGTTTCTATGAACAGCAAGTTTGACCCCAGGAAGCTTGTGCTTTACCTGTCTCCATAGCATGTCCACAGCATCTTCCTTCTTTGGGGGGTACTGGAATTCATAGTGACGGGAAATTGTTCTAATCTGCTTCCACATTTCCATCCATCTCTCTTTTGGGAACAGCCGCAGTTGTTCGACCATGTAACCTGGTGTAAGTGCCTCCTTGACTGAGAAGAAAATCGAGAACCGGGAATAGTCAATTTCATCCTCATATGGGAGCTCAATCTGATCACTAACGATGACAGGAACACAGTGGCTGACAATGGCATCAAAAAGCCGGCATGATGATGGAGTATCTCCAGCTGGATGCAGACAGAACTTCGATGAACGCATTCCTTGAGTGGACTGGAGAAAAACGAGAGAAAAGTTAAAGAATAAGCATTGTCCACTGTTGGCATCATTGCTGCTAGCAGATGTCAGTGCAACTCAACTGTACAAATAGAGAGCTTTCCACTGAACCGAGTACTTGTAATTCATGTAGTCAAAGCATCAACTACGACCGGGCAATTCAAAGCTACAGCCAAACGTAAACTAGCACATTTTTATAATTCATATACTTCCGCCTTTGGATCATAGATGATGCTCAAAACAGATTCAGACAACAAGAATCACCTTAAATTTCTATGCTTTAAAAAACATTACATAATAATACAATTAGGCATTATATTCTCAAGGAGATATCTGTGACCAACTAAATAGGTAAGTTTATCTCATACTAGGCTCTTATGTTTGATGTATAACAAGGTATACTTCTGACAGGACGTTTCAGATTTTTATACTTCTAGACAAATTTAAAGACAACTTGCCAGGTGAAGTGCTACTTTGCATTTATTTTCTTTATTCCCTGTTGCCAAGCAGCACCACTGGATGACCAAAACAAGTAGCACACTTGCATTTACCTATCAGTTCTCCGAAGGTCTTCCATTTCGATGGATTGTCAAATAGGACTTTTTTTTTTTTTTGGTAAAGTCAAATAGGACTTTTTTTTTTTTTGGTAAGGAAGTCAAATAGGACTTTTAGTTCTGATAATCTCAACTTCAGAATAAAACACTGAGCAACCATAAGCAAAAGTACCAGGAGTTTCAAGCAAACGAAAGGCTAAAGGAATTCATCTGTAGCCTTTTAAAAGCACTTCTATCACCATAAATTTTTAAGGGATTGGTGGACACAATTTATTTATATAAAAAGCTTCACTTCTACAACAATCAAATCACTGGACAGGTATTGAGCTTGCACGGGTAAAAAGGAGTCAACTAAACATAGAAAAGCAAGAGCATACTCTTGGAACTTTATAAAAAGAAATAAAGGTAAAAAGTTGCACACTCAATGCAATGCAAACCACATTGTTACTAGTCTCTTTCCCTGAAACCTATTTAGCAAACGCACATAATCTTTGACCTCGGAAACGAGATTCTTAAAAACGGCTCTAAAGAACCACGAAAATAAAGAGATCCATATGACCGTCATCATAACCAGTTAAAATTTTTGCCGTAACTCTATATGAACGTCCCAATCACTCCATATGCTATACGACATCTTACTATGAATATACATAGAGTGATTGAGAAAAGGGCAACTCTACCTACCATTTTGATGCTTTCAACAGTTGCAATACTGCGCTCGTAATGAACGTCGTCATAACCAGCTAATATTTTTGCCAATTTAGCACGAACAATCCCCTCCTGAAAGGTAATAGGCATAGTGATGGAAAAATACGGTGTCAAATAAACAGGTACTCATGCTATTCAGATTTCACTATTCAAAGATAAATCACACTGCAGGGCCAGGCAGGCTTACATCTTTCCTGATTGTCCTCCCACGGAAGAATAGAAGCAGGGGGCGCAACCCATATGGGTCAACAGTGTCATCATCTAAAAAAGAATCCACAACATGTACATATGGGGCCACCACGTCTTTGTTCAAATTTGACATGGTTTTAGAGAAGCGACCAAAATCTGCAACAATAAGAATAGATGCATTCACCTGTTCCCGAAGAAATCTGAAAGCATTTGGGTGTGTCATAGGAATTACATGGTCTCTGCCTCCAGATCTCTGCCAATATTTGGATTGCCGCAAGAACTCCAGAAGGTCAATCTGAAATCAGAAGAACCAATATTCAACTGTAACAAGGATACAGTTGTTCACAAAGAAAAAGCCCATCAGAAATTACCTTTTAAAGGGATCATTAAGTCCCATTTATAAAGGACATATAGTGTGACAAAAATTAATAAACTAGAAAGAGGACGATCCCAAAAATGACTATTAAGTACTTTAGCAAAGGCTTCAGAAAGTAACTGATTTGTCTCACTATGGTAGTAAAGGCTCAATGAAGATGTCTTGAAACCAATCATAATACAAGTAAAGAAAACCAAAAGACTGGAATTCACACTCCATGCCAAAGAGAGTGTCAAATAAATAGGTTTGACTTACACCCAAATTACTACAGCCTCTAAATAAAACCACCAGTAAACACTCCATTCTAATACCAAAAAGTAACTTGGCAACATATTGAGTTGTTTAAATATAAGAAGTGAATACTTGAAAAAGGAGAATTCATGTGGACCTCAACATCTTGTGAGAATTCAAAAGATTTCCTCGTTGGAACCTGAAGGGTCCCCATATTTACAGTTCATCCTGAATCTGACTATCCTATGGGTGCATGACCAGAAATCACGCAAGGAGATAATGTAATGGGGGCAAAGAAACAGAAATTCCCCAGTTCATTGGATCAGCGCCTGCCATACATATACACATCAAAAGCCTTCTCAAAGCATCCAACTTTTCACAGGCTAAAATCTCATCTTGAAATGCTTTCGGCAGAAATTATCTCACAGTAAGCATTTCAAAATAAGGGTCAGTTCTTTCTTTTGTGGAAAGTGAAAGCAATTGGATATCCCGACTTCACGAATATTAGTTTTAGGTGTTGACAAGTGCTAAAAAAGAGAAACAAATATATAAACAGGCAAAGAGCAAGAGGATGCGGAGATATACATCATAAGCACCATATTCGATGCCAACACAGCGCCATAAAATATCCAAATAAGCACTTGACAAGTTCAAAGAAAGCAACATCAACACAATATGCCTAAAAAATACTGCCATTCCACAGGACTGATGACTGCGAGCCATAGCAGACCGACATTCTCTCTCCCTCTCCAAAACATATCGTCGGTTCTTAAATTAATTCTTGGGAAAAGAAAATTAACGAATCAAAACATGAGCCCTTTTGCCAGATGGCAAACGGAGCTTTTCGTCTGAGGAAGCAACACAACCAGCCGAACGCAAACGTTCAAATTCCTGAATGTCAAATTTCAACACGCTCTACTAGATATGGTATGCACAGCGAACAACGAGGAAGCGGGGAAAGGTAGACTTGAATCTCCGGGAAAGATAAGACCTACTCAATTACCTGCAGCTTGCGATCAATCTCGGTCGCCGGATCCGTCATGTTATGGCCGTGAGTGTTGAAGCTCAACGAAGAGAAGAACGGCACGAAGAAAGCGTCAGCCGATTCCGGATCCAAGACTCTAACCGCCTCCCTCCCGCCACCGCCGCCGCCGTCGCCATCGACGTCGTAGAGGAGCGAGGCCATCATCCAGTACTCCACGCTGTGCTGCTTCTTCAACCCGGAGTTGCGGGGCCACGGGGGGAAGTTCCCCGCCGTCACCGGCGCCTCGTCCGCGCCGCGGCGGTTTATCATGCCCACGTGGAACCGCCGGGGGAGATCGTACATGTAGACCCGGAGGGGGCGCGAGGAGCCGGCACTGTTCCCGCAGGCGCCGCCCCCGCCGCCGGCGGGCGAGGATTGCAGCGGGGGGAAGAAGTAGGATCGGATGTCGACGGTGCCGATGATGATGGAGTACGTGATGAGGAGGAGGAGGAAGCCCAGGCCGAGGGAGAGGGCGATGGTTTTGCCGTACATCTTCTCGAGATCCGCTCGTCCGCCAGCTCGTCGGCGACGCTCGCTCTGTCGGTGGCCCTGCGTCGCTCCGCAAATTTTGGTGACTGGGTTGCAAAGAGAGAGAGAGAATGTTGGTTGGTTGTGCATTAAGTAAAGTGGGTTGCGAGTACTTAAACTTAAGCTCCGTTCGTCTGGGAGTGTCAAAAAAACCCGAACCGGCCTTACCCGATCCGGCCCGGCCCGACCCTTCTCAGAAATTTGGGGTATTTTAGGGTCGGGCCTTAATCTTCTTCGGATAGGGCCTTTTAGGAGTGGGTGATGTTAGGATTGGGCTAGGTTGGGCTGGCGCGGGTTTTTTTACATCGCTGCCCAAAAACCACCTCTGTCCCTTTTTGAGCCCTAATTTCTACCCTCCTTCTCTTTCGTTCCTTCTCGCTCCTCGCTTGCCGTCATCCTCTCTTCTCTTCCTTGTCCATTGCATTCACTCAAACACCATCTCTGCATTTGAAGGCCTCGACTGATGTGGTTCCTTAGGGGGAGATCTCCAGCGAAGACGACGGCCACGATGGAGACGAGGGCAACAAGGTTCTAGAAGAAGAAGAGCAAGACATTGGGGTGAGGTGGGGTGAGGCGAGGCGAGGCGAGGAGATAAGAGAGGGGCGCATGCGCAGGGGGGACGCGGTGGGGGTGTGGGGACCGAGCTCGTCGAGTACGTCTCTCCCTCTCTCTGTCTCTCACTCTCTCTAGTTGTTTCTTTTTTTTCTTTTGATGCTTCGTCGGGATCTTGCGCTAGCTTCGAAGGTCGTCATGTCGGCGCTCTTGCTGACGGTCTTGCGGTCGGCGGCGGCTGAGGAGGCCGACGAGGGCTTCTAGTTGTCGGAGCCAGGCTTCGTCGCTGGGGGCTTGGGCGATTTCTTCTTGGACTCGGCAGCGGCGCTCTTTTCCGGAGCTACTCCCGTGGGCCTTCTAGGGTGGTGATTGGGTGGAGAGAGCATTGCTCAACTGATACGGCAAATGCAAAGAGAGAGACGAAGGAGGAGGTACAAAACAAGCCCTCAAAAATTTGACCCTGTTTAAAAAAAACCCTAAACCCGACCCGACCCGACCCGACCCGACCCGATTCTTGGAGTGTATGCTCAACAGGGTCTTAGGCCGGGTCGGGTCGGGTCAATTGCGACTTTGTATATTTCAGGTCGGTTCGGGTATTATGAAAGCCCGAACCAACCCGACCCATTGACACCCCTACCGTTCGTTTGGCGGAAAATATTGTATTTTTGGAAAATGTTTTCCCAGAAATCATTTTCCTGAAAAATGTTTTTTCGGAATATAATTTTCCGGTGTTCGACAACCAATATGAAAAAATTTCGAAAAATATTTTTTGCCAGCGGCAGCGGCCGACGGCGGCGGACGAGTGGCCACCAACGAGCGGCGGCTGGCGATCAGCCGTGGCCGGCAATCGGCGGCTGGCGATCAGCGACCGGTGGCGGAGGCCGCGATGGCAGACAAGCAGCCACCGATGAGTGGCGGCTAGCGACTGGCTGCGGCGGCAATGACGTCCGGCGACCGGAGGGGGGAAGGAGGAATTTGGCGGAAAATGACTTCCGCTTTTCAGAAGCGGAAGTCATTTTTCATAGATTTAGGCTATTTTGTGAGAGGGGGAAGGAAAATGTTTTCCCACGGAAAACATTTTCCGCCCCCCGAACACCGGAAAACCCGGAAAATATTTTCCAATAGAGTATTTCCGCCAAACGAACAGAGCCTTATTGTTAAGATGAAAGCTAAAGTAACTTCAGACAATTTGTCAATTTAGTACATTAAGGCTACGCATGACACCCATTTTGTGCCCGAAAACTATTTCTGAACAAAAATGATTCTTTTTTATTTTGTATCCGAGAGCTGATTCTGAACATTTAAAGGCGTTTGGTAACGGTACAAAATTTATATTCCCGAAATAGTAAAAGAACAAAAATGCATTTGGTAACGGCATAAAATTTCTTTTTATTAATAATATTTTAATATTTCTTTCTTTTCTTTTTTTCTTCTCCTCATTCTAGGCCATGACCGGTACAATATTTTTTAATTAATAATACTTTTATTAAAAATATATTTTTATTTTTTTGTCCATGGCCGATAAAAAATTTCTTTTATTAATAATACTTTTATTCAAAAATAATTTTTTTATTAATAATATTTTTTTCTTTTTTTTTTGCCATGGCTTGTAAAAATATTTTTTATTAAAATATTTTAATAAAAAATATTTTTATTGAAAATATATTTTAAATTTTTTTCCATGGCCGGTAAAATATTTTTTTATTAATAATATTTTTTATTAAAATTTTTTTCCTTTTTTTCCCATGGCCTGGTCACCGGCCATGACCGGTAAAATATTTTTTTTATTAATAATATTTTTTATTAAAATATTTTTTTCCTTTTTTTCCCATGGCCGATAAAATATTTTTTATTAACATTTTTTATTAATAATATTTTTTATTAAAATATTTTTTTCATTTTTTTTCCCATGGCCTGGTCGCCGGCCATGGCCGGTAAAATATTTTTTTTATTAACATTTTTTTATTAATAATATTTTTTATTAAAATATTTTTTCCTTTTTTTTCTCATGGCCTGCTCGCTGACCATGATAGGTAAAATATTTTTTATTAATATTTTTTTATTAATAATATTTTTTTTCTTTTTTTTCCCATGGCTTGGTTACCGGCCATGGCCGGTAAAATTTTTTTATTAATAATATTTTTTATTAAAATATTTTTTTCAATTTTTTTGCCATATCGCCGACCATGGCCAATAAAATATTTTTTTATTAATAATATTTTTTTTTTCATGGCCACCGGCAACCGGCCACAACCTAGAGAAGAACAACACAAAGAAGAAAAGAAAAAGAAGAAAAAGAACTCATTCTCAAAATTGTACCGAGAAATAAGAAGCAACTTTTTTTTACTTCTTGTTTCTCTTCTAAAACTGTTTCTGGGCACAAAATTTTGCAAAAATGTACCCGGGAACAAAAGGTTTACCAAACTCATTTCTGTTCCCAAACTATTTCTGTGAACAAAAAACAGAAATTTTTACTATTTGGCATGTTACCAAACGAGCCCTAAATTTCTCGATGCTTATGTAGATTCGACGTCATGCTGGGTAGTTGATTGTGGTATCATGTGAGGATTCATGTGCATGCACGTGGCGCCACAAGGCGCAATCGCACGGATCCTGTCCAATTTATGACGACTTGGGAGTATAAGAGTGCGAATGGTAATCATTCTGCTCCAGAAATCAAATTCTTGCCAGAAATTGATTTCTAGAATTCTTGCAAGAAATTGATTTCTGGAGAAGAAATTTATTTGGTAAAACATGATTAATTCTGTTTCAAAAATTGATTTCTGGAACAGAAATCTATTTTTATTTTTTTATTTTTTTGGACACCTAAAAAAAAAAAAATTTCACTCAAAGTGGGTGCCCAAAGGTAAACCATTTTGTGAAGTTTTGAAATTTTTGATTTTTGATTTTTTTTGGGCACCTCAAAAAAAATAAATTTCACTCAAAGTGGATGCCCAAAGGTATTCTAAGCCATTTTGTGAAGTTTTAAAATTTTTGATTTTTTTGGGCACCTCAAAAAAATTAAATTTCACTCAAAGTATGTGCCCAAAGATATTCTAAGTTATTTTGTGAAGTTTTAAAATTTTTGATTTTTTTGATTTTTTTGGGTACCTCAAAAAATTAAATTTCACTCAAATTGGGTGGCCAAAGGTATTTTAAGTTATTTTGTGAAGTTTTGAAATTTTTAATTTTTTTTAAATTTTTTTGGGTACCTCAAAAAAATTAAATTTTACTCAAAGTGGGTGCCCAAATGTATTTTAAACCACTTTGTGAAGTTTTGAAATTTTTAATTTTTTTTATTTTTTTGGGCACCTCTAAAAAATTAAATTTCACTCAAAGTGGGTGCCCAAAGATATTCTAAGCTATTTTGTGAAGTTTTGAAATTTTTGATTTTTTTCATTTTTTTGGGTGCCTCAAAAAAATTAAATTTCACTCAAAGTAGATACCCAAAGGTATTTTAAGCCATTCTATGAAATTTTGAAATTTTTTATGTATTTTATATTTTTAAAAAAAAAATTCACCAAATTTCCTATTTTCTCGAAATCTTGACTTTTTTTTATTTTCTGGAAATTTTTATGAATTTTTCTGGAAATTTTCAATTTTTATGCATTTGTTGAAAAATAAATTAGTGTGAAAAAGAGAGAAAATTTGGAGAATGCATTCTGGAAGAGAGAAACTATAAAAAATAGCTTTTTTTTTCTTGCCAAAAACTCATTATGAAATCAAAAATGCATTCTGAAATCAAAAATGCATTATGGAATCAAATATTTTTAACAAACACATTTTTATTCCAGAATGTGAAATTGCTTCAGAATGCATTCCGGAAATTTTTTAACAAATGCATTTCTATTCCGAAATCCATTATGGAACAGAATTTCTATTCCAGAATAGATTCCATACATGCCCTAAGATATATGAGGGAGATGAGAATAAGGTTGCTTCAATTCCCATTTATCTCGAGATATCAAATGGATTTGGATGGAAAACGAAGGGAAAACGCTCGAGGACTCGTTTGGTTTCATGGTTAAGGGATCCTCTCCACTTCAAGTAACTCGGAATAAGATTCATTTCCGTTGTCTAGATAGCAACAACCTTTAACCCTCTTGGAGAGTACTTCTCGACGATGATCCATATCGGTGATTGACAATCATTGCCATTACCAGCCACTGACGGCGATGATTAGCAAATGGTGGCTGCTGGTGATGGTCAGTGGTGGTAGAGTTGCATTTTGATAATTTTGTGGTTATAGAAAGGGATAAATACCGTAGAAGTTCTAAATCTTGTTATGAAAATAATATCATGTGAGCATTTTTCATTCATACGTTAAAAAAAGTTACGTGCTTTAAAAAAGTAGTAGATAAAGTCACGTCAGTATTTTTGTTTACCAAATTTGAATGAATTAACAAATTGATTTGATTGCACTAATTTAACAAGTTTTAGGATTTTAATGCAAGATCATCAGGCTGTATCAATCAACTTGCAAGCTAAACTCAGACCTCATAGGCTAATCCAACTCAATACTCACTCTTTGAAGGAAGGAAAAGACCAATTTTGGTTACACTTGACTTGATGGGTTCAAGTTGAAGATGTCATTTTGCAAGAGAGTTGTCGATTCAGTTGACGAGTTATCCATTTCGTGGTTGTCGATCGGTTACCTAGATGCCAATTTATAGGCTTGTTGTTTGATTCAAAGATTACTAATTGACTACTTAATAACCGGAGGCTGTTCTGATTGATTTGCATCGTTGTTTGTTGATCTTCAAATGTGTCTATTGGGCTGTCCAGGATGGTGAACGGATTTAGATTGTAAGTTTAATTACTTTGCATCTAGTCAAATGTCTTCAGTTTGAGTTTTGTGTCATAGATTTCAAGAATCAAGGTTCAAGTCTCTATGTATATTAAATGCATTTTCTAGTTCATAAGACTTTATTAGTTAGGTATTTACCATGTCTTTAATACTTAGTCCATTTCCTATGTACTAGTTCCTCCACATATAGAGGCGAATTATCATTTGTAAGACAACACTTGAATTTAATAATACAATAGATTTTCCTATGTGGGGGGCAAATATCTATCTCCAATTTTTTTATCCCTAGAAAGTGGATTCTTCTTTGATGGTGAGCTAAGAAGCCATTAATTCTCGATTGGTGATTTCCTTTAGACCTTGGCGTTAAGCTTCTCCTATCGCGAAATCCTTTATCCTCAGCTCGTGGTTTGTCTTTGAGTTTTGATAGTTAACTTCGTCTATCCTGTTCTTTATCCTTAATTGGTGGTGCATCTTTTATGCCTTGACGGTGATCGTAATATATCTTATATTTGCATTTATCCTTCTATATCCATCCCCATACACTCTAATTTATCATTGATTCCTTTGACATCACTCAAAACATCAATGGCCCATCTTGCATGCACATTAGATTTGAGTGCATTTTTTGAAGATTTTAAGCTCAGCTATACTTTCACAACAAATTTTAAAATTTATGATACACCAATTTCGTACATAAATTTGGAAAGCTGAATCTCCCAACGAACAAACTATGATTAGGAAATCCAATTCCACATTTTTTTTTGTGGAAATCTAATTTCTATGTAGAATCCAAATTTCCACTTTTATTTCTCTCCAAATATGAAATATGTAGGAAATTTTAATTCTGTCTTTTGAGGAATCCAATTCCGCATTGAACAAATAGAGGCCTAAATGGACACTATGCGTGTCCATGACATACCACATATGTTTGTTAGATTGTACGAGACGAGATTCATGAAAAATTCAAAGTCCATAATTATAAATTGTAATTCAATCAATTCATGATGGGTCAAGGTCCACGGAGTTTTCCCTACTCTTTCTTGTGGTTGATCTCTCAACTGTATATCCATTGGTGCTGTCAAATAGGTGGGTTAGTTTGGCTAAAAAATGATCTAACTCAAATTGATCTATTTAACTCGTTTTTCTTTTGTCGTACATTTAACCTATTTTGACCCATTTATGTAAATACAAATTCAGTCCATACTCGACCTGATCCGCACCCAACACATACTCGACTCACATTATTAAAATCATAGATATTTAAAAATAAATAACTTTTATGCTATGTGTGTAGTGTGTAAAAGATAAAAGTTTTAGTAATTTTTATAAGGTTCCAAATAAGATTTTCGACTTGTTTGCGGCTTTTTCTTTATTGCAAATTTTTTTAGTCTTACAAAGAAGTAGCCAACGTCTCTTAAAATCAATAAGTTAATATATATTGACACACACAGTCATATACTAATTTTCACGATTTTCTAAAACTTGAAAGATCATAATTTTTTTACTATTTTTCCATTTTGAAAAAAAGAAGATCATGAGTAGAAGATGAAAGTAAAAAATAAGTAGCCCCACCCAAAACCCCCCAACCTAAAGTTGAATACAAGTGAAGAGAGACTGTAGATAAGTTGGGCTTTAGAACCATTATAAACCTACATTTTATTGGACTTTATTACTCCTACTCATATTAACCTATTTAGCAAAATTTAGCTGACCCATATATGACCCAACCAATCATATATGGGTTAATAAATGAGCTTTCAACACATTTTGACATATATCAACAAAAACATGATTTTTTCACGTGGTAAACAAATTTACGTATAAAACAGGAAAGTATCGATATACTAAGTTAATATTCCAAGCAAAATTTTCATCATGATGAGTGACTTATCATATTAAAAAAGTTTATTTTTCACGTGAATGCAGTCCTCCACGAGGAAAACTGTATTTCAACATAATTAGATATGTTGTTTCTCTACATGATTAGTAGCACGAGCAACAATTGATGAGAAGTCTGTTTATAATTTCATTATATCTAAAAAGGAAATTTCTAAAAAAATGTATGGAATGGAGCTATTTTCTCAAAAGATGGTATAGAATAAATCTTACCTTAAATAAATGTCTAAAATGGCCAACGTACTCTCAAATAAGGATACACACCGATTGGCCAAATTTTCATCGGTCAATTTGCACATGTGAATCATTTGCTTATTCCGACTACTAGAACATGGCAATTTTGTTACCTTCAAGTTATTTATTGAACTGCAATTTCTACATACATCACTATAAGGATTATTTTGCAGAGGGTGGATTGTGATTCATTTTTCAAATTCAAACCGCGTAGCTATCTCAAAAAACTAGCTTTAATTTGTAGCTTCTTCATATTGGGTCAAAGCAAAAGATTTCAAATAAAATTGCCTTAGCTCTAACTGCTAGAATAAGCACGTAAGTCATCCGCGCAAGCTGGTAGGCAAAGATTGGGTTACACCGCCGGCAAGCTCGAGCCCTTCTTTGAACTAAATTAACAACTTGAAACTTTTATTAGAGATAGAATTCACTCTGAATCCTATTGTAAAAAAAGGTCCGATCATCATTGGAAATTTTCCCCCAAAATAAGTCATACATTTTTCTCATCAAATCCTCGAATCTTTATTGGATATGGAGATGTCGGGTTGAAGATCTTGAGCTTATAATTCCAAAGTTTTTATAAGTTTTTCTTTCCTTTTCTTTGAGTAATATTTGAAAGTGGAGCAACACCGTTTTATAAAACTTCGAGAGGGTCCACTCGGGGGACATATAGTGGGCCAGAATTTGCGCGGCGATTGGCCCAAAACTTATGAGCAATAAACATCAATCAGCACGATATGGACAGCCATGTCCCTCGAACTTTGTCTCAAGCAATCATTGCTAAATCATTTCCATTGGCTCTTTTCCCCCATTATATTTCAATTAATAAAAATTAAATGTTTGCACGGTGATGTATAATGTCATAGGCAGCTTGATTGAAATACAGATATATGCGAATCATCCGGTTGACGTATATCAAATAAGATAAAATTTCTACAGAATGGTAGAGATACTATCAAGAGATAAATGGGTCCTTAGTTTTACGGAGAGAAACTTTTCTATTTCGATCTTGACCTTAGTAAATTTCTGCTATATATAAGGGGCAAATATAGGTTTCTATTGTAGCACGATCACAACATAACAAAATCTACTTCTAGAATGGCCATTACCTCTTAAATCATTTTACCAACTATTTTGTTACGAAGCCCTTCCATAAATTTCCAAAGCTACTCAATCTCCCTCCATATTAGCATAGGCAATCTCGTGTTCATCAGTACAATTAAATTATCAAAATAAGAAATGCATTTTGTCAGCAAAAGCTAATAAAAAATTCCACATTTCTACCCTTATTTCTCTCAATCTCACGGCGTTCTATTTTTGAATTCATATACTACGATTTCGGATGACATAATTCTGTTTCCTTAACTATACTAAAACCGTCGTTTCTTCTTCCAAAGTTTCGGATACAACAATCTTTTTGCCGTGCCACTATTAACTTCAATAATTTTTTCCATTTACTTTACTCGAATAAAATGATTGGTGAGTTTCACAAGTGCGTACATCGTGTGCTAATATTCAAATTAAATGCTTAACCTCTCCTCTATTATTCTAAATATAATTTCACTCGAACAAAAAGAAAAATGATACACGGTCAAATGCGGGAGGACAACACATGGCAGTCCGATCGCACGCTCTTTCCCGACAGATCTCCAGCATATATATACCTCACCAGAAACCTCGGCCGACCCCACCGTTCGTGCACTTTTGTTTCGAACTTCATCTCTATTCGTTACCACCCGAGGACGCCATCGATACTCCCAATCAAGCACGCACGGTCAATCCGAGACGCGATCCCACGCCGAGCGCGATCACGCCGGCCGATCGCTCCTCCTGCCGCGGAGGGAGGACCTGCTCCGACGAGCCGAGGAGGCGAAGCCGGAGGAGGAAGGAGAAAATATGGCGCTGAGGTTTTGGAGTTCCCGAGACGCTCCGGGCTTCATGCTGCTCTTCTCTCTGGCGATCATGTACGGCCTCATGTCGATCCTCGTGTACCACCGGATCCACATGAAGTTCGTGGACCCGCTCGGGGTCGACGCGCCCCCCGATCGGTTCTCCGAGGCTCGAGCGGTCGAGCACGTCCGCGTGCTGGCGCAGGACATCGGCGGTCGTCAGGTGAGTCGGCTGGTCGTGTTTCGGTGCTCTTCTCTTGGCGCGGCTGTTTGATATTGACTCCGAATGTGTTTCCATACGATAATATCTGGAACTAGAAATTTTCTGCTGCGTTGATTAGATTTCGGGTAGGTGAAATAGAGCAGGACTGACAGAGGAGTTGGCATTTGGTTGTTCGGACAAAAAATGTCCACTGAGAGAAAGCAGAAGTTGCCGTGGAATAGCGTAATCCTTGTATTTCGGTTTGTGTTTAGCTTAATGCAGTGTTTCAATCTGGTGCTGATAGGAAGGAAGTCCTGGATTACGAGAAGCTGCTCGATATATCAAATCACAGTTGGAGACGCTGAAGAAGCGAGCTGGGCCTAAGTTAAAGTAATTTGTTCCATCTATATCTTGAAATCCGATTGAGCTTGCAATTTCTTTTCTGGAGTTCCTCTTTTTGGTCCTCCTTTTTTGGGTGGTGCTAGATTTGCTATTTATAACCTCAGCAGTTGTTAAATTCTAGAAACTCGCTACTTCCGCCAAAGTATTCTAAGAAACTTTTACACAGAATCGTGGTTGAGGAGTCAACTGTTGCCGGATCGTTCAACATGATGTTTTTGGGCCACAGCATTTCGTTTGGGTACAGAAATCATACAAATGTTGTTGCCAGGTAACTGTCCCATTACAATGTCTGAAATACGACTACAAGATTGTGGCTTCTCCCCGTCCCGCTTCCAAATTTCAAGATTAAATCACCGAATTTGTCGATGCATGGAGCTCCTTGCCATGAAGGCTCCTTCATCCCTTTCTTTATAAATTATGTGAAAGATCTGAAGGGCCATGTGAAAAATAAAAAATCGTGGTTTGCTTTTTTAGTTTTGCTTCGGAGGTTGGCTTCTGTTAAGAAACTCCATGGATGGAGATGATTTTCATCTTTAATAGCCCAGAAATGATATCTTCTACTTGTGTCGAGGTGACAAACTGGTTTATGCCTTGTCTTCCCTGAGAGGCCTCTTCCAATGCTAATAATGCAATAACTGATGGTGCAATGAGGGGCCAAGCTTCCGATATCCGATCATGCTCGCGTATCAGTAGATATGGACTTTAAGCTGAATTTTGATCTAATGGCAGGATATCATCTGTAGATTCACAAGACACTGATCCATCTCTTCTAGTCAATGGCCATTTTGATAGTCCACTTGGTTCTCCCGGTGCTGGTGACTGTGGTTCATGTGTTGGTACGTAGAAATCCCATTGAGTTTTTGTCAAGTGTTTGGATCTATTTTCCTTTTATCATGTTGATCCAAGCAAAAAAAAAAAGGGTGGTGGCATAAAAGTATACATTTAGCCAATCCTTCCGTGTAAAGTCTTGATTTTTATTGCTCATCGTATTAGGTTTACATTTCTCTTTGCAGTTTCAGTACCGTAGTTGGGATTTTTGGATTATTAACTTGGATAAACATTTTCTGCATCATATAAGGTTTCTTATTCTTATTGCAGCATCAATGCTGGAACTAGCAAGACTTATTGTGGATGCTGACTGGATGCCTCCTCAGCCCATCATTTTTCTTTTTAATGGTGCAGAAGAACTTTTCATGCTGGTAAGTGGTAGTTATATATATCTCTGGTAATAAATTCTCAATCTGGTAGTCTAATTGATTTATTTTTACGTTCTTATTTTGACATCAAAGTTTTGAGTAACACTATTTCGCTTTAAAATTTGAAGTACTTGCGAACAAAAATGAGGTGTTTTTGCTTGCTAAAATGACCGCTAGCAAACTGTTGTTAAATAGAATTGCCTTAAACTTTGCATGTTCTGAACATATTCAGCTAATGAAGCTATTTGATTATCATTTCCAGGGTTCACATGGCTTCATGACAACAAACAGATGGCGTGATTCAATTGGAGCTTTTATAAACGTGGAAGCGTCTGGAACTGGAGGACCTGGTATTTGAAAAGTGCAGGGGTCCTTTAACTATTTTATTATAAAGTATCAATGAGATGCACATATAATACTTTTTCAGAGAAATGATGAAGGGAGATACTCCATTTCCATTTAAGTCTCTTTTCAAGTGTCTTATTCCCACTTTTCCAGCAGGATGACATCTATCTCCTCATTCTCATGCACGATTGTTCATATTCATCTACAAAACGTTAATTATATAGAGATAAAGAGAGTGGTAATGTTCCGGGGAATTTTGTTTCAATTTCAGAATCAGTAATTGTAGGTTTCGATAAAATGGCAGTTCTCCTCATGCTCAACTGCTTTTCTGGTGATATTGCATCCCTGATGATTTTTTATTTTTCAATACTCTCAACAGATTTGGTCTGCCAATCTGGACCCGGTTCTTGGCCTTCTCTTGTTTATGCTGAATCAGCGATATATCCCATGGCACATAGTGCTGCTCAGGTTCTTTATTTTCTTGCTCCTATAATTGGTTTACATACATGCATATAATTTACAAGTATTTATAACGAGATGCATGCATTTTATCCATACGAGTCGGGTTAGATCTTCAGGTTGTGAAATTTATAAGAAATTCGTGTTTCATAAATGAGAAGTTAGAAGATAATGAGGTTCTGCTATTACAATAATTTATTATTGAGTGGTACTATCTTTTGAATGTCTTTTGGGTCAAACTTTTCTCCCCCTCTTACTGGTTATGGTTTTTTAATATGCTGCAGAGGTGTAGTAGTCGGTCTCACTTGTGAATCATCTCTTCGGGTGCAGGATGTTTTTCCTGTAATTCCTGGTGATACAGATTACCGAATATTTTCTCAAGATAATGGCAACATTCCGGGCTTGGATATTATCTTTCTCCTTGGTGGTTATTTTTACCATACCTCATATGACACTGTGGACAGATTATTGTATGCCTTAAATCTGCTATTTTGGTACTGATATGTGTGGTCTTAGAAATCACATAATTTTGACCTTTTTGTTTCCTTCCTCATAAATCCAAACTTTTTTAAACAGACCTGGAAGTGTCCAAGCACGTGGAGACAATTTGTTCAGCTTAGTTAAGGCCTTCACAACTTCTTCTATGTTGAGAAATGCTCATGAAAGAGAACTTATTGGATCTACTGGCTCGGATGAGCGGGATGTATTCTTTGACTATCTATCATGGATTTTGGTACGACTTTTTTTAGATATGTCAACGATTATCTTGATAGTTGATTATACGAATAAAATGACTAGTGTTTTGGATTTTTCAGATATATTATCCTAGAAGGGTGGCTGTGGTGCTTCATTGTGTTCCTGTTGGCATCTTCTTCGCCATGCCTTTCCTTTTGCATTTATTAAACTCTGGCTCTCGTTCTTGGTTTGCAATTCTGCTTGACTTTGTGAAAGGTAAAGAATGATTGCTACCCATTTTCTGTTATAACTCATTTTTCATGTTATATGGTTTCATTGTCTTTGTCATGACCATTTGCTCAATTACCTGGCCTGCAGTGAGTTTTACTAATGCCTGCTGCTCTCTCTAGGGACTATGCTCCATTCTGCTGGTATAATACTTGGTATTCTTTTTCCCGTTGTCTTCTCTATACTGAGATTGCTCTTCTCAAGTTATGCAATGAACTGGTGAGTTCTCATCATTTGATTTCACATATCATCTCAGAAGACTGCACCTGTTAAACTTGATAGGTGTAGCCTGCTGCTTTTCTTTTTTGCTTTCTGGAGAGAGAAAGTGGGTGGGGTGTGGCGTGTGAGGGGACACTATGGCATATGTTCGTGTTAACATAGGCAATTGCAGGCTAGGCATGACGCGCTGTAACCAAATGCAGGTTTGCTACTCCATATTTGGCTTTCATAATGTTCATCCCCAGCTCTGTCGTTGGTCTTTTGATTCCAAGGATTGTTTGGAGCAACTTTCCCCTCTCGCAAGGGATCTCAAATCTTAAATTATCAAAGGAGGTACAATCTACTCTGAATAAGTATTGTCAATGCTCTGTTTCTTTTTTTTCTTTAATCTGCGGGCAATTCTTTTAAAACTTGAGAATGGTTACTGCAGCTGGACATGCAAAACAGGTAAATAGTAATTGAACGTATGCAACTGAGGTCTGCCTTCTTGGTTTTACTTTGTAATGCTGTGATATGAATAGTCGTCATTTAATGTAAGCAATTTTTTTTGGACTCTTGAATGACGCTACTGAGTACTTGACTGAAATACTCATGCAGGCGTTCTTTGATGAAGCGAGGTTTTGGGGAGCATTTGGTTTCTATTCTTTGGTAACGTTGGTAAGTCATACAATTCAAAATATATGACTTCCTTTTGTTGAAAAATGTCAATGAGCTAAATGTGAATTTGAGATATGTTCACTTATTCTACTGGTAAACTTGCTAAAGCAACTTTGGTAACTGCAGGCCTACCTTTTGGCTGGGCTGAGTGGCGGATTTGTAACTTTTATGTTGTCTGCTGCAATGCTTCTTTCTTGGATATCCTTCAGCTTAGCAATTCGGTCAAGCAGTCGATATTCACTATGGTAGTGTTTAAAAAAGTTCTACTATGGCATGCTTCTATAAACTATTTAATGGACAGCACTTTGAATGTTTATAGGCTATAGCTAAGCATATTTGGTGCTAGCCCCTTTTGAGTTATCATCCATGGGACTCCTAGCTTCTTCACGGAAAAGAACTACTCTTGCTTGGAAATCATGATGAGCTTTCACTAAACTTTCAAGAAAACCTCCATCAGCACTATTTGCTGAGTAGTCTCTTAAAAATGGTGTCAGCTTTGATGGTTGATAATTGACAGCTTCATACAACTTCTGTGATAATACGGAACCTTTCTGGTGACTAAAGGAGTGAAAGGGAACTTAAGCGATAATTTTCTCCCAGTATTTTCAACAAAAATGAGTATTGGCGGTTAGATATATGGTTATTCTACTGTTTCATCTAGAGAAGTTCATAATTGTTAAATGCCATGAATAGATTGGCTGTCCCTTCTGAAAATAGCTATTTCTCATGATTCTTCTCTGGCAACTAGTTACTTTTTGATCTTCCCTCCTGATATTTCGCTTTTCATAATAAGGAAGTGCGATCTGATTGGAGTCACTTCTTTCAGGTCGACTGTTGCTTTCGTGATACCTCTAATTCCATGCCTTACGTACACTGTCTATTTTGGCGGGTTTCTTGTCCAGTTTTTAATTGAGAAGATGGGTATGATGGGCTCTGTTCCACCTCCCTATGGCAAGTGTTCTGGACCTGTATCTTTTTCGATGACCTTGATTGACATATGCAATGTGAGGTGTTCAGTAATTAGCATTCTAGGATTAGGATGTAGTAATGCGCATCATACTTGGCAGCAGCTGATGACGTGTGACCTTGTCTTGTATCTTAAGTGCGTGCAACTGATATGCCAAATAGAGAGCCAGTTTGGATTAATATTGACCTCTCTTTTGTCAACTATTCCTCTTTTAAGTGCAGCAACTATGCTCTTGTGATTATCGTCTCAGTTGTCTATACTATCTGTTCTGTGTGCTTAATTCTAGCCAAATTGTAAGAGATTTCTTATAATAAAAGTATCGAAGATGATATAAAATTGAAGTGAGATTCTCTTGGTGGCAATATACTACATCATAACTGCAAGTTTGGCTTCAGTTCCAGTCCCATTCTTCAGTGCCTACATTGAAGCCAGAATGGGTTTGTCACCCCGAAATAAGACTGAATTCCCATTTTGTTTGGCTGAAAATGGCATACCCTTGTGCTTCAAGTGATTGCTGTGTTCTCTTGCTAGAAACCATGTTGTCAATTGCCTGTAGATTCGTCTCTTTGCCTTTTTTGAAGGACATTTATGTACTCTTATGATGCTCCTAGTGCACAAATCATTTAAAGAGAAGTGGTGGCAACTTTGCTATTGATGCAAGAAGTTTCCCTGCCAATGTTCATGAAAATGAAATCATGCAGTCACTGTTTTATCTGTGTACTTGATATCTTACAGTTTTGGTGAAAATGGTTATCTAACATAAATGATGGTTGAAACTTCGCAGAAGTTCATTAAGTGAGCAAGGAAAACTCTTAAGGAAAAAGGACTGATACCTTTAAGTACTTTTTTGCAGGGTTCTTTGTGCCCGATGTTATAGTGGCAGCGGTAACTGGACTTTCAACTGGGTGGTGTGTGGGCCCTCTGATACCTATCTGTGGTCGTTGGTTAGCCAAGTCTTCTATCTTGCAGTTCCTGGTGCATCTTACAATACTTACCATGGCAGTGTCTTCCCAGCTTTTCCCATACAGCAGAGATGCTCCTAAGAGGGTTGTTTTCCAGCATACCTTCCTCACTGCTGGTAGCAAAGCAACTAAGCTAAAATTTAATTGGAAGAATTACTTTCAGAAGTTTATCAATAATTCCAGCCTTGATTATATCATATAGTCTAGTTGAACTGTAGGACCTTACTTAAGATGGAAAGCAGTATGGGATGATTATCTAACAACACTTCACATCTCCATTTGATAGGTGGAAATCAAGTTCTCAACTCCAGTTATGATGTGGGCGTAGTGGATTCCAATCCTTTGCCTTTTCTTTTCAAATATTCGCCTGAAGTGGCAAAAGAAATGCACATCAGCCCAGATTTTTCTTTTGATGCTGCAAATCTGACTGATAGGAAGAACTGGATGGTATGTAACCATAACTGAGGAGTCAAACGGCTGTCAAATTGACTGTTTTACTCATAAATCCTAATTGGTTATCATAAAGGGAAATGTTAGTCAGACCTTTCTGGTAGTTTGATTGACATTGGAGGATCAAATTGTGGCCATTCAGCTTCATCTAGTAGTCTATTGAAGAAGTTTGATGTATGATTGTAGAGTGGCTTCGTGTGGATCATATGATGCAAACTGCCTAGTCAACATTTTGACCTTGTGTAATTGTTGAGGATGAATTAATCTAGGCTGTTACAGCATTAAAATGAGGCTCTAAAGGATTGATCCATGCGAACTCTAAAGTGAGGTGCAATGATATAGTTCTCGTTGAATGTCTACTTAATGTTATTGTAATGCATACTAGAGCCAAATTTCTGTTTCATCTGAATTTTGTATTTCGCATATACCTGAGGATATTTTCTACCTCTCTCTTGCAGGGGATTTTCCCAGTATCACTTTTGTTCTTGCGAAGCTTAAACTTTCCTGCACCAAGCGAAGGCATTCTCGAGCACCATCAAGTTTTTCCTCATCTATCTGCATACAAATCACAGAGTAGTGGCAATAGTTTCCGTAGAATCTACTTGGAATTTTCCCTGGGGTAAGTAGAATAAACCATATTATAGTTGATCTACTGATGAATGGACATTTACACATGCTTAAACCCCATGGCTCATCATGTCTGATTTCAGATTGAAATACAAGCTACCAGGAGCTGTATTTGTGAATCGGTAGCCTTGTAGGTCATTGTGACAAGTGTAAATTGGCAGTACTTTTATTTAGTGAGAAAGAAAGGCAGGTTTTATCGGTTTGCTGATATTTTGTTTGCTGGAGCATCGGATCTGTGTACTTTAGTGAAACCTCTTACTTCCTGAACTCTAAATAAGCTCTGTGGTGCTAAAAGCCTTTTTTTTTGTGGGCGGGGGGGTCTCCCTTTCAGCTCTTTGAATGAGGTGTGGGTTGCAGTGCTCAACATAACTGGTCCTCTGTCTAGCTGGTCATTTGCAGACGAGGCTCTTCCAGGTTAAGTGAAGAACACTTCAATTCCTTCAATTGGGCCAAATTTTATTTTCCCTTACATTTAGTTGCATTGCTACAGCTCCTGAAACTGTCGATGGTGGTCCTCCATCGTACATATGCAGACTGAGCGGCTACAGTAGTGAAAATTGGACTTTCTGGTTGGAGGTAATGTTCCTGGATTTGACTCGAGCGTTTGGGTAGAAATCAAATTTGTTGTGCGAATGTCCTTTGCATTTAGATCCCATTCACTTGTTCCTTTCATTTTCTTGTTCTATCATTTGTCCCTCCAACATAAATTTGATTTCTCTAATGTTTCTGGAACGCAAAAATTGTCTGCGTTAGTTGTAGTCACTTTCCCTTACGCTACACTCTAGTGTAATCCATGCGGATGAGACTTTACTTTCTATATATGATTCTCGCATCATGACATGTTCGTCATTACTTTTTTGCTGTGATCGCAGGCTAGCAGTTCCGAGGATTTAAGAGTTGATGTCAATGTGGTAGACCAACATTTGGTCGATGCAGCTGTGAAGTTGAAGAGTCTTTTTCCTGACTGGGTGGATGTCATCGCGTATTCGAACTTCATGTCCACTTACATTTTCTAATCTCATTCATGCAAGTATATTTCTCCTTTCCAGGACTTCTGATGTTGAATTAGCTGGTGATTAAAAGGAGTTTACATTAGTGTTGCCGTGTGTAATCACTTGTTGGAGAGAATTTTCAAAAATTTTACAGTAATAGACTGACGATGACAGAATACATCGGTCCCCAGCTGTACAGATTACAATGGAGAGCGTCGAAAGAAATCCTGACTACACTAGAACGTTGCGAATCTGATGCAAACACGGCCGGGTTGAATCGAGCGGTATACCCTGCTCATAGAAATTTCCTAGCAAACAATTAGAGATGGGAAGTATGTGTTCTTCGATATAGAATGAGGAACGTTATTGGGACATCTGATTTCCTTAAAGTTGATTCGAACTCTTACCGGATTAAACATCCGATGCCTCAATCGATCGGCAATGTTCTTGGATTACTGCTTATTTTAAATTCGCAAATTCTGCTGGAGGGGGCATTGTGTATATAGCACAAGCCGGGAAAAAGTGTCAAAAAAGTCTTAAACTTTTGGCATTAGTATCAATCTAGTTATAAATATCTTTTTGGTGCCAATTCGGATCTATACGTTTGTATTGGTATTAATTTAGTCATAAATCTTTTTTTGGTGTCAATTCAATTCTAAACCTTTTGCGTTGATGTCAATTCAATCAAAAACTTTTTGTTTTTGTGCCAATTCATTCATTCCTACTAAAAAAAGGTTTAGAACTAAATTAGCATCGATGCTTACCTCGTTGTGTTTATGACTTTTTTGACACATTTTCCCTACAAGCTGTATAGCTTACCTCGTTGTGTTTATTTCCCTGTGAATTTGGAATTAATCGCCGTGGTCGAGCGATAGGCTAGAGGAAGAAGGGAAGGAAAAAAATAAAGAAAAAGAAAATAGATAAATAAATTCGAAATATTATTTAAAATGTTGACGTTATTGCTAGTCGTGTCACATAAGATAATCAATGTATATGTTAGTGATTTCCAATTAAAATTGATCGGATTAACTAAATTATCACAAATACAAAAAGTTTAGGATCCAGTTGGCAAAAAAAAATGTTTAAGATTGAATTGTTACAATTGTAATAAGTTCTAGACTTGTTTGGTAATTTTCCTTTTGTTATGACTCATGTAGAAACAATAATGAAATTAAAACCGAGAAGAATAAAGAATACCCAAATTTACGTAAAAACCCTTTGTGGGAAAAATCACGGGAAGATGAGAAGCAAATTCCACTATAGAATTAAGGATTGCAAAATGTGGCTAAAAAGAAACTAAGACTCCTTCTGACTCAACTTCTTAACCTAATAATTTGAGAAAAATAATATTAATTGCTTTCAAGCTTTAGCCCAAGCCCTTAAAGAATTTAAGACGTACTCAACATAATTATTTATGTAGCCACACTTAGGGATGAGTAAAAGGAATTGCTTATATCGGGAATTGCTAGGAACCGTTGGTTCTGGGCAATTCCCAAGGGTATTGATTCGGTTTCCGTTTCAAAAAAATGGAACCGGTGATTTTAGTCTAGTTGCCAGTTTCATGTGTAGAACTGTCCATCTGAACTATCAAGACCGGACTGATTTTTTTTTACTTTATTGCAAATATTTAAAAACTAAAAGCCCTAATGTGTTGAACAAAAACCTTCGGCCTAACCAATCATCACATTTCTACTCTCTCGCAAGTAAGAGTCACGCTCCGTTGCTCCCTCTTTCACAACATGAGCCCTATTCTCAGTCACTCTCACTCTCTTCCTCGACTCACGCTCCATCGCCTCCCTCTTTGGGCGACTCTCACCTGAAGAGTCTTTTTATTTAGCCCTGTTTCGCCGTGCGTTCGAGAAGCTCAAAGCTCCCGTTTGAAGCCTCTCCGTCGGCATCGACCACTGCGAATAAAAGCTTCGAAGGTCAAGATCTCTTGCTCGATCCGATCCTCGTCCGTGGCCAAAGACTGCATATCGAAGGTACGAACCTTCTTGCTCTTTCGGTAGATTAAAGTACGACGTTCAAGACTAATATTTAAATGACAGCTGAGCAGTGATTTGGATCGAAATTGGAGCATAAATGCGGACTCCTCATACTGCGTTTGAATTGATCACTATCTATTCGTAAAAAGTTCTGAGTAATACCATGAGTATATTGGCCGACGTAGGAACATGACTGATCAGTCTAATCTGGTTCTAGAACGGAGTGGTCCAGTTCTTGAGTGGGAATCAGACCGCCCAAAACCAATCACTCCTAGCCGCACTGCTCCCGAGAAGCCAACTGTTTGATGGACGCAGCCCATGTTGGATACTTTATATACAGATGTTTACGACCTGGGTTTTAGTTAATGAAATGAGAAGTTCTTCGACCCCCCGCCCTTCACAAAAGGAAAAAAAAAAAATCAACTGTACTATGATTGGGCCTCGAGGAGCCCATTACAGGCCCAGATCAATGGCCCCGGTCGCTTCCACCCTCTCTCTAGTCGTCCCTGGTGATTAGGGTTTCATATTTTGCCGCTGTCGTTTTTATATAAAGAGCGCCGTCTCGCTTTCTCCTTCCCCTTGCTCATTCCAAGCGAGTACAAACCCTAGCGTCAACAGAAGCAGCCATGGTACTCCATCTCCTCATTCTCTGGTTTCTCTCTCCCAGTCTATGTGTTCTCGTGCCTTAGCTGCATTGATCTCACGGCGTTTTGATTGCTCGTTGATCTCTTCAGGTGAAGTACTCGAGAGAGCCCGACAATCCCACCAAGTGTACGGTGCCGATTCCTCACTTGTGCGATTTTGCCATTTCTCCGTACTTATATTCTCTGTTTTGGTTCGTTTGGTTGTCTAGTTTTGTTGCGAGTATTGGTGGGATGTTTTGTTCGTTCCTAGAATTGATGTTCGAGATCCATTGGTTGTGTTTCATTTTTCAGCCTGCAAGGCGAGGGGCTCCGACCTGCGCGTTCATTTCAAGGTACGACGGTTCTCATGTTATTGCTATTTCATTGGTATTTCCAGTAAATAGTTTAAAGAAATTTGAACATTCTGTTCAAAGGATACATACTCCTTTGCCCGTATTCGTGGTGATCGTCTTGTTTACTGTATGCTTATTCTCTGGTTTCTCGAGTGAGATTGACACGAAGGCTGTGAACCATGAAAGAGTTGCATTGTGCAGTGACTGCTCTATATTTGGATGTAGGTGGTCAATTTGAGTGTAGATATGACTGTCGTTGCTAGAAATGAATTCTATGATTGATGCTATTACCTGCCGCGTTGTGTATCTGATCATATTAACTTTGTTAAGCTGATGTTATGATTTGATGAGAAGCCACCTGATGAAAAAAGCAGGGATCTGTTGCCTGTGTGAATGGATCTCTCGTAGACTTCAGGTAAATCGATGCGCTGTTATTGGGTGAACCTCTGTTATCTAGTGTGGCTGAAGGTTCAAAAAATGGTGTCACATCAGTATTTCCAGTAAATAGTTAAAAAAAACATAAAATATTCCTTTGCCCTTATTCGTGGTGATTGTCTTGTTTACTGTATGCTTATTCTCTAGTTTCTAGAGTGAGATTGACACGAAGACTGGGAACCATGAAAGAGTTACATTGTGCAGTTACTGCTCTATATTTGGATCTAGCTGGTCAATTTGAGTGTAAATATGAACTATCATTGGTAAAAATGATTTCTAAAATTGATGCTATTACCTGCCGCGAGGTGTATCTGATCAAAAGAACTTTGTTAAGCTGCCGTTATGATTTGATGATAACCCACCTGATGAAAAAAGCAGGGATCCGTTGCCTCTGTGAATGGATCTCTCGTAGACTTCAGGGAAATCGATGCACTGTTATTGGGTGAACCTCTGTTATCTATTGTGGCTGAAGGTTCAAAAAATGGTGTCACATCATAACCCCTTTGGACTCTTCAGATACGAACCTTTCAAAGTGACTTTTGTTTAGGGAATCTGGATGGGTTCCGTTTTCTATATTTACAGTCCATGAGCTTCTTGGATTTTTTTTCGAAAATATGGTGTGTCTTGATGCCTCTATCGTTGAACTGCTATTTCACATTGTCTGTTTGGATTTAAGACATGTACATAAGGTCGCCCAATTTCATTTAAGCTGAAGATCTATATTTATCTGATCTAAGTGTTCAATGTGAATTGTCAGGACAAAATCTGAAACTGGTGAAATATGGTTTATCTCAAGATGACAATAGTGTTGTTGCAACAACATAGGTTCATGGTATCGATTAGTTTCCATTTCCCTAATTACCAAGAACCCTGAAGAAAAAAGCAGGGCCTCATTGCCTCTTGTGGATGGAGCTCTCGTAAACTTCAGGAAAATCAATTTCATCATTATTGTGTGAACCTCTGTATAATGTAATGACTGATGGTTCAGTAAATGAAGGGACAATTAGTACTCATAGCCTTAAATTTCTATTGCCTCTTGTCTGTAACTCAATCTTCTTCGGCCAAGGTTATTGTAATCTTTCTGCTTCTTAGTGAAGTGATGACTTAGAAGGTTTCTGTATTTATCATTGTTCTCATCTCTATTGCAGAATACCAGAGAAACCGCATTTGCCATAAGGAAGTTGTCTTTGGTTAAGGCCAAGAGGTACTTGGAAGATGTTCTGGCACACAAGCAAGCCATACCCTTCAGGCGGTTCTGTGGTGGTGTCGGTCGAACTGCTCAGGCCAAGAACAGGCATTCAAATGGACAAGGACGCTGGCCCGTAAAGTCAGCTCAATTTATACTGGATTTGTTGAAGAATGCTGAGAGTAATGCTGAGGTACTTATAATCTCTCTATTGCAACATTCTGGTGATAGTAGTACCTCCCGCTATTCATTACTAATATACATGCAATTTGTCATCAGGTCAAGGGGTTGGATGTGGACGCACTCTTCATATCTCACGTTCAGGTAAACCAGGCTCAGAAGCAAAGGCGTCGTACCTACCGTGCTCACGGAAGAATCAATCGTAAGTTCACTGTTACTTCTCAGTTCTTCAAAGTTGTTTATGCTTTTTCTTTGAGCAATGAAAATTAAGTGCTTTCTTTCTTCTCCGAAACAGCTTATATGTCATCTCCCTGCCATATCGAGTTGATTTTGTCCGAGAAGGAAGAACCCGTGAAGAAGGAGGTGGGTCTCTTTCATGTACCATACAAAGTAGTTGAATTTTGTGATGATCTTTTTAATTACCCAAGCTATCTTCTGTTTAGCTGATGTGTGGATTCATTTGATATTGCAGCCGGAGACTCAATTGGCCACTAGCCAGTCCAAGAGGTCACAGGCTGTGAGGAGTTCCGCATGAAGTAGACACCAAATGAACCAGGACGCACCCAACGGAGGCGCCCGTTCTCTGATGCCTTATTTTTGGAGAGAGTTGTTTCGGTTTTCCCCATAGGATGTAGTCTTGATTTTTGGAACAATGTGATTTTTCCGTCAGCTGTCATACCCGACTTTATTTGCAATATTGAGGATAGCGTATTAAATTTTAATTACCTCCGTCTTTCTCTTGGCACTCGACTTAAGCAACGTGTTCTAAGTTGTAATGGAAATTTTTTTTCAATATTTTTAAGTATAATTCCAACTGGAACTATGCTCCTTATGCTTCCTTGATTAGTCACTCTGAGTAGGATCCACGGAATACCCATTAGATTGATGACGACAATGGAAAACGATATCTCAATGACCCTTCATAGCTTTTACCTTGACATAAACCACGATTCAAAACAATGTTGTGTTCTGATTCGGTTTTCTTTACAGGTAGCTGTAGGGCAAATTTCATCCATGTGGGGTCCCTAACATTTCTTAATTGTTTTTCTCGTTCTTTATTTTAATGTGCCATAAAACTAAAATGCATCTTTTTAAAGATTCACTCCGGTCCAAGTGTGTCATTTAGAAAAGTAAATTTAATTAATATACTGTGTTTTATTTATCATTATATTCTGGGATAATATATAAATAGTTTTCGAACTTTGACTCAATGTGCAATATGGTACATGAACTTTTAATTTGTTTAATATAGTCTCTAAACTTTAGCCTAATGTTCAATGTTGTCCATTAACTTTTAATTTGTTCGATGTGGTCCTTCGACTTTCGATACATGTTTAATATAGTCCTCAAATTATATGAAAATATTCAATATAGTCCCTGAACTTGAATTAATGGAAGGACTACATTGAACATTTTAATATAGTTTAGAGACTAAATTAAATATGTACCAAAAGTTCAGGGATGACATTAAACAAATCAAAAGTTCAAGGACCACATTGCACTATGAGTTAAAATTTAGAGACTATATTGAACAAATTAAAAGTTCATGGATCACATTGCACATTGGACCAAAGTTCAGGGACTGTTTGTGTCATTTTTCCTTATATTTTTAAGTCTTGTTTTGATTTACTAAGAAGTCACAACTCATTTTTTATCTTTCATTGATTGTATACGATAATATTCATTTAAAAATTTTACGCCACCTTTGGTTCAAGTAATCCTTACACAATCATATTTAAAAAAGTGCATATAGAATGTCGAGCTTTGATTATTCTTTTTATATATGTATCCGGTGCAATCAGCTGGTTATTGGTCAAACAATGTCTGTCACGTGCCAAATTAATGATTCTACATCATAGTCACATTTGTGGGGGTTAATTCCAAAAAAAAAACATTAACTTTAGGTCTAGGGATAATTCTGGCCCAAACTTTTTTTTGTCTCATAAAAAAGTACCAATTTTAAGTCAAGGGACAATTTTGGCCCGAACTTTTTTTTGTCCCGTAAAAAAGCACCAACTTTAGGTCGAGAGACAATTCTGGCCCCAACTTTTTTTTGTCTCATAAAAAAATACTAACTTTGATTTAAATCCCAAATTTGGCCCCCGTTGACTTAAAACCATTGATTATCTAACTTGACTATTCCATATTAGCAATAAATCCATGTGGCTTGCTAAATGGATTTAAAGTAATATTTATTGTCTTATTCTTTAAGCCACAATTTAAAGAATAACAGTGAAACTATTTATCTCATTTACTTAACTGATAAGTCAAAAATATCTCTAAATTAAATCTCTCTGGCCAAATGTAATATAAAATTAATCACTTCTTGTCGAAAAACGCCATGGACGAGATTCGCTAAACTCATCACCATAACTTTCTTTCTCAAACAATGATGAAAGTCAACAGGTAGTTAGATTTTGGATCATGATGAAAGTTGATGATTTTTAATAAGACAAAAAAAATTGGGGCCAGAATTGTCACTCAACCTTAAGTTTGTGCTTTTTTATGGGACAAAAAAAGGTTTGGGTCATAATTGTCCCTCAACCTAAAGTTGGTGCTTTTTATGGAATAAAAAAAAGTTCGGGCCAAAATTGTCTGTCAACCTAAAGTTGATGTTTTTTTTTGGAATTAGGCCCACATTTGTGAAGTTAAATGTTACTTGGCGAGCACTGATAAATTTTTTTCCTGAGTTTGGATTATAACTAATTATAAATATAATGAATTAACCATTTTTTCTCCTTTTTCGATTTTGTTGAACATGCCCCGAATAAAAAATTCGAATAAGGAAAATATTGCAATTTTTAATGTCTTCCATTTTTTTTTTCTTTTCATGCATTATAGTTTAGTAAATCAGAGAGTCTGTTTTAAGATTAATAAGTGATCAAGATACTCTATCTTATTTAATTTTAATTTTTTTTTTTGGCCTTATCATTTTCTTCCGCTCAGTGGAAATATTGACTTCCTTTGTGAATCGCGCTATATGATTAAGAGAGACTCCGTGGCGTACGTTTTCCTTTAGAACCCTCTCCATTTTCAGACAAGAGAAGAAGCGTCCAGAGCGCCGTCTCGATCTGGTTAGCTCTCACGTCGCACCAGTAAGCGTCTCCCTTCCGTGCTTCTTCTGTTTCAGGAACTCCACGTTTTAGGGTTTTTTTTGTTTTCCCCGTTCCTCAATCTCTGTTTGATTTTGTTCCTGATTTTTGGTGCCGCCTTTTGATCATCGGAGTCCGATTGAGATCGAGAAATTCGCCTCTTGCTGCCGTCGATTTTCCTGGAAAGTGTCGGAATTTGACATTGTGCGATAGATCGGGCTCTTTGTTTCTTTCGGCGAAATCGATCGTTTGAACGCAACGTGGGACCTAGCTTTCGAGATCGAATGCTCTCGATCGCGATGGTTAGGTCGGAGTCGTGGTAATTGGCCGTGTGATTAGGTCCGGTAGTCGCTTGATTGCTCTAATTTGCGTCGATTCTCGTGATGCTAGAGATGGATTGGCAAGGGCAGAAGCTCGCGGAGCAGCTGATGCAGATAATGCTCGTGGCGTCTGCTGTGGTGGCATTCGCGACCGGTTACTCCAATGGGTCTTTCCAGATGATGATCCTGATATACGCAGGCGGCGTCGTTCTGACCACGTTGGTCACCGTCCCGAACTGGCCCTTCTTCAATCGCCATCCGCTCAAGTGGTTGGACCCGACCGAAGCCGAGAAGCATCCCAAGCCGCAGCCCCAACAGCCCTCCTCGAGTTCAAAGAAAAAATCTTCTAAGAAGTAGGCTTGTTCTAGTGGTTTCCTCAAAGTCCTACAGCCCAGTGATTGTTCTTTTGAGCGTTGGATGAACGGATTTTCAGAGGATAGATGGCTGAGATTGTCAAGAATTTAGACAATATCTGGAATAGAAAATTTTTGGACTCAATGTTCTCTTTTTGCTTGCTGCTGCTGCTATTGCCAAATTTCGCTGCCTCATAAGATGCTCGCTTCGTATGGTTGTTTCGAAAGAGTCACTTTCCTGTTGATTATATGCGGTAAATATGTAATATTCATGCCATGACCATGGAGTTCAGAATTGTCTGTCTAAGCATGCTAAATAGTCAGATTGGTTTTAGTATGCTTGATCTTTTGAGTGATTCCAGTTTTACCCTGTCTATGGAGAGTATAGCGATAGGTGGACTGACATCTTGATATTTTGGGTTTTTAACTTCAGTTTACCAGTCGTAATTTTTATTTTTATTGTCAAGAGGGACATATACTGTGTAGGGTGGATTGCAATGGCATAAAGGATCCTTGTAGCCGACTTAACTTAGTAGCTTAAGGCCTAGTTGTTGTCCAGAGAAGTTATAGAACTTAATTCTATCTTCAGCTTTGCTTGAAGCAGCCATTTAGTGGAAATGTAGTCCAGTTTTGTCATATCTTTAGGCAATAGTAATGGTGCTGTTGTGAAGGATCTTGATGCTTCTACTTGGACGCAATATTATAGCAATGATTGTGGCCATGTTCGTTGAATCGGGATTTGGAAATTGGGAAGAGGTAAAAATCGGATTTATTATCTGCCATTGCATGATTTGGACTTATACAGTGTGTGGAAGCTGATGTCTGTGTTTATCGGAATTCGATAGCCTATAACCAAAGGATGGCTGTTTTGGGAATAGTGGCCTTCCTTTTGATGTTAGCTTCAGTTTAAGGTAAGGGGTTTTTCTTTTGATCCTTGAGGTTACTTGTATTGGAGATACTAGTGTTATATTTTCTAAATTCTAGAGATGCCTGCAAGTCATCACGCATTATGTCATGTCTTGCTATGGTTTGTCATTGATGTGCCCTAAGAAACGCTGGTTGTTAGGTGGTATAATTGCTTGTTTTGCTCTTCAATATATGTTTAGTTGCCGAATTTGATTACCAAGAGACTCTAAACAGGTATGAAGTGGCCAGCTGATGACATCCTTTTATCTCCTATCGATCTTTTGTCTCATATTTTCTTACTGCGTGGCTCTTAATTCGATCATTATTGGTTTTGAGGTTCATCTGAGGCACTGCGTGATGCTTATATTGCTTCACCAATACTCTGCGATCCTGGAATTATCAAAAAGCACCATAAATTCATCCTGAAATTCTTTATGCATCCTGGAAGTGGTATGCGGAACAGTCTTCTTGTATTTTCCTCTTGTGATGATCTCTCTATGATGTTCAACTGCCTATAGATTTGCCATCAGAAATTCTTATGATCTGTCGCGGTGACTGAAATGCTATTTATGTAATCAAGTTCGGCATAGATATAAGCTGTGGCTTCTATGGTTGAATGATTAGTTTATTTTCGAAGAACTTTCAGAGCCGTTTCTTGAAAAGTCGGCTTAAAGAAAGCTCTACTTCTCTCCCATTTGTCCAGCCAATAGCTCTTGTCATCATCATCTCATGAAGAATTATCTGACATAGATAAATGTAGGGAGGTAAGAACCTCGGTTCCATACATTTAAAACTCTATTTGGATCGCAGCGGAGTGCTCATCGACCGAATTAACTAATTGCTTATTTTCTACAATATAGCAGAGGGCACCGCCCAGTGACTTGGCAATGGGTTTTTTGATTCGGTCGTTTCGTTGATCGAGTGCATCTTCTCAAAGAATTAAAGAACTACGGAGTTTTGCTTTATGGTCAACAGAATTGGGCAGGGTCAACGGGATTAGAGAAACAAGTGGCCAGATGACATGATGAGAATGAATAACATCTGCACCAAACATAGAGCTTCAATATCCCTTTAACACATACTATGATTATTGATGAAAGTACCGTAGATAGAACGTCGACTTGTAAAAGCAATAAGAAATTAAAAGCCAATGTCTGCATGAATTGTGATACACGCATGACGTGCACCGATTTGTTCTCACAGTCGGATCGGTAAAAGCCGATGACATCCAAATTGATGCACCAACTTAAAGTTGCCGGCACACATGGATTTCCCGTTGATATGAGATGACGACGATGGCAAAGGGTATGATGCTGATTACGATAATGATAATATTACGGTGCAATGAACTGGAACTCGCCGATTTTTATGATTTCCATGACGCGTTCTGGGACTTCTTCCCAAGTTGACAAGCAAATTTTGCTGATAAGCACTCGAGACTAGGTTACTCCAAAAGATCTTTCTTTTTCCAAAATTTTGCTGAAAAGTATACATATATAAACTTTTTTTTTCTCAGGAAGTCGTCTCCGAAGAAAGACAAATAATACAGCACTAGCCCGTTCCTTCGGGCAAGGAGCACCATCTCTTTCCAACGAAGTTTAGTAGGAGAAGAGACTTGCTTCTCCCTGACGTGGTGCTTCACTGTCACCTTATCTTCTCCGGACCTTTCTTTCGCCTCTCTATATACATCCTCATTGCTTTCAAATATTTCGAGCTCTCGGAACACCAAGTGTAGCCACTCTCATCGTCATCACCTTTCTTTATCTATTTTATATACACCAAGCTGGCAAGTTTCGGGCGGCTTCTTCATTTCATTCACACTTCTCCATCTCTCTCTGCTCTTCCTGAAGAAAAGCTGCTATATCGATGCTTGTTGTGGACATCTTTTCCTTGATTCTGAGTGTCTTGGGTGGATAGTGTTTTTGGCATCCGTCATCTATGCAGCTTCATGGGTTCTCTCTCTCTCTCTCTCTGTTTGTGTCCTGTTCTAGGAGTCGAACTAAATGGATGAGATCTGAGTGTGCTTTGTCAGGGACGATTAGGAAAGGGCTCTTCAATTAGTTATTTTATGCCAAGTTTTTGTATCCCAGTTAGAATAAAATGCTTGTTCCCCTGGTTTGGTTAGTATAAAGAATGGGTTGGAGTTGGTTTGACAAGTTCAGATAAGGTTTGGCTTATCACGACTTCCATAGACACGGTCAAAGTTCTGTCTGCCAATTATGTTGTTCGACTATACGATGTACACTGTTATGACCTTATGATGTGCGACTATCCGTTGCATATTTCATTTTCTCAGGCAGGTGTTTTCCACCAACTTAAGAAACTGCCTTTGGAAGTTCTGACGAGTATTCGAAAAACTAAAGTAGCAGGGTTTCGCGGGCGCTAGAGTTATCGGCATCTATTTTTGTAAAGTAAATCATAGGTTTCGTGCGTGAAAAGGACGAGATTTACTGGATTCAGCGATGTGTTCCTCCACTTTGGTCCAGCCAAGCAAGATGGCCGTTTCAAGAACAGGTCCTAACTCATCTTCTGAGATTCTCGGTAAATTCGACAGCCCGATAATACCCGGTTTGCCTGATGATGTGGCGAAAACATGTCTTGCACTCGTTCCTCGTTGCGAGTTCCCATCTATGGGCTTGGTTTGCAAAAAGTGGAGGTCATTTCTCGGAAGCAAGGAATTTCAACTCGCCAGAAAATTAGGAGGTACCCTCGAAGAATGGATTTTTATCCTAACCACGGATGGCAGAAAGAAGGAAAGCCATTGGGAGGCCATCGATAGCTTAGGAAACAAGCAGTGGCGCCTTCCCTCGATGCCCGGTCCGTTGAAGTTCGGTTTTGGGGTGGCTGTTGTCGATGGAAAGCTTTTAATTGTTGGCGGCTATTCAGTGACGGGTGGATCCGGCACTGTCTCTGCGGAAGTCTACCAATATGACTCTCGTTTGAACAGGTACACTATTACGCTTGATGAATTTCTCCAAATTTCTGATAAAGTTGTTCATTGCACGAGGCCTTCCAAAAGATAAGAAGAGATCATTTTAGATTCTGATGATCAAATTCTCTAGTGTAAACCGTTCATCTAATTTGATTGTCAATCATGGATTCTTGCTTCAAGTCCTCATAAAGCTGTCATATATATGCAGAGTGCGTTCTCTGTTTCAAACAAGTTTAGCTCTCTGCATGAGAAATAGCCAAATAGCTATAGCACACAGTCCACTCCCTCATTGGAATTTCAATCATTGCCCTTGAAAAAATCTCTCGAGGGTTGCATAGTTGTTATTCTTTGAGGCATGCCTAAATCAATTCAAATCGGAAAAGATGAAAATTTTCTTTTGTGTGCATATACTTTTTCTATTTTTCTAATCATGTTTACTTAAATGAAACGTCTTATAAAGTCTCTACGATACAAAATCCGGTTAATCAAGCTAAGATGGCCACCGGAGGACACTGGAGTGTGACATGGATGAAAATATTTTCCGAAATGGATACCAACGTGGGTCGTGTACAGTGAATGGATTTTTTTTTTGGGTCAAAGACGCTGAATGGATCCACATTTATGCTCCCATCAGTTGAATATCCTCCCATCAATTCGATATTCTTGGAAAGTGTCACGTCAGCAATTTAATTCGCGTCATGCTCCGGGGTCCTCTACGGCCATATTAAGCTGGATTTGACAGGATCGTGTGCCGGAAAATGGCATGTACAGTAGAATTGAAGGTTTCGTGACTTAGTTGGAGAAGTAGTAAAAGTACGAGAGGTAGAAACTTTCCGACTGAACAGATCAACGCAGACTCTCCTGTAATGATCTAGTTAGCTCGGTTTGCGCAAAACGGAAATGAGTCTCACTCGTGTATGCAGTTGGAGCAAATTGAGGAATATGAACGAGGCTCGTTGCAACTTCGCCTGCGCCGAAGTTAATGGAATGGTCTATGCCGTCGGAGGGTACGGTGCCGAAGGCAACATCATCGGTAGCGCCGAGGCGTACAACCCCGACACGGGCAAGTGGACTCTAATAGAGAGCCTTAGGCTCCCGAGGCGGGGATGCTTTGCCTGCGGCTTCGAAGGCAAGCTCTACGTGATGGGAGGGCGGTCGAGTTTCACTATCGGAAGTGCGAGATCGGTCTGCGTCTACGACCCTGAGAAGCGCGCGTGGTGCGAGCTGAAGAACGGGTGCGTCATGGTAACCGCCCACGCCGTGCTCGGGATGAGGCTCTTCTGCATGGAGTGGAAAAGCCAGAAAAAGCTGTCTGTTTTCGACCCGGAAGGGAACTCATGGAACACGGTGTCGCTCCCACCTCGTCGGATCTTGGAAGCCGCGTTTCGGCTCGGGACTTTAAACGGGAAGCTGTTGCTGTTCTCGCCTAAGGAAGTCGCCGGTTATCACACTTTGTCCTATGACCCGAATGCGACGCCTGGTTCGGAATGGCAAGTTTCTAAGATCAATCCATCCGGTTCATGCTTGTACAGTGTAACAATCAAGGCATAAAAAACGCATGCCAATATCCGTATCCTCTCCTGTAAATAGCAGTTACTGTTGGATTAGTCGTGTAATTTTCACGGTGACTTTCCTAAGCTGACGTTTTCAAGATTTCTCGGAGGAACCCCTTCAACAACTTATGATTTATCTGTTCGTATTAGCACTTCATCACCATCAAGAAATGGTAATGTTTTTGACAGTTCGCCTCAACTCGTTAGAGCCCTAGAGGGATGCACTTATTGTCCATCTCCACTCAAGAAATCAAGAAAAAGAAAATTCTATCTGCTTCTTGGAAAATAGAGATTTAAAAGAAATATGTTTATTTTTAGTTCGTATGAATTCGATTTAACTACAAATGGACCTGTGATTTTGCTGCCGAAAGTAAAATGTCTTATTTCACGGAAGGATTTGGTAGAAGGAAAATCTCTTTGTCGCTACGTTATGCGTGATACGATACGGTTGCGCGTGGTCTCTCTATTCACAAAACTTGTACGACGTGAACAATAGTCGAGAAAGTCGCGGTACTCACCACCCTTTTCGGAGGGACGAGAAGCAATGGCGATGGCACTAGAGAGAGAGAGAGAGAGAGAGAGAGAGAGAGAGAGAGCAGGAGAAGAACCAGAATCAAATTTAAAGCAAGACCCGTTTCACGGAGAGAGAGAGTAACACGACAACACTTGACGGTACAGAGAGAGAGAGAGAGAGAGAGAGAGCAGGAGAAGAACCAGAATCAAATTTAAAGCAAGGCCCGTTTCACGGAGAGAGAGAGTAACACGACAACACTTGACGGTAGAGAGAGAGAGAGAGAGAGAGAGAGGAGAGAGAGAGTGGAAGAGAGACCAAAGGGTTTCCGCAATGGAGAACTCTCACTCTCACTCTGTTAGCAATGGACGTAGTGGTACCTCTTCGTGGTGGCACGCGGTCAAGCCATTTGCCAACGGAGGAACAGCTCGAGTGCTCCTGGGCCTCCTCAACGAGAGGACTTGTTATCACCATCCACAGAAGATCAACCTCGACAGGGTCGGCCATTTCCTTTTTGTTTTTCGTTCTTGCCTTGTTTTTACTTTTGGAAACGACACTATCTTGAGCCTGTCTTGTTTCACTTGAAAATGGTGCAACACTTGTCTATTTCGCTGGTGAAGCGAAATACATGCATGCTTTTGAAGCCGCATTTTGCCATCTGCTTTCTGCAAAACTGATGTTTTGTGCAAACGCTCTCTTCTGTCACCGGGACAAAAAATGACACAGACATCGAGCTTTGAGCTTCTGGTGGCTCACTAAACTGGAGGTAGATGCTGTGTAACTTGAAACGTTGCTGCTGTTCTGGTGCGAAAGCAACATCTGGATATCAGTATGAATGAACTTGTGGAAATGACGCCAGACCAGTCTGCGTTGCCATCAAAATGGGCATATTAAAACGCTCGAAAGATTTATTGCATTTAGGATGAGTGGACAAAGTCACTAACCAGATGTCAAGAGATTAAAGTGTCAGGGCATGAGTCATTCTGAGCGGTTTTGGATTTTGTTGAGCCTAGATACTAAGATCTCATAAGAAATTTAGTGGTAAATCATGAGTCGTTCTGAGTCTAGATAATAAGATCTCACAGGAAATTTAGTGGTCAATTACTGCTCTTGGAGGAAAAGAGGGCGAGGCCTGGGTTGAAGATAAAAGTCTTGGGAAAGCTGATGATAGCAAGGAACACATATTTTGGAATACATATGAACACACTGGTGTTGTCGTGAGAAAGTAAAGGGATGTCCGATGGTCGGTGTTTGTTTGCCAGGACTTCATGATCGGGTCAAAGAGAAATGGATAGAACTATAGTCATCCACCATTTCACAGAATGTAGTACAAACCCGAGCTTTTGGAAAGAATGTTGTCTTGTATATGGTACTCTCTCGAACGACTCTCAACTTAGCTTTTGCTTCTATCATTTCCAACAAACTTGTCACACCTGCATTCGTGGTGTGTGGCGGTACTGATATCACAGTTTGATCTGCCATGTTTTAATCAAATTTGCTGTTTTCTTTCCTTTTAAGGCAGGCGAGCAAATATACATAATTTGAAGATGTCGGGTCTATGTGCTTTCCTTTTTCCTTTATATGTATACTCTTTGTCCCTCAACTTGTTTGCCATCCAAACTCTCTTCTTTGTCTACATTCTATTAATACTGCACGAACATCATAATGCCTGTTGCTATTGCATTTTCTGAGGAAAGTAAGCAATTAAACATGAAACCGATGATAAGTGCTTGCTCAGCTACCACCCGATACTGATTGATTATCCTTGTGCATTTTCCTTTTCTCTGTTTCTAGGCAGTATGCTTTCTTTTAATGCTCAGAGGAATCTAGTGTAAAGTTTTCATATATGATGCCTATTAATAACGCTGGTTTGTGTGAGAAAGCTAATAGCATACATCAAATCTGCCGATTTTTTTATTCACCATTCCCTGCCTAAATTTTGAATTCCAAGAGTGCAGGTACCCGGCGGGAAGGTCCTGGCTTCTCTACCTTATGCTGTGATGTTTGGTTCATATGAGTAAGCGCCGTGACACCTATTTTTGGGAAGCACACGCTTGCGAAGACTGTCCCTTCGAATACCATTGAGTTACTTCAGGAAGCATATTCTTCTCTTTACGTTTCTCTCTAAAAGAAAAAGAGTTTGATTTTGCTTGTTATTGTTAAGGAAAGTTGAGTATTTTCCCCTCAGTAAATGGACCGTTTCCCTGTAGCTGAAGTGAAATATAAACGGCAAAAACAGAATCAATTGACTGATTGATTGATTTAAACAAGGGGGCAAACATTGAATTTCAAATCGCTGTCATGAATCAAGAGACGAATTTCTTAGTATTGCTGATTGTCGTATTCTGTCGGTACTGCTTGAAACACGATCACTCGGAGAAAGATAGTCTTAACTCTCATGTGCACTGCTCGTCATTTTCTTCCTCCCGTGACTCGTGTCTCGGTTCACAAATGTACAGCGTCTGTAGGTTTCTGAAGTGAGATTGATCGTCTCTGGGCTTTTAGTTGTGTACTGCTTGCATTAGTACCACCAAGAGAATGAGAAATATACGATATCTCCAGAAAGATAATTTAAACAATTCATATGTTGCTGAATACTAGATTGGTTTAGCGAGTACTAATAATGTTTCATATCACATGCTGCATCGACATAAAGCTGTACATTTACGGAATTCTCGTTCATGTAACTATCACATTCAAGTGGATTTTCTACTGACTTGTTTATCTAGGAAAATGTTACTGCGAATCTGGAGTAATAAAGAATGCTCGTTCTGCATTAGAGAAAGATCCTTATTGACATAACCTTGCTACCACCGATCTCACCTTGCATTTTTGCGTATTGTTTAAACAGGACTCTCAGAAGAAAAGCCATATCTGCCAATGGAGGCATGCCTTTGCCTTTCTATCAAGAAGTAACATGTGGGATTCTTGCGGCAACATCGGCATCATTCGTCTTCGTTCCGAGATTTGAGATAGAAAAGCTTATTGTGGCTGATGCTGCTTTGCCGGCTGCACAACGTGTGATTTATAGAAGCGCTGGTCATGCGGTCTCTAGCACTGTTGCAAAAAAGGGAATCTCAGCGCTGTGGAAGGGTCAATATCAAGTGACGGTGGGCACATTACATTGCACGACCTTCCTCCTGTCTTATAATCAATCATTCTGTTATCTTAAGGATTCTGTTCACGTTGACGAATCATGTGCACGCTTAGGTAAGTCTATTTTGGATCTCTTGTTCAGTCATTTTCATCTTCACAGTCTCCTCAGTTTTCTGCTGAATGACAGTTTTAGCGCTAGTCAAATTTTTCAAGTTGATCTATTCGCACTTGTGGTCAAATTTTCCGGCTACGCATGTGATTTGGCTTTCATATAAATTCAGGAGATGCTTGATTTATGTATCTTGCTGTTTAACCCGCATGCCTTGTAGGGGCGACTGTGGTTTCCGGGCTTGCTACGCCGATCTGCTCGACTTTTTATAGAAATTTTTATGTCTTCACGCAATTCATCAGATCCCAGGCAGGTCAGAGGCCTCCTCCCATTAGCTCCATCGATTGTGCCTTCAACATGCTGAAGTTCGCAGGACGCTTCAAATTCTTCACCGGTCTCTCTGGTTATCTATTCACTTGGTCACCTTTTCTTATGGTACGATGGTACGATGAGTTCTATCGATCATGGTTCCATCAGTTCTTTCATTGTTCTTTTCTCGAGATTATTTCCGCTTTCGATTTACTAACTTCTGCAGAAGCGCTGGTGCAGACCATGTTGGTAATGCGAGACTCGCTCCAGGAAATGGAGGAGCTCATTGGGTGGTAATTCTGGCAACTCCCGCCCCCAACTTTGGCTTCTTCACCCGCGTACTTACCCTTGACCGGCTGTTCTGCTTTAATTGATACAAAATGGAACTGCGACAATTGTTGCCCGATTTCTTTATTTCAAAGACGAGGCCTTTTCGACCCGCGTCGTGATGCATGTAAGCTAGGTGAGATCCAGCTCGATGTAGCTCCTTTATCGGTCGAGTTAGTCGCCCACATGCGACATATAACATTTGACAGACAACAATGCAACTAGGCCAGGCAACAGCAACATGCATGTGATATTGCAATCTACCAGATTTCTCGGTGGCTGCACTCCTCCTTGTATTCCTGTCTCCACGAAGCTCGCAGGTACAGGGATATGTCGCATGCTCCCGGAGTATTGCTATCTGTGCATCTCGACCATCACACGGATATTACATTTCATAGAGCCAGCTTCACACATCGAGTAGTTTTTTTTTTTTTTTTTTGTTGCTAAAACACGCATCGAGTAGGTTAGATCAACCGAGAGAGCGACGTTTTCAAAGTGACCCCGATACTCCCTATAATCGCCGGTCCGCGACAATGAGTCTTGAAAACTAGTCCAGGATTCAATACTAGTAGAGCAGCAAGTCGAGTCGATGTAGTTTGCCATTAAAATCTCTCTCCTTGCTAAAGAAATTCGAGGCTCGATACTCAATTCAAACCGGATCAGATTGGACTTTTAGAATCGAGCTCGACTTTGACTTTGTGTGAAGTATATGGTACAGTTGGGCCCAACTGATAATCATTCTATTTTTCTTATTTTTTTTCTCACACTTATAACAAAAATTCATTTGGTAAAATAATTTTATTTTTTTATTTATGTGACAAATTTTGGCCCAGAAATAGATTTAGAACAGAAAAAAAAGTTAAAATTTTATACTTTTCTATTTTTGAAACATAAAAAGAAATAACATTTATACTTATTGCTTATCGTAACCGACCTCTTTTGTGTAATTAATTTTAGGCAAATTAAAATAGGTGTCAACATTGCTCATCCTTGCCACCCACCGTCGCTCGCTTGCCGTTGGCCGTCACTCATCGGTTGCTTGTTGCCGCTGCCGCTCGCCTGGCCGTCTGCCACCGCCCCTCGCCGACTGCCGTCACCCCCCTATCATTTGTTGCTACAGCCGCTCATCGATCACCGGCCGTCTAACAGCGCCCCTCATCGGCCGTCACCACCGACCAGCCGTTTGCTTGCCGCCCCTCACCAACTGTGTGCTCACTGCTGCCACTTGCCAGCCACCTGTCGCCGACCAGCAAGAATAGAAATTTTGTGTTGTTATTAAGCAAATTTCTATTTCGAGAATAGAAATTTTGTATTATTATTAAACGCTGCTTTTTGCTCATAAGCTTGTCTGGGAAAAAAAAACAGATTTTTATACTTGGGGCCGGAAATAGGGCCGGTGAAGAAAAATGTTGTCATTTGTGCCCTTCGAGCTCAAACAAGCCAATCATTCTCAAGCTAAGTACCATCAAACATTTCGAGCAAATTCTTCTCTTGCTTGAGTAATAATCCCTATGTATTCGGCCCTGACATGGCACTCAGGTAAATCTCGCTATCGATCGCTTGATCTGGAATTTCGATGACTAGAATAGGATTTCAAAAAAAAAAAAGAAAAATACATTAAAGCAAAGTATTTGAAAGAAAAAATGACATAAATAATCTTTGAACTTTGATTTAATATATAATGTGATTCATGATCTTTTAATTTGTTCAATATGATTCTTAAATTGTAGCCAAATATGCAACTTGGTCCATGAACATTTCAATGTGGCCAATTAACTTTTGAGACATATTTAGTTTAGTCCCTAAACTATATGATTGTCCCTTAACATAAATTAATAGAAAGACAACATTAAAAATTTTCATATAGTTCAAAGATTACGTTGAACATGTACCAAAAGTATATGGATTATATTGAATAAATTAAAAGTTCAAATATCACATTACACATTGAGCTAAAGTTTAAGAACAAAGTCGAACAAAATAAAATCTCAGTGATCATATTATAAAAGTGAGTTAAAGTTCAGGAATCATTTGTGTTATTATTTCTATTTGAAAATAATAAAATTAAAAAAACAAAGGAATAAATAAATGGGGGCAAGGAGCGCTGTTTTGCACTCAAAAGGACGGAACATGAGAAAAGGAAGGAGGGCAACGACGAGCATTTGAGATGCGAAAAGGAGGAACTCCCGCATCAACCATGGCGCTCCTGACCTAAGCAAAGCCTCCCCGAGAGAAAACCCATCGCATTCTCCAGCCTTCTTCTCGGCGCTTCTCGACTCCGTTCGTCGCGATGTTCGGATCCTCCCCCTCCTTCGCCACCCCGTCCTCGACGCCGGCGTTCGCCACTCCGTCCTCCACGCCGGCATTCGCCACTCCGTCCTCCGCGCCGGCGTTCGGCTCCGGTTTCGGGACCTCTATCTTCTCGAGCCCGTTCTCTTCCCAAACTCAGCAGCAGCAGCAGCAGACGCCGTCGTTCCACCAACCGGCGTCCGCTGGCTTCGGCTTCCAGTCCCCGTTCGCGACGGCGCAGCCGGCCGCGACTCCCTTCGGCGGTGGCCAGTTGACGACTCAGATGGCTCCCGTGGCTCCTCTGCCTTTCTCGCTCGCCGATCGGGACATTCAAGTGATCTCTTGTTCTTCTGTGGCATGAGACGAATTCACATTTGGTTTTTCAACTCTCATTTCGAGCTTTTGCTCGGGTTTTTTGTGTTGATTGCTCTCGATATGTTTGGTGGATGTTAGGCTATAGTTGATGCGTACAAGGAAGAGCCTGGGAACCCCAAGTATGCCTTTAAGGTTAGTCTTCAGTTGTTTCAAACTGTGGGACTCTGCTGCCTTTGTTTTGTAGCTAGTAATTCGTTTGAGCTAGGTTTGAGAGGTGATTGAAGTGACGTTTGTGGTTTAAATTGTTGAAGTTTGCGCACAACATTTTCATGAAGTCATTTTAGGGCGAGTACTCAGCAGTTGGGTAGAGGAGTTGTCTAATCCTGTGGAGATTGTGTATATTGTAAACTAAGAATCCTCTGAACTTTGCAGCATTTGTTGTTCAGCGTCACCGATCTGCAATATAGAGTGAAGCCTGCCGGTGTATCGGATGTGAGCTTCTTCTTCGTTTTTTTTTTTCTCTTTAAACGGTTGAAAAGCGTGTGAAATGAAACCGCGTAGCACATTAATTGCTAAGTCAGAAGTATAGTTTGCGATGCCAGATCATGTGGGCGGAGGCTATGGGGAAGTTGGAGGGTATGGAGAGTGCTGACCGGGAGCGCCTGTGGCCTCAGCTTGTCCAGGGCTTCAAGGATCTTTCGAACCGCCTCAAGGTACTTAACTCGGTTAACACTAAGATGCATTTCAGTGTTGAGATTTATATGCTCACAAGGAGAGATGCGCCTAGGTTGCATGATCTCCTGTGGACAAGGCAGTTGCCAATGAAAATGCACTGTTGGAGGCTTGAATCTTGTACTAATTCAGGAAGAGATTTGATTTAATTTTAGAGGATAAGTAAGAGGAGCTATGCTTTAGGTACTGCCATTTAGATTAATAATGAATGAGCAAGATCATAGTCATTGATGATTGGGAGGATGCCGCAGTGTTTACACACTATAGTTCCTGGTGTAGAAAGGTAGATTGGTCCTCCAAGGGAGGGGCATGGCATAGATCAATTTATTCAATTAATCATATTGGATCTGATTCAGAAGATCATAGGGAGTTTGTTCAAAGGATTGTTTGACCTAAACGTTTCGGTCATATATGAATTTTATTTTTGTGCATTGCTTCTTCGGGCTTCTCAAATATTTTGTTCAACCAAACTGAGTGTCTGAATGCCAGATGACTGAGTTGGGTAATATATTAGTTCTCATGGAGTTAACTGTGGAAGTTAAACTTGTGTTTCATAGTGGAAGGGAACTTTTTGATGAAAGTGAACACGTCAAAGAAGGTTTCTTAGGATTCATTGGGCTTGGGGCATGAAAGTTTGGGCTATTTTGTGGTTGCTTTGGTGTCGATTTTCTGATCGGTTTGCCTATCCTAGAAATTCAGGCAGATATACAGGAGCTTTACTTTTCCAGTTATGCGTATTCTAATTGCAACCGATGTTGTAAGTTACACGTGACAATACCTGGTATATTGTTGATGCAGCTCCAAGATGAAGTCATTCATTCAGATGCAGAGAGACTAAAAATGACGCAGAGTAATGTGAAGATGGTATACTTTTACTAACTTTCTATCTTTGTGCAACATATATTTTGGAATCTGCTCTCACATGCGTATCTTTTGCAGCTTCAGAGACATTTTCAAGCTGACACGCTTCCCTGGATCCAGAGAATGAGACAGAACGAGCAAGGCCTTCAAAGGCGCCTTTTGAGGGTATATCGTCTGATTAACCAAATTGTCAGTGTCTAGCAGGAATGATCCAGGAAATGATTACATGATTTTAGTTGTTCCATCGCAAATTCAAACTACTCCACTCTCAGTCTGATGGAGGATATTTTTCTGCTGAGCATTGTTGAAGACAAACATCTATGGTTTTCTTAGTTGCCTCCATTCAGTTTTGTGTGTTTTATTTAGACATTGGAGCATGGATCGGTATTGTTAACTTTTGCTTCCTTTGGTTGCTTCTGAGTTTGTGTGGTTCTCATTTGTGTCTCTGTGTGCCTAAGGTAATGAGAATAGTGGAAGCAATGGAGAGTAAAGGATGTCGATTGCCTTTAGTAAAAGGGGAAGCTGAGTTGGCAGAGAAGCTGGCTGCAATCACTAGACAGGTTCATGTTTTGTGGCCTTCTTCTTTTGGCCGAAATGTTTCGTGCCCTTGACCCCCGGGGATTTCACCTATATCTCTTTTGGGACTTCAATTGGTTGATGTTACTTATATTTGTATGATACCAAATGCAGCTGAGAGGATCCGGAGCAGAACTTTCGAGGAGGGTCCAGAACTTGCTGACAATATCTCGAGTTCAAGCAAATGGCATTGGTGCAACTGGTTCTATATATCTCCCAGGATCAACCAAAATACATGACCAGAGCCTTGCTGACTTGCAGGAGGTTACTCTTTGTTGCCAAGTCGATTAAGTTTGTTGATATGTTCCTTTACGATTCTTATAGAGTTAGGCTTATCAAGTTATCATAACAGGAATATAGAATCCAAAATGTATACTGCGAAGGAGCCTCTTGAGTTTGCCCATTTTATCTCCTGCATTTTCAAATTTAAACACGAGATTAACATTACTACGCCTTTTTGAGACAGGTCTTACAACAACAGACTGAGGCAATTGCGAGGCTTGGGAACGTATTGAAGAGAGATATCAGGGACATGGATATCATAATGGCTGAGGACACCGAGATGGCAGGAGACACGAGCTGAAAAGCTGAAACGGCCAAGATTGTTCTACTTTTCCTAACGAATTTTGATTTGGGGTTCCATGGTTTTAAAACTCTGAAACCCAAACGTTCCGGTAGTCTCAGGATTTTTATATGCAGTTTTCTCATATCACCCAGAAGGTCTTGCTGCATCTTTTTTGTAATTATTAGTATAATCACTGAATTGGCAGGACTTTTCAGTTTTTCTTTTTACCCGGAAGCAGGTCTGGATTTGCGAGGGTTTATTATCCCCGTCACTCATCCTTGCCATATAGCTAAATCAACTGCAATGAGCTTTGGATTTCTGGTAAGAAATCACCAGAATAAGCAAGCATCCAGCCTTCAAAAACATTAATTTAACTGTAAATTCTCTGCTGCTTATGTAGTATCTGATCATTTGCCGGATGATATTCCCAATCAGACCACATATAATCTCGTAACGTCTCCTTAGGACGGGTATCTGACACCATTCTTCGGCATTTCCTCTCTCATTGCCATAATCTTCACTGGCCATGCAACCGTGTATCAGCACATCAGTAAATTTCCTCTAACCTTCAAAACATCATCGAAGAATTGGGAAGCTCGTCTGGGTTGCTATTTTGCGGTGGTGAAGGCTGTAGCAATGGTACTTTAACTTTGGCTGTAAGTTTCTGACATGATCAGCAGTACGAGCGCTGTCCAACCAGTGAATAGGCGACAACCTTTTCCATTACCCTTCGTTTGATCAAACTGTTCCCATAGAAACCCAGTCTGGTGGTAGTTGCGGACTATGTTTCTGCAACAAGCGAAAACAAGTTCATTCCCCAAGTCCTAAGAGATGTCGCTGACAAGTGAAGTCAGAAAAAACAATAAAGCGAAAATACGCACCTAATCAAGTTGCCCCTCAACTCGTCGTAAATGACTTTAGCTCTGTCTCTGTATGGTCCATCCTCTGCAAAACTCAAGAAAATATTAGGGCAAACTATTCTCGGTGATAGACAGTGAGAATGTTCGAAGGGGAAAGAGTTGTACCAGTTGAGTAGTGGTGAAGTGCAGAAAGAATTAAGTAATTCATGTTCATCCATATTGGACCCCTCCAATATGGAGGGTCATGCTCTGTATTGCGCTTCATGTACAAGGTACTGTTGCATGCAACAAAGATAGCCATTCATTACTGATACTTGCGGCTGCATACCTTACAGAGAACTAATAGTAGATGTGAATGGATCATGAAACTTTACAGTTACAGAAGGACATGCACAATCTAACCTCGTTCTGGCAAGAGACCGAAGTCCATAGTCTGTCCATAAGACGCTCTTGTTAGAGATAAGATCAAGCTGCTTTTCCAAAATCCACGAGTCCTACAGTAACCAGCAGGCATGAGAAATGCATCACCACCAAAATTTCAAAAGGGGTTGCAATGTGACATATTAAAGATACATCGGCTTATTTGGAACTGTAAAGGGGAGAAATTTGGGGAAAGAGGAAATATAACCGTTGAAGTGGGAACTCCCAAGAAACTTACAGTTGGGATCATCCTCCTTATGAATGGGAAAAGGCTGACATAACCAACATGAGGAACCAGTCTCAGCTTTGGTCTTTCCAATACTTCTCGCACAAGCTCTTGAGTTGCATGATTGCTTCCAACCAATACTTCTTTCCACCTCAAACGTACCTGGAATGGTGATAATCGTATTCAATATCAGAGTATAGATTTCAATGAAGGCACTTACTCTTTTCAGTGATGTCTAGGTGTTTTGACGCATATCACAAGAATGGAAGAGAGGAACACTGGCATGCAGGAAGGGCTTACTGAGGCTTATAACGAGAAAAGCACACAATTTTCTGCTGTTCATGACCACAGAGGTCTCAACATGCTGTTTTTCACATGACAATACAATCTGTCATCCAGTTCCCTCCACATCATTCTACTTCCTTTTTTATATGATTACCAATTATTAAACGGTCAATTCCTTCGCCCAAAGTTTGTTGGAGAGGCACGAGGTAAGCTAATTCTCCCTTAAAATGTCTTAGGAAGAAGAACCTGGGATCTAGATTTGTCGAATAATAATGGGCAATTGTCTACATATTGTCTGCAAATCCCAATAAATTCTGTCCAGTAAAAGTAGGTTCATTTCTCATTATCAGCAAATGGAACTATGGTACCTTGTTTCTCAGACTAGCGAAGTATTGTAGCTTTTATTAGCTACCAACCATATGAAATACGATGAGGATGACTCTTTACTTATAGCCAGTTATTTATGAAATGATAAAACATCTCTTGCGATGATTATGTTAGCGAATCAATTAGAGAGTAGATCAGGACAAGTGAAGAATTTTCACTCCCCTGCAGCCCATCAATCTGTACATACGTACCCCAATGTCTTCTAACCACGACATGGAAAAGGAAGATTTGATATGTGGTCAACAATCACTATTGATGGAGTGACAGTACAGTCGAAAAGGCAGGAATTTAATGTGAATGTTCTGCCGTATTACGTTACCACAGATTTCTGCGACATCACTATCGAGTACCAATTCTTTAAAGCCGATTGTCCCAATCAACTATCCAAATTGAATAAATCCCTAAATGCAACAAAGAGAAGAACTCATGCTTGCTAGTTGCCTGGGTCAGAATGAAATCGAGACATACAAACAACATACCTTTTCGGTATGATTCCCAAAGTCATAGTAAGCTCCATCTGCGGCATCAAAGTGCATCTGGGAAAATTTAACAGCATATGAAGGGGCGGTGCAAAAGTGGCTTAACAACACAAAGGTGTTTTAAATGCAAGTAAGCACATATGCACAATGACTTATTGGCCAAAAAACGAGCTGAGGACAAAAAATAGAGTGAGAAACCTCTAGCAGGTAATTGCTCATTGACGAATGCAAAGAAAGAACAGAGACTTCAGAACATTGCAACATCTTACTGAAACCAAACTACCTTAATACGAAGGATCTATCCATGGGATACCAGTGGCCAATCTTTAGTTCTGCACACCTATTTAATGTTGAATATATTCCTCATATCAATGCCTAAGCCACTTTGCGTCATCTATTCAACTGCCTTTCTGCATTACAAATGACATATCCTTCAACCTTTGTGATCCATTCTTATATATCCATTCCTCCCACTCCTTCCAGCTCAGTCAATCAACTGCTCTCCGGTTGCCCTTTCTACTAACAGCCCACAGATTGCACCTCTTCAATATTTGTCATGTATCAGATGGGTATGCTTTGACATTCCAGGGAGCATATCTAAACCAAGTTGCATTCCCCATTGTTGGAATCAGCACCGCTGATCTCAATAATCTAATCCAGGTAATAAATTAACAGGGGTGCAGCAATTAGGCTTTGTTTGCTTAGCTCCATTCAACAAGCCACTATTTATTTTTGTAGTGCTATCCATATATAGGCAGAGACATAAATAAACCATAACTAACAATAAATCCCTACATATCACCACATGAGGAAAAGTTTTGGGAGAAAAAACAATTGCAATTTACTTCAGTTTAAGCGATCATCATAAGCATCCCATTATTAACATAAAAACCATAACCACCACAAAAGCCACATTGCCAGACCCATGCCCACAATCTCTATCGACAACCTGGCAATGCCTTTTGCACCACTGCAGATACGTCCCAGATGATGGCACCAAAAAGTTATCATCTAAAAAGCCATGATCTAGAAACAAACAGCACTGCCATAATGGACACTCTGCTTGGGTTGGCAGGTCATTCTTACTGCCATCACTTGGATCATGAGTACAAAATCCATCTTAATGTTGCTTTTATGTCAAGGACTGGAAAACAAAGGTCATCACGTTAGGGTAGTGACAGAAGAGGCAAAGATAGAATGTGGTAATAAACATCATTAGCAGGAAGCAGTTTCAGCTTTGAAGACAAGAAAGACACACATCTCAACTTATAAATCTGTACAAACTGTCAGGCACTAAGATTGAATGGAATATATGGCCTTGGGCCAGAGAAAAAAGAATGCCAATGCTGCCTCCAAAAAAATCACAAGCACCAGTTCAAAAGAAATCCACAGAATATTTCATAATACTACCATCGGCTAACTGTGCAACACCAGTTGAAAAGGACATGTACATCCAAACAATTACTAAATGTTCAAAAATAACTACGGATTTTACAGTAATGATGTCTGACCTGATTAAGATAGTCAAAATCTGCAAGTAGCTTAGCTGTTGCACTGTAATCCTGCATTGTTTGACTCAGATGATCAGGAAAGGTACACGAACATTTGAATTTCCTAATAAAGGTATGCTCTTCACCTTTGTAGTTTTGTCTTCCTTTCCCAAAAGATTTCCAATTGAATGCATGCAATCAGCAGCAAGAAGTATCCAGCACCTAAGATCTAAGTGCTGTTCATCTTCGCTAGGATGTGAGGCTCGTGGATAGTCATCCAATCCTGAGGACAGTGTCTGCAGATGCAAAAGCATTGTCAAATTACAATGCTATTGTATCTCAAGAAAGTACTTAACAGTCCTACATGACAGTGAACAGTTTCTCTTAAAGGCAGAAGCAAGGTAAAATACAAGTGGGACGGCATGCATGACCATGGCACGTGTATTTATTTGAATAATCATTTTCAGAAGAATTCTAGTCCGCACATCAATTATAACTCCGGCAGCAATACACCAAGATATAACAGTGGACTCTAACCACTTTCTAAGGCATTCAAATACAAAATATAGAAGGGGAGGACCTTTGGATTGAGCTCACGGAGGGTCGTGCTATCCCGCCCATGCCAATAATAGCTTCCCTTCTCCTTCCCTACATATGTGGAATCCAAGTCAACACTAAATCAATTGCACTAGGTACCAGCACATTCAAATTTTAATTAAAGCAAAAGTCTACTGTTTATCCTTTTTTCCCTAAAAAATGCCCAAGCATGAGGGCCTAACATTTAGAAAAAAAGTGTCCCGTCAATTTCTTTCTGGATAGAAGATGACAAGAATGGAAGAAAGAAAGAATTTTCTAAACAGGAAAAGCTTGCGAAAAGGGTTTAAGCTACATATGCCTGGAAATGCAAAAAGTCTCGCACATCCTGACTGACATAATAGGCATCACTATTCCATGTATCTTGATCACAAGCGGGTATCCATAATACCTGACTGAGTCGTATTGAACCATTGAAACCAGGCATCAAGACGACCAGATGCAGATTCTAGGAAGGAAGAGATCTCGTTGCTTTCAGCAGCATTGAACTTTTTCGCTTTCATGCCATCAATTAAATCTGGAAAAGGCAGAACTCATAAGACCAAATTAAGAATCTACATACCAGAGAAGTATTTTCAAAAGGAACCCACAGAGATCACACAGACACAGACACAAACACACAGAGACGCCCCTTTTACAACTTGCAGTACACTAATGACTTCTTCATTTTGGGGGGAGGAGACTTGCCTCGTTACTTCCCACTGGGCAAAAGGTGCACAAAACCCACCTACCCACTCATCATATTTGCATTTCAAAGAATTTGCACTAAGTGGCCCTAAAATAACAGGAGCCAGTGACAGGATATGATTTTATCGCAACGAAATGACTTCCTCATGTCTGCATGAGCCTGGATAACAAAATATTATAGTAAAAAATACTGACTCAGCTGACAAAATGACGGATACTTCTTTCAAAAATTTTTCTGGTATGAAGGAGTACTAGTGATCTCTAATATGATTCAATCTGTCTGTAGACATCTATCTAGAACGCAAATGCATCTGATAAAAAACTTACCACGTAAAACCAGAAACAATGTTGGTGGATTCCCATTACTTGGATGCTGCGGAACAAATTCCTCAGGGACTTTGCTGTGATATATGGCAATATGCATTCAATTATTTCAACACAAACAACACGAAAGCCCCCCGCACAGCACACAAGTTTGATGAAGTTCTCACCTAAGAGCTTCAGCTCCCAATATCTGTTCACGGGGAATCCAACCATCAATGTTCATTAAGTCCAACCAGTGGCCAAGAATATCCAAACAAATCCGAATGTCCCAACGCCTGCATCCAAAAACTGTGTTAGTCAATCAGCTAATCGGGCAGATTACTACTTCAGTGCTAGTAGGCAGATTTTTAACTGCATGGATGAGTGCAACTGACCAGATCAGCAGCTGATGGAAACCTTCATCCCACAAAAAGCCCCTAGGAAAGAATGGGCGGCTCGGGACAGCAGAGTAAAGCTCAGCTGGCCAATAGGAGAGATAATCATTTCTTTGAAGCTGCAAGAACAAAATAACTAATATATGACTCTGCAAAATATCCTCATGGTAATCAACACACATAAATATCCTCACAAGAAGCACAGAATATACAGGGTTTTTACACAGAATGGAAAAGTAAGGGCTGATAAAGAAGATTCCTATGCATTTCAATAAGTAGTCTACATGTAACCAACATCAGACCATTCCATTCTATGGTTGATTAGTTAACAGATAAATAAAGAGAGCACGTGATCAAAAGCTTCTCCATAAATTGAGGTACCGAAACTCCTCAGTTATCATGAAATGATCGTGTGGATAATTATCCAAAATCTACAATGTCATCCCTAAATAGCCATAGCACAGAGGTTTGATGTTCAGGCATCAAAGCTTCAAGTTCAACCATGGTCAAACTTGGAGTTGACATCAATGGAACAAGAGAGCTTTTGAATTAGGCATTAGAGAGAAGACAGCTCAATATCTACTTATGTACAAAAGATATACATATCCAATAAGTAAGATGAAAAATCTACCGCAAACATAGACAATGGCATCATCAAGGTGCATTTATTTCCCACCACAGTCCCTCGTTGAAAGCCCAGCACCAGTTTGCACATGTTTTCATGTTCAAATTTAAGGACTCACATTACCGGTCCATCGTCAATCACCAATTCAACACTGGCTCCTTTGACACAAGATTTAGTTCCCTCCATTTTTTTTAGGGTTTACAGACTGTCCACATGGAGACTGTCCAAGTGGAGATGGTTTGCTTTTAACTGTACAGCCTAGGATCTTTACATTGTGCAGAATGAATAAAGATCTATAAACTCACACGGTAACTAATGAATGGATCAAGACGCGAATAGAATTACATCAACATAAGTACACCACAATCCCACTACAAGAGCTCATTCTAACTTACATTAGCAGTTGCAGGGACAGAGATTTTGGACTGGCCATAGAAGTAGCCAATGCCTCCCAACATGTTGCCAATAGCAGCCTTTCCAACTATCATGGATTCCTTATCTAGCTGAAAAGGAAATGCCATTCAACTTTAAGAGAACCAACTGGCGTATCAAATGAAACTTTAGCGGAACTTAAACAATCAAATGGCTCTTTTCCAAAATGCAAACCAACTTCTAATGCATGCCAACTTGTTTATACTTTTAAAGCTGAAAACAAGATCTCAACCCTTGATAATTAGAAAAGGCAAAATTTCATTATCATTTCAAGAAGCCACGAAGAAAGATAGAGCTTGGCGATTGCAAGACAGCCACAGATTAAACTATAAATGCCAAACCATTCATTTTGATACACTTCCCACATGTTAAGTAGATAACTAGCAGTGGGTCCTTTCCAATGCAGCGTAATGAATCAGATGGTGAACTGGTTAGGATTACGAATGACATCTTCAGTTTGGTACCTTGTCAGCCAGGTTAAAGGTCTTCTCAAATTTGTTGTTGAATTCTCTTTGCTTTTCATCCAAGTGGCTCGTCAATGATTCACCTAAATATTAAGTAGTCAAAATTGAAAGGGTAACAAAACTTTGAACAGAAACCCTTCACACCAACAGTGCTTCACTCAAGTGAGACAAACCAAAAAGTTTAGCTGCAAGTCATGCCAATTCCTCCTACTTTATTGAAGTAAATAATTTTTTATCGGCTTGAGTTGACCAACAACAACCTAAACTTGTACCAGGAGGAAATGGGGGTTGCTTTTTAGAGAACAGCGAAATCCATAAACTTAAAAAATCTGATAACCTGTATATTTGAGAAAACCTCTACCCACGAAAGCCCATTTTCCCTCAGTATCTACCAATGCATATTAGCTACCTAGCTTGGAGGAATTATTTTTGCCCTTAAATTAAATACCCAGAACACTCATTTGTGATAGAAACAACAAATTGCCAGAATGATTTGTTATAGGACCGCAATAACAGATTATATTTATATTTATAAACAAGAAAAACAGAGATTAAAGAACTTTAATAACAAAAAACCAACAACGAAAACTAGTGACCAGATCAGCCTAAATTGGATGTACCTGTAAGACTGCTGACACGTTCTTCAACCCTTGACCTTTCAGAACCAACTCCAGATACAAAAGCAATATCCATTTTAACAGGATTCCTGGCAGAAATCTTGGTAAAAAAGGACATACACCATGAGAAGCCAGATCAAAATATAATTATGGCAGAAGCATCCTCCTGCATTAGTAAGAAAATGTAATTACTTAGCAAGATCATGTTTACTATTACCATGATCACATACCTGGAAAACTAAGACATTTGAAGAATGATGGATTGAGTCAGACAATTGCAGTCTTCCATATTTTCTTGCCTAATAGAACACAATCACATAAGCAACAAAACCATAGAACATATATACATAAGTTACAATACTTAATAAAGAACATACATTTTTCTTCTGTTACTAAAAACCGACCAAAATATTCAAATAAGAAATCAATAGCCTACTTGTTCCCCAAGATTTTCTTGGACAAGATCAGATAAATTATGCATGTGAGGTGTCCTAAAACCCGAATAATGCATTTCAACTTCATCCTGCAAAAGGGACAAGTGGCTACAAATTAATATGTCAGCGAGATAGGAAGCATGACCAATATACATCAATGATAAATATAATAAATGCAGAAAGTATACAAAAATGATCCAGAAAGAAGGCACTATTTACTAGAGCAAAAGCATGGGAAAGGATTTTTTGTCAGAAAAAAAAAAGCGAGACTATGTGGCAAAGGCATGCTAAATCCTTTTAGAGTGAATGGCAACAGAACATAATATTCCACTATGGAACTTGCAGACAACAGTCTACTGAATTTACTGTGTTACACCATTACGGCAATCAAGGCATCAAGTGAACTGCACCATGTACATCATTTTAACATGGTTGTACAAGCAAATATCAAAAGGAGAGGGCGATTGTGGGCACACACAAGCAAGCAAACAGATGAAGCTGCCAACTAAAATGACTAGGTAGTCATTTTGATGCCAGTGAGTACCACAACTGAACCGGGAACTGTCATGGAAGTTCTTAGAGAAGATTACTGAGTGGATGTCTACCAATTTACTAACAGTCTCTTGTAGCACATGAAGAAAGAAGAATATGTGTCAACATGAGGCATTGTTTTACCGGCACAAATCATTCACTATTCTTGTCAACAAAAAGAGCCTCCCATAAAGAGTAAAAGCAGCAAAGATGTTAGCATCGGAACCAAATTCGGACATTACCATTGTTTTCAAATGCAGCTGCCAATCTTCAATCTCCAACCTTGTACCTGATGCCAAGAGAGTGTGATCACGATTTTTCAAGGCATCTGTGCTCATATCCAGAGTATTTCCATCTTCATCTGCCAAATAGAAAAAGAGATGCGAACTTTTCCAAATTTCTTCACCTGGAGTAGATCTGTGAATAGACATAATTTACAAATTAATGTCAACAACAAAGATTAGATGGCAGAGCAAAGAAGAATTCTCTCCGTTTGGGCCAATCAGACTATTCATCTGTGACAAGACAACATGCTGCCATTGAAAAACCAAAGATCAATGCAATTGACTTAGACTAATTTTCTTCAAGATTCAAGAGTCACACAATAATGCAGCCTTCCAAGAAATAGCTAAATCATATGCTCCACTAAAGTGATGAACGTATTAGGAAAATTTAAAGCAACAAAATTAACAAACAGAAGCTTTAGAAGACTAGGACAGGATCTGCAAATCACCGTAACCACTATTTCTACTGAGGAACTTAAGGCATTTTCAATCACTCCTCTCAAACCTTCTCCTCCATTCAATACAATGGCTTACGATACAGTATACACATGTATTATGTTTCATATGTTGATACAGAGGTATGAGAATGATAAGGTAACACGGAAAATCATTAGAAGAATGGCCTTGATTAGACAAGTGAATATAATCACCAGAGGCATTAAACCAATCCATCCAGGATGCTACACTAAGAATATTCATACATTCACAATCATCAGCATTGTACAATTGGGCATCAGAATTGTAAGTTTCATAGATGAACTATAAATAGGCATCACATGAAAACATTTCATGGTAAAACACATCAACAAAAAAATATATGCATTAAATTATGTGCATTTAATAAAGTATGCATAGAATGATAAAATTGCATGTAAATCTCAGGTGGACTTTGAGATGGTTACTTTGGGCTTTGCACTTCAATTCGCACTGCCCAGTCTCCCCCATAACCACTTCCAACTTCCTTGGATTTCAAGAAACTCGTTGCCAATACCATACCATGATCGACCAAGACCTGATGCCCAAAATCACGGCCATTATGACTGGTCCATCCATAAGAGCTCAGTCCATCACTATCTTGGCAGACATGGCGTAGGGAGTACCTTCCATCGTTTACACCAATCCACATTAAGCCAGCTAGCAGAGAACGTGGCGTTCTGCCAAAAGAACAGTTTATTATGACTAGGCTATCTTTGGCATAAAAATCAGGAATATCTCAACTGAACAGTATAAAGAAACAGCTTAACCAACTATTTCATCCTTAAAGCAGGGAAAATTCGCAAAGTACACGCGTACACGCTTCTTGTAGGAACTTACTATAAATCCACATAAAGTGTGGTAGTCCAAATCAAGACACCTCAAAATGACGGGGAAGAGCCACACAAATTTATTGATAAAACTTTCATTGTTGGAATCAAAGGAGATGCAAGGGTACATATAACAACCGAGAAAAAAATCACAAACCGCTACTCCCAGTGGCATTGTGAAATTTTCAGATGAAATATGAAAGATAGCATATAATGCTTGAAAAAAAATCATGAAAATATTTTTCGAGCTTTTGACCGCCTTATGCAAAAAGAAAATCCAGGAACAGTGCATTCATGGCTATAGCCTTCATCCAATCCTCTCTCCTTATGCAAACAGTAGCTAAGATAGTATAGGATCACCTCGCTCGAATTCCTAGATAAATATGAGGCCTGTATGTGCCCCAGTACAAGCACTCTCTGTGCTCCCCTTGAAACTGCCAAAACCAAAACCATCGGAGTTTCAAAAACTAGAATCAGAAGCGCGCATCCACAACACGTTCACTCGGCAGGCCCGGCTACTATATACACAAAAGCATATCGATCAAAATCGTACTAACCTGCGGAAGGTCCATGATCTTCGGAGCTGGGAACGGCGTCACGACCCTCGGCCGCTTCGCTTCGTCGGCCGGCTTAACCAGGTGGTTGACCATGAAAAATATAATCAGAAACGCGACGGCGCTGACGCCGAGCGCGGACTTGAGGTTGACGTTGAGGATTCTGATGAAACCGTCGCTTTTGCTTCGATCCCTGGGGCGCCTCGGGTGAGGCCTCGCGCTCTGCGAAGGATCGCCGTCGCCGGAATCAGCTCCGGACTTGGTCCTGCTCCGGGCAGTTCTTCGTCCTCCTCCGGTCATGATTGAATTGACGGAGCTGCCGATTCACAGATCGCCTCCAAGATTGATCAATGAGAGCGAGCCATTGAGCGATCGAGGCTCGGCAGAGACTTGTAGCGGAGCGAGAGACGACGATGCGTGACGGATTTAGAGGTTCGGCTCGTGAGCTTCGTCCTCAGTCAAGTCAATATGAGACTGGCCTGCCATAGTCAGTCTGGAACTTGGAACTCCACACGGAGAGAGAGCAGCAGAGCGGCAAAGCCATGGCAGGTGCACCGGCGAAGTGGCAAATGGGCCATGCTTATGAAAGGAAGGCCCAAAGAGATCCAGATTACATTGGGCCCAGGCCCAAATATTGACACGGCCCTTATGACTGTGTATGGATAGCCCGGCCCGGACTCGAAGGAGGTCCGCATCAGCCCGTCACCTGAATCCCATCCATTTGCTTTCTTCTATTTCGTGCACTACTGAAGGCAGGTTCGGTGAAACTTTCGCGTGGCGTATAAGATAAGGTGCAGTACAAAGTGGAATCAAATCCTTGTACGGAACCCCTCAATAGTCAAAGATTGTGGAACATTATTCATCATCGTACGTGGAAATTTGCCAGAAAGCAGGTCAATGAGAACCTCCTTGTCTCTGATCGGGTCATTTGATCGGAATTTCCTGCACATTCGGAAAGCAAGCGTCCCCATTCGGAAAGCAAGCGTCGTGTCCGACAATCTGTCACGGGAGGTGACCAACTGTGTGCTTTTTTACTTAATTAATTGAAAAAATTCGGTGTGCGATAAAGTGCTTAATTCGAGCAACGATGTGGTTCGTGTTCGTATAATATTATAAGAGGCTATGCTTGTGTTATCAATCCCGCGTGGACCATGCGCGACTATTTGATGCACCGAGTGAAAAGTGACTGGAATTTCTGCGTTCCAAGTGCTAACTGCTAACCTGGTCTGACTAGGAAGATCATTCGAAATTAATGGAAGAGATTATTAAAATGGTAAAGTAATTTACAGACCTTACTAGTCTAGTCTCTTTCATGGAAAATACTGCCAAGACCAATACGCGTCAAGATTTTATTTCGGGGTTACGCATAGATGTCCCTAAACATGCGTTAAGCGTTGTTAGATTTTGTTAGAGTGAAGATGGTGACCGTGAAAGCTTTCTTTCTACTTCTTCCGCTTCTTTCTCTCCCCTTGCTTTCACAGCTTCATCCTCTTGAAGCCAATGGAATAAGCTCCAACGCCACCGGTTGCCCTGTGAAGGAAAGACGAGCCCTCTTGAAACTCAAAGCTGGTCTCAAAGACCCTTCCGGCTGGCTCTCTTCCTGGACAGGCCAAGATTGCTGCCAATGGATTGGAGTGAGCTGTGACAAGGACACAGGTCGTGTTGTGAAGCTGGATCTCAGAAGCCCTGACTTTTGTGCCATGGTAGATGATGATGATGATGTATCTGCATTGGAAGATTACACGCCAATGTGTCTGCGCGGCCAAGTAAGTCCTTCCTTGCTTGATTTGAAGTACTTGACTTACTTGGATCTGAGCCACAACAATTTCCAAGGCAACCCCATTCCCAGTTTCATAGGCTCTCTCAAGAGGTTGACCTATCTTAATTTCTCCCAAGCATCATTTGGTGGATTAGTCCCTCCCCAGTTAGGGAATCTCTCGAACTTGCATTATCTTGACCTCACTGTTGACACTTATTCCAGTCAAGAGCTCCGAGTTTCGGATTTAAATTGGCTTTCTAGTCTCTCTTCTTTGAACTACCTTAACTTGGAAGGTGTCAATCTCCGGAAGGGATCTCCTCATTGGCCGGAGAAGGTCAACATGCTTCCTTCTCTAATGGAGTTGCACTTGGCGGGATGTCAGCTTTCTGAGTTCCCTGAATCTCTATCATTTGTGAACTTCACATCGCTTTCGGTTCTTGATCTCTCTTTTAACAACTTCAACTCCACAATGCCTCGGTGGGTTTTCAACGTCGCAACTCTTCTTGAGCTTACACTCACTGGTTCTGAACTCAAGGGCTCCATTCCCGCTGTTCCAGAGGGTGTGCTGTGCAAACTGCACAAGATAGACTTGTCCTTTAATAACTTGACAGGAAACATAAGAGAGCTTGAAGTGGGCTTGTCTGGATGCAAGAATAGCAGCTTAGAGAAGCTAGATTTGAGTGCCAACAAGTTCAACGGTCCGTTGCCTGACTCTTTGGGATTGCATAGATATTTAAGAGTTCTTCGACTCTCCGATAATTCCTTCTGTGGACCAATCCCGAGTTCTCTAGGAAATCTGTCACGATTGGTTGAGCTGAACTTGTCCTTCAACAATATGAATGGTACCATACCAGAGAGCATAGGACAACTGTCGAAGCTGACCACTTTGGGCCTATATTCGAATTCTTGGGAAGGTCTTGTTACGGAAAGTCATCTCCGGAATCTAAAAGAGTTGGAAAACCTCGAACTATCATCTTATCGGGCTAGTTCACTGAAGTTCAGATCCACCCGTGGCTGGGTTCCCACTTTCAATCTAAGTTCCATCATGATTAAGAATTGCCAGTTGGGTCCGGAACTTCCCAAATGGCTGAAGAATCAGAAGAAACTGTCGAGCATGACCCTTTCAGGAGCTGCGATTTCGGGCACAGCGCCCGATTGGCTGTGGGAACTGTCTCAACAGCTTTGGAAATTAGATCTTTCCGAAAATCGAATAGTGGGGAAGCTTCCCAGATTCTTAGATTTCGGCTCTCAAGCTATAGTCAACTTAGCTTCCAACCGGTTGGAGGGTTCATTTCCACTCTGGTCGAATGTGAATCAGCTCTCTTTGAGGAACAACTTGCTTTCAGGACCTGTCCCAGCAAATGTTGACCGCCACATGTCGGCCTTGAAGTACCTGGATGTGTCGAACAACTCACTCACCGGGGACCTACCTTCTTCAGTGAGCAGGCTGAAGAATCTGGTTTATCTTGATTTATCGAGCAATGCTCTCTCTGGAGATATTTACGCCGGGTGGACCGTTATGCCGAAACTGAAGATCTTGGATCTTTCCAAGAACAATTTCTCCGGTCACATCCCCTGCCAAATGTGCTCGTTACTACCTTCCCTTGAATGGCTAAAGCTGAGCACCAACAGTATTTCTGGAGAGTTACCCTCTTGCTCATTAAACTGCAGTCGCCTGTACACACTCGATCTAGGGAATAACAGACTTCACGGGATAATACCGCAGTGGACTGAAGAAAGCCTCAATTCCTTATCGGAATTGATCCTCCGGTCCAATAGTTTCAGCGGAAGAATTCCTGAACAACTGTGCAACTCTCTGAATCTGCATGTCTTGGACCTCGCCGATAACGACTTGTTCGGATCAATTCCCAGATGTCTCGGCAATATGGCAGGGATGAAATCTTTAGAGCCTTACTATGAGTTACCCCCGGAATTCCGTAGTTTTTACTCTGGAAGCATCGAGTTAAACATGAAGGGAAGGTCAATGGAGTATAACGAATTGATTCCGCTGGTGAACATGATAGACCTTTCGATCAATAACCTCTCAGGGGAAATTCCTCCAGAGATATCAAATCTCTCCACCTTGAAGGCACTGATCTTGTCGAACAACCAACTGACGGGAAGCATACCAAGCAACATATCAGGGTTGAAACAGTTGGAAACTCTCGACCTCTCATGCAACCGCCTTTCGGGCCAGATTCCTCCCGGCATGTCTTCCATGACATTTTTGAACAGTTTGAACTTGTCATACAACAACTTGGACGGAGAAATTCCCAGAGGCAACCAGTTCCCAACATTCAATCCATCCAGCTTTGAGGGAAATCCAGGCCTCTGTGGGCTTCCATTGTCACAAGGTTGCTCGACTCCGACGGGCCAGGACGTACAAGATCGCGAGGGCGAAGACAAAGGAAATGAGGAAGGTGGTCATGGAGAAGTATGGTTCTACGTAAGCATCGCACTAGGATTTCTGGTGGGATTCTGGTCTGTTTGCGGCACACTGGTGATAAAACAGTCCTGGAGACAAGCTTATTTTAGATTCATTGATAAGATGAAGGACAAGCTCTATTTGGTCGTCCAACTGAACACAGCTCGTTTGCGGAGGAAGTTGGAAAACAGGACCTGATGTTTTCCCTGGGAAGAGACGAGGAAGATACTTCATTTGAGTCAAGTCATGCTTATATTAATGGATACGGTCGTTATAAGCTTCGGCTTATAGTATTAGCTTCTGTAAAACCCCTGCCCTTTGCCCCTATCCTCCAATACGCAACATAGAGTAAATCGTTCTCTTGCAATATAGATATTTGCCCATTATCTATCAGTATGGATGAGGTCTTCAGGCCAGTTGCAGATTTTACACATTTGCACTCGAACTCCAGCTGCAACCGAATCCAGCATATCCTCCACAAAATTTTCGACCTCATGCAGTGACCTAGAGGTAGAAACTACAGATACGAAATATTCTAGCAAACTGTATGCAGCCTAAACTGTCCATCTTTGGCCTTAAAGGGAAGATGTGCTAGCGATAACAGAATCTCTCCTTAATTCTGATTGCTGTCCGAGGCATCCGCTCCAACACCCAAATGTGCTCGACGGCGCCGACCTGAGCATGTATTTGAGGTTAACGTTGAGGATTCTGATGAACCGTCACTTTTGCTTTGTTGTCTCGCAGGACTAGAAGGTAGTACAGAACTATGCGAGTAGGTTAGTTTGACAGATCATATGAATTGGTTCGATTATATTGAGTCTCGTGTGCATTTTATTGATAGTGAGGAACCTCATAGAAAAATAATCTACAAGAGTTAAGAAAAAAGGTCATCTTTTAACGGTAACCATTTTTCTTTAATCGGAGCATCTAACACGACTTTTAAGTTTCATGTAGCTCCAATGTTATCGACATTGTCTCGCATTACGGCTTTTGGAATCGAGAAGCGACAGTTGAACTAGAGAGGAAGTCGGTATGCATGCGCATTGTGATTGCAAGAGCTAGTTTTGTTAACCTGATCATCCGCTGACCGAGGTTATAAATTGACTTTAGAAGAAGATGGTACACCTTGATCCTGGCCATTTAACCCTCGTGATAAAAGATGATTCTATATCTCCTCAAAATCATGGAGCAGCGAAGCCGGTGAAAGAGGAATTGAAGACAGGAAAGAAGTGATTAGTGCACTGGGTGTGTTTGTTTTGTAGATAACAAATGATTTGAAAAATATTTTCTTAAAAATTATCGTTTGTGTTATTTAAAATAATTAATTAAAGAAAGTTTTTTGCATTATCGATAATATTTTTGTGTTTAAATATTTTCATAAACGGTAAAAATATTTTTTATTAATTTATTTTTAAAAGCGACATAAATAATCATTTTAAAGAAAATATTTTTTAGATCGTTCACTACGGAGCTTTAATTTTCATATATTCAATGATCAAAATTATTCTATTCGTGCATTACCGAAGGCAGCTTCCTCGAAACTTTCGCGTGGCGATTAAAGTAAAATATGCCGTGCGAAGTAGCATCCAGTCCTTGTACGAGATCCCCCAATAGTCAAAGATTGCGGGATATCCTTCTAATATAATACGTGGAAATATCGCAGAAACCAGGGCTCTGAATCTGATCAAGTTATTTGACTAGAATCTCTGGCAACATGCGTCCCTACGCAATCAGATAAAGACAAATCTATCACGAGAGAGGTGACCGACGGTGTACTTTCTTGACCTTGTTAATGAAAAGAAATCAACTGAATAATCAAGCATTTGATTTGAATACGAAATGATTCATGTTCATATGATACTATTGAAAGCTCTGCGGGTCTTACTCAATGCGTATGGACGAGACTGCTGCACATTAACTAATGAGTTAGAGCCGATAAGTTCAAAACTCATGTAATTGGTTAAAAAGAAAAGAAAAGACTGGAATTTCTGCCTCAAGTGCTAACTGCTAACCTGGTTTGACCAGGAATATCATTAGAAATTAATGGAAGAGATTACTAAAATGGTTTAAGTAATGTACATCCCTGACTAGTCTAGTCTCTTGCATGGAAAATACTCCAAAGACCAATGAGCGTAACGATTTCGTTTCTGGGTTACACATAAGAGTCCCTACACAGGCGTTATCGTTGTCAGATTTTGTTGAGTGAAGATGGTCGACGTGAAAGCTGTCTTTCTACTTCTTCCACTTCTGTCTCTTCCCTTGTTTTCACAGCTTCATGCTCTTGAAGCCATTGGAATAAGCTCCAACCCCACCAATTGCCCTGTGAAGGAAAGGCAAGCCCTATTGAGACTCAAGGTCAGTCTCAAAGACCCTTCAAACCGTCTCTCTTCCTGGACAGGCCAAGATTGCTGCGAATGGGTCGGTGTGAGCTGTGACAACCACACGGGTCGTGTGGTGAAGTTGGATCTCAGAAGCCCTGGCATATGTGACATGTTGGATGATGCTGAATCTGTACCAGAAGGTTACAGGCCAACGTGTCTGAGCGGTAACGTGAGTCCTTCCTTGCTTGATTTGAAGTACTTGACTTACTTGGATCTGAGCCACAACAATTTCCAAGGCAATCCCATTCCCAGTTTCATAGGCTCTCTCAAGAGGTTGACCTATCTTGATCTCTCCCAGGCATCATTTGGTGGATTACTCCCTCCCCAATTAGGGAATCTCTCAAACTTGCACTATCTTGACCTCGCTGTTGACCCATATTCCAGTCAAGATTTCCGGGTTTCGGATTTAAATTGGCTTTCCAGTCTCTCTTCTTTGAATTACCTTGACTTGGGAGGTGTCAATCTCCGGAAGGGATCTGCTCATTGGCCGGAGAAGGTCAACATGCTTCCGTCTCTAATGGAGTTGCACTTGGCGGGATGTCAGCTTTCTGAGTTCCCTGAATCTCTATCATTTGTGAACTTCACATCGCTTTCGGTTCTTGATCTCTCTTTTAACAACTTCAACTCCACAATGCCTCGGTGGGTTTTCAACGTCGCAACTCTTCTTGAGCTTACACTCACTGGTTCTGAACTCAAGGGCTCCATTCCCGCTGTTCCAGAGGGTGTGCTGTGCAAACTGCACAAGATAGACTTGTCCTTTAACCACTTGACAGGAAACATAAGAGAGCTTGAAGTGGGCTTGTCTGGATGCAAGAATAGCAGCTTAGAGAAGCTAGATTTGAGTGCCAACAAGTTCAACGGTCCGTTGCCTGACTCTTTGGGATTGCATAGATATTTAAGAGTTCTTCGACTCTCCGATAATTCCTTCTGGGGACCAATCCCGAGTTCTCTAGGAAATCTGTCACGATTGGTTGAGCTGAACTTGTCCTTCAACAGTATGAATGGTAACATACCAGAGAGCATAGGACAACTGTCGAAGCTGACCACTTTGGGCCTATATTCGAATTCTTGGGGAGGTCTTGTTACGGAAAGTCATCTCCGGAATCTAAAAGAGTTGGAAAACCTCGAACTATCATCTTATCGGGCTAGTTCACTGAAGTTCAGATCCACCCGTGGCTGGGTTCCCACTTTCAATCTAAGTTCCATCTTGATTAAGAATTGCCAGTTGGGTCCGGAACTTCCCAAATGGCTGAAGAATCAGAAGAAACTGTCAAGCATGACCCTTTCAGGAGCTGCGATTTCGGGCACAGCGCCCGATTGGCTGTGGGAACTGTCTCAACAGCTTTGGACATTAGATCTTTCCGAAAATCGAATAGTGGGGAAGCTTCCCAGATTCTTAGATTTCGGCTCTCAAGCTATAGTCAACTTAGCTTCCAACCGGTTGGAGGGTTCATTTCCACTCTGGTCGAATGTGAATCAGCTCTCTTTGAGGAACAACTTGCTTTCAGGACCTGTCCCAGCAAATGTTGACCGCCACATGTCGGCCTTGAAGTACCTGGATGTGTCGAACAACTCACTCACCGGGGACCTACCTTCTTCAGTGAGCAGGCTGAAGAATCTGGTTTATCTTGATTTATCGAGCAATGCTCTCTCTGGAGATATTTACGCCGGGTGGACCGTTATGCCGAAACTGAAGATCTTGCATCTTTCCAAGAACAATTTCTCCGGTCACATCCCCTGCCAAATGTGCTCGTTACTACCTTCCCTTGAATGGCTAAAGCTGAGCACCAACAGTATTTCTGGAGAGTTACCCTCTTGCTCATTAAACTGCAGTCGCCTGTACACACTCGATCTAGGGAAAAACAGACTTCACGGGATAATACCGCAGTGGACTGAAGAAAGCCTCAATTCCTTATCGGAATTGATCCTCCGGTCCAATAGTTTCAGCGGAAGAATTCCTGAACAACTGTGCAACTCTCTGAATCTGCATGTCTTGGACCTCGCCGATAACGACTTGTTCGGATCAATTCCCAGATGTCTCGGCAATATGGCAGGGATGAAATCTTTAGAGCCTTACTATGAGTTACCCCCGGAATTCCGTAGTTTTTACTCTGGAAGCATCGAGTTAAACATGAAGGGAAGGTCAATGGAGTATAACGAATTGATTCCGCTGGTGAACATGATAGACCTTTCGATCAATAACCTCTCAGGGGAAATTCCTCCAGAGATATCAAATCTCTCCACCTTGAAGGCCCTGATCTTGTCGAACAACCAACTGACGGGAAGCATACCAGGCAACATATCAGGGTTGAAACAGCTGGAAACTCTCGACCTCTCATTCAACCGCCTTTCAGGCCAGATTCCTCCCGGCATGTCTTCCTTGACGTCATTGAGTAGTTTGGACTTGTCGTACAACAACTTGGATGGAACAATTCCTCGACACGGCCAGTTGCAAACATTCGAAACACACAGCTTTGAGGGAAATCCAGGCCTCTGCACGTTTCCATTGTCGCGAGATTGCTCGATTCCGACAGGGTGGGACAGACAAAATGACGACAGCAAAGATGAAGGAAATAAGATAGATGATCAAATATGGTTCTGCATAAGCATCATACTAGGATTTGTGGTGGGATTCTGGTCTGTTTGCGGCACACTGGTGATGAAAACGTCCTGGAGACAAGCTTATTTCAGTTTCATTGATAAAATGAAGGACAAGCTCTATTTGGTCATCCAACTGAACACAGCTCGTTTGCGGAGGAATTTGGAGAACAGAACCTGATGTTTTACTGAGAAGAGACGAGCAAGATACTTCATTTGTGTCAAGTTCTGCTTATATTAATGAATATGGTCGTTATAAGCTTCGGCTTATAGTATTAGCTTCTGTAAAACCCCTGCCCTTTGCCCCTATCCTACAGCACACAACATAGAGTAAATCATTTTCTTTCAATGTAGAGATTCGCTAGATTGACCCAACACCTATTTCCGGGACGGAAAGGCCTCCACGGTGAATAGCAACCCATTATCCATCAGCCACGTATGGCTGAGGTCTTCAGGCTAACATTTGCACTCGAACTCCAGCTGCGACCGAATCTAGCATTTCCTCCACAAAATTTCGACCTCATGCAGTGACCTACAGGTAGAAACTACAATTAAGAAATATTCTAGCAACCTAAATGCAGCCAAAAATAGTTTATCTTCGGCTTTAAAGGGAATATCTGCTACTGCGAAAAGAATGTCCCCTCATTCTGGTTACTGTCCAGGATATCCACTCCAACAATAAAATTACATGGGTAATACCTCACAGGCTTATACACAAGCTTGCCTTGTGATATAAGACTTATGTGCAGTAAAGAGGCGTGTAATGCATAGTTACCATCTGATACCAGCAAATTCTAAGAAATGATACTATGGGAAATTCCAGGAGCCATCACTCAAAAAATGCACAGGAGTTTGCCAAGTAGTTACACACCGAGTATCCCTATAGCAGTATGCCTTAAAAGTCTAAAAGACTAGACACTTGGAAGCTTTTTACAGTTAACTCGATCATAGCAATGCTATGCCAGTGTGCTATCGACCTGTTGAGGCTTCGGGGTGCTTCCACCTCCATAGCTGGGGCTCATCCTCTTCTTCCTCTCACCAAAACTCAGGTTTCGTACCAAATTCGGCAGGCAGCACTGGGAAGATGGTCCGGATTTCACCTTCACTGTTTTCGAAGAACGGTTTGGGGTTGCCTCGCTGCTGTAGGCAGAGTTCCTCGCAAGACTGAATGGGCTTTTCACTGGGGACTCGGTAGGGAATGTGGTATCACTTGACTTGGCATTCAACCTTACCTGCAAACTCTGATCTTCATGAACAGCATCTGCATTAAAACTTTCCTGGAAAAGCTCAAAGAGCAGCTTCTTCGGTTCAGTCGGCGGGGGCGGCACGGAATTAAGCGCTCCATCCACCTGAAGAGATTTATTCACCGGCACATTTCCAAAAGAGCTTCTGGGGTGGATCGGAGTGTTGCCACGAGACGGGGTTCCATCTACACAAGTAAAATGTATTCAGGTCACAAAAGTTATAACCCTTCTATCCGCAACAAACACATCGACATTGCATGAATCAGCTGTAAGCGCGAGCGGTCACAGGATATAAGATTACCATCGCAGACGCTGAAATAATCTTCACAGTCAGATTCCCACCAGCCTTGAGATTCAAAGAACATCTCCTCCTTGGTACCTACGTCGGACACTTTACGGTTTAAGCAATCAAGCTTCAATGGCCAGCCAACAACAGCATAGAATAAAGTATCAAGAACCCAAAATCACCCTGGAACTATATTGCAATTCTCGATCCAACTGCATTTTAGTACGGAGCAAAGAATCTAAATTACATCTGAACATAACCAATTGAGAAAGCCGTCGGTTACAAAAAGCACAATACATACTCAACTACGAAAGGGGAGAAGCCAAAATGTGGCAAGTTGGCAACGTTGGTTAAGTATTTGGAAAAACAGACACTAGCCCCACACCACACACATAAACCTCAAAATTTGTACCCACAGAGGAATTGGCTGCTTCTATCAAATCTCACTGTACAGACAGTCGCAGAAAAGCAAAACAGGAAAAAGGAAGATCATGCAAAGTCGAAACAAGTCATAAAGGGTACGATCTGATCATGAACACGAGTGGAAAAACGAAAAAGCTCGTACAACCATACCGAGCTCGCGGAAGCTCGTCACAGGCGTGGGTTGCGGCTTCGGACCGGCTTCGCCCACCGAATTCCGGGCTTCGGCGCCCGCTTCCTGAACCGGGACGCCGTCGGTCTTGGGGGCCACGGACAGATCGAGCTTCATGGCGGCGGGGTTCTGATTCCTGGGAACAGTGACGCAATTACCCATGACGGGTCTGTCTGGCTCTGGCTCTGGCTCTGTCTCTGGCTCTGTTTATCTTCCCCCTGATACCACCTCCATTGCAGCAGGAAAGCTCAAGGGCCCGAAGTTCAGCCTATCTTTCTGAAGAGACAGCTATGGAGAGAGAGAAAATGGAAGGGATGATTTGGGATTTTTCTTTTTTTTTCTTTTCTTGGGGGGGGGCAATGATTCGATGGTTTTGGCTTTATGCTTGAAGGAGGTAAAAGCCACTGCCCACTCGAACTCAACAGAAGGTCTGGCGGAGGGGAAGAAGATGATCGGTCTTGAAAGCGAAGTAATGTGCTATGGGCAGGGCCTGCCGTGGTCCACAGCCACTTTGAATAATGTTCCACAAAAATGCATTGCTAAAAGAAGCATGTGAATTTCGACCCCGACATAAAAAGTTAGTGTGTGAACTAATCACGCCACGTCAATTATTTTCCTGAAAAGTACGTATACTTTAGCGGCTACATCTGACCATAATCATTATTAGATGGGATATTTCCAAAATCTTGAAATTACTCAAGGTCCTTGAAATAGGCGATCTTGCGCTTAAAACATGACGAAGGGGAAATGCGCACGTCGCGACATGTCATGATAACTACATATGGGAATTCACAGCTCTTCTAGTGTGTGTCTGTCTGGTTAGCAAGTGCGAATGCGCACTCGAAATGACACGAAGAAATAACATGAACGTGTCAATCTAGAGTTAAACTTTGAGCCTCGAGAAAACGGGACGAGCGGCTACGTTACGGTATGAAATGAGTAAGCTTAGCTTATACCAAGATAGAGAGATAATATGAGGTTCATGTGCTCTTTATATGCATACGAGTTGAACTTTCTAATACGGTACCAAAGTCAGCTTTAGATCCTTTCGCATGTGCGTCTACTCTATTAGTCAAATTTCATGTGCCACATTCCTATTTCGATTTGCTCGCGAGAGCCCGTATTCATACTGTCGATTTTGCAATTATTATCCAGGCGTTAACTTTAATTTTTTCTCGTATAAAATCGATCTTAGGTTACGACGAATCGATGCAACCGGTGCGGGGCGAGTGAGACCAAAGTCCTCCTGTCATTCTTCTTTGTCATTGTCCGAAAAATGACAGGAAAAGATAAAAGAGGTCTTCTGTTCTCGTCGGTCGTTTCCGCCATTGTCTCTACTTGGAGACCGTACTTGGCGTCGGCATAGACAAATATTATACGGAAGTGGGCTGCGCGCAGTGGCGGCGAAATCTTTTTGATTGGCGTTTTCTTCCCGCCTTCCTCTCGGCCCTCCTCGAGAAAAGGCAAAAAAAAAAAAAAAAGGGCCAGAGAGAGAGAAACATCGAAATTTAGGTAAATAAAGAATTAGATCATGTCCATCTCCGAGTAGAAAGAAGATGACGCATCCACATCTGTTGGTTGTGCTGGCCTATAATCAGAAGCACATTGAATGCAATGCTGATTCCCGGTTCGTGTAGATGTAGGGTTGGTTTGCTTGTATCCTAGTAAAAGCGAAAGGTCGACCCTTTTCGCCTTTTCGTTAAAACATTCATTGTCACTTGGATTTCGAAAAAGTTACTGGAGGAATAGCTTATAACTCGCAAATTCGCATGTCGTCCTTTTGGGTACCGTGAAAGTTCCGAGAGTTTCGAATTCACGAAAAAAAAAAAGACACAAACAAAGTAGCGAGTCGTGAGATTTGGATTTTGAACAGAAAACAAAAAGTAAGAGTCACTCACTCAAAATAAATTTCGTGACGTATGATATGATTACAATTCTGGATTTTGCCGTTAGGTGTTTTTTTTAATTTATTTTTCGCATCGGTCTCAAAAAGCCACGCACGCACGTATTGTGTGCAAATAATCTTTCGATATTTCAAGCGAATGGGTGTCTGCAATATTCCGTAAACGCATCATATTTATCAACTACTATCTCATGAGAATCGTTTCATTTCTCAATAAAATATATTAGCTTAGAATTAAAACCTTACTTTTATGATTATCTCAAAGAAGTGTGGAAGCTCCTAAAGTCAAAATTAATACGAGTGGGCGCACCAAATCGAGCGTTCTCATTTAATGCGGATTTTTCGCCTTTCTCTCTTCGAGTCGCAAAACGAACAGGGACAGCGAGAGCCAGACCAATCGGGATCGACCCTGGACTTGCACTGTCAGTCTTTTTCTTCACTTCTCCAGCCGTCTGCCCCCCCCGTCTCTATCTCGCATTCATTCCCTGAACTATTCCTCCCATTATCCACCGATATAACTCAACAAAAATAAAACAAAAAAATATATAAAAGACATAGATAGGAGGAACTGAAGACGGGAGGCTTTGAATTTGATGTCAGATTGTGACCGGGGGCTTACTAATTGCCTTTTTTATAAAGTTAAATTATAAAAAAATTTGAATATATATTGAATAAACAATCATGTAATTATCTCTTCATATTATTCACTGGATGAATATATATATATAATTTATATAATATCTGCTCCGTTCACTCAGTTTCATGACGCAATGAAAACTAGCATAGTACGTAATTTTTTTTTTTGATAGAAGCATAGTGCACAATTATCATGGCCTCCGTATTGAAAAGGGCACGCCGCTCATAAATCCGAGCCAACGAACTTTGACATACTATAAATGATTACATAAATAAGACAGAGTTGAACCTTTATAATAGACAATCACACATCCGTTTATATGATATAATTTAGACTAATTTCTTTCTACCCGAATTGTGCACGATCCGTAAATTCTGTTAAAAAGGTCGCTGATCTGAACAACATTCGATAATCAATACTTTTGTTACTCGCGTTAGTCATTTGCATTGCTCAGACCACCACCGGTCGCAACATTGCCACCCGTGCCACGGTGTCCCCTTCACCAGTCACCATCATCAGCATCGCCAAGTAACCCCATAAAACCAGACCACCATCAGGCAACTTCCATGAAGTTTCTTGGACATGAACCTGGGAGCGATGCAACTTATGGACGATCCCTTGGAATTGACTTCTTTCTGGTTTAAGTAATCTCAGGAGCACAAGGCGTGCTTTCCAAATTCTGATTTTGTAATGCGATGTGTCAAATGTTGGATAGATATTATAAGTATATTATCCTCTCGTCTTATAAATCAATTAGTAGATCGACTTTATATCATTGTTGTTATTCTTATGGCTTGAGTCGGGACAACGAGATGGTAACATCACCATCTTGGTCTAACAAGAAAAGTTAAAAGATGGAAAGCTAAGTCTGGAGGCGTGCAAAAGATCATAGGCAGAAGCTAATCTACTTGGGCCAAGGAATCCTCATGCTATGAAGCTATCCTTGGTAATTGTTTTCATTCGTGGTTTAATCAAAAACCAAAAAGAGAAGGGTCTAATGCACTGCTTTGCCTGTCGTACGAGACAAACGGTGCATCAGAAATGACAATCTTTCTTCGTATAGGTTTTTGATGAGTGACCTAGAGAGCACCTGTTAACCAAATTCAAAAAAAAAGGAGGAGATTTTGATAAATGTGATCACTCATTCTACTGAATTATATATATTATATTTCAATAGAAAACATGATTCACTGTATGCCGCGCTTAAAATTATATACTCCACGTGTTTTCAAGGTTTTAATTCTCAATTTTCATCAAATCATTGAAATACATTTTTCTCCTCGATAGAAAATTTCTTTATACTTATCGAAGGGAACAATGGTTGTAGAACTAGTCATGGGTGGCTCGTGGAGATTGGAACGACAAGTCAGACCCTTCAAGAGTGCTATTTTTCGTGTCAAAAGTAAACACCAAGGATGAATTTCATTCACATAGATGTTGTTTTACTGAATAACATGAAATATCCAAATCTCCGGCTCAACTAATCTGAAAAAAAAAATTCATGTAAATTGTCATGTCCAGAGATATTTTTGTGACTCTAAACCTATTACACTTTTACTAATTCAAAGTCACACAATTCCATTTGAAACGAAAGGTTAGGATTGATTACTAGTTGAGTCCTAAACCTATTGCACTTTTGCACTGGTCACACAATTTTTTTTTGCCAATTCAGAGTCACACAATTCCATGTAAATTGCCATGTCCACGGATATCCACCTCGCTCGTATAAATTCACTCAATTGCTACAAGGTTGCTCAATTTGGGATACTTGTGCGACTCTGAACAAAGGATCTATCCCATCTAAAACAAAGCCTCAGTTGTTCGGCCCATTCCTTTGGTCGAGGCTCTGCGTATAGGGCAACATGCTTCTAGTTTTATAACAATCTGGTAACTCGCCAGAAGAAAAGAGACCCACATTAAAATGTTGCACGTGAATTCACGAAAAACTGAAGACGACGGTTGTGCCTATCGGTTGTGTTCTGCGACATTCCTAGCGCCACTCACTTTGTCGCAGCCCCCAACATGCCTCGGAAAAACATGTCCGCTTGCAGTTAAATCATGCATCTTGCATGCGCCATTCACATTGCTTTCGAATTCAACAAAGACTTCGTCTATATCTACCGCGCCTAACTATGCAACCTTTCATCATCTCACTCAACTAAATTCAATTCGGTCCAAGCAATCTTCGATTCTCATAGCAAATTTGCAAAGGGACCAACGTCCTCCGGTTGTTACCTATAATAGAAAATCATGGACCTTTAACTAGATATACCATCGATGAAAAAAGGTGATTTCGACCAAAGGTGCTGCATCAGCTGCTTCATATACGCCCTTAATTCGATACGGCCTCCATTAATAATGTTTCTCCAGGGATCCTATCCACAAAGAAATGACCACTTCTGGTAAGATGTACATTCACATTGAACTAACTTCAATGAGCCATGATATGGATCATGTTTTTCCAATTGGAGGGGATTCTAATGCTTTTGTCACAGGCTATGGCAAATGGTTTGCCTTGCTTTTTACCCTACGGTTCACGTTACTGCCAAGACGTAAATTATTCGCCAACAAAGTTCTAACCTAATATCGACTCTGTCCTGCGAATTAGTTTCATCGGGTCTTCATTATTTTTTTTAAAATTTCTCCCCTCACCCAATTTCCTCCCATCTTTATCGTCCTGTTCCCCGTAGCAATCCTCACACGATAAACTGCAAAAACCCACTACAAGCTTTATCATTTGTTTGGCTAGTGATCTTAAGGTCTTTCCTGCGGTTATCCCTCGTAAATTTGGGCAACCTTCATTGGATATTCTTTATTCTTACAATTAGACAAAACAAAAAACATAAGAAGACAAAAAAATCACCATTTCCTTACAGACGAGCAATAACATAGACACCATTCGAGATCATTTTCAACGTGCCTTACCTGTGGATTAGCTTCTCAGGCATCTGACTTAAAAAATTTGACGTGATGCCTCCAGGGTGAGCAATGGCCCTCGACGGCAAGCTGCTGATTTTGTCTTGTACTCGTAGTTCTCTATATTGATATCATAGGGATCATAAAATAACGTTTCCTCTATCTTTACACACCAAACAATCGAGAATACGAAGAATTGGCCGAATGAAGAAAAGCGAGAATAAGAACAGAGCTAGAGAAGACAAGAATGCTCTCGTCCCAAACCCATATGCCAAACAAAGATGGCCGAAGTTTCCGTAGATAGGAAACCTTCAAAAGCAGAGATACAAAATAGGGGATGGAGGACAAAATACTGATCCTGAAGGCACAAAAAATGGAGGTGATTTTAAATAAGGGGGATTGCCTATATAATTTAGGCCAAGCATAGGAAGGATCGCGGTCATTTTCAATTCGAAATATGACAGAAAATGTCAATTTCAAGAGTAATATTCCTAGTTTTCCAAGCAAAGATTGAGACCTGAACCATCAGAAATCAGAATTGTAGAGAATGTTGCTCCCTAACCAAGTAGGAACTTCGCATTCAATCTGGAGGATTGTCAACCCTGGCGACAATACCAACTCCTCTTCCGGACAGATTGCCCACGTATTCGACACTAGAAACAAAAGAATAAACGTAGAGCATCGTGTTCAGACTCAACAGTTGCACTGACATATGGAAAAGATCAACTCTAAACAAGCATTTAAAAACGCATTTACCTATCGGTCTCCATCTTATGGACGAATTACGCAGTACATGCCAGTATATCCTTGTGGAAAATTGTGAATAAACCAAATACAAGCGTTCACAATAGCTTTCAGCAAATAAATTATTCAGTCTTGATCGCTCTCGTATCTTGTGGGATTATCCAGTACTTCCATTAATAACTGACAACCTCATCACACTATCTATGGACTATAAAACTTTGAGTTCTGCTCAGCAACTTCACACAGAATGCTCAGGCATGGATTGCAATGACTTAGATGAAAATGAGGCAAGATCGAGGAGTTTTCGCCATGAAGACTACAATATTAGGAGAGCGTTTTTGAGGAGTTATCCTCTCCACTTGGGAGGAGAAGACCAAGGAAATGGTGATGAGACAGTCAACGTACCAGCTCAGAGCAACAAGAAACCAATGAAGAAAATCATCCTCTCAGTATTTAGCTGGGGAGGAGGGAAAGGTTTAGTCTTGAGAAGATTCAAGAGCAAACTAGCAGTTCACGTTCTTGCTTGCGTCCCTGTTGGCTTCAAGGACCCCAAGATCCTGATTTCATCCTGATCCAACCCGTTTTTTCCCTCATCATCCAAACTTTGACCGCTAGCAAACCAGGTACATACTACACGCATCAAGATGTAAAAATAATACATGAGATCGCACTCTGTATTTCTCTCACAGAATCGAGGAGTGAACAGTGTTGTTGTGTTGTTGGTATTTAAACCCACAAATCTCTCTCTCTCTCTCTCTCTCTCTCTCTCTCTCTGTCTCGGTGTATAAAAGAAGCAAGTGAGCCTAATCTAGAAGACCATCCAGTTCAAAAAATGCATAAAACTTGCCCCTGCGACAGTGAATGATTGCGTGTATCTTAAAACAACACACTATTTTTTCACATTGCATACATAACTGTTAAGAAAACACGAAGCTTACAAGCATGTCTTGCTTAGAAGAATATAATGGACACGCCCATTGAAAAACATCCAATGGCCACCCAAGGACTAAGACGCTCACCTATTCCAAAGATACGGAAAAGATCATCAGCCAAAGAGATGCATAGCAGGTGGAGGAAAGAACAAATCATTCATTCCCCCAAATGATTTCCAGAAATAAATATGCAAGCTTCAATGGGAAACCAGAATGCTAAAGAACTTCATGCAGGAGTCAAACAAAGAAATAGAACCAAATTCAACTCATTTCTTCAATTATACAAGGAAAAGGATCTTGACGTGGAATACCTGATCACATCAAATGAAATCCACCGTCTATTTAAGCACCGTATAAATAAGGCAGTTCACTAATTGGAAATACAAGATATTGATTGATAGCCTAGGTTTCGTTTGTTTCGCGGAAAACATTTTTCTCATTTTCCGGTGTTTGGTTTGCTTAGGAAAATAAGTCAACAAAAATGTTTTCCTAGTCAATGGAAAAAGTTTTCCTACCAAAGCTTAAATTCAGGAAAATGATTTCTTCTTTAAAAAATCGAAAATCAGTTTCCAAAATACGACTAGGACGGCCGGCTTCTACGTCAACAATTTCCGACCAAATGAGATTTTCCTTACCAAACGACAGAAAATATTTTCCACTTCATTATTAAGTCTCAGCCAAACACCGGAAAATAGAGTTATTTGCCTTGCCTCGGAAAACATTTTCCAGAAATCTCACATTTTCCGCAAAACAAACGGAACCTTAATTTCATTGCTTGGACTATATTGTAGCATGAAGCAGAAATCAATATTGACTATGGTAAAATAACAATTTTAAGCTAAGCTATCCAGACAAATGATGTACTAGGAAAAACTTTAGAGGACACTCAAAGGCCCATGACATTGACATTACACACGCTGCAGCAGGGACAGGGTTGCATACCTATTCTAGCTGCCTTCCAAAAGAAACCACGAAACCTGCAATGTTTGCAGCAAGATCATAAGGAGCTACACTAATAAATGTGCTATATACTGGATGTAAACTATGGTAAAGAGTGGCCATTAAACAGGGATCCCAAAGGCAAGGCTAATAGGCCATAAGCTTACCTCCTTTGTGTTGTATTACCGAATTTCCACAAACCTTCATCTTAATACGTGCCAAAATGTTTATTTATCGAGAGGTTCAGTATCAGTCATTGAAGGAGATCGTTGTCAAACAATGACGTGAATATTTGAACAAGTCAAAGAATTTCAATAAAATGTAAGTAAAAGGACTATTAAATTTCTCTATGGCCAAACAAAGACTCTGTTTAGAACTCTTCTCGTGCAAATTTCAAGGATGATGCAGTGAGCATTTACTGAGTACGGATGCAGCCCTTCTTCATTCTAACTATTGTTTCTCGATTTTCTGTCTTCTATCCACATCAATGCCCCAAACTTAAAGTCAGACATCAAAACACAGTTGGTTTCCTATGTTTGCAATAGATGTGGCATTTGCTGACACAGCCAGGTCAAAAAACTGATTTTCTGGGGGCAAACTTAGAGCATTCCAATCGGAATAAATCAAGGTTCGATAGTTAAGGGAAAAATTCAGTTCAGGCACCTCAAGCCCAATGATCGCTCGTATCAAGAGTGACATTAGTAAAGCAAACAGCAAAGTAAAGGGTTGTTTTCTACTTCTCTTACAGAGCTAGCAGGTACGGCGGGAATATGCTTTTTGAGAAACCCAAATCACATTGATTCTTACTGCTTTCTAGCGAACTACTTCATATTGCAAATGCGGAGGTAAACATTTGCCACGCCTAGTATACTTCTACTCCAACACAAAACTACCAAAACATATCCGATAGACAATCAAGATCAGCTCAACCGTTGTTGGTGGTGAATGATTCAAAGAACATACCCAGTCCTCTGCTCCAGAATGGCCGGAAAGTGCATCTTCACATAAGTACACGTACATATTACCAGCAGCACCACCGTGAGAAAAGAATGGAAATTGAACAGTGCCGACTGGACAAAAGACCAACACAAGCTTGTTAATCGTAAAACCATATGTACGAATGCTAATCATTCCGAAATTCAGAAGCTCGAGTTCACGTTACCATGTCAAAATATCACCGACGGTGTATCTCGCAGCTCTCCGCTTTCCTCAATCTGCAAATCAAAAGATCAACACGTGCTCAGCACCGTTGTTCACAAGCCCAGACTGTCTAAAAGCGACGTAAGATGTCACCGAGAATGTGCCGCAATCTGAATTCAGGGTTACCCGGGAGGCGCTCGAGTCGCCGGCGACCTGCGATCTGGATCGGGCGTTCCAAACGAATCGGCGCGAACGAAGACGGAAGGGGGAGGAAAACCGTACGCCCAATTAGCGTCGTCAATCTTGATTATGCTCGCCGCACGCGTCGATTTGCGCCTGGGAATCTTCTGTTGCCATCGATCGAGAGCTGCGGAGTAGAGAGAGAGATGGCAGAGGAGAAGGAAGTCGATCGCCTCGAAACCTCGACGCGAGAGCGAGCAAGAAGAAACGTCCTGTGGCTGGGGCTGTGGCTGTGGCTGGGCTGGGCTGGGCTGGGCTTTTGAACTTGGGCTGTAGCAAGACAACAACACTTGTGGAGAAAAACTCGATGGGCTAGTTTCAATGCACCAGATTTTGAGAGCCCATTAAGTAAATTTGGAGAAAATATTGGGAGGTTAGTAATCACCACGTCACCCGTCCACGTGGCGACACGTGAGCCTGGTTAACTCTAATCAAAAGGCGACACGTGTCTTCTGACATGAATTAGATAGAAAATTAGAAAAAAAAACAACAAAAACCTTCCTTTCCCTATCTTCTCGGTGAAAAAAGACTAAGCACAAGCAACAACAAATGCTCATATTTAAACTCTCGCTTAAAAACTCTCTCCTCTTTTCAATTTTCTACGGTTTTTTACATTCTCTCTTGGAGAAGAACAACAGAGACACATCCTCTCTTTCTTTATCTAGCATGTCCCACCACCTCCGCATCACCCAATATCCCCGATTGTATCTACTGCTCAGATATGCCACAAGCACGTTGATTCCCCCAAGAGCCCCATTAGTCACAGCTATTGGATCTCAAGCCCCGTCCACCTTCGAGCTCCATCGGTAGCTACGATTCATTAGCTACCTCCTCCTCCTCTCTCTCTCTCTCTCTCTCTCTCTCTCTCTCTCTCTCTCACGCACGCACAATCATGCCAACATGTCAAATTCCAGGTTATTTCCGATGTAGCGATCAAGCAGAAGGTCTACACTTGCGTCGATCTATTGGGGAACCCTCGCAACATCTACTATGCCCACACCATCTCTCTCAATCTCAGCAACTTCTAGGCCTCCATCCGATTGCCTCCATTCGACGAGCTTGTCATCACGCCTCACCTCACCCTAGATTTTGTCCACTTTAATTCTCTCGCAAGGTTTCGCCCGCCAGAGGAACTGTATGCATGTGTTGGATTATGTCTCTTTAGAATTGATAACAGCAAATGACAAGCACTTGTGATGGTTGTTCGCATCTTACTGCTCTTCATGTGGAGCTCCATTAGCACGGGAGCTAATTTAAGCAACGCGAGATATACGAGTCATCAAAACCTCAAAAGGAGACGACGAATCTTGTGCCTGAAAAGTTGAGGTTCTTTGCTCATTTCATACGCTGCACCACTTGAAGTTAAGTCCCAAGAAAATGTCTTTTTCACAAACTTGTGCCCTAATTCTGCCCATACGCAATGTTAAGTACCATTTTATCGTTGTCGGATAGGGTTGGACTGCTTTTGTAACTAAATGGACTCGCTAAGCCTGCTTAAAATTGCTCTTCGAGCCCGTTCGACCCGGACGAGCTCGAACTAGCCTAAGCAGGCCCATGGACCGACCGGCAAACCTATAATCATGTCTATTTTAGTTTTTAGCATCAAATGCACCGTGTGACAATTGACTGGGACATGCTTCGTGTAGAAGTTGCGATAGATCCAACCAGATTACTTTAGCCCTGCAAAGACTTTTACGTACGAGGTCCATGGATTTTTAATTATGATGGGAAAACGGAATTTCCTTCAAATTTCTTCAATGGAGGAGCGATTTTCGCATTCCGAAAGTATCAAAGTCTATTAAATAATAATCGTTGCGTCATTTAGGTTTCGTACCAAACTTCTTTGCTATATTGAGTTTATTTGAGCCATAGATCACGTGGGCCCCACGGAAAAACGAGAATCATATGATCAACGGTAGATGGACAGTTGATCGGTGAATTGGGACGAAGAGATTCGCAATGGGCCCAACAGATTTTCAATTTCGGAGGGAAACTGGATTTCCTCCGTTGTTCAAGCATCGCGTCACTGTCACAAAGACCATCCAGCGATCGTGCGCTCTCTCGTCTTGTTGCTTCCTCGAAGAAAGAATGAGCATCGAATTTGATTCTTCCATCGCCAACATTTCGCAGTCAAGGCTCCCCACCAGGAGAGAAAGGTTCCGATCATTTTGTTCTCTCATGTCAACTTCGCAGAGTCAGCTACTGGAACCAGGCCACACGCGTTCAATCATTCACAGGTAGAAAGAGCTCTCCATTTTTTTCCTTCCCTCTCGAGAAGTCGAGGTGCCGGGTCTCCTTTTTAGGAAGACCCTTTGATTCAATGCGGATTGTCTGGTTCCAAACGATGCCGAAACCTGAAAACTCGCTTGGTAACGACCCGGCTCAATTTCGAACGATTCGTATGTGCCTGTTTTGTTCGTTCATTCTCCTGCCTTTTTTCGGTTTTTGTTTCGGCATGCATTGAATGTCTGAAGCTGGAAAGGGAGAGGGAAAGATGCCCCGTTTTGGCATTGGTTGTTTCTTGAACTATCAGAAGATTAGGAATACTTCTCTGCTCAAGACTTGAAAAGTTTTTTCTTTAATGGTTTTGAAAGTAATTTGATGCTTTCCTTGATGCATGGGTTGGGCTTATGCTTGCTTGCGATTTGATTCTTCCTTTTGATTTAGTTTATTGGATGGTTGTTTTGTATAAATATCCATTGGCGTTGGCACAGTTTCGAGCTCTTGCTTTCCTTTTACACCAGTATTTTTGGTTCATTAGCATGGATCCTGGGCAAGGTCTCTGTTTTTGTGCGTGTGTTTACATGTTAATTTCTTTTGGTTTTCGTGGTAATTCAAGAGATGGCTCCCTGGAAAAATTGGGAAAAGTTGTTCATGTATGAAAGTATGCCTTGCACCGATCATTCATCCCTTGCTTCTTCTCCACTGTGGACCTCTTTTTCAGTGGTTTGGGCGGGCCATATGAGATGGACATTCGGAGGATGAATTAAGACGCTCTCGAAAATTTACGTATATTTTACCTGTCATCCCCAACCCATAATTCTCAGTCCGCTGTGTTGTGCATCTGCAGGACTATACCTGTACTTGCATAAAATTTGCGATATGAATATCAGCAGCATATGTTTGTTATATTGAGTTTGAACATCTACAAAAATAACATCTGATTTTGGAAAAGATTTGACATGCCATGCGTGTGTTTCATTGGGACAGGCATAGCTGGAGATGGAAGATGTTTGTTTCGTTCTGTGATTCATGGTGCGTACCTAAGAGCTGGGAAGCAACCACCAAGTGAAAGCCTTCAAAAACAACTTGCTGACGAGCTCAGAGCTAAAGTAGGACAGCTTCTTTTCTGATTCCATCACATCCTCTGATCTTTTCAGCATGTCTCTAGAAATAGCTTGATTCTCATCTGCTTCCTAATAATTTTGGCATGTTATGTGCCTTATAAATAAGGCATCACGTAAACATGGTGCAACTGAGCTCGCCCTTGCAGTGGTGCAGCTATATCTCCTAGCTCCATGAGCCAGAGTTAATACAATGGCCGACTATCTAAATTCACGCCGATCACTCATTTGCTGTTCTTGTTAGTTTGCAATCGTGTCATTGTCTACAGAGTATCTTTGTTGTTGCTGTGTAAAATGGATTTCAATATTTGGAAGACGTCTCAATAAGTTCTACCATAACTTTCTTAAAGAGAATACTAATCATTTTGACAGGTTGCTGATGAATTTGTTAAGAGGAGAGCAGAAATTGAACGGTATGCGGTCGAAGATTTTTCCTTTATTGGCTTGGCTCTATACTCAGAACTTTTCAAACTGGACAGATCACGTTCTATCTTTCAAACATGATTGTCTGTCTTTGTACTAATCAAGTACCGGCACAGGTTTCTCGAAAGCGATTTTGACACGTATGTAGCAGAGATGAGACAGCCTCATAAATGGGGAGGAGAGCCTGAATTGCTTATGTGCTCGCACATCCTACAGTAAGTTCCCTACCTTTTAGATTGCATGCATCGCATGTTTACTGACTTCTTAAGGTTTGCACTTAGTTTTGAAAGTTGAGGAAGTAATTAGATTTCAGGAGTGCAATCGATTGGTCTTGGATGAAGGTTTTGCCCAATTCGAGTGAGTTCGTAACTTTCCTACCTGTCATACGATATTTCGCTTGTTAGGATGCCTATTACAGTCTTTATGAAGGAAAGATTTTCGGGTAACCTGAAGATCATAGCTGAATATGGCCGAAAGTATGGCACTGAAAACTCCATTAATGTCCTCTACCATAGTTATGGACATTATGATGCGCTGCTGGCTCCAATTGGCAATGCGCAATCCAAGATGTAAGTAATCTGCTTTTGAGATATTCATGTTTCCAAGCGGCCATTCTACATTTGTTTCGTATGAGAATAAAATGTATAGACTTAGTCTACGAGTGTGTGTTGGACCAAGCCAATCGTAATTTTGGAACTTAATGGGATTCACATTTTTTCAGTGAGACCTAGTTTGCGTCGCACAAATTCTTGGAATATAATCAATGGGTCCCACAAAATCTTGAAATGCGTTGGTCTAGTGGACTTTAAGCCTATCCAATTCCATATTTGCTCGTTAATGCTCGTGATTTTCTTTATGTTCGATAATCACATTGCAGTGATCCGGATAGTTATCCAATAAATCTTAACTTTGCAGTTATTTTATTTCGAATTTACATCATATGGAAAGATTTTGCTTGTCAGAAAAAAAAAAAAATTCAAACCGAACGAGTTCTTCCACTGATTCCATTGCCACAGTTCCTCACAAGCCTTTTTTTGCTCTGGCTGACAGGTCGAACAAAACATGATTGGAGGGATTTGCTAGAGAAAGCCATTAGGGAAACCTTGAATGCTGTCTCCATGCTTTGCATCAGCAACTGAAGGCTATTTCGCATCATCCTTGTCATGTAACTAAGAAACTGATTCATCCTATATTCCAATCTCAATTAAAGTTTCATCAGACAGAAGGACCTCTAACTTCATTTCCCCGAGTTGTGATCGAAATAGAAGGCGCTTTCGCACTAATGCCCGAGTGCCTGCAACCTTGTCAATCCGTGAGTGGCTGATCGGAAAACAAAGCTAGGACCGAGAAGTTTTCGTCGTATCAGATCAAATCATGTGGAAGTCTTGGTTGCTTGAAGTAGAAAAAATGCATGGATACGAGCCATTGTGAATCCCCTTTAGAGTCGTAGGAGCACAGTTCTTTTCCTACCATGTTGCTAGGACAATGACTACCGGTTGCAAGAAAGAGCACCTGAGGCTCCGACCGAGGGAGGGGATGGCCGTATTGGGCCGTGCCAGCCCGCGTGCCAGGTTCGGGCACGTTAAGCCCCAGCCTTTTTTTTTTCTCCAGTTAAAAAATCAATTGTAAATTAAAAAATCCAAAAAAATCTTTAAAATTACTCGAAAATTAAATTTTTATTCACACACAAATTATGAAAATGTTGCAAAAAAGACAATGCATGAAAATATGATGCATAGAATGTTGACGTTTACCAATGAAACAAAACGATGAAGTCTGATATCCGACCAAATATAAAATCATGTTACGAAGTTTTTGTGCCGGCCTCCGACTGATAGCTGCATTGGTTAGTGAAGCAACATGAAGGTTCCTAGCTGGTTTTGATTTGCTGGAGGGAGCGCAGCAGAATTCTATCCATGGGAATATCTTTGTTCGTGTTGTCTTCCCTCGCAGGGGATCGGGAGCGGCGGTCCGTCTGAGCTTTTGATGTTATCCAGTTGATATGGCTTGGGGATCAAATTGAGACCATGTACATTGCCTTGTCTCGATAATTTTAATGAGTTGCTCCTCGAGAAAAGGTCATCTTGAGGTGGTCTTGTGACGATCTCTTGCCTAGTTATCAACCGTTAGAAGGCCGAGTTACGAAAGCAAAGAGAGATCTGCTTTGCTTGGTTTTTTTTTGCGCACCTAATCTGGTCTGAGTCTTTACATTCCAAGGGTTGGACCCGACATGCTATTCTAACTTCGAGCGAGGCAACGTACTCGTCCTCTACTTCAGTTTTTGCCCAAATGAAAAAGTTCCATCGCGACCTCTTTAATTTTGATTGCACGGAGAGGCTTCAAGACCCCTTTAAAGTTTTACAGCTACGAAGATAATTTAGAAAGAACAACAGCCTGAACTTTATCGGAGGGTCGGCTAAGCGAGCCAACCCTGTGAACTTCCACAAATTATGTCAGCCATATGTCTTGATAGCCATACAGCACTCGCCAGCGAGGGCGAGCGTGGCATATTTAGCCAACCGACCCTTTTTAATCTTTCTACATTGGCCAAGCGGAAAATCAAATACCCACTCCATCACTCTTCCACTCGCTCAAGTTCCCGATGTGGGACTCTGCCACGATGGATCCATCTAGTTTATCGTTTACGACGGTGGGCGTCACAATTGAACTTTCGACCGCGATCATATTTGTCCTCGTACCCAACTTAGAACGAAGAGTCAAACGCCCCCACAACAGAGAAAAAAATTCCAAACGGCGTACTTACATCATATTTAGTCTCATACGCTATTGAAAAAAAGTAAACCACTTTCACTTGTCGCAGAAAGACGAAAATACTTCACCTGTCGTTGTTGGGCCTCCACCTTAGGCAGAGATCCCTCCAAAAATTGGCGTATGCCACTATATGCAGCGAGCACACGGTATTCTTTAGTAAAAGGCGAAAGAATAGCTCGCTCTGTGCTCACTGCGTGGCTGCGTGACTAGCCCATCTCTCTGCTCCGCATTTTATAGCTAAGGGATGAGCTCTTAAGCAATACATTGCCGATGTGGGACTCCAACATCGCTTGGTACAGCCTCTCGTGTTCTATTACGCTCCCGCAAAATCCACGCCCGTGCTCCTCTCAGCTTCACATCCGGAGGAGATTTTGCACCTCCCAGTGAACTGCTGAGCTAACTTCACCGATTCATCGTCATCATCTGGAGTCATATCTTCGAAGGAAGCTGTCAAAAGGAAGAGCGCACGAGGGATTTGGCCTCACATCACCAAGCGAAAAAGAGGGTCATCGTCGCTCATCCTCCATTGGGCTGAACAGTGAATCTTTGAGAGGTTGCACGTGGCTGCATCATCAGTCGCGGATCGCGAGTTCCTCCATTCGAGAAGGAGGTGAAGAAGAAGTGTGCAGACGCGGTCGATGAATTGCTATTGCTGGTTCTCCCCGAGTCGAGCCTTGCCTTTGTGGAGACCAAGCGATAAGGACACTGCTGTTTTTGGAACGTGAGTTGTGACGCACCGCGAACCGCAATAATCCAAGCCACTGAGTAAAAAAAATTGGCTTCCGTCGGATTCCTACGTGGAAGGCACGAAGCAGACTCGGCAGAGCTCCAGAAACGACGACAAGGCATGAGAAACAGCGCAGGACGGACTGATCACTGCCGTTGCACGTGCTGAGCGATAGATCCTCCCGAACGTTGACTCTCTGTGTCATTGTCGCCGTCGATCGATTCATCGCACTCCGACGCTCGCTACCATCTCGTCCTATCAGTCTCCGGTGAGTAGCGCAACATTGGCTTGCCTTTTCCCTTTTGCTTGCGTGAATCGACGAGGCGCGAACAAGCAGTCTGTCAGTGTTTGTTGCCAAAGCCTGCGCGGGTCTTCTCTCCGGTTCCTCGTCAGTGTCCAAATCGTTATTTGGTATCGACCCACTTGGCTACACCGCATGGTGATTGCAAGCCAGATCAAATTCGGGCTGGTCATCTCATTGACGCTGTTTTTTTCCTTATGGGTTGCTTCGATTAGGCTCGGCCTCCGCTAGCGGTGACTCTGGAGAATGAAGCTGACTCCGAGAGAGGTGGAGAAGCTGAGCCTTCACCAAGCTGGTTTCCTCGCGCAGAAGCGCCTCGCACGCGGTCTCCGGCTCAATTATACTGAATCAATAGCCCTCGTGGCTACGCAGGTTCCTAGCTTCTTCAGTCCATTCTCATTACAACATGTTTGGCATTTGCTTGAAAAACAATAAAGACGTGATGAACTGCTATTATTCGCATTGGAAGTTTGATTACAAGATTGGGACTGAGCTAAAATGACTCGTGTAATAGCTGAATACAGATAGAAATAATCAGTAATGACTTTTCCTGGCCAGACCAAGATAGTCTTACTGAATCTTTGCACACGTGAGTTTGGTGTTTTCAAAACTCTAATGGAGATGGAAGTCTTTCAATTCGGTTCATAAGAAATGGGGCGAACCTATCAGAAACTGTAAAGGAACCCGGTCCTGTACTGCGTTTGAAATGCTATAAGTTGCATAGATTAGTAAAAATCATTGTGGAAGAAGATTCATCTATCTTTGAATGTGGTTTTCTGCCTAGATTCTGGAGTTTGTTCGAGATGGTGACAAAACTGTTGCTGATTTGATGGACTTGGGGAAACAGCTTCTCGGGAGGTATTCTTTTCCATGTACATTATTCAAGACACTTCCTTACTTGTTCTTTTTACCCTTTTCTTTTCTATCAACTGGACATTGACTTCAATAGGATCTAGATTCTCCCATCATGTATTACTGGTCAGCGAAAATTCTGATCAACCCTTTTTCTTTAGGGCTTTTTTTTGCTCTACTTTTGACTATGTTACTCTCATCAGCTGAGTTTCAGATTTATCTTGGGGTATCTATAGATAAACACTCATAGGTTTCACAATTAAAAGAATCACAAAATGCTTCATATTTTGCTCAAGTGATGTTCTTCCTTTTTAACTAGGAGACAAGTTCTTCCGGCTGTTCCACATCTTTTGGATACCGTGCAGGTGTGAAACTTTACTATTTGATAACTATGTTGTGACTTTCTTACTTTCTTCTCAGCTCATTAATCAACGGTGGATTAGTTATCTTAAATATACCTTATAAGAAAACAAGTTAGCTTGAGAGTTTTTCCTCTTTCATTTTCCTACCGACTACTGACTAATACTGACAGATTGAAGGGACCTTTCCCGATGGGACTAAGCTGATCACTGTTCACAATGTGATTGCTAGAGAAGATGGGAATCTTGAGCTTGCCTTGCATGGCTCTTTTCTACCTGGTAAGCATGCATTCAGAAAGTGAACTCCTGTCTTCAGATGCTGATTAGCCTTTCTTGACTGATGCCGCTTCTGTAGGATAAGTTCAATTCACAATCACCCTGATTTTAGTCTTGAATAGAGTAGGAGCAGCACTTTAAGTATTGATAGTATTCTCTATATCGCCTTTCCGGCAATTACTTTCTTGATAGCTGAATGCCTAGAACAGTATGGTCTTCTGTTATTCTCCATTTCTTACACATGCAGCTCGCCAGAAGCAATTGTTGGCCATTCAATCTCAAATCCACTTCTTCAATTACTTGACCTGTGAAAGGCAACGCAGGTCAATTGTATTTTACGCTTCATAGCCCACGACATTTGAATATGTTGGAACCTCTGGTTAGCTGAAGTTTAGAGAAACAAAAATTCATGTTCTACTGTTCTCTGCACCTGAAATCTCACCTATATCGGGACTAGCAATTTAGCATGTTGTTACAAAAGGCTAGTGATAAATCCTCCAGCCTTGCTCTATTTATTAACCATTACAACACAACAGATGCTTAACGTTTCCATGCATAAATAGCGTCTTAAGAGTCATTTACTAAAGTAGACTTTTGGTAATGTATGTTAACAATGAAAACCTGTTCTACAGTTCCTCCGTTGGAGAAATTTTCTCATTTTGAAGAAGACAAAATTCCTGGGGAAGTCATCTTTGGCAATGGGAATATAGTAATGAATCATGGAAGAAAGGCAGTTATTCTCAGTGTGACCAACACAGGAGACAGGCCAATTCAGGTGATTTTACAGCTGACTGTTTCCTTTTAATAAATTGCATCAGCTTCATCCTCTGTGTTGGTCAAGAATGCAGCTATCCCACCAATATTATTGTCTTTTCACCTGATATGCAATGCATGGCCACAAATTTATTGAACATGGAATTAATGGATGTGTTCCACTGGAAGAGAAATTTCCCAATCTGCTAAATGATTTTTCATCATATGCTGGGCTCTGCCATATCTGGTTTAGATTGATGTGTGGCCTGATTAATTAGCAGTTTTGACCTTTAAGGGTGGGGTTCCTCTGAACTTCTTTTTAAGTCTTATGCAATTAATCCTCTGCCTGTATGAGATTCTTCTTCATAAATGAAGAGTGGGAACGCTAAGGGTGCGCATGACAATGTTTCTGTGCTCGGGAACTATTTCTACTCAGAAATGATTCTTTTTTATTTTGTGCTTGGAAACAATTTTTAAGTATTTAAAGGCGTTTGGTAACTGTCCAAAATTTCTATTCCTGGGATAGAAAGGAACAGAAATGCGTTTGGTAACTACACAAAATTTCTTTTTATTAATAATATTTTGAATTATTTAATTTTTTTTTTCTTTTTACCCATTCTCTTCCTTGGCCATGGCCGGTTGCCAGCGACTGGCGGCTGACAGCCGACAACCAGCCACAGCCCAGGGCCAGCGAGGGCTGGACCCTCGCCGCCTAGGCGAGGCAGCTCGCCGTCGGTCATGGCGAGGTCGGCCTCGCCTAGATCGAGCGAGGCCGACCTCGCCGTGAGTCGCGATGGCGAGGCTCGGCCTCGCTAAAATCTAGCGAGGCCGAGCCTCGCCATCGCGACTCACGGCAAGGCCGACCTCACCGTCGCGATCCACGGCGAGGCCGACCTCGCCGTCGTGACCCACGGCAAGGCTCAGCCTCGCCCGATTTGGGCGAGGCCGACCTCGCCATGATCGACGGCGAGCCGCCTCGCCCAGGCGGCGAGGGTCCAGCCCTCACCTCCGCCGGCGGCCTGTGAGGACCGTGACGCCCTCACTGGCCCTGAGCTGTGGCCGGTCGCCGGCGACCGGCCACAACCCAAGAACAGCAAAACAAAAAGAAGAAAACAAAAAAAAAAAAAAAAAAAAAAAACCGATTCTCAAAATTGTGCCGAGAAACAAGAAGTAACTTTTTTTTACTTCTTGTTTCTCTTCCAAAACTGTTTCTGGGCACAAATTTTTACAAAAATGTGCCTGGGAACAAAAAGTTTATCAAATGCATTTCTGTTCCCAAACTATTTCTGAGAACAAAAGAATGGAAATTTTTACTGTTTGGCACATTACCAAACGGGCCCTAAGTAATAGACAGTCGACACTTTTATTTATTACAGTAGTAGCATATTACAGCATTTCAAGAATTTTCTTTGTTTTTAAGATGCTAATAATCAAAGTAGAAACTGATTTTTTGGGGTGTTGAACACACAACTCATTTGCTTCTTTTCCCAGCAGATATCAGATCCATTTATATATTTCTTTATTATAATATGTATCTTTCTTTGTTCAGTTTATATGTCCTTATCTATACTATATTTTGGTATATCCTTCCTATTCTTTATTTCAGGTGGGCAGTCATTATCACTTAATTGAGGCGAATCCATTTCTGGTCTTTGATAGGAGGAAAGCATATGGCATGCGGCTTAATATACCATCAGGCACTGCTACAAGGTTTGAGGTAGAGTTTTGCTCAAAGATTCTTTGAACGATGTCCCAACATGCTCTTAAAATCTTCACTTCTCCAGATCTTATAGTCAAAGGCATGTTACTTTCCTGGAAGTACCACATGCCATGTCACTATGTCAGTCTCAAAAATATAATACTTGTGATTATTGACTTCTAATGTTTTCAGTAGAATTATTGACTTATAATTGAACCAGTAATTTAAGAAACAAGAAAAGGATGGTATTTAGGATCAGTAGTATTTTGGAAGAGGCGTGTCGTCTATTGGATGTTCTCTATGTATAGAATGACTACATTTTTATGAGGCTTAAAATAGTCAATAATTGGAATTACTATTTATATTCAATCATACTTTATTCTTTTGTTTAGGCATTCGTTCTCTAATTCGGATTATCCAACATATTCTGTCTACCTTGTTGAGTACTTGTGCAGCCAGGAGAAACTAAAAGCGTCGTACTGGTTAGCATTGGAGGTAAAAAGGTAATCAGAGGAGGAAATGGCTTTGCTGACGGCCCTATAGATGATGCCACATGCTCAGTAGCAGTGGAAACTCTGTCCACCAGAGGAATCAGAAATCCAGAAGAAGTAGGCGCCAGGTTTGGGAATTCCAGAATAACTTCTTTAGAATCCTTCCTATATCCAAAGAATCTGCGCTGACCAGTTCAACTTCATCATAATAATAACTGACACAAAGGAGCGATTTGCAGTGCAGGTATTACAGGAGAATCCTTGACTTTCACAAAAGTTATATCTCGTGAGGCATATGCCAACATGTATGGCCCCACAGCTGGAGATAAGATACGGTTGGGTGACACTAATTTATATGCTGAAATTGAACGAGATTGTGCTAGTTATGGCGATGAATGTGTGTTTGGTGGTGGAAAAGTCATAAGAGATGGAATGGGCCAGACATGTGGATATCATCCAGCTGATTCTCTGGATACTGTTATAACAAATGCTGTGATCATTGATTATACTGGGATTTTTAAGTCGGATATTGGCATTAAAGATGGCATAATTTTTGCCCTCGGAAAAGCAGGCAACCCTGATACAATGGATGGTGTATCTCCAAATATGGTTGTTGGGGTAAGTCTTTGCAGTATGGTGCCTACTTGCTTTGATCATTCCTGCTGTACCTCCAATGCTTTATTTGTAACCGTAGGCAAATACCGAGGTTATAGCTGGAGAAGGAAAGATTATAACAGCAGGAGCAATAGACTGCCATGTTCATTTCATATGCCCTCAATTGGCATATGAAGCAATTTCAAGTGGTAAGATTTCGTTTTATGTTGCAATTCATTCAGCATTATTGTAACTGCTGTTTGTGTTCATAATATATGAAGTGTTATACAATCTCACTGATAACAGCTCGCCAGACATTGGGTTTTATGAATCTAAATCTATCATATTATTTCTGTTCATATTATTTGAAGTGATATACAATGTATAGGACCTTCATCATTTTCTTTTATGCGACTTCCTTTTACTTCAAACATTTATTAGTTCCAAATCATGGATGAGAATTATAGACTTCCCGCATGATGGCATTTTACCTTTGAAGCAAGTCCTTGCAGCGACTTGCGGACTTCCAGCATGTTCATGCCGGATCATACAGACTTCCAGTTCCGGCATAATCACATATTAGGTCTTCATTGGCAGTATAATCCACGCTCTAAACATGATTCAATCAATGTGTTATCGTTGACATGTTAGAAAGGCCTAGAGGATCCTTTATTAAAATGGGATTCCAATGAGGTAATTGGAAATAACATGTTGAGGAAAAGGTGCTAGTAGTTTTGTTTATCACAGTGTAGTAATGACTCCCCTTAGGCACTGGCAGAAAGCAGTATTGATTCAAACCATTTTAACAGTCATTTAAAATCGAATACTTCCAATTTCATCTTTTCTTTGAGTTCCTCTTTTCTCTATAGCTTTATGTCTTCTAGTTTATTATCCATTTGCCACCATCGTCCACTCTTTTCAGCGTAATAGTAGGCCCAAAGGGAGATTCCCTTAAACCCCATGGGGTTGGCTTAGTTTTGAGGAGTGGACTAGTATGAGTGGATTAGGCATACGACTATACCACTTATTACAAACAATTTCATGTTGGAGCCACCTGTCTGGGCTTTAGCTCACATCTTGCCTGGTTTTTTGAGGTTAGTGGGGTTTTTTCATGGGCTTAGTGTCGACTTACCTGAGGTGGGCTCCTCATCATCGGAAATGATATTGAGAGGAGACCATTTGGCACCACCATGCTGCACTCTTTTCAACTTATTGATCAACCAAATAGTGCTAACGAATTAAATGATGATTTCTCTGTCTGACTTTGCATCATTTATAGGGATTACAACATTAATTGGAGGTGGAACTGGACCTGCTGAGGGAACTCGTGCAACAACATGCACACCAGCACCATCACACATGAAATTGATGCTGCAGTCAACTGACGATTTGCCCCTAAATTTTGGTTTCACTGGAAAAGTATGGTTAACTTACATGTACCCTGCTCTGTTTATCTTGCGGAATGACAAGTACAGACTTTCACCCCTATTATGAAACACAAATTAATAGCTAATAAAACATTCTTATAATTCTCTCTCTCTCTCTCTCTCTCTCTCTCTCTCTCTCTCTCTCTGTGCGAGCATGCATCCTTCTTTGCCCATGTTCCTGGGTGCATGTATAATCCTTTCCTTTCTCAGGGTAACACCTCAAGACCTGAGGAGCTGCATGAAATAATTAAGGCCGGAGCAATGGGGTTGAAGCTGCATGAGGACTGGGGAACTACCCCTGCTGTTATAGACAATTGTTTGGCTGTTGGCGATGAGCATGATGTCCAGGTCAGTGTAGTTCTGTGTAAAGTCTTCATTATATCTCTGAATTCAATTGCTCTCTTTCTTTACTTGTGATGGTTATGGCAGGTTAATATTCACACTGATACATTAAACGAATCTGGATTTGTGGAACATACTATTGCGGCTTTTAAAGGAAGAACTATCCATACTTATCACAGGTGTGAGTTAAATTTAAACAACTGCTTTAAACTGACATCCATGTGCAAGCTATGTGAAGAAGTCTGCAGACATCTGCTTTTGTTCTTACCAACTAAATGTTAACACGTGATGCGAGTATGAAGTAGCAAAAGAAGTCAAGTGGTACATATGTTACCTATCATGCTTCCTTGCGATGTTGCAAGTACAAAATTCTCTTTTGATGATTAAAAGCCTCTTTCCTTAGCATTTTAATTGTTTTCATCTCAGCCAGGTGCCTTGCAGGCTATGTTTTATTTGATGGCTTTCAAGTAGTAGCATTATGTTGCTTATTTTCTTGTTCATTGAATGTGCTGGAGGTCCAACTATTTTTGCAAGTTAAAAGATCTTATGGAATATTTGTTCTATGGGACTAGATTCACTCGTTCTGCCTTTTACTTTCTATTGATGCTAAGAATTAAGCTTACTCTGTTTATTCTGTTTGGTAGTGAAGGTGCCGGGGGTGGTCACGCTCCAGATATCATCAAAGTATGCGGGGTTAAAAATGTTCTGCCTTCATCAACAAACCCTACCCGGCCTTTTACTTCCAATACCATTGACGAACATCTGGATATGTTGGTATGCATGTGCAAAATGGAATCTACTTTGAACAGTTGTGCCACCTTTAATTTCCTTTTGATTTGAACATGGTGCAGATGGTATGTCATCACCTTGATAAGGATATTCCAGAAGATGTAGCTTTTGCTGAATCAAGAATAAGGGCAGAAACTATAGCTGCAGAAGATATATTGCATGACATGGGAGCAATCAGCATAATATCTTCTGATTCACAGGCTATGGGTCGTATAGGAGAGGTGCCAGGCTCCTTTTCCCTACTATTAGTTTATTTGCCAATTTCTATCTGATGGCACAGAATTGCCCGATTTGTTTACAGACAAATTTTTACTTTCCATCTGCACTTTCCCTTGCAAATTTTCTGTTTATTTTCCAGTTGTGAATGTTCATTTGCTCGAGAGTGTCCATACATGAGCTGTCTAGCTGATTCTTATGAGAACTGGCTGCATGCAGTAGCAACTTTAAGCTCATTAACTGAAAGCTTCTGCCAACTCTAACTCCTGATTTTGAGGGTCAGCCAAAATGTCTGCAACTCGCATGTTCTGTGTTTATCTGCTTAAGTTGATTTATAATTTAATAAGCACTCCATGAAGGTCCTCTTTGACACAAACATGGTCACTGACTGCGGCAGATATTTTCTGCGTATGATCCCTGCCTTAGCAATCTATAATGGTTTTATTAGGTGTATGAACATTTTTATTGGTTTTGAATATTTGAGATAGTCTATGGAATGATGCCTGTCCTCAAAGTTTGTCCAACTTATTAATTGTGTTTTAAACTTTCCTTCTTGTTTATTTTGAACTATTTTGCTTTTCAAAAAGAAGTTTAGGAATGCACTGAGTCTCACACTTGCATAACCTTTTCCTTCGCCAGGTCATCTGCAGAACGTGGCAGACAGCCCATAAGATGAGGTCGCAAAGGGGATCAATTGACCCTAATGGGCTGGAAAGTGATAACCTTCGGATCAAGAGATACATCGCAAAGTACACTATAAATCCAGCCATAGCTAATGGCATTTCTCATTTGGTTGGATCAGTTGAGGTATAAACTTCTCCCGACTTTTTACATTTATTTAAAGTCTCAGCCAGCTGCATAAACATGCCACTGATAAGCCTCTTACCGTATTTATTTTCAATTTTGTCCAACTCCAGTATCCAATACTAGCATATGACATAAATGGAGCATGTAAAGTGGTCCCTTCATTGTTTCATTTATATAGTACTTTCCTTGATCAGAGATATATTGGTCCTTGTTTTTGTTTTTTAATTAGAATATGGTAATTGTTTATTTCGGTTCCCATTTCATCATCATTTGTGCAATTACCTCTAATTTCAGTTGGAGACTTGCTTATATCGACATTTCTAGTTTTTTTCTGGGCCAACAATATAGTTTAGAGCGCTTCTTTCAAATTCTTTAGCTCCATTGCAGGTTGGAAAGTTGGCTGATTTGGTTGTATGGAAGCCTTCCTTCTTTGGGGCCAAGCCTGAAATGGTGATTAAAGGTGGCACAATTGCATGGGCAAATATGGGTGATCCAAATGCAAGCATTCCCACTCCCGAGCCAGTATTTATGCGGCCCATGTTTGGAGCTTTTGGCAAGGCTGGAAGTGTAAACTCTATTGCCTTTGTGAGCAAGGCATGGCTCTCTCTCTCTCTCTCTCTCTCTCTCTCTCTCTCTCTCTCTCTCTCTCTGCGCATTTCTTCTTTTCCTTTAAGCTATCCAATTTTAAACAGGCAGCTGCAAATGCTGACGTAAAGGCCCTATACGGACTTGAGAAGAACGTGGAAGCTGTTGGGAATGTCAGGAAGCTAACCAAATTGGATATGAAGCTAAATGATGCGCTTCCAAGTATCACAGTGGACCCAGAGACTTACACAGTGACTGCCGATGGCGAGGTCCTCACATGTGCTGCAGCCAATACACTTCCCCTGTCTCGGAACTACTTCCTTTTTTAGGGATGTACCAGTCTCTCTCCTTGTCTCAAGGAAAAGAAAGAAACAAAACCCCAATGCATAGAATCGTGCCCTGCAAGTAACTATGGAATCTTAAATTTGGAAATGACGATTTATATGCTTCTCCAGTGACCTGACAACAAGTGATGGTGCTAGCTTCAAGTAGGTGTTGGTCTGATTGGTCTATTCCATTGATCCACTGTGCGAATTTCCAACTTAGAAAGGAAATCTATGAAACTGGTTTTCTTGAATGCCAAGCAACTTTTTTGAGCGATGCTGCTGGAGAAGAAATCTGCTAGGTTCATTCTGGTGTGAAAAGTTCGATACTGTATTGATCAAGATCGTGATTGCTGATCTCAATAATATTTGAAATCCATTTTTTGGAGTTCATTCTGCTCCGTTGGAAGTTTGCAACTTCTTTACCGGTTCACACAGCTAAGAAACTGTAACGCACTGAAAACCTCGTTGTCATCTGAAAAATTCAAAGCAAGAAGCAATACAGAACAATCTTTCGAGACACTGTGCTAGCTTGGATAGCTTGAGGTCACGAAAGACATTCTCTCAGGTTTTATACAAACAATACACGATTCGACCTAGGCCTTTTGGCCATTTACTTGTATCGATCCAAAGAAGATGAGTAACACTACAACCTGCTCAGAACTCAAGTCTGACAACTTTTGTCTTATGAATAGATGAACGAGGGCCGGTGGTTACGACTATAGGACTGAAGGGAAACTACAACATGTAAAGCTTCAAAGCAAGTAAGATCAGAGTGGCGCGTTACCCATCCGCGAGTTTCAAATTCACAATTTACTAGCACCTTCCAGCGATGCGAGCGTGCTCAGCTCCCTCCTCAAAACTTTACCTGCTGCATTTTTAGGTATGGAATCGACAAACATAACGTATCGGATTTTCTTGTGTGGGGCGACCTACACCAGGGTTTGTCCCAGAGTAAACAAAACATCAAGAACTTATTATCAAAGACAACCTAAAGTATGACTCATCAGACCAATTAGAGAATAATCAAGAGAAGGTAAAAAAAAGACAGTGTACCATTTTTGCAACACACGCCTTAATGCTTGACTCATCGACAGCGCTTCCCGGTCGCCTCACAAAAAAGGCCATGGGTATCTGGCCGGCTTATTCATCAGGATATCTGGCCAAAATTTAGGAGTAGATGTTACAAATGTGCACGGTCATACTTTTAGTTTTGAATTTTTCTGCGAAGAGCAGCTCATGGGCGATGGAGTCAAAGCACATACGGGGCAACGGCGGCATCTATGACATCCGGATGGGGTTGAAGAAGATCCTCCAGCTAGGCCGGTGCCACCTGATTGAATAAAAAATATATTCAATCTAAGTAAACTTTGCGAAGCACACTTTTACTAAATCATTTCTTGTATGTATGTATGTTTTAGAAGACTGGCCTACGCGCTAGTTTAACGTAACTGTCTTACCATGGTCTTTGACATTTTAAAGTACTTCGAAGACCCAGAATCATGTGAAAAGAATCGTTTGCTTTACTGAATTACTACGCTCTTCCCATCACAATCAGTCAAGGGCATTTAGCACAAAAAGCAACCTCAAATTGAGAAATCCAGTTAAACGACACTAATTACCTGGTAGTCTTTATATTTGATTATCTCCTTTAACCTGTCCACGAAAAAGAGGAAGCCTTGTCCATCAATGTAACCGAGATGGCCGGTTCTCAACCCCCCCTCCGTGTCAACAATCGCCCCGGTGGCTTGTTCATCTCCAACGTAACCTAATTGAACCAAAGTGTATAAGGTAAACACATAGGAGCTTTTAGTTGGTGTTCATTATTCACGGGAGTTCCAGTTAAGTTGGTGGCAATCTCCAGTCAAGTGTCGTTACGTGTTACCCTTCATAATGGAAGACCCCTGAGCCAAATTTCGCCGACTTTGCAAGGCGGCTAGGCTGCTCCGGTGCCGCGGTTGACGATCTTGGCTTCGTAGTTGGGTAGGAGCTTTCCAGTCACACCGACTACTGCAGATTCTTTTGGACCAACCGTCAAGAAGGCTCGTCCCGTCGATTCGGTTAGTCCATATCCCTTTGCATAAATTTTGTGAATCAGCAACTCGTCACAGAGTTAATCATATGCCCAATGGCTTTTTCTTTTTGCAGCAAAAGAAAGCATTGGGGACAGAAATCTCAATTTCAAGCAATGATATCAAGGTTCTCCGTGTTGTGTTTATGTTCAACTTAGTACGAGAGCAAGAATAATCGGAAAACAGCACAAATTATTCATGAACTTTAGTCCAATGTATAATGTCATTCTTGAACTTTTAATTTGTTTATTGAAAGAATATGGACTAATGGAAAGCTAGAAGAAAGAAGAGAGGGATAAAATTATGTATATTGCTTTCTCATGTATAAACTGAAAGAGTACATACCTATTTATAGTACACAGAGCAAACTAAACTTGGAAAAGAATATACAAAAAGGAGGAAAGAATAATTTCCCTAATGTACAATATCCCAATAAATCAATTAAGGACAATGAAATCAATTTATGTCTTGGATGATATCCTCACCGTATCAATTAAGGAACAAAGCTATCTCCAACACTCCCCCTCAAGCTGGTGGCTTGTATACATCAAGAACGCCTAGCTTGCTTAGTAGATACATATGTTGCCTCTGACATAAAGGTTTAATGAAGATATCCGCAGGTTGTTCTGTAGTCCTTATTCCCATTGTCTTGATCACTCCATCCTGGATTTTGTCTCTGATGAAATGGCAATTAACTTCCATATGCTTTATTCTTTAATGAAAAACTGGATTCACTGCCAGTTTACGTGCAGCATTGTTGTCACAAAATAGAGTTGTTGGTTCCTTCACCCATATACCAAGATCTTGAAGTGATCCTCTTATCCAGACAACTTCGCAACTAGTCTTTGCCATTGCTCAATATTCTGCCTCAGTGGATGATAATGAAACAGTCGATTGTTTCTTTGTCTTCCATGAGAGTAGTGAGTTTCCTAATTTAACGCAAAAACCCGTCACTGATTTTCTATTCATAGGGCAAGTAGCATAATGTGTATCACAATATGCTGTCATTTTCATGTTGTTTTCCCGCGACAATGAAATGCCCAATCCAGGACACTCTTTTAGGTACTTCACTACTTTTAATGCAACATTCATACGAGACTGTTTTGGATCATGCATGAATTGACTAAGAATTTGTACAACATAGCACATAACAAGTCTGGTCATGATGAGGTAGATGAGCTTTCCAACAAGTCTCTGGTATGCTGATGGATCCTTGAGTAATGGGTCCTCATTCAATGGTAACAACTCTTTGTCATATTCGGCAGTTGTCAACTTAGCATTCTGCTCAGTTGGAATGACAGCTGGTTTGGAACTGGATAATCTTGCTTCTGATATAATTTTTAGGACAAATTTGCACTGACTGAAACAAATTCCTTTATCTAATCGTGCAATTTCAATCCCGAGAAAATATTTGGGAGGTCCCAAATCTTTAATGTGAAAAGTAGAATGCAGGTACTTCTTAAATTCCTTGATTGCAGATTCATCATTCCCCATAATCAATATATCATCAACATATATTAGCAAGTAGATTGATGATGTACCTTGACTCCATGTAAATAAAGCATAATCATGCCTTGACTGTTGGAACTTTGCAGCTATGAGTGCATTTGTAAATTTTGCATATCACTGACGAGATGCCTGTTTGAGTCCATATAAGGATTTGCGGAGACGACATACTCAATTCTCTCCCTGTCTCAGTAATCTCGGTGGAAGATCCATATAAATTTCTTTTTCTAAATCCCCATGAAGAGAAGCATTATGAACATCCATATGATACAGAGGCCAATCACGAAGAGCAACAATGGAAAGAAAAGAACGAACAGTGACTTCCTTGGCTACTGGGGAAAATGTCTCCTGATAATTGAAACCTTCTCTCTGTGCGAATCCCTTCGCCGCTAGCCTAGCCTTATATCGTTCAACCGAACCATCTGCCTTGTATTTTATTTTGTACACCCATTTACACCCAATGGGTCGCCGGAGGGGTGGTAAGCTAACAAAATCCCAAGTCTTATTCTCCATGAGTGCTTGTATTTCGTCTGCCATGGCCTTTTGCCAACGACGATCTTGAACAGCCTCGTTGTATGAGGATGGTTCATGTTCCTCAGATATTCTACTAATGCAGCATCGATGTTTTGGTGATAGCAAAGCTAATATAAGAGGAGATAGGATAGTGTGTACTGGATGATTTTGAGGCAGAACAAATATAGTCCTTTGTCCATGTAGGTGGTCGCGTTGTCTGGCTTGAACGTCAAGGTGCTGCAGCGTCAAGCTGATTGGGTGGCCTATGAGAATCATTATGTAGAGGACTTGATGGAGAAGCCATAGAATCTTCTTATAAAGTTGACGTTGCACCATTCATTTCTAATGATGTAAGAGGCGCCATATGGGGAACCATAATAAGCTATGAGGGTGATAAATCTTCCTCATTTAAAAATGGATGCAAATTGCCAGTGTCTTCCGATTTCCTTCTGAAGATTTTTCTTCTTTGAAAGGGAAAATGTCTTCATGAAAAATAACATCCCTACTAACAAAAAATCTTTCGGTTGATGGATCAAGAACCAAATATCCCTTCTGAAGAGTAGGGTATCCCATAAATATGCACTTAATGGCATGGGGACCCAATTTGTCCCGAAGGCCCACAGTAGATACATAACATAAGCATTCAAAGACGCGTAGGTGATGGATATCCGGTTTTTTGCCAAAGAGCAATTCAAAAGGGGTTTGTCCATTTAGGATCCGAGATGGCATTCGATTGATTAAGAAAGTTGTTGTGACCACATAGTCTCCCCAGAACGTTTCAAGAATGGAAGCTTGATATTTGAAGGCACGAGCCACCTCTAAAAGATGACGATGTTTTCTCTCGACTATCCCATTTTGCTGAGGTGTATAGACATAGGAACTTTCATGAAGAATGTCATTCAAGATGAAAAGAGATGAACATTCATGATTGAAGAATTCACGGGCATTGTCAGTATGAATTCGTTGGACAGCTCTGTGAAACTGATTCTTGATCAAAGCAAGAAAATTTTTAAGATGGGGAAGAACTTGGGTTTTTGATTGCATAAGGAAAACCCATGTTGCATGTGTATAGTCGTCCACAGTGGTAAGAAAGAATCGAGAGCCATCACGATGTGGTGTGTGATATGGCCCCCAAATGTCCATATGTAACAAATCAAAGGCATTATTAGCACGTGATGTGCTTTGAGTGAATGGTAATCGTGATTTTTTTGCTAGTGGACAAATAGAGCATTTGGGGTGAGGAAAAGAAGCACTGTGACCAAGACGTTGATGAAATAAAGAAACATTTTTATTGGCATTGGCATTACACAATGTGCCCTTATTCAAGGAAAGATGTGAAAAATCAAAATTTTTGGGTTATATGGCCCAAAAATAATCTCCATCATGATTTTTACCCAAGCCCATCAGTTTCCCAATTAAAAGAGCCTGAAAAAAAAAAGACATCCGAATCAAAGAAGATTCGACAGGAGTTATCCTTACAAAGTTTGGAAACTAAAATAAGATTGAATTGAAACTCGGGAATGAGGAGAACATTTTTCAATGTAATGAATGGATTGAGATGGACGTTTCCAATTTTAGTGACGGAAGTGTCACTTCCATTTGGGAGATGAACTGAAGTATTATGAGAGGATTTGTGGATATGGGAAAGGAAACGTTCATCACAGACTATATGGTCACTAGCACCTGAATCAATAATCCATACTTTAGACGAAATAGAGCTCATTAAGCAATAGGATATACCTGCATAACTGGCCATTTTGTCTTGGGTGCCTAGTTGGCTTAGAGCTTTCATAATCTATTGGAATTGATCGTGATTAATAGGCTGGTTAACCTTGGCATTTCCCGAACCAAATCGAATCGGGTCCGTCGGGTTTTAGGGCACACCCAGCTTCAGTCTACAGCCCCGGTTTCTTTCCTTTTGTAGGTGTCGTCGGCGATCGGCTGAAACTAGGCGATCCCCTATACACCTCAGCCACCGACGGCCCAGAACTGCGTCTCATTGCGCAACAACTCTCGGGATCAGAAAATTATTCCATTTAGTCCCGAGAACTCCGGTGTACCCTAATCACAAAAGATAAGGATGGATTTATTGACAGAACAATACCAATTCCATCCGACGAGCGGTTTGCACGACACTAGAGGAAGTGCAACCAACTCATGTGGACATGGATCGGCAACTGCCTCACCACGGAGGTCGCTGCCGGACTCCTCCCGACTGAGGACGCAAAGAAACTTTGGGAGAATATAAAAGAAATGTACGGCCCCATATTCTTTCATGGTATCGAAGCAAACTAAACTTGGAAAAGAATATACAAAAAGGAGGAAAGAATAATTTCCCCGATGTACAATATCCCAATAAATTAATTGAGGACAATGAAATCAATCTATGTCTTGGATGATATCTTCACCGTATCAATTAAGGAACAAAGGTATCTCCAACATTTAGCAACCAAAAAATGGCACCAATAGTTCAAGAACCTTGAACTATTGGTCCAATGGCACAAATGATTTTTGAACTTTAGCATAAATGGTTCCTGAACTATTAGTGAATATTCAGTTCAGTCCCTGAACTATATAAAAATGTTTAATGTCGTACTTTCATTAATTCAGGGTAATGGAATTTGCTTACGTGACTTCCAATACATTAAGTTTGAACAATGAACAAAACATAAGTTACACATCCACTTCAGATATTCAATTCAAATCAGAATATAATAATCTACGTCATTAAATAATTATGGACATGACAATACCCATCATGTTAAAAAAATCCAACTCAACATAAAATATTCCACTTCATGAAATAATATCTGATTTGTCATTGGAGCAAATTAAAAGCCTACATTAAATTTTTGCCAATAGTTTAAGAATCACATTAAATAAATTAAAAACACGGGAGTAACATTGCACATTGCGCCAAAATTAAAAGATCATTTGCGTCATTTTTCCTAAAAAGAATGGAATGAATGAAGAGAGAGTCATGGGAAAGCGAGGAGGAAGAGAAAATGTTCAATAACAATATCTTTGGTTTGTTCACAAGGATAAAGACTGAAATTTCGTGGACAAATTTGACGAATAAAAAGTACCAAATAAATTATTTAACTAATACATAAGACATTCAATGGGTTTGAAACATGCATAAAAAATGTCTTATGACATAAGCATTATGCATGCGTAATTGTTCCGACGGAATTTAAATCCCAAATCTAAATTCCTTTGAGATGTAGATGTTGACTGCAAACAATGATCAATCTAAATTGTTGAAATCCTAGAGTCTTCATTGTTGATGATTGATGGCGGCGAAGAATAAACGAGCAAGGAGAGAGAGGGAGAGAGTCATTGTTAGAGAGAGAGGGAGGAGGTACTTGCTCATTTATCTTCATCGGTGCTAATCATGAACAATGAAGACTCCAGCATCTTAGTGATTTAGATCAATCATCATTCGCAATCACCATTTGCATCTCAAAGGTAAATACTTCTATAATCAATTCTAAGAAAAACAGAGGCCGAGAATCTTAACTTGAATGTCCACATTCATTTTGCATCTTCTTTGACAATCATGATAACAACTTCTTTTTATTAATGTTTGATGCTTCAACATGAATATCAACAGACATATTAATATTTGAAAAAAAAAAAATGGGGCTAGTAACTAGGGTTCTTGTCAGAATATGTAATATCAGAATCTCCCATATGATGCTTGAAATAAAGATGATAAATTTGTGGATATAATCGTGCGGCATTATGGGATCTTAATTCAACTCCTATAGATGAATTTGGTAATTTCAGCAGCTCTAACAGAGTTAACGACTCATTCAATAACGAAAAAATGTCACATATTATTGATAGTTAAGTAAAGCATAAGCACATTTTTATTCTAAGTTTAGCAGTTATGAAATTTTAAAGAGTACGTTTATCGTTTCAAGAAATGTGAAAAATAAGATAAAGAAAGAATCAGTTGATCTCGGATTGACTTTAGAATTAAATTAAACCCACAGTATCAATTCGATTCTCGGTTCTTTTCAATCCAAAAAAAGTTAGGGACCAACAAAACGAATTTGTACCTGAATTAGGTACTGAACGATGGGACCACTATCATCCTAGGTTGAAGACGATGGGACCACAACACCTTTTTTATTTTTTTGGGGGTCGCCATAACACCTTTTAAAGAAGTGGTCCTCGGCGGTTGCCGTACCTTGGCGTTCTTCGTTTGCATTATCTTTTTGACAATGACTGAAACGGTTGAATTAGTGCTTTCTGCTTATGAACTGCCGCCCGAGACTAGTTTATCCAACATTTTCTGACGTCTCGTGCTAAGTGGAATCAGGAATTTTTATTGGTTACTTCATTTTAATACTGTTGCATGAAGGCGGGTTCCTCTTGGGTGGCCCATTAAAACTTGGAAGCATAGACTGTTCTTTCCTGATTATAAACAAAAATGTGCAAGTGAAAGCAAATTGTGTTCTGACCCAAAAAAAAAAAAGAAAGCAAATTGTGTCTTTTTCCTTTCGGCCGATTGACCTTATGCTGAGTTCCCTAGCGCTGTCAGTGTTGCTTGGGACTCCTCAAATGATTCCTTTATTCCTGGCGTTGTCAGACTGAAGTCTGGTCTGCAGTCTGAAGCAGGAATGACAACTGTTCAGAGTTTCTAACCAGAGGAGTTTGGTAGGATTCTTGAGCGGGAGGAACTTATTTGGGATATGAGATCTCGTGTTAGCTGGATTTTTGGATGGGGATTGAAACAGTTTATTGCACATTGGCCATTACAAGAGAAGAAAAGCGTCAATTTCAAAATGATTCTGTGGGTAATTGGCTTGCGGAGGATGAAAGTGAAACATACCAAATCTTATTGAATCTCTATGGGAAGACAATCGGGCTGAAGTGAGCGTCGGTGCAAACTATTTCTCAGACCTTTCAGATACGGAGATTTGCGCCTAAAAATTAAACATTTCGTGAACCAATAGCGCATTTGGGACTGGAACAAGATTGCTTATGCAAAAGTAGATAGCTATGCAACACAGTCCCCCCAATGCAGATGCAAACTTGGACGTGAATTTGGAATTTTAAATGATGGGTTTTAGACCTGAAGGCATCGTATGATAATACTTCTAAGAAGGACCCAAATAGAGTAGCTGTTCTTGGTTGAGGATGAAACTGCCCACGTTCATGAGATCTGTTTTTTTTTATACGGCAAGTTTTGCATTCTTGGTGTTCTCCTGACAGGGCGAGTCGTCTGGATGTTTCTTACTTGTAGTGCTATGACAATGAAACACCTTTTCATGGGCTGACTCTACTCACGCAACACCTTTTGCTTTGAACTTGGAATTCCTACGATTTTGTTGGCAACGCTTAATCTAAAACTTTGGGAAATGGATTGAGAACAATGCCTATGCCTATTTTGCAGGCCCCTGCCCCCTTGATGGGCTCACTTGGGATACCGTTTTCCTTGCGGATAAAAATGATAAATTTGTTAGTTGGGCTCAAATCTGTCATAGCAGAGCTGCTTGCTCCAGTGCTATTACAGGAAACAAGCATGAACAACCAGTCCTTTGAAGTAGTTTCGCGAGCTCCGAAAGCGGGTTGGGAAATTTGAACACGGATGAATCAGTGTTATAAAGCTCCGGATTAGCTAGGAAAGGAGGCCTAATCAGAGATGTGGAAGAGAATTAATATGTGGATTTACCAGGAACTTGGGAATCATGATCGGAGCAGAATCTGGGTGTAGCTAACAGGCTGTGCATACTAGAAATCAAATAAGATGCAAAGGCCATTACTTTACTTCTTTCTGTCTATTAAACTTCAATGCTACTCTTGGTATTTTAATGGTAGCAAGATGGTATCGAGGCGATACCAGCCTCTTCAGGGAATCGAAACCAAATGTGCAGATATGTTGGCGAAGATGAGAAGATGTCAGCAGGAACCTTTTGCTTTGGAGCTTAAGCTGTCCCTAAGGAGCTTCTGTCCTTGGTTTATTTGGATAGGCTAAGTTCTATAGGACTGTTTAAGCCTCTGATGCTTCCAGTTCTTTTCACTATAGCTTTATTTAAACCTCTTTGCATGTTATCTTTAGGGGTCTTAATGCAATGCCGTTTAACCTAGGAAGGCACGCGACAACAAGAAACACTTTAAGGCTGATCTTTGTTGCTTCTTCAGGGAAAATAAAAGTGATTTCTTTGATAATTGTTGATTTGTGGCAACCTTCTGCTGAAATCTGGGTTTTTAAGAAGCAGTTGCTACGAATTTCCTCTTTTCTCTTATTCATTCATAAAGTTGCAAAATGCAAACACTTGAGATATAATATAGTATGTCCCAATTTTTATAGCCCACAGTGCCCACATTCACTTTGTTAAACTATCCTAACTTCGACAATGACATTGTTTTTTCTCTATGGCACTTTTGACGTACTGAAACGACCATGGCAAAACGGGGGAGTTTGGATACCATAAACTTCGCGGTGTCTTCCCTGCCACCTCATCATTGTTCCCTGTCTGCATCTCTTCGCTCGTCCTATACTTCCTTTTCTGTGTACTAATTTCTATCATCAACTTGCCCAACACACTACGCCAAGGAAACATCCATGGTGTCCCTGCCTTCGCTCCTCACCAGGCCATGGATGTTACGTTCATCTTGGCCGTCTACAGTCTGCTCCCGTATTGCTCATTGGTGCAGGTTGCTAATCGGGCACTCCCATCTGACACTTGTGCTCCTTCCTGTGCTGAGGCATTGCACCTCCTCATCGACTTCACCAGTTTGGTATCAGTAGCTTCCCTCGTGTGGTTGCTGTTCAACGACTCTTTCCACTCCATCCCCTGTTTCATGCTGCTCCCGTTGCTTTCCGTCAATCAGTTGCACGGCCTCATTCAAAACATTTTACCGCAAAATTGTTCTCATGTTCATGTGGGCGGAGCACTCTCGTCAATTGCATGGTGGAAGAGCACAGCCTTTTTAGCCGCGCACAATCATGGATTCGCGTTTCATACTAGAGGTACGAGGGCCGTGGATGTTGAGCTGTTCCCTGCTTAGGAAAAGTGATCTTAATTGTAGGACCACTTATAAAACAACTGAAGGAAACACATTCCTAAAACAATTCACAAAATGTAGAAAAACGTGGCCATTCTAAATTTGAATCACCGATTGTACGAGGCATATCACATAAACAAGCATGCCTCTTTGCCACAAATTAAATGTCTACCAATTTGCAACCTTGGGAGAGTGTTCCACTTTTTGCGAGTTTTTGCAAAATGTCGTTCTCTAGAGACATAATCTCAAAGAGTAGAGAACTGAATGTGTGTTCTTCCAAAAGATCACCCATGTTCTTAAAGATAACTTCTATTATATCTTCTTTTTTAACTATCAAGGAAGATGGACCCGCATGATGAATCATGGGCCGGCTTAGCCCAACATGGGCAGCTCCATAAAAAAAAATATCATCTCTCACTCATTCATAATGGGCTAAACATAATTCTTTCTTCTTTGTAAACTTCATACAGACAAATAATCCGTGTGATCGGCATCCTCTGAGAGCTCATTATCATACATTTGTTAAGAATATATAGCGTTAGACATATTTCCTTATAGTAGATTTAGCATGTAGTACCCTATATCAATCAATCATATTTATATCTCTCTTGATCTCTTTAAGTATCATATATTGTACTCACAACTATGATTGACAAATAATCATAATTGGTCGACTTGTGAACGCAAAACCAGAATGTGACATCAATAGTAAATCGATCTTCCTCTTCCCTTAAACCTATCGATTTCAGTCAAGCTCGCTTTTCTAGAAATGCCCCATTAAATCAAATCATTCATGACTATTGGCAACACCCTAAGACAACAAATACTAAATAGAAACTTTGAGAATAAGTCAAAGTCATGAGGGCACTAAATGAAGAACTTTTTTCTTCAAGAGTCTCACATGACTTAAAAGTTGAGATCAAAACATTTGTCAATTCTTATTGGTCGTCTTATGCATACGTAGTATAAAATACGTATTACGGTATTCTCTCCTTTCCCATGAAGAGTATGTCTTTACACTTAATATCCTATAGATAATAGTTCAGACACTTTCAATGTCTAACTTGAGTTCACAAATCTACTCTCTTGAAGTCGCATCTGGCATTATAAACAATTAAAATGAAATATGTAGGTTATTTCACTTTCGGACATAATAAATATTATGTCCTCATCTTAACCCTCTGTTAAGGCGACATCAATATTTTAAGCATGAGCTTTCAATTATCACCTAGATAATAAGCTTAAAATTATTTCATCTCTATTCATCACTAAGTAAATTGAAGCGATTATCCGTGTGAGTGAGCTAATCTCTCATATGTCTGACATACCTTTTAATACAATGCACTAAGCATTAAGATGCATAAATATCAATTTATCTCATAGGCATTAATAATAACATCAAACTTCATTAATAGTGAATATTCGAGGAAAAATATAATATTCAGTACATCACACTCTAGGCAATCCTAAAGATTTTACATAACTATAGAAAACATCTTTAGGAATCGACTTCATCGTTGGATATGCTATCATTCTTTGCATAGTTATATACCGTACGTTCACTTCCTTTCATGCCACCATATCTTTAACATAGTTGTATATGATGTCTATGTGTTTGGTTTTGCAATGGAACTTGGGATTCTCGGTGTAAGCTATTGCTGTTTGGCTATCACAATGTACCAATAACGACGTTGCAGCATTTCTAATAATACCTAAATGATCCAAAAATCTCCTTAGCCAAAGACCATCTTGTATTGCCGCTGAGAGTGCCACAAATTCGACTTCCATTGTTGATAGTGTTATATACTGTTGTTTTTTACTGTTCCAAGATATGATGTCATTGAGTAAGAATACATGCCCCAGAGGTGGATTTCCTCTCATCTAAATCTCCTCCCCAATCAGCGTCAGTATAGCCTTCAAGGTGCAGATCACTTCCTTGACAGCTAAGTGAATAATCAGTATTAGCCTTTAGATACCTCATGATCCTTTTGACGGCACACCAATGTGCTTAACTTGAATTTGATTGATATCTACTAACTACTCCAACTGCAAAACATATATCAAGCCCTGTACACTTCATAGTGTACATTAAGCTCCCAATGGCACTAGTATAAGGAACACGTTTCATTTGTTCCTATTCTTGTGGAGTTTTATGACACATTCTGAGGCTTAGTCCTTCACCTTTCGCAATAAGAATATCTATGGGTTTACAATCTTGCATGTGAAACTGTTCAAGGACTTTGTTTATATACGTCTCTTGCGAAAGAGACAATAATTTCTTTGAATGATCTCTTGAAATCTTAACTCCAAGAATTTACGCAGTTTCATCCATATTTTTCATCTCAAAATCGGAAGATAACCAATTCTTAACTATATTTACTAACTCCATATTGCTCCCGACAATTAGTGTATCATCTACATATAAAGAGAATATCACAAACTTATCTTTGGATTTTTTGATTTATACACAATTATCCTTGTCGATCATCACAAAATCATATGCCACTATGGCATTATGGAAATGTATGTACCACTGTCTTGAAGATTGCTTAAGGCTATATGTCGATCTCAAAAGTCGATACACATTTTGCTCTTGGCCTTTTGTAATGAAATCAACAGGTTGTTCCACTCTTCATCTAATTATCCATTGAAAAATGCAGTCTTTACATCCATTTGGTATAATTCAAGATACATACTAGTCACTATTACCAGGATAAGGCGAATTGAGGTAAACGTTACAATAGGAGAAAAAGGTTCTTCAAAGTTAATTCCTTCTTGTTGATTATACCATTTTGCTACAAGGCGAGCCTTATATCTTTCAATCGAGCCATCGGCTTTACGCTTTATTTTGAAAACCCACTTGCTTCCAATGGCTTTGCATCATTTTGGAAGATCAACCGATTCTCAAATTTGATTTGATCCCATTGACTCCATTTCCTCTTTCATTGCATGTATCCACTTTTCCTTATCAAGGCATGTTAGAGCCTCATTTACATTCCTTGGCTCATTCTCATCTTGTGGAGCTACTATAAAAACTTCTCCTTCAATGTCAAAATGTCGACAGGGAATGTTTTTGTGACTTGTTCGCCATATGGGAGATTGTACTCTTGGTATATTATACTCTATTACGCTCCTACTCGAATTAGATAATGACAATATCGTCTAATCAAGTAGTTGCATTTGAGACTGGTTTGGAGCTAATCCCTCACTTCTCACATTGCTCTCATTTGGGTCATCATCACAATCCAAGATTTCAAATAAAGAGTAGTCCTCTCCTATTTCGCCTTTCTTAAGAAATTCATTCTCTAAGAATATGACATCTCGTAATTTGAATTCAGTTACACTTCCACTTTCTTGTTCGTCTATAAATACATACTCCTTCGAGTGCTCTAAATATCTTATAAAAATACTCTTTTTGCCTCTTAGACCCAATTTTCCATACTAGTGAGAGACCTCGTGGGTATAGGCAGCACAACCCCAATGTTTAAGAAAACTCAAATCGAGTTTTCTACATGTCCATAATTCATATCAAATAGCGGTAACTGATTTAGAAGGTACACAGTTAAGTATATAGGCAGCAATCAATAAAACATCACCCCAAAAGGTAATTAGTAGATTAATTTGTGCCATCGTAGACTTAACCATTTCCATTAGGGTTTTATTTCTCCTATTCGCTACACCATTTTATTGAGGAATATATGGAATAGACAATTATCTTTCTATTCCTTTTTCATCACATAGATTTCTAAACTTATCAGATAAATATTCTCGATCTCAATCGGATCTTAATGTTTTTATCTTCTTGTCTAACTGATTTTCCACTAAGGTCATAAATTTCTTAAAGCAACTCAATGCTTCAGACTTGTAAGAAATCAGATTGACGTGCCCAAATCAAGTATAATCATCTATGAAAGTAGTGAAGTAAATAGCCTCATGCCTTGCTCTTACATTCATTGGACCACAGATGTCTGTGTGAATTAATTGTAAAGGAAACTCAGCTTTTGTTCATTTTTCCAAATAGTTTCCTTGTTATTTTTCCGGCTAAATAATGCTCACAAACAGGCAAATTGACTTTTTCAATATTGCCCATTAAGCCATCTCTGGCTAATCTATTCATCGTTGTTGACCAATATGACCAAGTCTAGCATGCCATACATTCAAATCATTTTCATAAGATTCAGAAGATGCAAATAGGGAATAACAAACATTCACATTACTGTATTCAACATCTAATACAATAAAACTATCTAAAAAATGTCATGAACCATAATAACTCGTACTTAAAAACAAGTTAACACGACTGTTATGGAAATTTAAGTTAAAACCAAGTTTAACTAACACCAACACAGGAACAAGATTCCAACGAATTTCAAAAGCATACAACACATCATACAAGAACAAGGTGCGATCACCACGCATCTTCAATTGGCATGTGCTAATCTCTTTGACTTCTGCTCTAGAGTTGTTTCTCACATAAATCCATCTCACTCCATGTGGAATTTGTCGGAACTCAAAGAAGGAATCTCTGTTCTTTTCTATATGGTCTGTGGCTCCCGAGTCTACAGTCCACAAATGATTCGATTTAGTCAGAAAAACAGAACTAGATACATAAATAACATTCTTAAGTGTACTAAGGGTTTTTACCTTCTTTGGCTTGCCACAGTCACGAGCAAAATAACCATTTTTACCACAGTTGAAACATTTTACCATTGAAATATTCATCTTTTTGAATGGACGCTTTCATTTATCGTGTTGGTTAATTCTTGGTTTCTTTACTGAAGTACTTGCTCCCTTGCTCTTCCACCCCTTGAACCCTCATAGGCACTTGGGTTTAGAGCCCGAAGCCCCATGTGAGCTAGGACCAACAAAATAGATGTCAGATTCTGGTTTAGCCACCAGAAGGCGGTCCTCTTCCAACTCAAGATGACGCATTACATCCTCAAAAGTCTTTATATTCTCATTATGGGTCAAGTGGACATTCATACGCTCCCAGCTTTAGGGTAAAGAACGAATAACTGCTTGCATTTACTGCTCATCGATCAAAACATGGCCAGCATCCTTCAGCTCACCAATCATGTTTGACATACGCCTCATATGTTGTTTCATGGTCTAACCATGAGGCTTCTTATATTAGTCAAACCTAATTGTGAATTGCCTCAGTTTAGTCACGGAAGTCTAACCAAACCTAGCCGTCAGTTCTATCCACATATCTTTGGCATTGTTAAAACGCTTGAACTCTCGCACGATGTCATATTCCATGCTACTCAGCAATGTAATACGAGCAATAAAGTTCTTATTTTTTCAAGAAGCAAATGCATCTTTGTCCTTTTTATGTTGTACAGTATTCCCCTCTTCAAGCTCTTCTATAACAAAATTAAGAGTTTCGAGTGCCTCTTGCTCTTCCAGCATACATTAGGTTTTCATATTCTAAATTTCATACTTAGCTCCACTTAACTTTCCTCCTTTGTTCAGTTCAGCAACTGTGTTCTTTGATGCTGAAGCCATGGTATCTAAACATTTCAGATATATACGCACGAATTATTAATGTCTCTCATTTATGCATCAGTTTTACACAAACTGATTATATTGATGAGTAATTTACATAGGTTTCAAATTCGAAAGTTCATTATGTTCTTAATCATCATCTAAAATCCTAATTTGAAATTATCATTAATGTAATCATTAAGGTAAAATTATGTTCTTTAAAGTTCCTAAAACTTTTAGAACTCTCACTCAACCACATGATACTAATAAGACAGTTATTAAAATAAAATAGTATCATAAACCAGTCACAACAAAAATATCCCATTAACGTCGTGCAAATATAACTCAAAGATTCATAACCAAATTATGTGATAAAGTATGAACATAACATTCATGAATAGAAGTAATAACTTGAAATAACAAGTATTTACAAACAACTAAAAAACAAACTTAGAGTAAACCTATCCATAAATGATAACCAAAGTTAAAGTAATAAATAATATCAGGTTATGATCTTTTTCCTATGAATCGGGATGGAATCATAAAATTCCTTAGAAAGTTTTTTTGGACTATTCCCCAATCAAGAAAAAACCCTTACAGTACCCTTGGGTTTGTGCCATGGCGCATTCATTTTGCACCCATTCATCCCACACATTGACATCCTCGTTGCCATGACCCCAATATATCTCCTCAGGAAGGCTTCCACAATCTTATCATATTTTAGTGTTTAAGAGTTCTCAAAAACATTAAGTAATTCGTACCAAATGACTTATTGTATTATTCGATTGACGATCATCATATCAGTATTATCATCCCAAAAATAGCCAGCTAGCTCTCTTCTCAGCCTCACTAAGTCTGCCTTTTGTATATCAGTTCTAGCGATAATAAGGGTTTGATACCTTTGTACCATCGATCCTGCAACAAATGCAAAAAAATAAAAGAATTACTTTTAATCTGTGGCACAACATCGCAAGAAACATATTCTGCCCCCCCCCCCTTTCTTCTTCTTTTTTTTAAAAGGTTAACAGTCGAGTCAAAGTCAACGGGTCAAGTCAATCAGATCAATGGTCCAACCAAACTGATTGCTCCGCGAGCCAGGTCAGCTGACATAAGTGCGACGTGGGGTCACTGACATCATCATGCGGTTATTGCACAATCTGGGAACCATGGGTGCATGACCTTCATGCACTTGTAACTTTTGCATTGGCATGTGCAATTGGGCAACGTCTCTGCCCGTGGCCCTCACTCGCGGATGTTGTCCTCGGCGAGTGCAGGCCACCTCCGCCGCTCCCGGTGTCGCCTCGTGATCAGCGATTACATACTTTTCTCATCTCAACGAATACTATCTAACTATGCAATTATATTTCACTTTCGCGGAATAAAAATTTCAGAAAGAGAACATGAACAGTATGTTCGAACTTGCATACATCCATGGTCGCGAACCCAATTCATTCTAAGCATGTATGCTACAAATCTGAACACATTCATGATAGGCATAAATTCATGACATTATTAGGAAATAAGTAATACGGGCTCTGATACTCATGAAGAAAACATATTCCTAAAACAATTCACAAAATGCGGAAAAACGTACCAATTCTAAATTTGAATCACCGATTGTACGAGACATATCACATAAACAAACATATCTCTTTGCTACAGATTAAATGTCTATCAATTTGCAATCTTGAGAGTTTTTGCATAGCATCATTTTCTAGAGACATAATCTCAACTAATAGAGAACTGAATCTATTTTCTTCTAAAAGATCACACAGGTCCTTAAAGATAACTACCATTATATCTTCTTTTTGAACTGCCAAGGAATATGGCCCGCATGATAGATCATCGACGGGTTAGCCCAACATAAGCGGCCCATAAAAAAAAATATCGACAACTGATAAGTACTTTATGGAGCTAGCTACTTTAGGAAACGGGCGTCTTGTTCATAAATCTTGCATTGAGAAATAAGAAACAGATCGGCAGTGGTTGGAAACCCAGGAGCGACGGATGCTTCACGGGCAAACGAAAAATCAGCTGTTGACTTCCATCTTGCTTTGTTGGAAACTGGGAATCGCTGTCCTTTTGGGCCAATTTCCAGGTCACGGTTGACAACTGTCTAGACAAAGAAATTAGCGGTCCCTAACTAAACCACGTTTCGACCAAAAAAAAAAAAACTAAACCACGTGCCTTGGTTATAATTGAATAGCGTTTTGCGTCTACCGGAGCAAAAGGACCGCGCTTACAAATATGAGAAATATGGGGTGCAACTGTGATGCCACGTGACAGTTGCAATAGCCCATTCAGTGACCGACGCGTGTCACTGAATGGGCCCACAAAGTCTATCATCTCTCTTCGCTCTCTTCTTTCGCTGCCTCCCAACCGAGAGCAGAGCGCCCAACTGCCTGATGGAGGGGAGAGAGACTTTCGTATGGAGTTTCAAAATTTCCGACAATGGGTCCGCATATGACACGTGTCGATCGGTCAATAGATTTGTGCCAATCTAACGCAGAGTCACATTTTCTTGGATGGATCCGTGTGCTGCAGGGCATTAATTTCTCTCTCTTGACAGGTGTAAGAACTAAGTTTTCTGTAGCTTTTCTCAAGGTTCCATCATGTTGCAGAACTTTAGCGTGTACCGAAGATCTATCTTTGGCAGAAAGAAAAAACAAAACCAGCGTCCGCACCAGTTGGTTCTGCGAAGTCTGATCGGCATTGTTGCTGCTGATTGATGTAGATACCATTTTAGCTAATGAGATGACAGGCAATTTGCTGAAAATTTGGTTGTGAGAACAATTATTGAAACTCTAAGGGCATTCTTGACATATTCGTTTAATATACAGAAACAACGGGTTGTATGGATATGTTCCTATTTTAACGAATCAGTGTTCGCACGCTCTAAGTAGGAGAAAGGGAATATCCTATATATGCTATACATCTTAGAGATTCCGAGATCTGAACAAGACCCGCAATGAAGCCTGACTTTTTTAGATCATATCGAATCGAGATGTAAAATCTTAAACTGATGCCAATTTCATGAATTGTCAACTTCAACAAAATATTGGTAAAATATCTAAAACTAGATTTGATTTACTGACTCATCAAATTTTGACGAGGGTAACTCGAGTCTTATATACACTTATGTAAATCATGCGGAAACCAAATTCAAAGAGCCTTTGGCTTGGAACTGTAGTTGGCCGTTCTTTTCATGTGTTCTTCCTTTTGTTTCCTGCAGGGACAGGAGTTGATTATTATTAATTTAATCTAACAAAAGTACAACCTCAACATCTATCATTGTGTACGACATCAGGAGTCCGTCGACCCCGTATCTTTGTCCCGCCAAATCCTTCCCTTCTTAGCCACGACACTCGAGAAATCGGGTGGCGTCCCTTAAAATGTGAATTTCATAGGCCAATAAATTATACAAACTAAGCGCATTTCAGTAGTTGATTTACTTGAATCTCAAGTTAAGACCTCCGTGATTAATGATTGAAATCGTGTTGACATGTACGATCCATAAGCTATGCAATAACTGCTCTAAATAAATAGTGTCATGAGCATTGCAAAGATAAGAGACATTAAACAACATTTGCGCCGTTCTTTCTACCTTTGGGTAAAGATCCATGGCAACTTTTATGCAATACCCGTGCTATCTTTAGCACGAGCAAAAATTTTCATGGCACGTATTATCCTCAACTCGCGACTTCTCTGTTGTCGCGATTCATTGAACTCTCTAGTACACCTTGAATTATGTTTTTTCCCCAAAAGCATGCATTCATAAATCAAGGCTCCGTTTGTTGTACAAAAACATTTTTCTTAAAGTATAAAATATTTTTCATTGACTAATTACTATAAGCGATAAAAAGCGATTTTTTTGAGAAAAATATTATTAAAATTATTTACTTTTCGCAAGATAAACGAATCATGATTAATAAAAATACCAAATAAGATCAATGATTAAACGTGAATGCATCCTAATTTTTCCAATGTGGTCGGTTCCATGATACGCATTATTGCAACACATTCATTTTAAATTCAAAGGGAAAAAGAAGAGAAGAGTACACGCTTTCCACGTGTCCGGACACGGAACATATATTTCTCTTGAGCCCGGGGGCGGCTGTCCACCTGGCAACACCGGATCGAAAATATCCAAACAGTTCTTTTAAAACAACCAATCAATCGACCAACAAATCAATTAATTAATTGGTTAATTCACGTGCACGAACCCGACTTTTGTCTCTTTCTTCAATCGCTTGCAGGTCCGATTCTGATTCACCCCCTCATTCGCCCTAAAAAGCCTGGGTCTGGTTCGTTCTCGATCCCGTTCCCCCGTCAGTTCCTGGGCCAGCAAAAAATCCATAAAATAAAAGCAGCCGAAGATCCCCTGCATCGCGGCGCACCGAGACAGCCGACCCTCCCCGTGGATCGTACGGTCGGCGCCGCGCCACCTCCTCACCGCCACCGGCGGAAACGTCGGTCGACGATCGACGGGCGAGAACGGGTCGGAACACGCGACGCGATGAAATTTTTTTTTTCTATTTGTGTGTCCCCATTTTCAGGCGATCCCATCGACTGCTTTGCTTCAGCTTGAACTTGATGATGATGACTCCGCGGTGACGCTTCGTTGAAGAAACAGAAGTGTAGCCCACGGCATCACCAAACTCCGAACCAGCTCTAGCCGTCGGCGCGAGCCGGAGAAAGTCGCCCGTTCCCGGAGCTCTGCTCCCATGGCGGATCCTCATCCACGGGCGGCGGTGGCGGAAGAGCCGACCGCGCAGGCGCCTCTCCTGGCTCAGGACCAGAGCCGCGGCAATCACCGGCCGCCGCAGCCGCGTCGCGAGGAGCGGGAGGACGAGGACCCGCACCTCGACCAGGCGCTCCACAAGCTGGAGATGTTCCTCTCCTTCCTAGGCTTCAACCAGTCGACGGTGCTCGGCACCGCGCTGTCGTGGACTGCGTTCGTGGTGATCGGCGTGGTGCTGCCGGTGATCGTGCTCGAGCTCTCCGATTGCTCGGACTGCGACGAGTACCAGATCAAGAACTTCGAGCTGGATATAGTCGCGTCGCAGGCGTGTCTCGCCGCGGTCTCGTTGCTCTGCCTTTCGCACAACCTTCGCAAGTACGGGATAAGGAAGTTCCTATTCGTGGATCGCTACAGTGGCCGGATGTCCAGGTTCCGAGACGAGTATATCAAGCAGATTAAGGTCAGTGGATTCTGGTCTTTTGCGATTGGTGTGCTTAGTGAAATCGCTACACTGAGTTATATGAACTGAATGAACTTGCTGCCATTGCCTTGTAATCGTTCCTTATTTGTTTGTTGAAGGATTGGCCTGTGTGGCTCTTGCCTTGAATCTTTACTATCGCGTGCGGATGGAGTAATTTTGTAAGAACGCATCGATTCTTTGAATGTGCTTCAAACTTCCATGTTGGAGTCTCAACTTAATCAATATGTGGCAGGATAACTATGTTATTCAGTCTTTCAGTTTGAACGAAGACTGCTGGATTGATTGCTGGTAGGAATTTAATGTCTTTGCTGCCTTTGAACAAGCTCACAGTCACATAGGAAAAGCTACTCTTAGCCAGCCAGCAACTATTAAATTTTTTTTTCATTACATGCTGCTGTATTTTACTTTCTGAAATGCCCTCTCAGAAGCCTCCAAACTATCCACTAATGTCATATGCACTCCTTAGTCGGTCCTTCATTACTAATGCGGCCATACAACAATCTCCTTTTTCTTAATAGCCATGATGGGGAATCCAAAAGCATGTAGTCTTAGAGACAACGGCGTGATGGTAATTACCGCTAGGGCTTGGGCAAAAATGTTACCATGTCACATTCCGGAACACATACAATGTGCTACTTTTGGGAATATGATGAGTTTCTTATTTCTAAAGTTCCCAGGACTTCTTCATGATCACTTAAGAATTTGTTTACTCCAACATTTGCGCAGGGTTCTCTACGGTTGCTCGTATTATGGTCACTTCCTTGTTTCGTTTTGAAGACTGTGCGTGAAGTGGTCCGTCTTGTTTATATACATCGTGAATCATGGTGGCTGTCAGTTTATATTTTGTTCTCGTTGGTTATATCCTGGACTTATGTCAGTACAATCTCTCTATCAGCCAGCACTATGTTTCATTTGGTCTGCAATCTGCAAGTTATTCACTTTGATGATTACGGGAAGCTCTTGGAAAGAGAGACTGATGTGTTGGTTTTCATTGAAGAGCACATTCGTCTACGGTACTACCTCTCCAAGATAAGCCATAGATTCAGAATTTTCCTCCTCCTAGAATTCTTGGTGGTCACAGCAAGCCAGTTTGTAACTCTGTTCCAAATAACAGGATACAGTGGACTTGTTACTGTCATTAATGGTGGTGATTTTGCTGTAAGTCATTTGCTACTTCTGTAGTTCGAACTGATTTTATTATTAGTTCCTTTCAAATTAAGAGTTACCTCTTGGGTTTTGCAGAAATGGATCTTTGTCATTGCATTCCTCTTTACAGCATCTCTTGATAGCTCAATTCTATTGTTTAATCTCTTTGCATGATTTTTCTTCAACTTTGCAGGTCTCCACCATTGTCCAAGTTGTTGGGATTAGTCTTTGCTTGCATGCTGCTACAAGGATCTCCCATAGGGCCCAAGGCATTGCCTCCATTGCAAGCAAATGGCATGCATTGATGACCTGTGGCTCTACTGGTGCAGCATCTTTACGAGGCTCAGATAGTGTAGGAAGCACGGAGCACATGAATGCATTTAGTACAATACATATCGATTACTCTGAAAGTGACCTGGAATCTTTGGAATATGTTGGAATGCCTACCGGCACACAACTAGCTACTTATATGTCAACTTATCACAAGCGACAGGCTTTGGGTATGGAGCTAATTGTTTTAAACATTAATTTGGCTCACTGGTTTGCTCTCAGTTTTTTGCACATTCAATGGAAGTTATAGTGAAATGAATCTTTTCATCAAGATAGATGCATCAAGATAATTCCCCTTAGATTTGGAGATTTGATCTTCACTTTGCAAGTGAACTACGCCTACTGCAGAGTCCAGATACACTCTGCAGTAAACACTGATGAGCTAATGATGCATTTGTATGCCATTTTGTTTTGAAGTTACGAACGGCATCCCATTTTGTGCAACCACAATTTATTGGTTCTAGGCATGGAAATATTGCTTATTATTTTTGCATGACATGATTTACCAACATAGGGAGCTTCTTATAATGAGAAAATTGGAGAGGTAACATGGAATATATGTCTTGGATAAGGTGCTTCTATAATTAAGGTTGCTTCGTGTGTTCTTCCTGCATGCAAAGTTCTACATCATAGATCCCATGTAAGGTTGTCTTTTCTTTTTTAATGTCCATCGTTGGTGACTTTGATTGTCATTTGCTTATCCAGTGTTTGGTTCTTCCGTTTCCCATGACTGAATCATGTGTTCATTTGCCCCACCTGAACAATTTACCAGTTGCTATTAGGTGTCTAAAATCTTCAAAGTTTACTGTTCAACTGTATTCTAGAGGGATCTCGGACTCTCGTCCTTCTGTTGACTGTGCTGTTTGATTTTACAGATTTCCAAATGTTGTTTTATTCACCTTGATTACGTAGTCTAAGCATTACTTCTTTCTGCACAGATAAACTAATTAGCTGGCAAAATTTCTCTTTTCTTGTCTGTTCTCTATCCATCAGCACTTGGTATATCTCAGTTGTGTGCATGTTCGTCTCTCTATGTATTCCCATATCCTCGTACATTCATATCCAGGAGCATCTTAAGCAACATATCTGAATGTGATGTAAATTATTTGACTAGTAAAATTGTAGCCTCATACAAAATCCATCTTGTTCTACAGTAATGTACCTGCAGACCAACCCCGGGGGAATCACACTTTACGGATGGACAGTTGATAGGGCTCTCATCAATACAATCTTCTTTATCGAGCTCTCATTGGTAACTTTTGTGCTCGGGAAAACTATAGTGTTCTCTTCCAGTTAGCTCTGGCTGGTTAACTTGGATTCTTTTGTCTGCAACGAGTTTAAAGCACTAATCAAGCCATCGAGACAGGCTGAATTTCAGTGATTCGGTGAAGCATCCTTATCCAGATCAGAAAGGTATTTCAGTGCCAGTGACGATCATGTGGTCACTTTTGTTGCAGTGCAAACTGGTTTCAGTCGGACCTAAGAATTCTCTGGCAACTTTCTTGACGAGCATGGCTTTGTTCATACAAATATCGAAGCTGGCAACTTGCTTGAGTTTCCTCAGAGGACCTATCGGTTGATCTTTTGACTTCCACGATCCCAAAGTCTCCAAGCCTGGTTCTGACCACTGCCTCTCTATCTTCTTCCGCAAAACCTCAGTTTTTTCACCATCTATTATCCTCTGCTAGACTGAAAGGATGTTATAGGCGCGGCTAGATTTCAATACATTGCACGTTCAGCGCAAAGAACATTACTATATACTTTGCGAACTGCCCCTTAACTGTGAGGCAAATTTTTTGTTGTCTTCATTAAAAGCCGACAGATTGCGACTGCAAAAAGTTCTAATTCAGCTGCTCAACCTTGGTTCACATTTAGAGTTAATTTCTCTAAAATGCCATCACCCGCATAGACTACTTCATTCCCATCTAAAATGGCTCCTGCTGTATCTTAATTCTAGGCTTTTCTTATGCCGTATTAGTTTTGGACTTTTTTGTTTTGGTCAAAATACTAGTTTTGGACTTGAAAACTTAATATCGGGGCTTCCTTTTCTTTTCTCTTCTTTTTATTTTTTTGGTCGAAAACCTTGGAGCTGCCCGGTGAATGACTTAAATATTCGTCGTTGAATGAATATCTCGCAATCTCTAAACGGAGGACACGAAGTACATTATGAAAACACGGAATCTTGGTATTTAGAAGTAGCTCATCGTCCTCTTCTCGTTGGATAGACGGACAGTCTGTGATAACAAATGGATTGTAACTCGTCTATGGTAGGTGATGAATCTACACAAATCTCCGTTTTGCTATTTCGCTGCCGCTGTGTGCGCTTTGTTACCTTTTTGTTGGCCGTGATGTAGCTTGCCATTTTGTTTAATACAGAACAATTTAATCATCAATGTTGGAGAGAGAGTGCGCTAAACATATGACAGAACAGACACATCATGGATCGACATTTTGAATCATGGGACCCTCGTGCTAATGTAGTGACCCCCATTTTAGATGTGTTGAAAGACACGGTTTTGGTATACATGAAGCTTAAAGGACATTCAAATGATCGCATTATTAAGTCCGGACAGTTTTTTATCCAACTTGCTTGGTGATGCAATTCGGCCTTCTTAAAGTTTCAACACAGCCCAATCGACTCAGAAAAACATCGCCGCTCCTTATGACATTAACACTTCCACGGAGAGTTGGAGAAGTGGGAATTGGATCATTGATTGATTAAAACCCCAATTTAAATTGTAGAAGAGCGTAACAAGTTAGGCATGCTTCCGAGACTCGAAGCAGTTCGAGTAAATTAAGTTTTTCGATGGTGAAAGGACGAGAAGTAAAAGACTTTGAAGGGCAACTCGGGTTTTTGACCTTTTTCGATTCTATATCGCCGGGAGTGCCCAATGGCAATTCCCAGCTGACCATATAATCTGCACCAGGCGCGACCATTCCCCATTGCTTACATGCCCAATCACTGTGCAATTATCCGTGCAAGCATCACTCCTGCATCGATTGTCATTCGAGAAATAATCCTCTTGAGAAACGTTTTACTGTCCTCGCCCATAAGCTGAGTAAACGAATCTAAGATATCAAGGGATGGACTCTTCGGTCGCTTCCTTCCTATACTGCATCATCTTTTTCTCCGGCTATTGCTTCGCAGTCTTACTGTAACACTAGCTTCCAGTGCGATATTCTTCTGATGAATCAAAGGATAAGGCATAACTCTTGAGCCGGAGCACATCATAGATTTAACATTAACAGAAGATTAAAAGAACCCAGCCATAAACCTGCTTGAAGAAGCCTCCATCATCTAAGTTTCTCTTCTGTGACCATTGGCCATTAGATTACAACTCAATCCAGGCTTCAAGGCGCCAATTTCTTGCCTCTGTATTACCCACAATGGATAGCTCCCTAGAGACACCAGAGAAAAGAGAGAACAGGCGTACAAAAAAAAAAACAAAAATACATGTATGGCCAATATAAGTTTCTTGTTTCGCTCGAAGCAAGACAGTTGAATGTAAAAACCTCTTCTTCACATCAACCACTCCTCATAGTTGCACATACAATTCTCAACTCACAACAGGTTCGACCATGACTCAAAAGAAACAAGAGAAAATCACATCCTACTAAACTCGACCATGGAACGCGGTTAATAGCAACACAATTTTTGTCTCTTTGCTTTTAATGCAATTCAATAGATTCAAAAAAGTTGCATCATCTTTCATAGCTTCAAATGAAACTCTTATCTTGGAGTTGGTAAAGTGAATAACTTCATAGCAAATCTGGAAAACAAAAAACCCTAAAATACAATTTTTATTTTTTATACTTATCCAATATAAAATGCCCACCAGAGATTGAACGTTGTCTAACAATGAATGCCAAGACGAATGCATCATATTTTCTCAAGGCCTGCCGATTCTCTATATTCACTTAAAGGTGGAAGAGTTTCACATAAGTAGTGTCAAATAAAATGAAATAAGTCCCCATGACAGTGGGAATTTCTCGCCTGCACCCGAGCCAACATGGACCGGATCGATCACAACCATATAGATCGTGTAGGTTCAACATGGGCTCCACATATGGGTCCCACATGAAAAACCACTAAGCACCCGGTCCATGGACTTGAGTCTAAGCAAGAATATTTCCCTATCATAATAGCATTTCCAAGTTTCTCCTGACCAAAGCTCTTTCCACAGGAAATGTCATGAAAAATCGGGCAAGCAGAAAAAATTTTGACCGTGAAATGCTCCATCTATAGAGCCAGGGTTGTAACCAAAGCAGAGATAAGGTTGAACCAGCTAAGGAAATAGAACCTAATCCTTAACTCCACTATTATTGAGCCTAAAAATAATTCAGTTTTGTCCAAATTCCACATGGCAAGACATAAAAAAAGGGTTACGGACATGAACCCAAAAACACTTGAGGAATCATGACTCTTTAAAAGTTAGCATTAAAGCACTTGCCACAACGTTGCAACTGATAGCTTGCAAATAATTACGCACGTCTCAAAAAGGCATTTGTTGTGAATAATTGAATAATTTACTCCACTAGACAATAAAAAAGGGAAGCTGCAATTAGTGAAAGACAAATTCCAAGACTTTAATCCTGTCCAATAAACTTAAGTCTTCAAGAAGCACGCAGCATCTATCAACTTCTGATACCCAATTAGCCAAGAAAACTTCATCCACCAAAAGCATGATGCAGAGGGATAATGTTTCCCGTTACTAATGGCACATATTCCTGACAGAAGCTAAAAGGAACTCTTATACCCAGTAACATTCTGACTATATTATGGTGAAGTATAATATATTAACAAAAATTACCAAGATCTAGTTTAACCAAACTGGACATGATACTGTCAATATGGCAAAGCGAAAACTAAGAGTTATATGGTACCTCTGATGAGCCTGAACGAACAACTAATGGAAGTTCTATAATCCAATTTGAAGGTAAACTCCTCAACCTGCTTGCAACTTGGATACTGCAGGTGACAGCCGCAGACAAACGTCAAAATTCCGAAAAATTACAGAAATCTCGACACCATCACATGCCATCAGCACAATAAGGACATTTCCAGGGCTTCCCAGGTCACAAAATAAGTCACGTAGTTACAATATTTTGGATCCAAGCGAATGGGGCAAAACATACACGTCCTTCTGAAAAAGCCGCAAACACAATAAGCATTGACAAACAGGAGATATCTCATTAGTCAAGCTACTAATAACTTGCCAGCAGCCAGCTTATAAAGACGATCAATGAACTCCTTATATCCGCATGTCTCGAGGCAATCGAGTAAATATCAATTGTTCCCACTAACAGAGTTAGAAGTCGAAAGGCCATCTCAATAAAGCAGAAAATTTTCTTGAATGATATTTCCTTAAGGTATCAAAAATATTACATAGCTCTGGCTGACTTCGTGTTCTCTACTTAACTCAGGTCCTCAACAAAGATTGTGATCAAACTAAAGAAAACAGTAGTAAACGGGCAAATTTGTTCCCTTATAATTTGTTCTCGCAATTCCAATTTAAATGGCCAATATAGCTAGTTGCTTCAAAAGGCTTAAATCTTCATTGTCTATTGCGCTGAACATCACGGAACATGAATGATAGTGAATTTGCCATATTATGAGCGGTTATTTGGTTCAAGCTGCCACCAGAAAGTTCTTACAAAATGTATAAGCAACTTCTCAACCAGCTACACAATAGAACATCTTCATCAAAAACGGCTTTCCCAAGTTTTAATCTGTTATATCAGACTCACTTCCATGTACACAATGCTGAAGGCAGACGTGTTTTAAAATGCCATGGCAAAGAAAAGAATCGGACGACAACACTGGTCTTGAACATTATTAAACAGCGCATAAAATCTTTCATGTCGATCCATTATCCACCATATCAAACAAAGAGATATTGTCCCAAAAGAAACGAAACTATCAAGACATGGACCCTCAAATCTAGAATTGGTAGTTTACCTTCCAAACATATAGGTTACTCGCTACTGTGATATTCTTCCTGTATGTAAAGAAAAGAACGTCCTTCAACTTCAGACCACCATCTCTTGCAAACACAGCGTCAATATCAAAAAGATAGAAAAGATGAATAGCAATTTAGCTCTTGTAATAACCAAAAAAATCCAAACCGAAAGAAAATGGTTACAGCGTACAGTCAATGCTATTTTACATACAAAAGTTCACGCTGAAATTTTTCCTTAAAAAGTAAAATGAAAAGGCCATCATGCCACACCTTGCGATGCAAGCAGGGTCGCAGATGCATATCTATTGGTGATCAAAGCCGGTGAACAAAGTAAACCTGCGAGACATCTGGCTTACTAATGGAGACCAAGAACAAACTTCTCCACCCAAGCACGGCGCCTGCTAAAAAATAACATGAATGATCTCCAGATAAATATGTTCCCAACTCCCGTCAATGCAACTCTCACCTCGACCATGTCCATTTTGTGTATACAGACTGCAGCATGAGGTTCACAGGCTATCCTATTCATTTAGCCAAACAAACCTCCACCCCCAAGCTCGCCTTGCATTAATTCCTTCCTGCGCTGCTCTTCTAAAGGATCTGGACTCTTCATAACTCTTCGCATGCGCCTAATCACAAATGCAAAATGCAACAACAAGTACATAAGTAGGACAATAAACTGGGACTGTTATAAGTTAGCAAAAAGACAACCGACATAGGCACAAAAGTTCGAAAACAGCCCAAATGCCTCCCCCAAGTAACAAAGTATCAAGCTAGGACAAGTTACCTGTCTTGAGCATGTTGAGCAGGAAAAGTAGGCATAAAATCTTTGGACTTCGGAAGAGGCACTTCACGGAACCACTCATGATTAAGGGCAGCCTCTGCAGTTATTCGCTGCTTAAGGATAAAAGACCAAGTAAGTCATCCTACAAATACAACAAGTGAAACACGACACTACATGTAAATCTAAAATTACCTTTTCAGGGTCATAAGTAAGAAGCTTATTCAACAAGTCAAAACCAGAATCTGAAAGTACTGGAGATCCCGTGAAAGATGTTGGTGGAAATTTCTTCCGCAACAAGTTGTACCTGAAAGTAACACAACACTTGTCAATCAATAAACGAGAAATATACTCTGGAACTGAAGTTGTCACCATGAAGGCCAGAACCCAGACCAGAATCACCCAAAGCTGGAAGCCTGGGACAAATGGTATCAAGAATGTGAACATCTGGATGCCAAGTAAACTCAAGCAATTTATACATGGAAAAAGTACACTTACTGGTGCTTAACAAAGTTGACCTTGACACCAGGGAGCTTGGAGAAACCCGGCCAGATAGTCTCATTTGGGGTTCCAAGAGTTCTAAATATCTGCAGATAGGATTCCAAGTAACCAAATCAAAAACCATTGGAGCACTGGAGCAGCAGCAACAGTACAAAAGCAAACATAAGTAGATTGAGGCATTTTACCTTGTCAAGTTGATCAAATTCAGTTTTCCCATTAAAGAGTGGCTCCTTGGATAACATTTCAGCCATGATACAGCCCAGGGACCACATGTCAATGGCAGTTGAGTACTGTTTTGCCCCCAACAGGAGTTCAGGTGCCCTGGAGAACAAATACTAAGGCGTGACAAACAATCCATAGCCTAGATTACTGGAATGGAGGACTTGCACAAGCCGATATTTCATCACAACTACGGAAAAGCACACAAACCAGCTAACAATAAAATAGAGCATGCAACGAGATGTCAGATGCCAGTATCACAAATTAAACAAAGAGTGACAGATACTGTTCAGCTTACCTGTACCAAAGAGTAACCACCAAGTGAGTGTACGGCTTTAATGGGCTCCCATACTGCCGAGCCAATCCAAAATCGCAAATTTTCAACTCACCACGATTATTGAGAAGCAAATTTGATGTTTTAAGGTCCCGATGAAGCACCCAGTTGTCATGAAGATACTTCACACCTTCTAATAGCTGCAACATTAGACATTTGACTTCGCTCTGACTAAAAGGCTGTTTCATTGTCTCCATCAGCGCTTTAAGATCGTGCTCCATGTATTCCATCACCATAAAAATGCTGTCAAGATTGCTTCCCACCACAACTTCTTTCACATCCACGATCGACGGGTGATGAAAAGATAGCAGAATATTTATTTCCCTCAGAGAAGTCAAAGGAAAACCTTCCCTTTCCTTTTCCATCTTTACCTTCTTCAGTGCTACAATTTCTCCAGTTTTCTTATCCCTAGCTCTGTAGACTACACCATAAGTCCCTTCGTCAATCTTGTTAAGCCTCTCAAACTCATCAACACTTCTACAACCCTGCAGCATATTTACACTTCTCTGAGGCAGAGCAGCAGGTTCTGGCGTTCCTCTAGAATCATCATCGCTTTCTGAATTAGTGTCGGACATATCGTTGATCATATCACCTTTTCGTTTCTTTTCATCAACATCCATGTAATCATTTTTATCAAAGTTATGGTCAGAATAGCGGTTATCACCCGATGACCCAGCAGCGCCAACTCGCCCATCAGGTTCAGAAGACCTGCCCCTAAGTCTGTCCGAACCATCTTTCTTAAGCTTCCCCATCTCAGGACTGACTGATTTGCCACGTCCTCTGACTCCTAATGATTCCAACAAAGGTGTCTTCTTTCTTCTCATAGGCAAATCTTCATCCTCTACTATCTCACCCTCATCAACTGGAGAACTATCTCCTGCTGCCCATCTGGAAGATGATATGTTATGCATTGGCACATCATCTTCATCTTCATCTTCTACCTGTGTTGCCTCCTGATCATTACCCCGTCGATCATGATTTGAAGGTAAAGCAAATGCTGAAGAGTCTTCTATTGGAGACTCAGCCCCAGATTCACCACTTACATTAACCTTTTCAGTAACCGGCGAGGAAGGCTGTGGCTCTTGACCTAAATCACTTTTAACTGAAGATATCTGCACAACCCCATTGTAAGTATTAGGGATCTCACGGTATGATTTTGGAAGTGGAGGTGGAGGAGGAAGGGTAGCAACTGTGGTGGAAGCCCTTCTTTTCAATGCCTTACTTGACTCATCATCATCTCTATCCCAAATTATAGGTGAGAATTTCCTCTTCCTCTCCACTACTGGGGAGTGGGTCCCATTCTCTGCCATCTTAGAAACCTCTGCGTCCTTAACCCGTGTGTCAGACTCTATGGCGTCCTCAGACCCGCTTTCGCTGGACAATTCACCTGGCTCTCTATCCATGGTCCTAACTGAAATACCACGATGCCTAGACCCACCGCCACCTGCACCTCCACTACTCCCAGAGTCACTCCTACTCGAAGAGGAGTGGTGCCCGCCATTTGCCACTTCCCTCTCCTTAACATCCTTCTGCCTAACCCTAGCCCTATCTCTAGCATTACGACTTCGGACTCGCTCCTCATCATGATTACTGCTCCCACTCCGGTCATATTCCTCCTTAGAATAACCCAAATCCCGCTTAGACGCATACAAATTAGACTCACGGTCCCTCAACTCATTGTCACGATAACCCCCATGCCGCCCAGCCGCCATATATAAATCCACAGAGACACGCTCAATTAAAAAAAAAAAAAAAAACCCTAACAGAACTGCACCCCTACCCAAAGAGACAGCAAAATACACCAATCTTTTTTTCAATTTTCCACTGAAAAACAACAAAGAAGAAAAAATTCCCAATCCCAATCCCAATCCCAAGCACCCCCAATCGGAATAACCAGTATGCCAAACCCAATTCAACAGTTGAATAAGAACGGAGCAACAACAGACCGTGAATTTATGTACCCCGGCTAGGAAGCGCGAAATTCAGCCGCAGATCGATCGCTGAGACACCGAGATTCGAACACCGAACCCTAAGGGATATCCGAAGCGCCGCAAAACGCCGAGCCCGGAGGAAAATTCCGGATTCCTCGATCGCCGGGAGAGGGGGGAGCGGGGAGAGAACGGCGGACGGAGAAAAGCCGTCGAAGGGCTCACCGGCGGCGAAGATAGGAACGGCGAGGGGAGGGAGAGAGAGGAGGAGATGGGGGTCGAGCCGCCGCTCTGCAACAACGAGAGAGAGAGTAGCGAGTAACAGAGAGACAGAGAAAATGACTGGCCGCGGCGACCCTTTTATATGGGCTGATGATGGGCCTCTCTCCTCCTCCTCCTCCTCCTCCTCTTGTCTGCGGTGCGATGTCGAAAGGAAGATTCCTAGGCATAACATTGCCGTTGACCGCGTCGACTTGAAATAAGCCTCATAGAAATTTGGAGGAGAATGGTCGAAACGAGGGAGATGATAGCTCAAGGTCGGCACTCATGGAGATCTATTTTGAGCCCTTCAATAGAATTTTGCACCTAAAGTTGGAAACCGCTGAGATGACCAAGCCCCGAAATAATGCCCAATATATCCATTCGCGCTTGAATTAGGAAGAGCCTTACTGAAACTGAATATATCGGATATCTGAAATTGTGACCTTTTTTTGCGCCATGTTAAGAAAAGTGGTTGGGAGGAGCGGAAATTAATTGATGGCAAGTAAAGTCGGCGATAATTACGGGACAAGCGAGTGAGATTTCATTTATGGGCATGCGCGTAAGCAGAAAAAACATAAATTCCAATAAATCGAGATCTTTTTTGGGAGGGGATAGAAATAGATAGGAGATGATTAGTTCCCAGTCCGGGATGACTGGTTCCCAAAATCGAGAATCAATGACCAAACCAATTAGTCCAATCCAGTCTAATGGAACCAGTCATTTAGGATTTAGTTCATATTCTATTAATTTTTGTTAATGAATTTATGTCAATAAAGTTCATTTATGGTTTAATTTACATTTTATCAATTTCTTTGAGAAAATAAAAATAATAATATAAAAAAGTATACATAGTTGGTCTGATTTTCCCTTTAAATCGGGAATCGGATCGACACTCCTGGGAACCGAACCCAACCGGCTAGTTCAGTCCGGTCCAAGTGATCTCGGGTTTGGACGGTCCGTTTTGCACAATCCTAAAAATAGATAGAGAGCTTGAGAGTAATTATCAAGGGAACCAATGTGGCTGACATGATGAATGATTGGCTTTAGTTCTATTATTTAGAGAATTCGCAAATTCAAAGTAAATTAAAAACAATTGAACCAAAACTGTAGCTATTTTTGCGCGACTAGTCACTATTATTATCAAGGCTAAACGCATTATTTATATTATATCATGACATGGGAAATTAATTCAAATGAAAAAATAATTAGAAGCTCCTGCTAATGGACAATTGGACATCGTCCCGGCCGCTTAAGAACCATCCAAAAGTGAAATTTTTTTTTTACCACAAGGTGATGTAAAATTATATACATCTTAGTTAGAACAAGTTTACCTTCAATAACTCTGTGGACGTGGAGATTCAAATGAAAATTAAAAATTAAAAAAATATATTTAATGCCGACACGTAGCACCAATCATCACTGATGTAGTTTGTTTGATCAATCTTTTGAAACTATGATTACTCATATCATATGATACCCAACTTTATTAAAATTTGCATTAACGCGAATTGACTCTCGCTTTCGCCATTAAAATACTAACTCGGCGTATCGAATTAATTGTACGATATAGTACAGCAACCCTATCATCACATATCAATCGACCCCATCATCAAACCACTTACGAAAAGGAAAAGGAATGATTATTAAGCGTATGTCGAGAGAGAATTATGTCAAACCGTCCACATTGAACTTCATCTTCTTCATTTGCTTTCAATTCTACCTCCATATCGAAATATGCATAATGCTTCCACAAGACGGATGACAGGAACAATCGCCATTACTCTAATCTTGAATCCATGAAGTTTCGCGTAAACTAATGAGACGTGCAAATAACCTTTTCTCGTTTGGAAAAATTTTTAGGATGTAGATACATTGCTAAAGCTCTACCAGCAAAAGGAAGGAAGCTTGAGCGAGAACGAAGAGGGCAAGTGACCGGTCCTCCTTATGTAGTCTGCCGTCTCTGACGTCCTCACGGCTTTCTCGTTCAGCTTAGCCTCCGCATTTGCGCGCTTCTCTTCTGCTATTCTCCTCGTGGAAGCGAGTTTGTTTGCTAGTTTCTCCTGCGCGCGGGCTTTCAATCTCTCGGCCTTGACCTGGAGAAGGAGCAACAGCTATTAGAAGTGCTGTTCTAGAGATGCATGTCGGGTTTCGTGGGGTATCTGCAAAATGTATGATGTTTCGGAGAGAGACATCAACTGCACAGCACGTATATCTTCAAACCCTGAATAAAGGATCTAAGATTCAAAACGGGCCATCTAACCATGCTACATCAAGTCATGTATTTCGAAGATACACATAGAGATTGATATATGAAACCTATTTGCTCTGCCCTTTTCTCTGGGCTTTCCGTTTGCTTTGGTCCTAAAATCATGGAAGAAAAGTCTACTGTTCGATCGCAAAAAAAATGTCCGACCAATTTCCATGAATTCAAGCTACTCAAAGCCCTCCCAGAATCACTACTTGTTGAGTTGGAGAGAGTTCTACTGTGATGGTGACTCGAGTAACGAATGGTGGGACCAGAAGTCTGGTGCAGTTCGATGGTTGTCATTGAGCACTCCCGATGTGCAGGGCAGATGAGACAAGCCCTTTCTACGCATCAGAAGCTGCGAAAGAAACCATGACGAAGGAGGCGCGCACAAATGCCGTGTTTTCTTCAACACTTTCCTCAGACACGGTTAAGTGAAGTATTCCTTCAAGTCTCTCATGGTTTGGAACTGCTAACAGTAAAACGCTCGACATAGCAGTGTTCCCACTATACTCACAGAATGATTTCAGGGGCCCGGCCAGAGCAAGGCAATACTATTAGATTCATCAATCACACAAACCCAGGGAATCAGCATATTTCTAGCATCAATTTCTCGATGAATAGTAGGAGGATAGCTATTCGGTATCGCTGCCAGAAGAACAATCTGTCAATGTGGATAATTATAACAGCGAAAGAAAGAATGGTACCTCCATCTTTTTCATTTGCATTTCAGCTTTCCTTTTCTCATGATTTTCCCAGGCTTGTATCTTTACCTCCTCACGCTTATACCTACAAGCAGGAATGATGCCAAAAATTAATCATCTTTTGATTTCCGAGTCCGGCAATGCCCGAGACAGTAGTGAGACTGCTCGATCCTCGACTAGAAAAGCGTTAGGACATTTTCATGTCTAGAGTACAGTTAGCTAGTGCCAAACCAGGGTCTCTCTGACTAGAATCACCTGGCCATGTACTTGGCGCGCTCCGCCTCGTCCCAAGCCACTGCTCGCGATTCCAGAGGACTCAACTTCTTTGCCTGATCCAAACTTATGTCCCCGCTCAGCTCACAAGCACGCGCACCTTGCATACAGGCACCAATCACACGTGGACCGTTCGCAGAAGGAGCAGCCCCACCTCTGCCTTCCATCAACGCAACCCCATGTTGACACCTGACGGGAGTAGAAGATCCCGAATTGATGGGGCTTCGAGCGGCAGGAGTTGTGGCTCTGATTGGGGTAGCAGTCCTGGATGGCTCCTGGCTCGCAGTCGGGGTCATATCAGTCCCCATGTCCCTCACGCATACTGATCGTACAGCTGGCGTGCAATTCTGCGCCGGCTTATTGATCCGCCAGATGGACTCATCGCACTCCACCTTCTTCGTCTCCACTTCATATTGACCTGCCATTCCATGGTCCATGCCTCCATTTTGCTCTAACTCGCATTCATCCTCATCGCTGGGATATTCCTGCTCGGGCGGGACCGGGGCAATCAATCTCCGGTCATCAGCGTTGGAGTTTCTCGGTTTGGTTTTCGAATGGTTCTTGTCTCCTCCCACTCTTGAAATCCCGACCAGCCATTTCTGCGCATCATCCCATTTGGACGGGGTCGGTTTGCCTAGAGTGGTCCGATGATGATGGGAAGCTCGATTGGCTCCATTCGCCCGTTGAAACTCGAAGCCCATGGAACTACCATTTGAGATCTCCGGCGTTGGTCCCTGACTGTAGCAGCTCTTATCTTCTACAGGAGATTTCATTCTCTCTCTCTCTCTCTCTCTCTCTCTCTCTCTCGGTAGATCAGATGTTTACTTAAAGCTATGAGTTATATCCACCTGGGATCCTTCACATTTATCGTGCTGGTCAAGATCAGATCTGCATTGAAGGAGCTTGTACAAGATTCATTAACTCTTCTGCACCCTGAAAGCCAGAACAATTCACATTTCTTGGTAACTACAAGAGCCTGGCCTCGCATTTGAACATGACGTGACAAACTTCAACGGATCACAAGGGAGAAGGTGAAAAAAAAACGACTTAAAAGAAAAGGCAAAATCAGAAGTATCTTGTCAAGAGGACAAATTGAGAAAGCGGGTGATTTGCCTCTTGCAAGCTGCTTAAGCACAAACCGCTCGAAACTGAAAACTCAGATGAGCATCAACGATAGTATGCAACGGCAAGTCCACCAACCCCACCCCCCCCCCACCCCCCCAAAACCCACACAACAAGATATGAAGTTTCCATTGCTGTTGGAAGGGACCCACTTCAGATTTATCCTCCAGAAAAAGAAAAAGCAAATATCTTCAAGCTTCGAAATCCCCAACCCCCCAACCAATCAATCAATCATTCAATTCCCCCAGAGAGAGAGAGAGAGAGAGCGAGAGGGAGAGGTTTAGTACCTGCTTAAACCACAATGAGAATACAGATCTTTAAACGAAGAGCCAAACGTGGCTTCAGAAGCGCGGAAACGGCGGATGGGCTTTTTCCTTTTTTGGCCAGTGAAGGAGGAAACGCCTTGAAAAGCATGGATTTCTTTTGGGGACTCCCTGAGGTACGAGGGGACGATGAAGTCGAGATCCACCACACATTATTTAAGTAATTGCGCCACACATGCTCGCATTTGCATGGTCCTTGATGCGTGACAGAATCAAACGGACAAGCGTTCGGCAGTAGCAGAAGAAAATAAAGAGAAGGAGATGACAGTCCCATTAAAATAAGTATTTACCTGGGAAACAGCGGAATTTAATAATGCTGGGATATATGCCATGTACATTGCACAGGTAACATGCAACTCACTGCCGAGTTCTGCAACTTTTTTCTCACTCGTTCAACGGAATCTGAGGCAGCGCATCAATTCTCTCTCTCTCTCTCTCTCTCTCTCGCTCTCTCTCTGCTCGGCGCTGCTCCCCTGAGACCGGAGAGTGGGTTTCATCTCACTGAAATGGTTCGGTTGTCCTTGTAACGGTAACTGGTTAAAGGGTACTACGCATTGCGAACTTCCTTTTACTGTATCGAGTCGATAAAATATCGATAATTTTCAAGAGCCGTACTAAGTTCCATAAAAAAAAATCACGGGTGAATTCCCTTAAAAACTCCAAACTTTATATAAAGTCTTAAATCTATTCCGAACTTTTTTTTTCCCAAATTTATCCCAAACTTTTTTTTTATTAGAAAAAACCTCAAACTTCAAGTTCAATCCCAAATCTGTCCCGAATTTTATTCTGTGTAAAAAAAATCAGCAATTTTCAATTTATTTTCAAAAATATACCCCTTAATTCAGTCTCAACTTAACGTGGTACTTCCACGTCAATAATAAATCCAAGGAATAAGGCAATAGGTACAAACCGATGTCGCATTTCTACTTCAATAATAAAATCCAACCCAATAAAATTTGTTAAAATTTTCAAAAATAAAACCGTTCTAGAAAATAAAAAGTTAGAGATAATAACAAATTCACCCCAAAAAACTTTTTTTAATTCAAAAAAAAATCCAATTTTTAGGTTCAGTCCAAATTTACCTCGAACTTTTCTCTGTCTACAAAAAAGCTCCATTATTTTGTTGATGTGGATTTGTTATCGACGTGGAAGTGCCATGTCAAGTTGAGACTGAATCATTGAGGTATATTTTTGAAAATAAATTGAATTTTGATGATTTTTTCTACATAAAACAAAATTTGGGGCAAATTTGAAACTAGACTTAAAGTTTTGGATTTTTTTTAGACAAAAAAAAGTTTGGTGCAGATTTGGGGCTGGACCTAAAGTTTTGAGGTTTTTCTTAGACAGAAAAAAGTTCGGGACAGATTTGAAACTTGACCCAAAGTTGAAGATTTTTTAAAGAATTAGGCCAAAAAACACGGATTTATCTACAATGATTAACTCTATTAATCATGTCGTGCATTATTGTGTCCATCATATCCCATTGAATTAAGCCATTAGAGTCGATTTTACTCGCATCATTGGTGCAGAGCGAGTAGTTCTCTCAAATGAGCACCCCATTTATAACTATGAAATCACGTAAGGTGATGATCGTATGAGATCCAGCTAATCTAGTAATTGCATCGCACGGATATCATACATACCTGGCACGCCCAATGTTGGCTCGAGGAGTCGAGCAGGGTGGGGTGGACGAGCGGACGACGGGAGATCCGGGAGGAGGCGGGCATGGGGCCGGGGTGGATGTGGGGATCGGAATGCTGATGAGGGGACTCTGAACCGATCACGTGGACGAGGGCGAGGGCCCGTCTAGTTGGTACAAAAATGGGGTCACCATGTTTGGACGCTCTCACTTCACTCCTTGGACTGTATACGACATGGAGGTACGAATTGGACAGCGAGTGATCGCAGTGGATTGAATAGAAATGAAGAAGAAAACTGTTGGGCCAATAAAATCACATGCAGCCGTGTTGGCTCCCTCAGAGCAACCGGACCCACCCGCGAGTGGGACTTGTCTTGGGGCGAAATTGTTCTTAGGTCCCGTCCGGTCGATGTCAACAGCGTGCTTAACCTAAAAAGAAGAAGATGCAAGTATGCCTCCATCACTGAGCAATGATTGAACCAACATGAAGATCCCAATGGATCCCGGGGGCCGACTATTAACCATTAGCCTACATTCGATCGGCTGAATTTCTAATTAGGATAAAATTGAATAGGATAGGATTTAAAATTTAAGAGATTTGCGGTATCCTATCAATTATTTAGTAAATCACGGAAATAAAATCGAATATTTTCACATTTTACCATATTCATTATTTGTTATAAACATCATATTAGTGTAAATGAACTCAAGAATCGCACAAACAGAGATTATAAAAATCTCTCCCTCGAAACTCTTACCTACTTCATTTTTATTTGCTTATTTTTTATTATTTTTCTCTCTCTTTTTTAATTATTTTGTTTTTTTATTTCTTTTTTCCCCTTCCATCATTCTCTAATAAATTTTTATTAAATAGTAAGCTATACTAATATACCTCAAATACGTAATAATGTAAATACATTAGTATTGATTTATATATGAAATTTATATCGCAAGATATAAAGAAATTTTGAATCTATAAATAAAAATAAGAAAAAATAAAAAACGAAATTATCGTTATCTTTTGTTATTTTGAATTTTTTATATTGAAATTCATATATTATTCATATTCAAATATTATTTTAATTTTTTTAATTTAACAAGTTTTTATTCGACAAAATTAACTTTTATATTATGAATATTAAAAATCATATCCAACTTTATCCCACCTCCTCCATGGAATAATTTTATCAAGTCTATATCCCTTGTATATCCGACTTTATTCTATCTTGGGCGAACACCAAACATAAGATAGGATAAAATTTATCATATCCTGAATTTTATCTCGACTATCAAACGTAACCTTAGAGTTTTCATTTCCGAGATCCCGTATATTAGATATACCGAGCTTTTTTTTAAAAAAAAGTGATGAGGTTCCCTTTCTCTGATTGAGTGTTACCCATGAAGCATAGACTTTTGCCTCTTCTAGTAAGGCTCCTGAATGAATTGATCTACAAAAACAAGGTAGCCTAGTTTAGATATGATTTGTAAGGGCAAAATATAAATTTCACTGCCTACCTATTCCGTTCGTTTAGAGAACATTTCGAGCCACGAATACATTTAAGCATAAGGAGGCTGCTGTAGCGAAAACAAAGATAAAGAAGAAAGGTAAATTTCACACAATGCAGTTGTTAGTGAGGAAAACAAGAGAGTGCATCGAAGTCAAGACTCAAAAGTGATGACACCAGTTTGCCGGAAAAAAATATTCACTATCACCTATCTGCAAGTCTTTGTCACTGAGTCTGAACCGATCAATGGGGCTTTGCAGGATAACCACATGTGAGAATGAACTCCCACGATTCTACTTCTGTATCAATTTCAACTACAAGTAACAACGATCAAATGACCAACAGCTGCTGTGACAATCCCAAGCAATCCGCCAGCTGTGACCTATGAGGTTCATTTCGCAATGGTAAACCAACTTTTCCTCAGAGGATAACTGATAACAAGTGCTCTTGAGGCAAAGATGTGCAGCATAATCATATGCTTCACACATTACTAAAGAATAAATAGATCTGAAGCAGGTTACCCCCAAAATTAGAGGGAAAAGTAAGTAATTGGAGTTTTAAGTAAAAGGAGAACATGTATATGTATACGTAAATGTACATGTATGTTAAATATGCATAGATATGTGTGTGAATGAAGGAATGAGTATTGTCTACGTACGTATAGTGGTGAGCATGAGACCAACAAGGTTGTTGAATTGTGACCTAGAGCTCATGATCACAGGCACATGACAGCCAGGCTGCATGCAAGGGCCTCATGCTCTGAAATGCTATTTTTCTGTTCTGAATGTCCTAAGTTCTGCAGAACTCGCGCTTAAAAAGAACCAAGACCAATCATTTTATAAAAATGAGCTATGCTTAGACCATTTAATTATAGGCACGCTCATGTTGATTTTCTCAGGCCTTATTGGTACACTTGCCAGGACTTTCAACTTCTTTCGCCAACACCAGGACATTCAAAATATTCTACAACTGCCTTTACATCTAGTAAAACTTCCAACATGGTATATTCCGAATCCCACCAACTTCTTAGCATAATATAAGCATCCTCCACAACAACCTTATAAGTGCTCACAAGTAGAGTAGAAGCCATATGACAAGAAAATCTCATGTATGGTTCTTATCTACATGCATTTAATTAATTGTAGAAGTTTGTCAACTGAATCATGAAAAAAAAAAGGTATTGTTTTTACTGTGGAGTGTCAATCTTATATGCAAATCCACCAAAACCAACAAATGAGCAATAAATTACTCAGCTAGATGTGAATTGAAAAACAACTTGATCAAATAATTCATGTCTCACTAAGAAAGAACAGGTAAAATAGATGATAATACGCCATACAGAAGATGAGAAAATTTTGTAAAGAGCACCTGAGGAGGTGTATGGCCTAAGAGTTCGCGTAATGGCCTGCTCTCAGCCAGAGGATGTTCGGCAGGAAGTCCGTACACGATTTGATTTAAAACCTACATCAAGCCACTAATGGTTGAAAACAGAAGATTTTACAAACTTACAAGCCCAAACCAAAAAGACAGAACTTAAAGGGAGAGGCTGGACAGTTTGCAAAAGAGAACAAAGGAGTAGCAAAGTGCACCTCTGCTTGACGACCCGCATGCAATCTTACACCAGTTGCATCATACATCACCTGCAACCAGATTTCTACATTAGAAATCTTTCACATTTGTATCACAACAATAAATTAGACATCTTTTACTTTTTGTTTTATTCGCTTCAATAGCTAAGCCATTAGACAGTGCCTGGAAAAGCATAGTATGACATGCTCAATCATACTTTCCGCATGAAATGCAAAGTATCCTCACTTTTCCCATTATCACGTGACAGAGAAATTCTGAGCCTTACGATGCATGCTAAGATTAGTGCAATTGCAAACTGTGATCCTCTCAGGCCTTCTTGAAATCCAGTGGCCACAGCTAGGGCAGTGACAGTTGCAGAGTGAGATGATGGCATTCCCCCTGATGCAACGAGTTGCCTGGGATCCAGTCGTCTCTCTTTAAACCTGTGCATCTATGAAAGCTTAAGACTCAGAAATCAGGTTATACTACTCATCCACACAAGTTAATAGCATGTGTAGAATTTCCAGGATTAACCTCACACCTCGTATTTCGAACTAGAAATTTTCAAGGAATCGGATAGAACCACAATAAAACAAATGTCTAAACAAACTTTAGAAATTGTTCTGCTCTTCTGAAGCATAAAGCTACATTCCCAAACGCAAGTCTTCTGCACGGTTTGATCCCATATCTTTCTCATCCGACCATTTAAAGAAACTATTTGCCCTTTGTTTCACATGGTAATGGTCCAATTCTCCGCCGAAACGCAAAAAACTTCAAAACCACTAAACTAACCGATCTAAGTAGACATGACTCCACCAACACCAAACCAATTTTTCAGACTCAAAACCATTTCATCCAAACAGCAAATCACATCTCTACAAGTCCGGCAGGCCTCGACCATTGACCAAGCCGGTGCGCAGTTTTGGGCGAAAAGCATAGAAAGCAGACTAAGGGTCCAAATGAATGAGAAACCTTGTGAGATAAGTGCTCATTACGCGACACAGCTGCACAGCAACCAAAAAGCGAACCATTCTCAGAGGTGACGATCGTGAGAAAAATTCTTACGGCAAAACTACTCTGTGCTTTTAAGATTGTCCTTCTCTATTTCGCGAGCTCACAAGTGACGCAAAAGCGCGAATAAACAAGCGAAACCAGAGCAAATAACAGAAGGAAAGCGTGCTGGGGAGAGCAATCAATGAGAGCGGGATCATCATCGAGCAAATCGTATGCTGAAAAGATAATCGTTTCAAAGAGAATCAACATCTAGATACTAATCCCTGACGCAACCTCGGGCCTTGGCATTCCAAATATGTGTCTATATTAGTCTCGCGGCGACCAATCATGCAGTTGAAGCAATTCGCGAGAAATACAATGCGAATCAAAGTTCTCGTTCTCCCCACGTCGCTCGGATGGAAAACGTAACGGCGCAAACCCAAACACAAGCGCAATGACTCGAAATCAAGAGAAAGCGAGAGCCAAAGTACCAGGAGAGGAAGAGCTTAGTGAACTGAGAGATCGCGAACGCGACCAGAGCGGAAGCGAGGGGATAATTCATGAGGATCGACGATGAAGAAGACATCGGCGAGGCGGCGGCGGCGGCGGCGGGGGACCAGTGAGCTCGTCCACGTCGCGGCCTCCGGCGAGGAGTTTCCGTATCGAAGAAGAAAAATGGGTCTTGGCGCTCGAGCGGAGGGCGGCGGGGCGGCAGAGAGGAACGTCGCGGTTCTGGGGCGGTTGTTGCGTGCTTTCTTGGTCTCGTGAAGTGTAGTAGAGAATTAAAGGCATCGATGGAATTCCGTTTCGCCGAATATTTCCAACGATTTCTGGCGGGTTCCCCTCCTACTCCTTGGCGTGAATGCGTGGGGGAAAATTCCTGCATGCAGCACCGCCCCACTTATCCCCAGCCGTGCGTGGGCCACGGGAGACTCACGTGATCATGTATCGAGTGCATATACGACACCGCTTTTCACATCGTTTCATTTAATAGGATTAAATATATTCTCGATTTTTACGGAAATAAAACCAAAGATGTCGATTCTTTTCTATGTTGCCAAATTCTCTAACAGGTTTCAGTTCAGAAAGTCAATTTCGAGAGAGATCGGAGGGGTGAGGGCATGGCCACCCCCTCCCACAAATATTGAGATGGCGAGATGGCAAACTTAGGCGACTCCCGTCAATAACCAATGAGTTACCTCCTCGAATAACCAGCACACTAACCTGTAGTTTTTCTAGTCTTTCTTCTCAACTCCGGTTCTCGGTGTACTGAACTAGCAAAGAGATGAGATTACGGGGCTCCATAAGAAGGGGACGTGGCATGATATGATCCATTTTCAAGAATGAAAAAAATGCCATGATACTAATCGAGAATTCATCTCGATTGCATCATTTCAGAAATTCGGTTATCAAAGGAAAAAAAAAAAACTCTCTGGTCCGCAGGTCCTTCCATCCGTGTCGCACTCTTAGCAATGAAAAATCATGAAGTCCACCCATAAATAAGAAAAGAAATAACAAATTATGCCTCTCCTTCTCCCTTAAATTTTCAGTTCCTAAGACTACATAACGAATGAAGAGAAACTGACTAAGAACGTGGTCAAATTAAGCTTTTCCATTTGGTCATTGGTTAGCAGTGGAACACCATTTAACTAGAGGTGTGAGCTGTTAGGTGCTTGCTCACCAAACGTCCCACCCTTTTTCTTTTGGATTGGAAATGCTCGAGTTTCCACCGTAGGTGACTATCTATCTGTCTATAGCCTTGAAATTGCAATGGGCCAACTTCTCTATTCATGAACAGAGCAATTACCGCACAATCTTTACCCCCAGACAGATTATTTCACTCCATAGATCTCGTGAGGTCCACATCAGAACCTCAAAAAAGTGTTAGAAACATTGCGATTTCTACAGAGTGATCGGACCACCCTCTAGTAGGACTGCCATAAGAGGCTAGCAATAATCAGGATGACGACTAGGAGTACGTCCTGATGCAAAGCGGGGTTAAGTGACCGTGCATAGGAAGCTGATTGATTAGGTACAGGTCCTTCGTCGTGCAAAACATTTTCCATGGATACCGAAGTTATGCATGTTACACAATTTTGGACTCTAAAAGCCAAGGATCTGTCCAGATCCATCCCCAGTGCAAAGTGATCAGGAGAGCACTCATAGTCATTACAGTAGAATTTTACCTCTTGAATATAATAAATTACTACTCAAATCATCCGTCCTATTAGCAAATTTGCCACTAGCATCTTGTTAGGTAGATGGAGGCAAGCTTGCACATATGATCCTTCGCTGCTGCCATCTAGAAGAAGAAACAATAAGGGAGTGTAGTTCCTCGTCTTACCAAATGTTGAGCCGAAGTGTCATCAATCAGTGGATTGCGGTGAAAACAAATTCAAGAAGCTCATTTGGCAAACTTCCTTTCCTCCTTTAAGACACAAGCCGACAAAACCCATGATGCTCGGTGATTGGTGACTTGTTTAAGTACTCCACGAACCCCTGATTCTCTCCATTATTTTAAGCAGTATCATGCATTTGCACCACCAAACTAAGCCTTATCCCACTAGAGAAGCCAGCTGCCACTAAGTAGGGTCGGCTAAATTGATCACACCATCAAGAGGTTAAATGACCCCTACATCTGTTCCACTTTCTTAGTCCTTGGAATAATGGCAAAATGTTACTGGAGGCAATAGATTGGGATCCTTCCCGAGACTAAAAATGCAGCTTAAACCAGAAGCATTTCTCTCCGTAAGTGTGAAATTCTACTTTCCCATCAGAAAGAACCACATAGCAACCATGTCATGATGGAGGCACAGATTCTCATAGCTTGACTTCAAAAGAGCAGCGAATGGATTAATGTGCACTTGCCTGAAATGATCACTTGCAAGCCAACCAGGAAATTGTAACATGGAATGAAAATCGACTGGTTTTGAAACATATTCGCTACCATGTCAAAGAACTCAAAGCTTAGAAGCACTCCCACTCTTGGAAGACAAAGTTTCACCGACTTTCTTCCAAGTCAGGCACAATGATTGCTGGTGATCTGTTCGAGTCAGATAAACAGAGCACATCCATTATCCATTCAAGACCTTCTTCTTGGCATTATAACTCCCACAAGCATCTCTTTTTAACAGCAACTCCCACAAGCATTTACCAAGCAAGTCTCCTCACACAAATCTCCAGAATAAAGCTGCCTAATTCCAGAAGGGAAGGTCAGTAATAGGAGGAGATAGTCAACCCACCTAAGTGCACTTAAGTGGCTGCATCCATTTAACCAGAAGTGTTGTTCATTTTAGTCTATACAAATCCAAGAGTGCTATTGTCAAGTTTCAGATTGTCAATCACCAAAGCCTGCAAAGGAGAGCATTGGTCTGGGACTTAGCCATTTTTTCCAAATGAGAAATCACCGAACAACAGTACTTCTATCTTTTCTTTTCTTTTCCTTTTTGCTTGAAAAAGGGTACACAATCTGATACCGCTTGCGGAGTTTACTTACCTGAAAAATACCCTCCAGTTTGATTGTCATAGACATAATATACCTCTCCATCAATGACTAGACAGTGTCTTTTCCGACAAAGTTCATAAGTTCTGCCTTCGCTGCTTCCATCACAACTTGGAAGTCCCCCCTCATATACCTTCCCCTGATTTTAAGAATCAAAACTCCGGCCCATCAGCATGTTCCTTTAAGAAGCATGTGACATCAATAGGAGTCGTGAATAAACAGGATAATGATGTAACTTTATCGAAATGGGTAAAAACCGAAATCAATTAATGATTGCCTACATTGATGGGCATATTAAATAAAAAATTGCGAACTAACAAACAAAGAGTATAAGATTTTGTCAGACACTAAGTAGTGTAATCACTCGATTCATTTTTTATAATATAACAAATCACCCAGTTTTTTTTGTCCAGTCAAATCACCCAGTTAATTTAATAGAAAATTATACAAATTAGCAAAGTGAACAAGATTTTGTCAGACACTAAGTTGCGTCACGTCACTTGATTCATTCTTCATGACAAACACATCACCCAGTTAAGTCTATAAATCTTCACAGGGAAATCATCTTTGAAGTTATCAAACAAGGAGATCAAGAAAGAAAATCGCTCCCAAATAATTCTGATTCTTTGAAAGACATTTCCATGGGAACCTGACATCAAGGAGGATATCAAATTGGATTTCCTCATCCAAATTATTATCCAAACAGTACATTAACATGGCCTTAATCACATGATCCAGTGAAAGCAATGAACAAAGAAAGTGGACTAGATACCAGAAATGAGTTCTGCCCCAACTCATAGATGGGTAGGCTGGGCTTGAAATTGCATGCAATATCCTTGCAACAGCTCTTGGTGTGAACTTTGCCTGTGAATTACTTTGTAGAAAAACCTAGAACCAACAATAAATATATAAGCACTTGGAAAGCACAAAAATCCTCTAACATAATCAAAATCCAAAATTCCGCATACCTTAATATCTGCTCTCAAAAAGGTGCTGCAAAGATCAACGGTAGTTCTATCAGTGGAAGGAGATATCTTGATTTTATTTCACAAGCTCATGATGGAATCAAATAGTTAGAAAAAATCTGAACATAAAAGTTTTTTCCTTAAGTTGAGTGCTTAGGTCATTATGTATGTCGGATTTAGACCTCAAATGTTGCATTACCTGCTTTGAGTCATCTTTCTAGGGATATCACAATGGTCATCTTTGTCAAAGTAATCCATAATCTTCCTCTGCAAGCACCATGTGTGTTGGGTACCGGAACAACCATTGGTCCTCTCGCATGTATTCAATGCAAAGACTGCAGCACCATTCATGGCATCCAGTTTATAAACCTAATTTGGTCCGACATCAAAGGATGTTCGTCATTCGGTGGCTCTGGTTCATTTGTTATAGCTAAGAACTTAGCAACAATACCTTACAACTTTCAATGTCGGATAACCATTTTGTCACGTTTGCTGAGAGAGAGCAAATATCTTCAGGAACATCCACTACCATGTAACAATAAGCTGAATCCTTCATTTCATATGTAATTTCTCCTTTTAGCTGACAAATTCCAAAGAATATTAGATGAGATGAGAGGGAAAGAGTGAAGGATTCCCATTAACTTTAAAGATAGAACCAACAGCTAGACATCTGGCAAACCAATGTGCAGGCTACAGTCTCTACTACGATGCAACCAACACTGAGGCATAATGCTGTAGGAAGATAAACAATTAAATGCTCCAAAATCCAAACTGCTGATGATATTCGATGATGGATCAGAGTCAAACCCATAACCACGTTTAGTTTGTCTTTGTTTCTTAAAATTTTTGCACATGTGCTTTTTCTTTTTTTTAGATTTCCAATGTTTAACTTCTTACAATATGAACAGACGATTGCTATTGATGCATCTAATGTTGATCCAACAAATCAATTCAGCAGCATAGCATTTTTCAAGATGGTCATGTATCCAAAGAAAGGATTCTCTCAATTTGCAAGGAAAAAGGCGTCTGTGGTAAAAGGCCAAATGATATCAGTATGAAATCAAGTATGTAACCATTACATCATTGGATTTTTGGCAACAGACCTTTAGATGCTGTAGCCGATTAGTTAGTTCTGCTGCTGTGACACCAATGCTATTTGCCACAGTAGGTATGTCAAACACATATTGCCCTTGTCTTAGTTCTGACCTGCAAATGTCAAGAGAAGCTAATTATGAACAGTTGGGCTTAAAGTATTTCAACTGTACCGTGAATCTAGTAGGAAAATACATTAATAAGGACCTATCAGATTTGAGATCTTACTCACTTTTTCAAAATTGCAGCAACTACAATATCCTTGTCAGCAAGCAACACTGGTTGAGTCTGCACAAGGACAAATTAAAACCATCTCAATAGCCAGTACAATTAGGTTAGTTTTTCCATATCAAGACAAATGCGAAATCTGTATTGTTAAAAAGGAAGCCCAGGTTATGTTATTAACTACATTTGCATATCAGTAATTAAATGGGCCATGAAACAAACACACTTGTTCAGTCGATTTATGCCATTAGATTATTTTATCTTCACATACTTCTATACAGTAATATAATATGAAGAAGCCAGACTTGGACAATCAGATGAACAGATAACCTATTTCTTCCCTCTCCTATATGTTGACTAACTCCAACAAAAAGCCGATACAATTTAAGAAGTAAGAGAAGTAGTAGGATACGTCCTCAAGCTCATATAAGGCATACCTGCTTATAAGGTAATGAACAATTAAGAAGATATATCTATATGTACCTGATGGAAGTTCAGAGTGCAAGTTACATTTAATTGCGGAAGCAACTGCAAGTATTGGACTTCACCCAATTCCAAATGCGTTAAAATTGTGAGCATTACCTGCCAACATTGAAAATTTAGAACAAATTCTGCAGATCTCCAAATACAGAGCAAGGCTGGTTAATCTCAGAGGCACTTGAATTTTCAGAGATCACTAGAATCAAGAACAACATTTCAACATAGAGTCTAATACAGAAACAATACATAACCAGGTCTGCATAGTGAAGTTAGTTGGCCACATTTGGTTTCTCTTTTGCTTCTTGAGCATGTGAACTGCTTACAAATGAAAACAAGAATAAATTCAACTGGTTCCCCCACCACTTGCATGTAATAATCAGTTGCCAATACAGAAACAAATTTAAGCGATGGCAACACTACCGACAGCATTAGGGACACAAAACAACATCAAGCTAGCATAGGACTCTGCCCCAAATTAACAATATAAGATTTAGTATTGAAAAAATGAGTATTGTTCTTCAGTACATCATAGCTTCTGCTATTCTCAGTAAGTTCTCTAGCAATAATATCATCTGTAGCAGTGAAATTGCAAGGCAGGTACCTCTTCCTTCATATCAAACCGTCGAGATGCCGATTCTTTCACAATTGAACAAATTCGGCCATGCAAATTTGTGCCATTGTTGAAAACTTGGCAAAGGAACTTATCCACTGCATACTCATCCACTCCATCACTGAGATAGTGCAAATCCATTATGCAAGTCAGCCCTAGATGTTTGATGTCCCTCAATAAAAGTGCAGCAAACAATAGGATTGTAAATTTGTTAACCTGTGAGCGAGACTACGGAGCTTGAAGTATGTCATGTCATCATAGAGGAGATGGCAATAGGACACCCTCCCATCTCGTCCAGCACGGCCAATCTCCTACAACACTCTAAGCTCATCATTTATGGGAACCTATTGTAATGAAAATCTCAAAATGAAGAAATAAAGAGAAAGGTTAACCTGTACATATTCTTCCAAGCTGTTGGGAAGGCTGTAATGGATTATCTGGAGGAGGTGCATATGAGTGACATCAGGAACAAAGAAATCTTGATGAGACACGAAGGAAGAGAGTTGATGGATAGCTAAGGTGAATATGATTATAATAGCACAACTATAGAATATGGTTTTAAGTGGAACTGTGGGAATCCTTAAAGATACTGCACCGTGTCATCTTGGCTCGGACGTGCAAGTTGATGCACTCATCCATGTATAACTAAATAAGTCTAAGCACGGGTCGAGATTTATTGATATTCATTCCAGTTCCTTAAGATTTTCTCCGATGAAGTTCAAACAAGTGGAAGTACAAAAGTCCCAAAACTCTGCATCAGTTGATGTTGGCTACAAGCGTACAACAGCTGCTTGGATTCACTATGTTCACTGAATTGTTCATATGCTACAGGTTGGGCTATTCCATCCATGTATCAATAGTCTACCAAGCCACTAAATACATCTTTTGCTATTCATGTAATGACACGGACCACTTCATGTTGCGTGTCAAAGTAAGCAATAGTTTTTCTTCTTACCGCTCCGATGTCCCTTTTATCGAGTCCCATGCCAAATGCCACCGTTGCAACAATCTTCACACAAGAAACCAAATTATTACTTGAAATTCTACAGCCCATAACAAGAATATAGCTAGTATAAATAGTAACGACAAACAATGAGATGTAAGATGATTGTCGATGCATTGAGGACTGTGTTATAAAACTACCACTCTAATCTTGTTGGAACAGAACAACTCTTGTATACGGGTTCGGTCCTTTGTAGGGATCCCACTGTGATAACTCTATTTAACAATTCCAAACAACTATGTTAGATTAGAACTTGAATTCAGCATTTGAAGGTGAAATCCGGAAAAGAAGTGAAAAGAAACTTTTAAGTATGAAAATAAAGAATACCAACCTTTGCAGAGATATTGTTGTCACGTAAATATCTGCTGATTAGATCTGTCTCAGACTGCAATGTCAATACATATAGTTCACTGTTCTATTGAAGATCTTAATATTGTATGAATCCAATCATAGGTAACATACATTACAAAGTACAAAATCATGGAAACAAGATGTCCAAACAACTAGTTGGACCCAAAGGACAGTTTGTGCTCTGCAGCTACTAAATAAGATATAGAGTAAATAAATCCGAAACCAGGGGCTAAAATAGAGGAGTGCGCATTTGTCTAACTGAAAATGTATGAACTTTTTCATCCTCTTATGAAGAATTTAGTAGATAATTACAAGACTTGAGAATGAACCTGAAACTTGCAGTACACAATGATGCTCTGAACTTCTGAATAGGGAGACGACCTTAATAGCATCAGCAGGTCTTTCATCCTGTCATATACAAATTTTGACAATCAAGTTCAATAGATTAAGTAATCGAGAATGATAACGCCGGTCAAGAAAACACATATGGAGAGGGAAACTCACCTGTTATGACTCGAGGAGATGAATAACTGCAGGTTATCCCTTAATGGGACCATCTGGATGAGATTGGAAGAGGGAATTTCTAGTGCACCCATTACTGCATTCAAAGTTGTTGAAGTGGCTGTTGCTGTCATTGCAAGAATACAATTAACACAGAGCCTAACGCGAAACAGGGAAGCCCTGAGTCTGGTATATGAAGGCCGAAAGTTGTGTGACCTGTGCGAAGGTATAATAGCAGATTATTAGTTTTTCAAGTTTCACTTGTATGCAAGAGAGAGCCATTAGAGACTAAACAAAGGGAATGACTAGCTTCATGGTCTCAGAATGAGAAACTAGTTTCTCTATGACTTACCATTCAGAGAGGCAGTGAGCTTCATCGATCACCACAAGTGACACAAGTAGAGCAGCAGAAAATATTGCCATGAAGTCCTCATTCAGGAACCTTTCTGGAGAAACAAAAAGCACCTGAACAGCATCTTTTTAAGTTTCAGCTCATAAAAATAGGGAAAACAAGAATCTTAATGACGAGCCTGCCTTCCTAAAAGGGAGTATCGACAAAGTTCAGAGCATATACATGATAAGATAAATATGAAGATAAAAATCTCTAGGAACACAATTGCAGATGCAGGTAAATGACCTGCATAATGATGTAATGCGCACCTTTGAGAGAAAAAAGACGCCAAAACTTTGTGCAGAATACCAAAATATTAATAGCTATACGACAATCAACTTGAATTGGATTCATAACGTGTTCACCTTAATGCTACCTTCTTGGAGTAGCCTAAGTGTCTCTAATGTCTCTTGCAACGTCTGAAACAAAGAAAACAGTCTCTCAATTCCAAGAAGCATAGGATGGAACACTGAGACAAATCGCAACCCACTACTTGCCTGATTGCTACACAAAAGACCACCGCTAATCATTGGAGGCAACTGTTTTAGCTGATCAATCATCAAAGCCACTAAAGGGCTCACTACCAGGGTAATCCCAGGTAAGATCATGGAAGGTATCTGATAACACAAGGATTTGCCGGCACCAGTTGGCAAAACCAGCATAGTTGATTTCCCCGCAAGAACCATCCTGATGGCCTCCAATTGTCCATCACGGAATGAATCGTAACCATATACCAATTTCAACAGCTTCACCAAATTCACATCTGAAGCGTCATTTCTGACAGCCGAAAGAGCCCCCTCCACGAATTCGCTATCGAACTTCTTCCTCTCACTCTCCTGCCTATCCTTTTGTTTCGTGGAATCTGTGACCAGTCCTTCTTCCTCAAAAACGCCTTCCGTTTGAGACTCAGTTTCAGCCCTGGATTTCCCCTTTCTTCTTTTCGGGAATCGTTTAAAACCTGATGAGCGGCTATTCTTCCTCGCACTTTTGCTGAGAAATTTGCGCCCGTAGTTGTTGTGGTTCAGATTAAGCCTAACAAAATTGCCTTCTCCGCCACTCTTTCGCAGCTTCGCCGGAGGAAGAGGCACATTACCTCTAATCAAATTCAGGTTCTTCCGCATAGCTTTCGCTGAACTTGTGGAGTTGACAGCTGATCCGTTTCTCTCCACAGTTTCACTCTTGAGCTCCGATTTGGATCCGGCTAGATCAGATTCCTCATTCTCGAAGTTGAGAGAAGGTCTTTGAAGTTTGGAAAACGAAGCGGATTTGGAGAAGTGGCCAGCTGCGAGAATCCGGAAGGAATCGACGGCGGCGACGGTTTCCGGTGGATCCAGTGGACGACGGACATGGAAAGGCGCGGTGGAGAGAGGAGATGGTGTTGAGACCGGAGTTGGATCTTGGGAGGGAAGGTTTGAGGGGTCCGGCGGACGGTAGTTTTGGGGCTTCGGAGCGGCGGCTCTGGCGGAGGAGCGTGAAGAGGAGGTTGGTCTAGCCCTCTGTTTGAGCGGCGGCGGCGGCGGCGGCGGCGATATGTGGTCGCGTGGAGGAGTGGCAGAGACGTGAGAACCGTCGGAATCGGAATCGGAGTCGGAGTCCATGGGAGATTGGAAGAGGGAGCGAGCGAGCGGACGAGGGAGGGAGGGAGCGAGCGAGCGAGCGAGCGAGCCAAGGTGAACGAGGAAGAAGATGGAACCGGGAACAAATTGGCACACGTGTGTTCTTCGATTTCCCGCCAAAGCCTTACACGTGTGAAAATCATGAACTTTGCTTTTAGACTTTTGATTTGTATTGTTGTTTTGCTCAGCTTGTGTTTTGAAATTTATTAAACCTGAAACACTTGAAATTTTTTTAAATAATTCCAATATTGGAAGGTTAAAATTAGCGTAGTCTTTTTAATGATTTTTTAATTTCAAATTACGAATGAAAAATCATAAATAAAATCTTGTAACGTCCAAAATAGGTTTTTCAAAATAAATAAATCATCTATCTCGTTCAAAATAGGGTCTTAATTATAATATTTGCCCACCTTTTCATGCTGCCTTCGTATCCATTAGTCAATAGGAGTTAAGTTGATACACTGCTAAACATAACTCGACTCACTTTGCAAATTCGAGACTTGGAATGTGACTTGAGTTCAGTAGAGTATTGATTTGCTATTAAGCTCGACTTGACTTGGTTATAGGGTCTCACTAGGTTATTGGTGCAAGCTGTAAGTGTTCCACACATGTTGCAAACCGTTCAACTTAATCACTGCCACTCATTCTATTCACAATTTAAACATTTAGGATTAACTCAATAGACTCATTACCCGTTGCCGTAAATGATTATGTTTGGAAAGTCGGGAACTCTCGTTGCACAAATTAGCAAATGTTCAAGACACAATTTAATTGGGATCCATGCATGATGTGACTCTAACTTGTGATCTCATAAGAAGCGGAATTTTTTTTTACCGCTAGGCTACCAGTTATCTATGCAAAGAGGGGATGAAGGTGCTAATGTTTGTCCAGTAATTTGTAAATATGGAGTGTAAATAATGCTAACCTTTCAAAAAGTCAAATATTTTTTTTGGGGTAAAAGTTAAGGTACAGCTCGTATCTTACACAATTTACATCGACCATCATTGATTTAGCTAGTTTGATCAAATTTTCAAACTACAATTACTCATATTATACGGTACACAACTATATTATTTTTGTGTTTTTTTTAATCGGACCAAATCCGTTCGAACGAAAGGCTTTCAAGGATTGCCATTTAAAATAAATTAATTAATACTTTTTTCTCTGGTAAAATATAACCAATAACCTCAAACTATGCCATTCGTGATAAATTTACCCCGAACCTTTTTTTATGACACAAAAAATTTCAAATTATGCCACTTGTAATAAATTTACTTGAATTTTTTTTTGTGACACGAAAAACCAAAAACTATGTCGCTTGTAATATACTTACCCCATAATACTTTAGCTCATGAGCATTTTTATCTCTTTTTTTTGTAATTTTCTTCTCTCTTCTCTCTGCCAGCCATGGCTGAGAGAAGCCGGCGTTGGCACAAGGACTGCCCTCATTAGCATCGGGTGAGGGCCACCATCGCTGGATCCAACGAAGGCAGACCTCGCCGACTTCCCTCCACCATGGCCAGCGGAGGGAAGAGAGAGAAGAAAAGAAAAAAAAAAAGACAAAAATGGTCGTGGGTCAAAGTATTATGGAATAAATGTTCACAGGTAGCATATTTTTGAGTTTTTCGTGTCATAAAAAAAAGTTAAGGGTAAATTTATCATAAGTAACATAATTTTGGGTTTTTCTTATTACAAAAAAAAATTTCGAGGTAAATTTATCACAAGTGGCATAGTTTAGAATTTTTCACATCACAAAAAAAAGTTCAGGGTAAATTTATCACAAACGATATAATTTGAGATTTTTTATGATATTTTTCCTTTTTCTTTCACACTCTTATGTGATTTTGAGCTATGCATGTTAAACGACATTCCAATTAGCATTAGTCTCGATTTATTTCTTTCAATAGAATCCAAAACAACATTACAATTTAGACCCTTTTGTAAGAAAAACACCCAAAATGCTAAATTTTCTCTTCGTTACTGTCTCATAAAAAGTTTAAAATTTCATAACTTTCCATTTAATTTTTCATTGTCCCCCATTTTCAAAATGGAGCCTTAAAGTGAATTTTATCTCAATTAACCCTTACATTAGACACATATGTCGTAGACAACTCCACCTCACAAGCAACCAAAATATTAGCCGAACAGCAGAAGCATGACTTGCACGTGCCCATCCATGCCAAAGACAACGGTATTTTCTATCGGGATTTGCGAAATCTGACTTAGATAAGCGCGAACCATATGCATTTGGGTCAAAGCCCTTAATTTAGTACTCCAAAGTCCCAATCGAATAGTAAGAATGGCCAAAACCTCAAGAAAGTTCCTAGTGGAAAATGAGTTCGATTAGGGACTGTTTGGGATAGATGTGTAAAATGGAGGGGCAAATTGAGATATAAGTCCGCTTTGGGAGGCCAATTTGCTACGGTGGTCTCACTTGGGGGTCTTTTTGAAATTTTTCCTGAATTAATTGCGATGGTATACGCGGCTCCGCTTATCGTCTTCCCGTCTCTGGTCAGCGCGGTGCGTACCGGCTTCGCTCGACAGTAAGGCGAGGCAAAGCAGTCCGCCATTTCCGACTGAATCGGCGAAGCCTACACATTCTCGAAGAGGTGGTGCAGCGGCCTCATGTGGTCGGCTCTTCTGCGCTCGCGGCTCGCGCCGTCGTCCTCTCTCGCTCTCCACCAGCGGCAGTGGAGGCTAGGGTTTCCGTGCGCGAGCCGCGCCTGCTCCACCTCCGCCGCCGCCGCCGCCGGCGCCGGCGCGGCGCCGGGCGTCGATCAGTGGTCTATACTGGAACTGCAGGAGGTGGAGAAGGTGCTCAGCGACGTGAGGGCGGACGACGTGAAGGTGATCCCGGGTCGACAGGATCGCGACTGGGCCGATTACATCGTGCTGGCCACCGGCAGGTCCTCCTGGCACGTGAAGAACATCGCTCAAGCCCTTCTTTACAAGGCATGTCCATCACTCTTGATCGACTCTTGCGTTCGAGCTTTGATTAGCCTTTTGATCTCTAAGAACAGTCTCCTGTAGGATTTGTTGGTTGTGTGGTTGGAGTCTATTTTCTGTTCCATTAAGCGATCTTCGCGCTTAGCTACTTTTGAGAAAATTGATCACGTCGAGCGCAAAACTAAAGCTCTATACACTATATGTCCGATTATCAAGGAAGAGGAACCTTTCCATAGCGTGCGATCGAGTTGGTGATTTCTGCAATCTGGCTCGGAAATTATTATTCCTGAGAAGTTATTATCCGCTGCTAACCATTTGGGAGTCCATCCAAAGAAGCATTATGTGCTGAGATGCTTTTGGCCAATGCAGGCTAAACAAAAGCAAAAGGGAGCTCCAAGATTGATTCTGCCGAGCGTGTCATGGTCAATGTCAAGTGGGGGAAAATCTTCGGGAAAGAAAGAAGAAAAGGAAGGAAAGTGGGTCGTCATCGACTCTGGTGTGTACTTTAATTGATGACAATTCGTGCCATGACTCTGTTCGGCTGACGTTTCTTTTTATTGTTTTTCTTGTCACAACTGACTCCTCTTGGATACCTGTATTCATCCGCTTGATTTCTATCTGTCAATAGTGGAGATCACATTGTGTGTTTTGCATTGAGGCTGAGACATTATCGTAAATGGAGTTTGTTGCATCAGTTGTGTTCATGTGTGGTTGCGTTTATGACTATCTTGTTTTTCCTATAGGCAAAGTAGTAGTTCATGCGCTTGATGAAGAAGCTAGAGCTTATTATGACTTGGATGGTCTCTTGACAACCGACACCCTCCAAGAGGATTCAATTCAGGTACTTTTTGAGGTCTGAGATCAAGTCTTACTGTTCAAATATTGTGCTTTATTATTGATGTGGACAGATCATTCATGAAGTAAAAACAGTGTTTGCCAAGATATGTCTCTTTTGTATGCATACTGCATATACTTCTCTATAACTTCTATTCTGTTGATGTATGCAAATCCGCAAACATGCACAGTTGGTGAAGTCTTAGAGAATCTCAGCTCAAACAGTAGAATGGCAAATGAGCGAGATACTAAGAATACTCTGTAATCTCGTCTACATGGTCATGCGGTTGATAAAAGAGGTTCCTATCTCCTTAGATGGTTTTAGGACGTGTGGGTGTCTCCTTATATGACTTTAGGATGTCTAGATATCTCCTTCTCAGTTGCTTTGGTTTTTTTCTCCTTTAAAGTTTTGTCAATCAAAAAACATGTGGACCTAAGGCAACTCATTTACTTACACCTTTTGACTGGTTGGATTGGAAGATGATGTTATCTCTCTTCAATGTGTTGGAGGATATTCTTATTGTCACTTGACAATGGAAAGTGGGTTTCTCCAAATCCATGTCAAGAATACACCGTTCGCAGTGAGTGATTAAACGGGTGAGATTTGAACATGAAGTTGTCTGCTTTTATTGAATGTTGAATGGTGCTTTGCCAGATTAAACTTGTACTTAGAACTTCGGTATGTCAGTAAACTCATCATCTGTAGAAGTTATGTTTGAATTTATCTGTTAAACATATCTAATTTCATTCATTAATGCATCTCATTTGTGTTCAGGATTTGGGCAAAGCTTTGGTGAAGATTCGTCGCAAGAACAACTCAAAACGGCAAACTCAAAATGGTGCATGAAAAACTGCCTTGTTCGCTAGTTACTTCGCCGGTTGGCCTCTGTACAGTTGAAGATCATCTTCTTGCCGTTTATAGAGCTAGAACCTTGTTGAAGACGTAGAGAATTCAAATGACACAACCGGGCGAGGTCTTATTCATTTATCATTATTCATTTATCAAGGGGCAGGATGCTGGTGCGTGATGTAATCATGCCATCTCTCTTCTTTTGCGATCGTCGAGAGGTGTGGAATCACATTTGTTCTTGTGGAGCAGAGGAGCCCAACTGCTTAAACTACGCCTGCTCCATTAGAGAGAGAGAGAGAGAGAGAGAGAGAGAGAGAGAGAGAGAGAGAGAGCAGTTTTAGATATGGCTGAACAAACCGACCTAACTTGCGTAGGCGGATTTGCTAATTTCTTTTCTGGTGAGTTTGGTTGGAAACCTGTAAAGATGCAGTCGGATTCTCCAAATTTTGAACTGGAATTCTTGAAATTCTGAGCTCAATATACTTGACATTCGGGTCCTTTTTATTTCACGGAAGTTGGACGTTACTGGAAAAGTTCTTTTCAGCAATATTCTTTTTCTAAAGGTTCATTGTTTGACCGGAAGTTTTGGATGGGTTGAAGTTATTTTTTCCAACGTCATTGGAAAATCTTAGAATTTGATTTTGACAAATGTACTGCGGTTTGGCAATTGGCATGGTAATATCTGCTCCGTGTTTTGTTTGATTGTTGGGCGGATGGTAAATGGGCGGCGGTATAAGTTAATTTGAATTTCGAAAGCAGTTAATTTAGAGTTTTGAAGGACTGTAAATGAAAATTATAATTTAACTTGAAAACATGCTCTCTTTCAATGTCGAATCGGGTAAAATGAGAGTTGGTTTTTCACTGCCATTGTTATTTTCGAACGTGTTGTCGTTTTAATAATTTAGCTTAATAAGTGGGTAATTGTAATTGTAGTACATAATGTAGATTCATTTCGCACAGAAAACAGTATTGAAGAAGGAAAGACGGAAAATTACTAAAATCCCTCTAAAATGACACGTGTTTCTTAAAGTTTTTGTGGACCTAAATTTTGTTCCCGGATATTTCCTAAACTTGATCACTCATAAACCCCTTGAAGTATTGCTCGTTTCTCGAACTTCTCTCCACGAAATTCTCATTACAGCTTTCCTTTTGCATCAATAGTGATCCTCCATCTCCAATTTTTTTATCCATTCTCAAGAAATCCTAAATTTTTTTCCGATTAAAAAGCCTGGACAAATTTTAACATTTCTGAGGTGCACGCAAGTGACATGAACGGAATGTGCTATCTTTGGGACTAAAAGGCCATCGAGAAAAAGGACGAACCGTGCACTCGACGATGCATGCGTCCTTTAGCAGGCATTATTTTCAACGGCGATGACCTCAGAAGGGTTATCGAGTCGGGAGAAATTAGTACCAATGGACGAGTTATTGAGCCAAAATAATCAAGTCGAGGAGTTTTCTGGAACAAAATCAAATGTTTGGGGGGTGGTTTTAAGAAGCTGGCTCCACTTGAGGGGGACTTTTGGAATTTCAAAAAACTTGCCAAATTCAGGAAAAGCACCACACCGGCCAAAGTGTCGCGAATCGCGACGCGCACTGCAAACGCGCTGCTCTTCTTCGTTTCCATCGCCTTCACCAACGAACAGTAGTCGGAAATCTCCCAAAAAGCCAGCACCATTTCTTCCTCTCTCTCTCTCTCTCTTCGCATTGCTGGCTTCGCTTTTCGCCGCGCGTCCTCCTCCTCCCTCTTCCCTCCTCGCCCTCCGGAGGCTCGCTGGATCTCTGATGGCCGCCGCTTCCGCGTCGAACTTCGTCGTCTTCGGATCATCCGGAGTTTCCTCCGGCGAGCCGAGGCTCTCCTTCTCGCGGCAGCTGTCGCCGCTCGTCGGCGGGGTCGGATCTCGCCGGCTCCGGACTTTCCCAGGTCTTCAGTGTGAGTGGCGGAGCTCGTCTGCTGCTCCTGGTAATAATCGATCACGCTCTTTCGCTGCGGTGATGTTTCGTGCTCATGCGCGGTTTCGCTGCGGTTCCTTTCGATGGCTTTGCTTAGAGCCTGAGTTTTCGTTTATCCGCTCTGATCGATTGCTTTTAACTGGTACCTAAAGGAAGTAGCTGAAGTAAGATAGGCTATGGCAGGTCAGGTGATTAGCTCCGCGCTTGCATAAAAGCAATTTCGAGGGCTGATTAGAAGTTTGGATCAACGGTGTCTGATCTTTTTGTTATTGCATTTTCAAAAGGATATGCCGCTGTTGTTGCTGCTAGTACAAGATACTTCAAGAAATCTAGGTTCATATGACGGTTGTTGTTGTGGGTTAGCTGGAAAATTTGGCTATAATGCCCTATGGCGACGCTCTTTGGTTTTGGGATTGTCGCATTGAAGCAAAGGATCAGAATATTCTTCAGTTGCAACTCTTGTGGTGTAAATGAGTGAGCTAATAACTTGTTTTCAAAATTTAGACTAGGAAAACTTCAGTAAGGGATATATGTGGAACTGGAGAAGTTTGCTGGATGGAAATAAGATCCAGACCATCAAGAAGAATGTTACAGGAAGGCTGCCTGATCTAAGTAAATTAACTCACATCATTGGCACTCATCATGCAGTGATTCTTTGAAAAAAAATGAAGATATGCGTTTCTATCTAACTGGTAGGTACTTTGCTTAGGTCTCTCTTTTAGTTTGGGGTTAAGTCCACTTTTGGATGGAGATGCTTATAGCGGACGATGAAAGGAGTCGACTGCACCAAGTAAGCATACTGAGTACTTGATTGCACAAATCAAGTAAATCAGAGGATTTGCTAACAACTATCAAACAAGTTAGGGGACCAAAAGTGAACTTAACCCTTGAGTTTTTAAATAATGGTTTCAACTTTTGCTTATTTGCTTAGTATCTGGTAGGGAGTGTATACCCCACTTGATAATTTGCAACAGAACTAATCCACTGTGGATACAAAAACAGTCGTTTCGAGATACTTTTTGAAACTTATCAGAATAGCATGTTTGCTTGGCTTTAATAAATTGGTATAAGATAAGGAGGACAGAAGATTTTAGTGTCATGAGAAAAGACAGAGAAACATGCAATACCTCCTAAGGTCCTCATAATAACCTACATTGGAAAGAAGATGAGAAAATTTACACTCTTTCAGCATCAGGTAGATGGTGTTGGCATGTACCCCTACCATTGCGTAGATGTACTGGGCCCTTTCCGAGTTTTTGTAGGAGAAATGGCTGGTTATTGCTGGAGAGAAGATTTGATGTGTGTAAAGGTTTTTATGCAGGTGTCAGAGCTCAAGTTGCCACTGTTGAAAAACCAAGCACTGAAGAAGCACATAATGTAGAATCCCCTGTAGTTGTTGTGACTGGAGCATCTCGAGGTATTGGTAGAGCAATTGCTCTGTCATTTGGAAAAGCAGGCTGCAAGGTTGGGGGATACTTTCACTTCTTATCGTCTTTATCTAAAATTCCCGTGAGAATTTCTTTTGCCTATCACTGCCATTGCCTATTGTCATTCTGAATGGTCATGTTCTCGACCTATTGCAGGTACTGGTCAATTACGCTAGGTCATCACAGGAGGCTGAAGAAGTTTCAAAGGAGGTAAATTGTGTATACTGTGATAACTTCCTCCTATTTTCCGATACATGGTTTTCAATTCCTACTGATTCTTGTTCTGGTGGTTTTGATTTTGTGGACTGCTCCTGATCGTTCATGGAATATCAAAAGGGAAACTTGACAATCTGCTCAAAGTAAAATAATTAAATGCGATATTGCAACCGATTGGTGATTCGGTTGAGCAAACTATTGCCATCTTTTTTGTTCTGAAGGCATTATTAGTCTGCCTATAACTTGTATTTGCACTTGTAGTTAGAGGCATGTGGTGGTCAAGCTCTTACATTTGGAGGAGATGTGTCAAAAGAAGCTGATGTGGAAGCTATGATCAAAACTGTAAGCCACGTTTCTCGTTTTGCTTCTTCTTTGGTTTTCTTTTGGTGGGGCGGGTGCTATCCTTGCTTGATTTTGATGCTATTGTTATGACTTCTTATGCTGCGTGGTTGTTTCATGTGCAGGCTGTTGATGCATGGGGAACAATTGATGTTTTGATAAACAATGCAGGTGACTGGTAGCTGTCAATATGAAATTATTGATCTTTATATCACTTGCTATATGTGGTCTAGTTATGCATGCATCGTGCTTTCAGGAATTACTCGGGATGGCTTATTAATGAGAATGAAGAAATCTCAGTGGCAAGATGTTATTGATCTGAATCTTACTGGTGTATTCCTGTGTACTCAGGTATGTGTTCCAATATTTTCCTTTTAAATTGGAGAAAAAGAGTTGATGGTTTCTCTAACACAGAACTGAGAACCTGTACTGTATGCAGGCGGCAGCTAAAATCATGATGAAGAAGAAAAAGGTGACATGGCATTCCCAGCTTTTGAATTCTTTGTTATGCTGAGATTTAGCCCATTAAGTATGCTTAATTTCTATGACCCAGTGTTTAAACTACAGTAAAGTTGACATGCTTCAATATGGTTATATTTTTCCAATCCCATTTAAAAATCTACTTTGCAGGGAAGGATAGTCAATATAGCATCAGTTGTTGGTCTGGTTGGTAATGTCGGGCAGGCCAACTACAGTGCCGCAAAAGCAGGGGTTATTGGGCTAACAAAAACTGTTGCTAAAGAATATGCTAGCAGAAACATAAATGTCAGTTTCCCATCTTGTTTACCATATTAAACTACTTCCAATGGGCTGTTCTGTTTGCATCTAACAGAAAATGTTCTAGGTTAATGCTGTTGCTCCAGGATTCATTGCATCTGATATGACTGCCAAACTTGGGGAAGATGTGGAGAAGAAAATCTTGGAGACAATTCCTTTAGGTGAGATATTCAAGGAGACTGTCTGTTGCGTATCGTTAACACGTGTTATTTCTTTAGACTTTTGCTTTAGGTGAGACAATTAGATAGGCTTCGTATGTCAGTGCCTCTGATTTTCTTTTGATTCAATCTGGTTGCCTGCTGGCTAGTGCTGTAAAAAGGACCTGCTTACTTTTTTCAGCTAGATGCAGGAGTTCATCGTACTGATTAGGGCCTTCAGGAGTTCAATAAAGATGATGAACTCTTCATTTACCGTCTTCCACACCAATAAAAACAACAAAATGCTAATGAATACGAGGATCCGAGGGATCGAGATAATGTGTCAAGATATTTCAGGCTGATAGTGATCATGTCTGTTGCATATGCAGGGAGGTACGGTCAGCCAGAAGAAGTAGCTGGACTTGTGGAATTCCTGGCCATCAATCCTGCAGCCAGTTACATCACTGGACAGGTAAAGCCTAATATTTGCATGTTTTTCTTTGTTGCAAGTTTTAAGCGTAGGTATGGCTTGTTGTGGGAAGCTAAATCTGTGTATAATAGCTTTGAATTTTTAGGTTGGGTGTGATGGTGTTTGATATTTGATGTCTCTTATCAGTGCCGAATCTAACGCTACATTGCTGCGGTCATCTCTCTTTTTCTTTTCTGCACATGAGTTCTTAGCTAGATATCTACTTCTTCTCTCCATTTGCAGGTGTTCACAATCGATGGAGGAATGGTAATGTAGATCGATGATTGATATTGCCTTTCGACGTATTCCAAACAAAGCTTTTATTTCAAGAATTCCTCGAGGATGCAGTCAGAATTTGCCATGCTGCATAGTAACAGCAGCCTCAGGTAGTTTTGGTGACTGAGATGGAGACAATAAAAGGATTAAGACAGTGCCCTTTTAGAATAGCAGAGAAGAGTATTGCCGAGACAAGAGTTGTCTAGACGACAATACATTTCAGGGTGGAATCACTCGGAACGAGTGGCTAAACTGGAGCTTTGGTAATTGCTATGTATTTCCTCTGGTTCTCAGGTTTTTTTATTTATTTATTTTATCTGTTTTCACGTCCAAATATAATATTATTTTGCACGGATCGTTTTATTAAATTCCAATTTTGACTTTGTTAAATCCGTTGCCTCTTTGGCTTGTGCTTCATGATGAGACCCAGTTCATCACAGGCACGTAAAGTTGCCAAAATCATCGATGACAATGCGACCACTCCTTGGAACCTTTTTTGCACTGTAGTCTGGTCGAATGATTGTTTGATGAGGAGCGTCTCAAACAGGGTAGTGAAGTGTTCGTTTCAATACGGTTTGGTTACTTGTATGTAGTAACGCCGCCGGTTTTTGATTATCTCGACTAACGAAATCTTATCGTTCTTTGGGTACCCAAATAGAAAAAAGGACTTGCCTGGAATGCGGATCCTCTATGCCTGTTTCTTCCAGGTTCCTTTTTCGAAAAATCAGTAACACGTGTCATCCATCTTTCAATCAGACAGATTAAGAGACGAGGGTACGGTATCTTTTGTCATCCTTCTAAATGGATCACTCGCTTATCAGACCAAATTATGCATCCTAAACTGAATTCCCATTTCCAGTCTGATCCATCAAAAGCAAGATATCCGCATTGACGTCAGATATCATGAGGAATAACTTCCTCCACTAAATCACGGTTATGTACTTACCGCTCGGCTTTCCAGATGTGTAAAAGACTAATAAGGTCATCTTCTAAAACGAAGTAAGCCAAGACATTTAGATTGGCTGCCTAGGAAACGACACTGCCGTCCATCAGGTTTTTAGAAATCGAAAGTGTTCATTAGCATTCAGACAGACGAATACGGTTAATTTTGTGTGAAATTCGAGGGTCTTGTTCGTGCTAAATTCCTGATTCCAGGCGTCGATCGTTGGTGGCCAGAAAAATAAGATAAATAAAAAAGAAGAAGAAGAATTAGGAAGCACAGATCATTTAAACTTGCGTATGAAACTAATCGGATGTTAAAAACGATGTTTTGGGTGGGCCAGACGAGTTTATTGGAGGGTTGATGTTAACCTCAGGCTTCGGATGAGTGCATCACCAGAATATCCGATGGAGGCCTAAGGAATATCGTCTTACAGAGTCTAACCTGTGACGTGCGTCGTCGCACGTCTTGTGGCCAATACGCGAACGGGGCGGTCTCATCCTCTCCCTCCTCTCTCGGAACCCTCTCATCCCCCCTCCCCCACGCCAACCGGGGGACAAAATCGGCAGCCCTCCCAATTCGAAAGCCACGCGAGATTTTATCCTTTCAAGTAAATTTTCATTCGTGCCCGCCAAAATTGTCACGCGAAGTCGAAAACGAACAAACCTATGCTCATGTTTTTATCGATCGGGTGCTCTCAAAGGAGGAGTTCTCGCATGGGCTCAGGGGTTAATATTAATGACGTGCGCCGACATCATGGGAGTCAGTAATTGCGCGAGCTTCCAATTAGGCGGGCCCAAAGAAGGAAGGCCCCAAAGGAGCGAGTAAAACGAGTGAGGGAACAAACAAAGACGTAGGTATCACGCCGTCCAATGTCCCTGATATTCCCCGGAATTCCGATCCCAAACGCTGCCGTTCGGCAACGACCGAACCAACAGCCTTCCGCTTCTTCGACCTTGCTTCATTCAGACAACAGCCGAAAACTTCCACGCCAAAGCCAAAGGAAAACACTCCCAACAAAGTCCAGTCCAACCTCCCCCACATTCCATTCCATTTCCCCTCTTCTTCTTCTCCTTCTTCATCCTCCATCTCCTCCAACTTCTCTTTCTCAGGTCAACGCCTGCAAAACACACACAAACATCTCTCTCTCTCTCTCTCTCTCATGGAATTAGTAACAGCAATCTCTCCCTGGGCCACCCTCCAGACCTTCTTCCTCGCATTCCTCCTAGTCTACCTCTTCGGCTACTTCCTCCTCTTCGGCCGGTGGGGCCCGCGGAGCCGGCCCTTCGCCTCCAGCTGCTTCACCTCCCTCGCCCACGGCACCCCAGCTGCCGTTGCTGCGGCGATCGCCACCCGCGGCTCCCCGCCGCCGCCATGGGGCCGCGCAGCCTACGCCTCCCCAAACACGGCCCTCCACGACACGGCCCTCGAGTTCAGCATCGCCTACTTCCTCATCGACCTCATCCACTACCTCTTCTTCTTCCCCAGCGACGTCCTCTTCATCATCCACCACCTCGTCACCCTCTTCGTCCTCCTCACCTGCCGCTACGTTGTCGCCCACGGCGCCCATGCGATCCTCCTCCTCCTCATCCTGGCCGAGGTCACCAGCCCCTGCCAGAACACCTGGAGCCTCGCCAAGACCCGGAAAGCCGAGGCGCCCTTCGCCGCGCGGTTCTTCGGCTTCATGTCCCCGATCTTCTTCACCTTCTACACGGTGGTACGGGGCGTGGTGGCGCCAGCCTACGTGTGCGACCTGGTGATGTACTATTCAATGGAGGATGTGGAGGATTCGATACCCAAGTGGGCTTGGGTGTCTTGGGTTGTGATCATGGGGAGTGGGATATTGGTGAGCTTGCTCTGGGTCCTGAATAACTGGAAAATCTGGTTCCGGGATCACGGGAGCTTCGATGTGCAGAAAAAAGATGGGTAAGAGGCTGGGGAGTCTTGATGTTCTTCTCAGTACATACAAGATCGAATGGGGTTTTGGATGGGATTAATTGGGAATCAAGAAGTGTACATGTACACCCATGTCAGGATTGTCGTTAATGCCGTAATTACTTAGTTTCTCCAATTGAAATTTACAAGAATTAGACATTTATGGGGTTAGTCACAAGTCAGTCTGTGAATCGTGAATTTCTTTCAAGACTGCTCTTTGGTGCTCATAGTCACGGTGCCGAAGGGCGGCTGTACATGTTGAACCAGCATTTTTTCTTGATTGTAATCAATTTATTCGATGATTTCTACGTTTTGCACAGTGGGGTTGAATTGTGATATCTGCTATGATCCAGTTACTGATATTCTCACCTAATTGGCTTCTAGCATTTAACCAAATAAGAATGAGGACCCCAAGCAGTGGCATGAAAGAGTGTAGAAAACGAACTTGCAGTAATGATCAGGATTTAAAAGACAGCTATTGTTACAAGCTACATAAGATTAGCATCAACTCTGACATGTGAACCAACCTGGTACGTCTGTATGCCCACGTCCATCCAATTGCTCTGTCTCTCTTCTTCTGCTCGAGCGCTGGGTTCCGCTCCAAATTTCCTGATACATGCCTCTACCGCGCAAGTTGAAGATGTTCAGAAAGCCCATGCTCACCGGAGGGGCATATTTCAAGCCATAAATTTACCATGGTTATACCTGCAGCATCCTCTTCTACGATCTTTGAGTTGTGTTAAAAGCAACAGTTCTGATCAGAAAATTAAATCCCGATGATAGAAGCACTTGCTCTGTCGGGAGTTCCTTGGTAATTGAGCTCCACAAATGTCCCTCCACCTTCGCCCTTTGCTAATCTTCCTGGATTTATGCAAATGCACTTTGCCTGTGGTTCTCCTTCGATTCTTCCACCCAGAGGCACCACCTAAGTGCATTAACCTCATCATTTCTACTTCTAAACAACGGATGCATGGAAACCAGTAATCATCTCATATAGAATATCAACAGTGAAATTTGAAAGGAACAGCTTGTCAAGATCTTCCAGTGAGACATGGAATATGCGAGGCAAGTGCGAGGATAGATCACCTTTACAAAGTACTTCATGTCCGAAGGAAGGATGAGAACATCTGGAACCAAAGAAAAATGAAGGGCTTCTGGAGCAAGTGAAAGATCCAAAGGAATGCCTTCTGCTGGTGGATATAGAGGATAGAAGCTGCCCAAAAGATATCACAAGTCATTGATTTACACAACCTACCAAAAACGACATTTTTTGTCTAGGAAAGGTTTTGAGAAAACTTCTCTCTTTGCATTTGGTACCTGCGCTGACTAAGAATATGGTATGCTAGTCTGCTCATTCGATCACTTGGTATGCCATCTTTTGGATTTCGTGACATCTCCTCTCCACTAAGCTGTTTCAGGATGTCCACAGTGCAACACCCCACCGTGACCTAAAATTTCAAATTGTTAAGGTAAAGCCTCTGGTTCATATCTTATAGCATCTAAAACCCACAGATATGGGCATCAACCACGACTATGAACAATCTTGCCATCATTAACGGTTCAGTATTTACCTCATTTGCTTCAAAAATCCCTGGATTTGTAAGACTAGTGATCTGGGATAAAGAACCGATTTGCATGAGAGAATGAAAAGAAATTGTCAAGAACAAATCCTCATACGGTCATACCATAAACGAACTTCTGAAAATGTACCTGATGCTTGAGACCTAAAGGCCAAATATCGAAGCCAGGCTGCACACAAAGGGACAGGTAAATTAAAAGAAACAAACAAAGAAGAAAGGCTATAGCCAATCAAACACTTCCAGTATGCCAATAATCACCTGAGGGAAAACAAAGTCATGGTTAGCATCCCTAATGGATGGCACAAGAACTACACGAGCAGCATCACCCAGATACTCCACGTAATCCTGCAACTGAAAGATGAAACGCCAAGGTGAGATTCAAAGAAACAACAAACATTCAAGTTCCATTGGTCCTTTTGCTGAGTATACCTTTCCTAGGATTTCCTGGTGAAATATGTCGTCAAAGGTCATGTCAATACTTCCTCTCCTAACCTCAGGGTGTTCCGAATCAACAAATGGCCCGAGCTGAAACAAATCTAGTTCAATTAAAACACGGTTTTTCCTATCCTTTTTCCCTAGTGAAGGGGAATATTCTACACGATTGCAGAATTAACAGTTATCTCACCAGTACAAGCAACTGAGGCATCTTTCTTCTTGCATATGCAAGCAGCTCGGTCAGAGGCTCAAAGAACAAATTGTCTGTCGTAGTAAAAGGACCTGCTGCAATAATCTGTTCAAATAACATAAGCATGATTGATTAGCTGCAAAATTAAATGGCACTCTTTAGCCTGCCAAGCATAAATCCATTGTCAAGCAGTTTATGAGACTCTAATAACTCGAAAGTTCAACTTTTGAGAGTGATCTGTCCGCTTGTCCATGTGGGATGGAGGAAGCTGCAATCTAATAGCAGAAACAAGTGCACTTCCTTTGATGAACAAAAAGGAATGGCTTGAAGGGCGAGGGAGTGTGGTAACCCCTGCAACTCAAATGCTTGTTCATTCCTGTTGGACTGCTCTGTCCTGTAGCAATTTAGTGGAATTGCCCTAAACAGCGCTTTCCTCCTTTGCTTTGCACCGTGGAAAATTTTGACCATGATTGTATCACGCACTGATAGCCTAGAAATTCCACGAGTGATGCACATCATCATGGACGACAATGCCAAAAGGTATCATCACCATTTGGAATGTAAAAGGAGGTGGTTTGGTGTTTCTAACTATGTTCTACAGGGAGCTCTTCAGCTAACAATCTTATCCCTCTTTGAAGGAGTTTATCAGAGTATTACCCAAACGCTACCCATGACAAGGAAACTATGCACGGAAGAAGTTCCTCCTAAAACTAAAATAGTTTTCCAAGGTAAGTTTTTGAGCACCTAAGCTAGCAAGATGAGCCAATTCCCTTGTTCTTTTAGTAACAAGCATAATGAGTTCAACACTGCTTTAATAGAAGATGGCATCTGCATGAATTAAAAAGCAGAATCACTTGTTTTTTCTTCCCGATGTGATTGGTTAAATGTGCCCGAGGACATAATGCCGTTTTCAGTACCCCAGAACCATATCCTTTATAAGACTCATATACTCAAGTTCTGCCTTTATACTTTCTAGCCCATTCTAATTTGGTCTCCAGTCCCCTTTCTATTATGACCTTACTTATACCAGAAAGCCCATATCTTCTTGCTAGAGAAGATTGCATGAAATGTGATATCAAATCCAATCTATGCAACTCTTATCTTTCCGATTTAACATTTAAGTTGAAGATTTCCGACTTCCAGTTCCATGCTTACAAGTCATTTCCAAGTAATTCTTTTCTATGTTATATCATGTAGTCCAAAGCGCTGGGACTGTGGATATGGTAGTGCTTCAGGTGGAGAAATAAAATGCACAAAAATGTAGACAAAAGAAATACAAGAAGAAGAAATGTCAAATGACACCAGATGATCTAGATATTGAAGTATATGAAAGACTCCCAATTTACGCACCACAGAAAGATCTTGGGATGACGAAGCTGGATCAGTGGTAACGGTTTCCTGTTCCAGAGCTTGCTTCTTTGCCGGAGGAGGAATCACATCAGCCAAAGCATTCACAGGGACAGATTCGATAATTTTGGATGCAATTAGACAGTGTCCACTAGGATTGTTGCCTTCAACTCCCACTATCTGTCAAAAATGAGGAGGTTTTTGATTTATTGAATGCACATACACCGAAATAGCATTGCTTACATCTATACACTGTTTCTTTCCTTCTTACCTGGCCTGGGAAAATAGAAAACTGGCTCAATCTCTGTAGGTCCAGGCGGACACATTGCCCGCTGGAGTGTTCAACACTGTCACGGATATTCAGTGAGAAACAATAATTCATTGTGATACCAAAGAGATACTCAAAGCATTCCTTTTTTTTTTTTTTTTTTTTTTGGGTCAAAGCTCAAAGCAGACTTAAACCAATGGAAGAGCATCATAACTGGATTAGGAATGCCTTACATCTTACAGCCCCTAGCAACCATGAGCTTGACAAATCTGAGCTAAACTACTTGTCTAATGATTCTTTTATTGTAGAAAGGCAGCATATATTAACTTCCTATCAGAGTACTCATAAGATACTGCTTAAGATAAGTAGGATAACTCAAACTGCAATACCTGCTTTGCAACAGGATGGACTTATCATTCAAGTGGCCTTCTCCGTCGCAACAGATCATACCAACAGAAAAAATGCTTTTCTGAGACCAGAGAATACCATCAATGCATTGTGAAAAAGTGAGAAAAGAAATAGAGAGAGGGACAGTTGTAGCCTTTATCAACATTTATATGGGCTAAAAAATCAGAAGTTCACATCAACTGTGAACCAATAAGAAATAGAGAAGAAAGCGTGTATGGACCACTATTGTCCTATGAATATAAATGGAAAGAGGGGAAGTTTGCTGGGGAGCCACATCACCTGTGAAGCAAGAGTTGGGTCTACTGGTTCCTCATAGAGGCCAGAAGCAACAAGAGCACTTTCATGTCTTTTAAAACGGTTTTCAAGCGCGTTAAACTGCATCACAAGAATGAGAATGGTCGGTCGTATAGATATGAAGGAGACTTGGGAGTGGTTTTGTGCCATGAAAAATATTACTAACTCTGTCTTCAGTTCTATCATACATAAATCTGCTCCCAGGTTCCGGCTTTGTTCCATTAATTGCCAAGGAACATCTCTTGTGAGGTTGTACTTTCTTGATAAAATCATCCTCCGAACTCTCAATATCGTGTTCCATTGTCCCATTCTCTCCTCCCGACTGCTGATTAATGCTGAATCTCACAGCAAACTTTTCTGTTCGTTGCCCAAAAGGCGTGATAAGTGTTGATGCTTTCCCAGAAGAATAAGCCTTCCCACTTGTTTGATGCATCAGATCAGACTGCTCTGGAGAGAGATTGGATCTATGTGTCGGAGTGCCGATGTCGTCTTCTTTTGAATATTCATCCTCATTATTCAAAATCCTGCATGCGAGGAACGTGACGATTAAGTTTGAAAAACAGAGGAGAAGTATTTCGACAACAAGAGTACTAGATGAGAGTGCAGGAGAAGCATCCAACCAAAAATTATTATCAACTGAATTGCCAAGTACAATTTCCCTGATCCTCCCCTGACAAGAAATGAGATGCTGGCCTTAAATCACCAAAGCCCTTTTACTACAGAACCCAAAATGAAATCACTATAAAGATCCCCCGGGAACTCCCGGTCTCAAAGATTTCCCTTATGCCATTTCTTCAATGTAAGATATTGACACGAGTCATCAGAAAACAGACTACTAAAAGACTAAGCAAAGCTCACATGTCCACGTCTTTACTCGAGTAAACGTGCAAATTCGGCTCCTCCTTGATGACCGCCTCTTTGACCTTATTTTGCAGGTGAAGCAAGAACCCGTCCATTTCCGCATCCTGCACCGTGGACTCGTTCAGATGCCTGCCACGTGATTCAAGAGCCGCACCACTTTTAAAAACACAGGAATTCACAAACTTCGACACGGATCAGCATTCAGCAAGATAGATAACAGCATGCTCCCCCGAGATATCGAAACGCTCGAGCTGATAACTGCCGCCAAGACCGACAGGTCAACCAACGCGACGAAGGAGACAAAGGAACCCCCCCCGAGTCAACTGAGCCGGAAGGAAAACGAGCACGCTTACAAGGAAAACAACGGGACGGCGACAATTAGCTTTCGCCTAATCGATACTGCCCTTCGCTAGCTTCCTATCGAGCTACCAAACCACTTCGCTCGCCAAGGATCCGTTGAATTACATGGAAATTGATGAGGATACCTGTTGAGGTGGTACAACTCCCAGTGCGATACGAGATCCGAGGGACCGAGCTTGTAGTTGATGCAGAACGCGAGGCCTGAATGAATCCAAAGCCGAACCGAGTCCGTCAGCGCCAGATTTTCGAGAGCCGCGCGGATTTGCGGCGGGTTAAAATGCGGTCGAGTTCGGGAGTCAAGAAGAGCCTTACATTTGCGGAGTACCTCCTCCTCTTCTGCTTCGTCCAGCGTGAAGCCGCTCCCGTTCAGCTCCGCTTTGATTTCCTCCTCCATCGCTCGCGCTCCCTCCGTCTCGCTCGCGCTTTCTCTCTCTAGGGTTTTACGCAGGGATTTGGCGGGAAAGGTGCCCCTGGGGAGTTCGCATGTAGCGGGAGGAAAGGAGGGGGAGGCGAGAGCGTCCGGCTGCAATTCCCATTATGTCCTTGGGGGGGGGGGGGACGATGTCGTTTTGGACATGGCCGGCTAAAGAGGAAAAAAATTTAATGGATGACGAAAAAATTGGCGTCGCCCGGACTCGAACCGGAGACCTTCAGTGTGTTAGACTGACGTGATAACCAACTACACCACGACACCTTGTGTTGCCTAGCGTCATGTCAATTTAATCTAAACTCTGAATTTTGTGGCTCGGTTTGTAGATTGCCCTCCGGGTATGCGCACGTACTTTATTAGCCTAGGGAAAGAAGGAGGAGAGGGGGGTAATAAAGATCCTTCTCGATTATAAGGATATCAAAGATGCACATCTCAATTCTCCTCGTTGACGCCGCCGCCGCCTCCTCCTCTCTTGACATGTGCATGTGTGAATTTCGAAAACAAAACTATTTTCCCCCTTATTGTCTGCTCGAAATACATCGCGTATTGATCAGTCAACTGCTTAATTGGACCGGGAATGAGTTAAGGGATTCCGGCATCTTTCATTTTTCAGCTTAGGTTGACTAATTTTAGTATGTCAAGTGGTAAAGATTGGGATGTTGGTGACGATATCGGATCACAGGCCGAAAAGTGACTTCAAGTAACTGTAACCAATTTCCTATTAATAAAGCTCTGAATGTTTCACGGAAATAAATGATTTGAAAAATATTTTCTAAAAAATAACTACTTTTCGTAAGATAAACGCGCTCTAAATTTCGTCTGTTCGATTAAAATAATTAAAAGCGCGGAAATTTGCTGCGGAAATTCGAAAGCAGGGAACGGGAAAGCATAATTTATCCTTGGGGTAAAAGAGAATTTTTTTTTCATCCCCCCTCCTAATCCATCGAACCGAAGCGCATCGCAGCCGTTGATTCTGTGACTGCCGCGGACAAGCGGATTTCTCGTGTCGGGAGAAAAAAGTGGGAAAAACGAACCGTTGCAGGAGGCACTTTGAAAAGAGGGGGGAGCCGCCGCCGCCCAAGGACCCAGACAAAATAGAGAAGTAGCCGTTACACTGTCGTTGTAAATATATCCTTCGCTCGAAGCCCTAAAGGAAAAGGAGAACGATCAAATCTTTCCAAACGGCTCTCCCCCAAACCAGCCATCTTCGCAGTCCGTCGTACTCACTCGCCGCCCTTCGCCCTTCGTGGCTCTGCGCTCTTTCTCCCTCTGGAATCTCGCCGCTGCACTGTCCGGCCGGTCTGTCTGTTCGATCTCTGTGGGGGGCGGGCGAACTCGTCTAGCATGGCCGCGAAAACCGTCGCCAAGGACATCATCACGCTGCGCGGCTCCGCGGCCATCGTCGGCGAGTTCTTCGGTTCGTTCGCCGCCCCGTCCTCGGTTTCGATTTCGAGATTCGTTCGCTGTTTCTTTGCTGTAGCCTTTTTTGCTGATTTCGTGGGTTTGCGTCTGGTTCTTCGTTTTCAGGTTACGCTGCAAACAGGTGAGTGGGGACTCTGGCGGGTGTGTACTGCGCATGATCCCCGTTTGCTCTGTAGGCTAAGTGTAGACCTAATTCGGTTTATCGATTGAGAATTGAGTAATGAAAAACCATTTTGAGGGGTTTTGATTTTTTCAGTATTCTATACAATCGCGGGGTGTATCCGGAGGAGAGTTTCGCAAAGGTGAAGAAGTACGGGCTTCCGATGCTGCTTACTCAGGATGAAGGTGTCAAATCCTTCATTGCCAACTTAAATGCTCAGCTTTCGGGTATGAACAGATTCAACTTTTGCAACTTTAATTGGTTCCCCGTTGCTGTTGTGCTTGCTTCTGTAGACAAAGCAGAGTTAGGGAATGTGTTAAAGATCGATTTGTGCTCATTGGTTGGCGAGAAAGGAGTGTTGGACTGTGAGTTGAATGGTTCGACCTCGGGGCTTCATTTGTTATGTAAAAAAGGCGTATTCTTCGTGTCAAAACTTGACGGCTAAACACAACAAAAGGAGAACTTCTGTTTAACTTCCTTGGAATGATGTTTGCTACAATTATCTGACGAGTCTGAACGTCAAATTTTTGCTGGAAAGAATGGTTGGAAGCTGGCAAATTGCAAAGGGTTGTTCTTGTTATAATGAGCAAGGCCACTGGTGAGGTGTTAGAGAGGTGGAACTTCAGCATCGAGACTGATGACGAGGTCGTCGAGAAGGGGTAATTTAAATCGAGTTAGCTTTTGTTTGCTTTCTCTGTTTGCCTTTCGGGTTGTTGTCACTGGACACGTGGTGGCATCGTTCTGCTTTGATTACAGAGTCTCGAGAGAAAAGAGCGACAAAGAGATCATGAGGGAGATTCAAGCAATTATGCGACAGATTGCTTCGAGCATCACTTACTTGCCATGCCTTGATGAACCCTGTAAGAAGGATTAGTCTGGCGACCATATAGGTAATACAGTTCACATGCTCCTGGGCTTGTTTGATTAAGAAATTTTCTTGCTTGTCTTTGTAGGTGTATTTGATGTGTTAGCATACACTGATAAGGACGTGGCGGTTCCGTTCACATGGATTGAGAGCGACCCTAAGTTGATTGCCAATCCACAGATGGTTAAGTTGCATTCTTTTGACACAAAGGCAAGTTGGACATATACTTTTGTTCTTCTCTTTTCAAGGTGTGTCTTAAGTTGGACATGAACTTCAGTAGCTAGCTATCGTCGGTTCTTCTGCCCTTCTGATGCATTATGTCTTTCTGATGTTTTGCAGATACACAAGGTGGACACACTTGTGTCATACAAGAACGATGAATGGGATGAGGAGTAATTTCTCTTGCGTCTTAAACGGGATATTGTGAATCTTTTATTCACATTTTGTACGATTTGAATGGAATGACCCGGAGAAAACAGTGTCCTAAGTTCCTGTTACGAATCTACCAACTCTGTAATTTTTGTTAATGCACCCCGAAAAATATGGCAATTGAACTCCTTTGTCTGTCCCCTTTTGACAAAATCACGGCGTTCCTGTTCATTGTCAAAAGGACTTGAGGTGACCTCAGCAGGTTAAACGAAGAATTCTCAAAAGGGTAGAAAAGCCAAATAATGATCGAATGGGAATAGGGTTAATTTAATTACAACATTGTTATGGGCCAAAAAGGCAGCTTTGTCCGCAGGATCTCGGTAATCCAATCAGTTTCATGTGCATAATAATTTCATTTCTATAATCCGGGCAGTGCATGAATGAAGACGGAAGATCGTCGGCGGGAGTAACCAAGATGCCTCTATCAAAGACCAAAAAGGCAGTTTTGTCAACGGGATCTCCGTAATTTCATTTCGATAATCCGGGCAGTGCATGAACGGAGACAAGAAAGATCGTCGGCGGGAGTAACCAAGTTGCCTCTTTCAAAGACCAAAAAGGCAAGTGTAATTTCATTTCGATAATCCGGGCAGTGCATGAACGGAGACAAGAAAGATCGTCAGCGGGAGTAACCAAGTTGCCTCTTTCAAAGACCAAAAAGAAGTGGATATATACATTTTTCAAATGCCTTAAGCACAGTGCTAATTGAATAAACATCTCCTGCCAAGATGGGCTATACACAATTAAACGTCACAGTTCAGCTCCATCATGGACAAAATTACAAAGTCCCCCCCTCCCATTGGAGCCCGCATGCCTCAATGTCACACCACGGTATATTCCACCTGATCGTAGATCATCCATATTATCAATGTTTCTATACCCATCAAGCTCCCTCAAACATGTCCACCCTCTTCGTTCAAGAAAATCACGATAATCATCTTCCGTGTAAAAAATCTTATCTTCTGTATGGACTGAAATGTGCCCTGACTCATCGTAAAGGCACACTTTTATGGCCAGTCCTGAAAATATAGATCTATGCATAAGCAGTCCATATAGTCAGTGTAGTGTAGTGAAGTGTTAACAGATGGCGGTGTGCATCATGACAAAACAATTTCATAATTTGTACGGCTATGCCCATTCCAAAATCTGCATGTGCTGCTATTACCTTCATCAAGCTGGAGAGTGTAATTTCCCAAAGGCATATCTCTGTCAAGGCTCCGTATTATCTGGTCTTCATCCTCCAACCAAAATGCCCGTTTGGTTCTCAATCTAAAAGCAGATTTGATCGCCTCTTTAATGGAATCGGCACAGCCATCAATACCAACCCTTCTGGTATAGTCACCCCACTTGACTGAGATGACCCTCCCACCGTATGACTGACTCTCACCTGTTGAACCACAGAGAAAGGGAAAGTACAGTATCATCAATAAAATGTTGCTAACTCGGAAACATTATCAACTCAAGATGTTGGGGGTGGCTTTTAGGTTTTAGGCACAGATGTGAGGTGGAAAGCAAAGATCTTCAGCAGGTAGCACTTGAAATTGGCAACTCATTCATATGCTTGGGCAGAAGTCCTCAAAGTCGATAACAATCATTTTATCATATTACAGTAGATAAACCAACCATTTCCAGGGGTTTCCCTCCAATTCCAAGGGGGAACTCCATTTGCCGCAACCGCTTCAGCAGTGGTTATGGCCAGAGGATGCCCATCATGATCCAAACGTCTTTCAAGGTTGAGAGTTGGCCTACCACTTGCTGCACAGTGCACACCAAGAAAATTAAATGACATGAGACCATCCGTCTAAATTAACACCAGTAATCATAATTTGAACTGAAAGGTCGAGCAATAAAAACTAGAATGGTAAATCCGCACAAACAGAAGTTCTAACTAATTTTGGGTGGAATGCTTCACCAAAAATTGATTGAAAAGCAAAAAAAAGCAAATATGACGAGGTCATCCAGAGAAGGGGGCATGCATTTGGGCCTTTTTAGGGATAACTAAAGATGCAAGAGGTCCACTTGTAATTTGTGCCTCAACAGAAGTCCAGACTAGTCAATAGACATAAATGTTCCAGATATTGAAGTTTCCATCGATTCCTGTGCTAAAAATATGAGGTAATGATTATCATCTCTTTAGCAGGGAAAGAAATGATATTTTCTAAGGTCAGATGTGTTTCCCATCAACTCATGGTCTAAGAATAGAATCCAAGCCCCATGCCAAAAATTCATAAAGTGAAGCCTGTTCAGACAAAATTTTGAAACATAATTTTTTAGTCAGCAGATGTTCTGATACATACGGAGCAATTCCTATGGTTTGCCATTAATGGATTCAGACACTTGGCACTACATGGCATTGATATAAGAAAATCATCCCTGCGCTGCACGTCCTAAATTTTGCAGGAGGGGACATAATAACATCAGGACATCACTTTACTCTTAAAATCAATAATGCATTGTCTCAGATACCCAGGGCCAAGTTTTCTTCTTCAGTTTTCTGCTAGCATTTTGATAAATAGGAATGCAATATTATGCTCTTTGATTTAAAATTTTAGGTCTAGTGGTGATAAATCTCATTCCTTTGTTAGTGTACCATCTGTATCTGTCTACAAATTTGAACAAAACAGGGACACCACTTTATATTGTCTGCCATCATCAGTGTAAGATGTGCCTGATTCTTCTGTTAATCTTGTAATGATATTTGGCCAACTTCATATTTTATAAAAATGAAGGGAACTCCATGTGACAGGACATGAGAATGACTAATAAAGAGCGGATGCTCAGCTGCACAATTGGAGAACCTACAAACCAACAACCCTTATGGCCACAAAGCAAAAAAGTTATGCAATGGATCGTGCAGAATAGCAAAGCAAATAAACCATAATTACTAAGTTGAAAACCAAGTTTTCTTACCTTCTACAGGTCCGAAAGTCATCCCAGCATCCTCAATGCCTGCATACAAAAGTATAATTCAAAACTAAATGCACAGAAAGTACAAAAGAAGTCCCTCCCTACTTTGTAATCCCAAGGCAATGGGACAAATAAATGGAAAAGTCCCTAGCAGCCTGTCCAATAAATGTGAAAAAGAAGGCAAGATCAAGAAAGGTGCCTCAAATGGAGTTGAGTTCCAGTTCTAAGGGCAACAGTGAAATTCTTTTCTTTAAAGGTTGTATCCATTAAAATAAGGACAGGGTGAACAAGAGAATGAACCATAAATTCACGAACCACACAAGAATCAAAGAAAATATACTGTTGAAATCCAGCCTGTCTTCTATAAGGTTGCATACTGAACTGAGATTCTACTGGTTCTCTAAAGCAAGGGAACATTAATCATGAACAGAACCCAAAGAGATAAAATAGAAATGGTGCATACATACCTCAAGCTCTTAATGAAACTTAAGAAACTCAATAGTACTTATGACATATGTGATATGTGTAAATTTGTTTAAGATCGCAAAGGGCCAGAATAGACAGCAATCCAATTTCACAGGTACATGCACATTGACCAGTTGCATGCCCTCTATCAGATATCAAATGGATTGAAGGTTCTCCTGACATTGCACCTACTCAAGGCAACATCCACATGGAACCGAATGTGGGCCTTGATTGGTTAGCAGACACAAAATGCAGTGGAATGGCGAGGAGGTCCTCATCTCTTTTGTCATGCATTTGGTCACTTGGATAAAGAGAAATGAATCATACCCGCAACAAAAAGTTATGGATTCTCTTGTTTATCATCGAGCACAATCTGACACAAGAGGAAAATTGCTAGATGGACCACTAAATATGACTTTAGAATAGCCATGCTTTGGAGAAAAACGAATTAAAAGCTTTTTACTGATGACACAAATTGTTGTCCCTTTTTTCCTTCAAACTAGAAGTACATTTCATCTTTTTTTATGACTGTAAGTCACTTCGTCTTTTCATAAATTGGCATGTCTCCCAAAGTACTAGTTCTAAAAAAAAGAGATAAATTAAAGTATTGTCTTTCATTGAATTTGTCTCTTCTATAAGGAAGAAACCCTGGCATGATGAGCATATGGATTACTAATATGTACAATAAATCCTCACTCATAAATTGACTCAACCAGTTTCAAGATATAGACATGTGGTGATGTAGGTTCAGACTCCTTGTTTCTTTAATATTTTTTTATTCAACTTCGATAGTCTCATTCTAGCCAATCAAACAGAACAGAAAGATTCATCTCACAAAATAAAATATTTTCCGTGTTGTATTAACGAGTTCCTAGAAGAAACAGATTAAATACCAAACCACAATGTCATCAGGTTTTGTTCACCCTTGTAAATACAGGGAATAGCCCATGAATGAAATTGTGAAGCAAACATGGTGAAGTGAGTGACTTGGACGTGCATTTACAATTATAAGAATACTTCCACTGACTGGACATCATGAAGTGAACATTGTCCACTTGGTACAGGTAGAATGTAGTGAGTAAAACAAACAAAGTGTTACACATGCACTTGCAATTATACCGAACCACGGCGTCATCAGGTTTTGTTTACCCTCGTAAATACAGGGAATAGCCCATGAAATGAAATAGTGAGGCAAACATGGTGGTATGAGTGATTGGACATGCACTTGCAATTATAAGAATACTTCCGATGACTGGACATCGTGAAGTGAACATTGTTCGCTTGGTATAGGTAGAATGTAGTGAGTAAAACAAACAAAGTGTTACGCACGTGCATTTGCAATTACTAGAACGAACGAAATTAACTCTTGAAAAGCTATGGCGACCTTTACCACCAGATGGAAAGAAAAAGAAACCAGCTAGACAAGCCGAGAAAGATGGAACGCATCCCCTCAATAGGAGTTAGCCAACTCTTCAATTTAGGTCCCACAAACAAACACTCATCCCCAGCTGGACAACTATTGTTACAAGAAAGTTCGCACTTCGAACTCGAGTCCACAAATACTTGGTAACTTCTTGAGTAATGATGTACATGAAAGACAATTCCTTATTGTAGCCATCCCAAAAATCACATTGGGGACTGCGAAAACTCGTCTTCCGTACTAATCAATCAACAAACACCCTCATTCACTACCCACTAATGAACTTGTTAAGAAGAAGAAATTTGTTCTTCAGTAATTTCATTTATGATTACAAACTTTCTGCTGACGCCCTGTAATTCCTACTCAAAGGCTAACACTTCCAGAATAATCTTTCCCACTCAAGACACGCCTTGACAGATCATAGCCATTGCCTATTCGCAACTCCTATCTCACAGAAGAGGAAAGAGAAAATACAAGCTTAGGGAGCTTAACTGGGCAACTTTTGATCGCTACAATTTAGCTTCTATATTACAAACACCACCAACACAGCACATACGCCCAAGTAATTCCTCCCAATTCGACTTAGTTAACAAAGTGTAAAACAAGTTATTCATACTTGCCTTTGTCAGAGAACTGCATGTAGGAATCGACCTTCAAAGCCGAGGCCGCCAGACTCTTATACTGACCATTCTTGCTCCTCTCCCTCAGAATCTCCTCAATCTCCTTGTAATACGACATCTTTGCCGACCCTCTATCCTGGTACTTGGCCTTCTTGAACTCCTTGAGCAAGTTCCTCCACTTGTCCGTGCACATGGTCGGGGAACGGTCGAACCCTTTCTCTCTCATCTTGGACGAGATCTGCTCCCAGAGGTGCTTGTTCGACTTGGAGGTGTTGAACAGCGAGTCCATCTCGCGGCGGAGCGCGATGAGGCACCGGGTCTCGTCCTGGACCCAAGTCTCGGCGCGCTTCTTCGGGGCCTTGACCTCGAGGTCCTCCCCGCTGCTCTCGCCGAGGATCATCTGGTGGTGCGACTGGGGCTGCGGGGGCGGCGGCGGCGGCGGCGGCTGGTGCTGGAGCTGGTGCTGGTGCTGGTGCTGGTGCGGGTGGTGGGGAGGCGGCGGCGGGGAGATGTCGCCGTTGGAGGAGACGACCTCGATGATCATGTCGCGAGGGGTGGACTCCTCCTTGTAGAAACCGATCGGGCGAGGCTTCTCAGACAAGTACATGGCGGGAGGGGGTTAGGGCTTCCTTCCCCGGGGGCAATGGCGACGGCGGCGGCGGTTAGGGTTCAGGGACGGCGGAGGAGACGCGGCGGCTATAGTGGGTGCGGCGGAGGAACCATCGCCGGAGAATCAGAGAGGAGTGGAGTGGGAAGAGAGTTAGCTCAGCTCCTTTGCATTTTCTTCTTCGTTTGGCCTCTTTGCAGAGCCGTTCGAGAGACAGCGAGAGAGGCGTGCGCGAATGGCAAGCTCTCGTGGGAGCGTGAATAGTGATAACGGAATCACTGATTATTTACTAATCTGCGATTAGGGAGCAAATTTAATCAGTGATTAGGGAGGCAAAGAGAGGGGAGAACATTCAGAACTCAGCAAAGAGTCTTTTGATTGGCGGAAGAAGATCGTCTCGACAACCGGGAATGATCCTCCTTCGAGAGAGAAACGGAAAATCGACGTCGGGGTTTTTTCCTTCCAAAGTTTTCAAAAGTCGGGAAAAAAAAGAAATTAAATTATTCGGGTAGTCAACGAGGGTACCGAACCGCTATGAAAAATTTAAATTAATAAAGAATCAAAATAATATTACATCTCAATAATCTTTTTTTCTAATTTCCAAGAGCCGTAAGTTGATAGGTACAAGGGTGGTGGTTTCAATGTACATCAACGATCATCAATTCCCGTAAGATTTGGACCTCTTATGAGCGTTCATCGCTGGGGGCATCATTCTCGTAAGATTTGGACGCAGAACTTGATCAAAATTCCCGTGTGTTTTTAGGACATGTTCATGGAACAATCAATTGGTCATTTTCCGTGCTAGTCGAAAAGAAGTTAGATGCGCAATTGCACGTGTATGATTTCACATCAACGTTTATGGTGCCTACAAGCTTTCATTACAAGAAGTGGAATTCCCCCCAGGTCCTACCTTCTCAACCAGTGTACGTTTGTTCTTCCGAAAGGCAGAAGTTCATTCCTCGATTCAAAAGAGCTTGAAAATGACTCCTTTTACTTTCCATCAGCTCTTCCAGCAAGAACTAGCCAGTTTCATTTTCATACTAAGCTTTCTCATCAGTGGCTAGATCAAGCATAAAATGGATACTTCTCTCGAAAGGGTTCATCGTCGACGCCCAATTCATATTACTACCATCGGATAATGTGGAGCCGTGTGAGACCAATCAAATCTATAATAGACACAGAAATTCATCCGGTCCATAATAGACAGATCCATGCAAAAAAAAATTCCTCTGTCAATGAACAGGGTACTTTAGCATTCTTAAGGCAAATCTACATCCACTTTTTTTTGGTAAGGTAATCTACATCCACTTTCTTCTCTAGATAATGCAAGAATAAAGCAAATCAAGGAAATAAATTCCCACCAATGGATTTTGCACTACTTTTCATAACCTGGTCCTAGCTGCAAGTTGGGTGTGCACGCAGTCGATGCGCTATTGAATAATAATCCAACATAGAAGGAGTGCTTCGCATGTGAAAAACATTCCAAGGAATGGAATATCCAAGAACACACCGACTAACGTAAAAGAAATTATTGAGCAAAGACCCAAGCAACGTTATGCCGTCTGTATAAATTCTTCTCAAGGAACGCTCTGCAAGTCCTGGTGATTTTAAATTCAATTGAACGCAATGCATTAGCTATGAGAAATTTGTGATCCACAAATAGATGAAAAGAGAAATTCTGAACCGAAATTAGATGGATAGCTGTTGACAAAATTTGGGAAACCTGCCAATCAATTCCTTGACTTCTTCCTCGATGATTTAGAAGGCTTGGGTTTCTCCGCAACTGAGGTTTGTGAGGCCCCTTTGGAGCTGCTTGCTTGGTTTGGTGTCGCATTAGGAGCACTTGAATTGGCACCAGCTTCATGTTTTTCTCTAGCTACAGCCCCCTGTGAGCCTCTTACTTGAGCAGCTCTCTTATCCTTCCTCTTCGGCCTATAACTTGATCTCTCCCTCTTAGGAAGCCACCTTTCCGGATCTGGTGGAGGACCTGGATTAGCCGGGTCAAAACCTTTGGGGTATCTTGGCTTTCTCTTCCTCTTTTTCTTGGTTTTCTCTTTGCTCTTACTCTCCTCATGTGCCTCAGCGAGTCCGCGATGAAGAGAACTTTCATCTTGTTTGGCACCAGAAGTCTTCTCTAAACTCTCCACATTAACGCCCTTCAACCCAGGCAATGGTTTTAACTTCTTTTCATAAGCTTCAGCTTTGCCAATATCTACCCGTGCGACCGTGGTTATGAGCCCAGCCATTGCCTCTATGCTTCCATGGCTTTTGACAAGTTCCTCGTAAAGGCGTGCAGCTTCCTCTTGCCTGCCATGCCTGAGCATGAAGGAAGCTGCCTCTGGCATTATAGAAGAGAGCTTGTTGTCCTCAGTCATGGCGTTTGACCACCATTGGATCGCTGAGTTAAGAATGGCAGCTGCGCCGTCAATATCACCTGCACGCTCTTTCAATGCAACAAGGGTCGCGACAGTGGCAGGCATGTGCTGGATATCGGGTATCTTGCTCAGCGATTCTGCTGCTACAAGAGGGTGGCCAGCTGCTGCAGCAACCTGTGCTCTTGCCAGAAGAACAGTCTTGGACTTATCAGGGAACTTCTCTGCAAATTGCCCTAATACTTCCTCAGCTTTGCCAGCCTTGTTCTCTCTCACCAACACAGCAGCTTGAAGCAATATTGGTGCCACGCTGTTAGGAAACATGTCGGGCAGACAAGCAACAAGCTCTCGGGCCTGAGTATTTGAGAAAGAACAAGGTTAGTATGTAAGCAAAACAATACTAGTCGGCAGACTTAGTCCATTAAGTACACAATTAAAAAATTGCACAGTTGGTATAGAAGCACAAAAGAAAATTCGGGGTTCAACCTGATCCATCTTATTCGCATGGAGGAGCAAAAGCACCCGGTTAGTGTATATTGCCTCCCTTTGCTTCCGTAAAAGTTTCAATTCCACCGTATGAGAAAGCTGGAAGTTCTGGGCATCTTTCTCCTTTAGGCGGTCAACTTTTCTCAGGCTATCAGAGACATCTTTTGGCCCTTTCAGAGCAATGAGGTTGTTCACTGCCACAGCAAGCGATGATTCATCGGACAAATTCCGATTAATGATGCCAGTGTAAGCTTCAATGGCCTCCTGTCTGCGTCCAAAGATCTATGAAAAATAAAAAAGTTGTATCATTTCAGAACTACGTGCCAAGAGATATTTATAAGAAATGATTGGAGCCCTCCTAGACAACAGCAGAAGCATTAACCAATTTTCAAATACCTGCTGAGCATAAGCCAACTGGACAGCAATAGGAGCTAATTCAATTTCCACCTCATCAGCATCTAAGTTTTCTTCCAGGAGAGTTTCCTGACCAATTCTGACAAGATCTCAAATACATCAGCATTCAGCATTCTAATTTTACTATTCACTTCAGAAGCAAGGTGGCATAGAGCCTAAAGAAGTACAAAAAGTGGATGAGATGCGAAATCCAATCAAAAGAAAAGTTAAAGTGGTGAAAGGAGCATGCCCCTGTACGCCAACAACACCGAATGTATTCCAGAGTAAACCCTCATTATTTGGACAAAGTCAAACAAGAAATTATCTTTCGACCAAAAAAAAAAAATTATCTTAGTTCATTACTTTACAACACCAGCCTATCGCAAAACTGGGGAGATCCGCATAAAGAGTTTCCAAAGGTAAACGACAGAATTAAGGTGGGAAAATGGTGCAAATGCACATCATGGTTCGTGTAATGCATTCCTGAAAGCACATATAGATAAATGAGCAAGAAGTAAATTGAAAATTAGAGTCTTGTTCATCACTTCTGCATATTGTGAACTTAAAAAAAAATACAAAATAATCGCAATACTCCAATTAAATCACTGCATATTGGTTTAAGGGAAAAATGCCAGGCCACATGGTACAAGTTTGCCCCATTAGCAAAATGAAATGCTAGAAATTCAGTGAAAACAAAGTACTCAGTGCTCAAGGCATGTATTCCGCAGAAAAGCCATTGCTTCATCAATTTGGCAAACAGGAAATAAAAGGTAAAGCACCTTTAAGAGATCAAGCAGAAAGTTCCAGTCAAAGAGTTCTTATGTCTAGATAAAAGGTACAACCATGTAAATTGACATGGGTTACCAAGACCAAATGACAAGAAATCACTAGTGAAAAGACTTCATAAACACCCATAAAATTGCACTATCAGCGCCAATAAAGTGACAAACCTGTGAACATAAGTACAATGAATCGGTCATGTATATTACCTACGAGCTGATAACAAGAGTTGTTCAGCATCCGAATACTTTTCTCTTTCAATTAAAGAACAAGCAGTGTTGTATGCCAACTCAAAGCTGCTAGTTGGTTTGACCCTGAGTGCATCCAATGTTCCTTGCACTTCCGAGGCTCTTCCAGCTGCAACCAAACTGGCAATAGCATTTATCTCAAGTGATTCCACGTTAGACTTCTGTAGCTTTTGATAAATATCTGCACAAGCATCCGTTTTGCCTTGGCGGTACAGAATCTGAGACTCCAAGAGCATGGTTGAAGTACTTCTTTCTTTGCCCTTGAAGGAGTCCAAAGCTTCATCTAGCTTGTTTTGTCTGTATAAGCAGTATGCCTATTTAGAGCCAACAGAGGAAGAAGGACATTAATAAAGAGACAGCTGAACTGTTCTTCTTTCTCAACATGCAAAAGACTCAGTTATGCATTTGGTAAGCTCGAGATTAAACTAAAATGCATATGGGTCAAAATTATAAGAATACATGTGATAGAGCAAAAATTCTTTCATAATGTTCAAATAACCAATTATGGTGAGTAAGAAAGATATGTACAAGCACGGTGAATCATTTACGGCCTCGGTCAAACAAGCGCAATGTTTTTTCTCTTTCCTTTTGCCGCTGATAAGTGCAAGGGTTGGACGCCTTGACGACCTTCTTCCACTTGAGGACGTTACTGGTTGCTTGCGGGTAAACATTTTCAGGGACCAAAACTACACTATCCTATAACTTCGTTCAGATAATACTTCAAAACCAGCATGTAACAGGTCTCCATAAGAATCACCTAGCTTATCTGCAAGCTGAGTTATTTCAACCCCTCTTGGAGTCAAATGTTTCGACTAAGGCCACAAAGATGCAACAGGGAAATTCATTTCCAGTAACACACAATTCACAATTCTGCTATTTCAGGAGCATCATGCACTCCACCTCGACGAGAAATGAGAAAATCAATCAAAATGACGGCATGGCAACACCTGAAATCCCGAAGGCCTTGCAAAATGAACACTAAACCGGCGTGAAAGTGAAACAAAACCGCAACACCAGCACGCGTTTCGATAATTTAAGCACTCGCCTTGTGAAAACTGAAGTCGATTGGTAGGTTCCTAGCTGATTGAATGGTGGTCAGCGCGTCCTCGATGCTGTCGCCCTTTATCAGAGCCACCACCTTGCATCTAATCGCGTCTTCATCCCCAGGAGCGATTCCCAGCACTGTCGAAAAGCAAACAAGAAGAAGAAGAAGAACGTCGAGTGGTGAGGTCAATAAGGGCGACGGAAGGAAGCCATCGAACGCGACGGTACACGGCCGGGGAGGAATCGGAACCTTGATCTGCGACCTTGACGGCTTGTTTGAACTCAGATCGTTGGATGTGCTTGCTGAGAGACGAGAACAGATCTTCGATGGGCGGCGGCGGTTGCGAAGGGGACGGGGAGGCTTTCGGCTTGTCCTTGGGCTTCGGAGCCATCGATTCGCCGGAATGCGACGGGCGCTGGTCTCTTTCGGCGGAGCCGCGCGGTTGCGAGAGACGATCGAAGAGCCAGAACTCGAGCGCTTCGCAGTGATCGAGAGGGCTGTCTTGAGAGGTTTTGGTATCTCCTTCGTCGTCGTCGTCGTCGTCGTCGTCTTCTTCGGTTTGAGTTTGACCACTTTCTCTTCTGGTGCGGGTTCGAAACGCACGGTGGCAAAGCCCGGAAGGTTCCGGTCGAGCCCACGGGCCTCCTCTCCCTTTTCCTTTAAAGGTTTGAGGCCCGTCATTTTTTCCATGATGAATGAAAGCATAAATTTCGTTGGCTTTTTAGGATGTACAAAGCAATTTAAGCTCAAGAGTTGCATTTGAATAATAACTAATAATTACTTTGCGACCAATACCCGATCCGGACCCAATCCATATCTGACCCAATATGGGCTCCATTCTCAACAATTTTTCTACTTGAATTGTTGCCTCTGAATAATGGGCAACTCCATGAATCACCTCGTTAAATCAATGAGAAAGCTCGAGGGTCAAAGTTTAGGTGAGCCGTGAAATAGGTGGCAAAATGAAGGGAGGTGAATTCTTGCCTAAGTGAGGAGCAATGTCTTCACTACAACTATGAATATAAGTTATATTATATAACTATGAATATAGCTCAATGTTAATTCTTCTCCACACGAAACATCAATGACTATTCAAAATGTTCGAACGAATATAAATCCAAAGAAACTGAAAATGACTTTGACACTCGCACTCTTCTCGCTGCAACACTTTTTCTCCATATGGGCAGGTAAGGGGATCCATGATTTTTGCAATATAAAATCTCTTATAGAACTAGAGGATGATAGCTGTTGGATTAGAATACAATAGGAGCCATTATCACATCGCATTCATGATTCAATCCATTAGATTTGTTCCTTTTTTCAGCATTTTCACGAAGTTAATGGAAAACAAGACTCCTCAACAAGTTCCTAGTTTCAGGGACACTAACTTTTGTTAAAATACAATAACTATGGGACATATGAGTTCAGCTCATTAGAGGGGCACCAGAGATGGGCGGCGAGGTCGGCGGCAATGCCGATCAGTTGAGATCAAAGAGGAGAGAAAGAGCTCATGAGTCACGATTAGTAGAACCGAAGAAGTAGAGAGAGATTAGAGGAGCGAAAATCAAAGAGGGATCGATACCTTTTTTCTTAACTTCATTATTTTGATTGGGTGGGTTGAAAATAGGTTTATAACATGCCCGTTAAAACCCATACTATTTGGGCTTTTCTCTTTGAAACCCATTATGATTTACATTTTAAATTTGGGGTAACCCATATGTAATCCATCTCAATAATTTTGGATTTTTCTATCAAAATAAATTTGGATAAAAATATGAGTTTACAAACAATTTTGACAGCCCTGTCTTTGGGAGAGCATTTCCATAGTCTCTGCACTTGAGGCTTGAGGCAAATTTTTTGAGGGAAATTTGTCCAAAAAGTCTTAAAACATATAAACAATTTGCCAATTTAATCATTTCGGCCAATTTTAATCAGAAATTGTTAACGTAGCAATCTAGTTAGCACAAATCATCTTATGTGGCGCAATCAATGTCGGCACCTACGTAGAAAATTTTTATTTTATATTTATGAATTTTGTTTCTTTTTTTTTCCTTTTCATTTTTTATTTTTCCCTTTTTCTCTCCGCCAGCCATGTTGGGCTTTGTTGATGGTCAATGACCTCCGAAGGGAAAAAGGGAAAAGGAAAAAAAGAAAAGAAAAAAAATGCATAAAATTACAAAAATTCTCAACGTCAACGTAGACTGTGTTATGTAGGATGCTCGGTGCTGACTAAATTGTTATGTTTGAGATTCTACCCAAAATTAGCCCGAATGACTAAATTGACAAATTATTAAAAGTTTTAGGGAAAAAACCACAAAAAACCCTAAACTTTGTTACTGTGATACATTTACTCCAAACTTTTTTTGTGACACAAAAAACTCTAAACTTTGTCACCTGTGACACATTTACCAAATTATATTTTAGTTCATGGGTATTTTCGTCTTTTTCCTTTTCTTTTCCTTTCTAGTGAGGGCGGCCCTTGCTGGCGTCGGGCGAGGGCCGCCTCACCGGAGTCGGGCGAGGGCTGCCCCCCGCCGGAAAGGAAAAAAAAAAAGCAAAAAAGACGAAAATACCCATGAACTAAAGTATAATTGAGTAAATATGTCATAGATGGTAAAGTTTTGGGTTTTTGATGTCACAGAAAAAAAAGTTCGGGGTAAATGTGTCACAAGTGGCAAAGTTTTGGGTTTTTAGTGGTTTTTTCCCAAAGTTTTAATATTAAATTGGCATATCTTCAAAATGTTTAAGACTAAATTATCAAGTTGTCAAAAGTTTTAGGACTAAATTGACACAATTGAAGAGTTGATGACTAAATTAGCAAGGTGTACAACTTTTTGAACAATTTTCCTAAAGTTTTTGTATTTACTAACACAATCTCAAAGGCATTCGGTACAAAATTTTGTTTTGCAAATACTAAAAGCCCAATGTCCAATGCAATTTCAAAACTAAATTAAATGCAGCCTTAGAGCGTGAATGTCTAGCCAAAAGATAGATTTTATTTTTCCAGAAAGACAAAATATTTAGTGACATATTAAGTTAGGACGAACTAAACTGATGTGCGGTATGCTAAGCGAGAAAGTGGGTCTGGTCGAGTTTGGTCTCGCCCTTTTCTCTTTTGTCGCATGTGTAGTCGAGGAGTAGACACTCTCCCGCAAAGTGAGGTAATGCCGTCGACATGCTTCTTTGCATTCGCGATTCCCTTCCCTTCGTCACCTTTGACTTCCTTTTGCAACGCGCGCCGTTTTTGGCTCTTGCAAATGCTCTTTTCGCAGGGTCGGGTGAGTTCCCCCGCGCAGGTTGTGGCGATCGGAGTAGTAGAGTGCGGTAGAGTTGCCACACGGTGCGCTTGGCTCTGGAGGAAGAGAAGTTGACTCGCTACTACCCCTTGCCTACCCTTTTGCGAGTACATACGGTGACGACGATGCTTTTCACCAAGCTCTACAAAGCAAGTGAGTTCCTCATCTTCGAAATTTTATTCGACAATTTCTGATTTCATACTTTGGAGGACGGACTTTGCCTTAATTTTCTATGTCTATTATCATTTTTCAAATGAAATCCAAATACCAAAATATATTTTTAGTTACATATGACAAAATAAAAAAAAAACTAATAATTTACTTGGAATATGATTTCCAGAAAATATTTTTTTAATCATAGAGTTTTCCTCCACATGCATTGATACTTGTGATTTTGTTACCCTTAACTAAAGTTAAAAAAGTTTAGTTTTTTTTTAATTTTTACGTCAAAATTTAATATATTTCTCTGCAATTTGCTCAACTCGAGTCTTACGATTTATACACTTTGGCTTGTCTAATATCTAAAGCACTCGAAACCTTCACAACATATGCATATCAATACCTAAGTTGAAAGTTTACTTCTTTCATAATAAGAATAAAACGAATCTAAATGTGAGCATGCACATTTTGCGAAAGTCTCAAATACGTATCGAATTTATTAAAAAAAGGGGTCAAAAAGGCAAGTCTTCAAATTTTGATTAAGCAAAAGAGGCAAAATTAAAAGCTAACAATGGCCAAGTCGAAAAAGAAGGCAATAATTAAGTTTGACACGCGAAATTACCCATTTAGACCCCAAAAAACAACAAAAAAAACAAAAAGGCCAAATCAGACAAACATCTATGACCAAAAAAAAAAAAATGAGACAAACATCGTATCGGGCCTCGCTGTCGGTGGCCGGCCGCGAGTCGCAAGTCCTCCCCAAATCCGGAAACTCGCTTTTATTTTTACTTTTTTGAAAAAAAACAAAACAAATTAGAATCTTCCACGATGTCTTTTTTTTTTTTTTTCATTTTTTAAAAATATTTAAATGGTCAAATCTTCCCTTTCTTCCCTCTGAAAGACCCAACAGAGTTTCCCTCGCAGGTGCCGTTCGGTGAAGCGAGAGCACGGACCAAGCTCGGAACCATGGAGGGCCAGGGAGACCGAGCGAGGACGAGCAAGCCGAAGCGAGAGAATCAGCTCCTGGCCTTCACGGGAGCCGCCGCCGCCCTCGCCCTCGCCCTCGCCGCCAACCTCGCCGTCTCCGCCGTCAGGGCGCACAGGAGGAATCGGAGGAGGAAAGGTACTGACCGCGTCTTCGAGGCGGAAAGCTTCCGATTCGTGCGCGTCGGCCTTCGTTCCTGCGCTCGCGGAACTGTTCGCGCGGTGGATTTTCGTTTTTTTTGTTTTGTACTCGTTCCGATTCTGCTATTGCATTGTGCTTGTTTGAAAGGTTGATTTCGTTCCCGTTTCGTTGCGACTTCTCGCTAGATCTACGTGGCTCGGATGTACGAGTCGGCCTCTCGGCTCGGGAAATATCGAAATTAGCGGACCGGATAGTCGCCAGGTCGAAGGAGGTCCACGATGTGGTCGCTTCGGTGCCTCTTGACAAGGCATGGTTACGCTATGAGCTGCCGTCATTTCGCTTTTGCTTTGCACGGCTTTGTTCCTGACTTTGCGTCAATGGTTGTTCGCCTTAACGAATCTGTGAATGTGCAGGTTAGTTACACGAATGTCGTGTTGCCGCTAGCTGAATTAGAGGCGGAAGAGTTTCCACTTGTGCAGTCTTGTATATTCCCGAAGATGGTCTCGGGGTCGGATGACGTGCGCAAAGCTAGCGCTCAAGCAGAGGGTAGGATTGATGCACACAAATTGAGTTGCAGGTCGGTTGCTCCTGTTTATTCGTGTCATTTATTTCTATCTGCTTCGATCAGTTTAGTTCCTCTTTCTTAATTAAGAATGGTAGAACACCTGGTCACATGCATATGGTGAGAGTCATATGGCATGCAATCACAAAGTTTTACAAATGGTTGGACAAGGGCCGGAGGTTTAGTGATTTGGTTTAACACCTTTCTTGAAGTGACAGTGATTGAATCCCCATTTTGTCAATTTGATTAGTGGGAAAACCTGAATCTGTAGTTCTTTCTGGCATGCAATTTGGTAGTAGAACAATTGGGAGATAACACATTTAGTATCATAATAAGGCAGTCCCTGTAGACGCTTTGTGTCTTTAGAAGATTTAGTTAAAAAAATTATTGGGTTTGTGTTGGCCTCCAAGGGACCCTGCAAACAGCTACAGTTAAGACATTATTCTGTATCACTTGAATATTTGTAAGTTGATCCTTGGTCCCTGCTCTGCAAGCCTCTCAGTCTCCGCGAAGATGTGTATCGTGTCGTAAAAGCTCTTTTGACGAGGGGAGATTGGATGAATCCTGAAGCATCTTGCTATCTACAGTTCCTGGTATGGAAATATACACAATCTGTAGTTCATTTGCAGTAAAATCTCCACATTTCGAATGCTTCATAAGTTGTACGATCCTCTTAGAACGTATTTGAGCTGTACTAACTGTTAAATCCAAATATTAATTGTTTTTCCTATCAGTGACAGATAAGAGACTTCGAGCGGAATGGATTGAATCTTGCTACAGCGAAAAGAGAGGAAGTGCAGCGCTTGAAATCTCAAATTGATGAACTAAGCTGTCAATATATTCGAAACCTTAATGATGATTGTAGTTGTCTTCTCTTCAGTGAGAGTGAGCTACATGGATTGCCACCTGAGTTCCTTAAGGTTAGTATTGTTGTTCTTTATCCAGTTAATGGGCCTACAACAATTATGCATCACATCTGGTGCTTGGTCATTCGCAGATAATTTCTTTTGAACATTGTGTGATGGCATCTTTTTGATTTTCTAACTTGTTATACATGCCTTGTAACTGAAATTCTTTCCATGGCTTTATAATTACTGAATTCTAAGGTTAGACTAGAAGAACTGTTATCACGATAATGATGGCCCCCACTGCCCCTACTGAATCTTAAAGACTGAAGCTTCAGTTGCTTCATAATGTTCCATTTATGTGGTGCAGTGTGGCTTCATCATAGTGCATGGGTTAAGCTTTCTCCCCTTTTAATGGAAGATGTACTAGAACTTTTGTAACTGCCTTGACCTTGCTTCTCATATTTAGGATGGGATATATTGGTTATTGATTTCTGCTACTGTTGGTTGGACTTTGGTTCACGTTATGTTATGTATCATCTTATTTCTTCTTATTTGTGCTGAATATGTTCCTCTGTAGAATTTAGACAAAGCTCAGAATGATAAATACAGGGTTTCTCTTAGAAGTCAAAATGTTGCAGCAGTGCTGGAGCTCTGCAAGGTATAATTTTCTGGATTTGCAGAGTAAATTATTTGGCATCTCTTCTGAACGCTGTTATTCATTGACCATTTCATTGCTGTATTTAGACTTTCCTTGCTTGATATTTGGCATACTGGGTACCTGAGCATATTTCAGCTAAGAACATTTTCTTTTCCTGAATTATAATGCTCTTTGAAGAAGCTTTGAGCCGATTATAGCTGAGATGGAGGCGTGACTGGCATTTCTGGTCTAAAAGACAAAGATAGTACCGTGCAAATTATGCAGCATTTGTTATTCTTTTATCAGACGTGACCTTTGACGTCTACTAACCTCAGATACGGAAACTTGAAGTACTCAAAAGAGTAACAACTCAATTAATTTAGCAGAGATGATGTATGTAGCGTGATGAGCTCCTTAAACTTGATATAAAACGTTAGGACAGCTGGTTCTGGGTCAGTTCTGACAATTTTTATGTCATCATCCAAACTCTGTGTTAATTAATTGACAAATGCGTGTGTTTCTTCTTAGAAAGATGTCTGCATGGCGGGGACATGATCAATGGTAAATGATAGCCATGTAACTGTTCTTTCTGATTGGTGCTGCCACAACAAGCTTGTTAGATGCACTCCTTCTTACACCTCCTCAAGCATATCGTTTCCTTGTGGCGGCTGATCATTGTTTGTTCCACTCTGGCTGGACAAATTATTTAGTACACAATTTTTATGGAGAACAGAGATCCTGTTATTTTTTTCCGGTGAAAACTCTAAAGATTTATACATGGTGATGCATAGGACAGCTGGCTTGAGATCTTTGCAATTGAGTGTCTAAAAAACACTCATGCTCAATAAGAACTGCATCAGGAAAATATCTGGTAGTAAATGGTAAATGTACCGTGCAGTGAAAAAATCTAGACAAAATGATTCTTCACCCATAATTTCCAGATATTTAGTAATTTTTCCAGTAACAACTAGAAGCATTAGCGTCTAAACATCTGCAGTTGGCCCTGTCATTTAGCTGTCTTGTTTATCTTTGGGGGATCCCTCTTTGTTCCCTGACATGAACCACTTGTTGATCTCTGATGGAGTTTCTAACTTATGTCTATGTTCCATCTATTCACAGAGTTAACAATAGTTTATTGTGAAGGTGGGAGCAACCAGGAGGACAATAGCAACAGCATATGGAAGGAGATGCGGGGAAATAAATTTGTCTATTCTTGAAAATCTGGTACATGCTGCATCCCTGTTTTTGTTTCATCTGCATTAAATATTTATATTGGATGTAGAAAATCATCTTGATTTGTTGACAAGCATATTTTCAAAGTCTAAACATTTCTTTATTCAGTGTTACAGTGATTACAGCATCCATCAAACAATCATAACTCAATGTGACATTGGGAGTGAGGGATTCCTTTTCAATTAAAATTTTTCTAAGCATTCATTGTATCCTTATACGCTCAGTATATCAAGAGTGTGTCAGCTGCATAATTGTCCCATTAGATTCTGAAGGCTTTATCATGGACAGAACATCAAAAAGCATAGGAACGAATGCTTTGAGCTGAGTTGGCTTGACAAAGCCATCATTAACTTATTGACTTTGAGAACAATAGTACAATCTGTATGTTCTCGTCAGCTGATTTGATCTATTCAAAATTTCTCCTTTATATACTGTGGAACCATAGATTCTCATTACATACTCTCTCTCTCTCTCTCTCTCTCTCTCTCTCCGTTTCCTAATAAGTAATATATTTCCAATACAAGTATGAAACTTCAAGGCCAAGAGCTGGCAGTAGGACAGTTCATCACTGTCGCATCACTATTGTTGGAAAAGTGAGCACTGGGTGAATGTGTGTAGTTGCACAAGTCATGGAATTTATGTTTATTCTGCTATCTTTTCCTTAATGAAGTTTGTCATTAGTGAATTAATGAGTTTCATATACTGGATTCCTGTTACACCACATATTCAAGCCTGCACATAGTGGAAGGAGCACGAGTTTTTAACAAAAGTCTTAATTTTCCTTGAATCTGCATTACTGTGGTCCTACAGTTGGGACTTTTGGCATATAAAGTTGAGTATACATGTCCTCTTGTGATGCAGGTCCAGCTTCGGCATAAATTAGCTAAATTACTTGGCTACTCAAATTATGCAGAATATGCTCTTGACTGCAGAATGGCGAGAAAACCATTAAAGGTATGTGCATGGAGTTGTCTCTTAAAATCCGTCATGATTGTATATTTGTTCTTTTTGGCCGAATTGCTTTTTGCTGATTAGTTTTGTTAAGTATTGGGCAGAGGGTCAAGATGTTGGTAACTTTTTGGTGCAAAAATAGTTATGATTTCAGTGTGTAAATTATGAAATTATGTCAGTCCGTCCTTTATCTATTGTTTGAAAAGTATTTTCCCCCGCAATCAATGGCATTATCTTAGATGCCGTTGAATGACAATATAGCTGAATATCATACATTAAAATGCATGGTCTGTGTTGCTGCCATCAAAGAACCCTTGCCTATAGATTTTATGGTAGATCAGACCATTTGAATTGGATATGGATGATAAATGTTGTAGCTGCCGTCACTGCATGAAAGAGCTAAAAGACATAAACCTACTCGTGGAAAGGATATTCCAGATGCCCATTTTTTTGCTTTGTTTGGCTGAGAATTGCCACTAAACCTTCTTACATATACTTTTGAGATAAATCTCGAGGATAGGGAGTAGTGACCACCATTTTTTGCATCCCAGTCATATGGAACATATATTTACGTGACATTGTTCTTACTGGTATGTGAAATCTGTGCATTTATCAGAGGTAGATGTGTCAGATTTCTAAAGTAGAATGACCATACATTTCAGTACTGCAGCTCTCCATTCAAATCTTTTTTAAAAATGCTATATGGATTATGCAACAGGTTTTTGAGTTCTTAGAGGACATCTCTGCCAGTTTGACAAACATGGCTGATAGGGAACTGACAGTGTTGAAGGATTTAAAGGTGCAAATATCCTCTGTTCATTTTTAGGGTGGACGGTAATATTTTTTTAATTGTAGTATCTTATGGTGCTTTGTTTTGGTTTCAGAGAAAAGAGGAAGGAGATGTCCCTTTTGGCATCGAGGATCTATTGTATTACATAAAGACATTTCAAGAGCAGCACTTTGATCTAGATTTTGGAGCCATTAAGCAATATTTTCCAGTCAAATTAGTTCTATCAGGCATCTTTAAAATTTTCCAAGACCTTTTTGGTAACTTTGATTGACTCTGCCTCCTTTATTTGTCCTGATATACAGTGGGATTTATACACCCATGCATTTGCTTGACAGGTTTGAGATTTGAAGAAATTGCAGACCCTGAGGTCTGGCATTGTGATGTTCGATTATTTTCAGTTATTGACTTAAGTTCCGGTGATCTCCTGGGGTATTTCTACCTTGATATGTATAAAAGGTTTGTGTTTGATCTATAAGCTTTAGGTTACTATTAATTCTTTGTTTACTTTAATTTTGAATTTCTTTGCAGAGAAGAAAAGTATGGTCACACATGTGTGGTTGCTCTTCAGAACAGATCATTATCATTTAACAATGTTGCCCAGGTGCTTAACCCATGAAAAGACTCCTCTCTGCCATTTGAAATATCTGTTCTTTTGTGGAGCATGTTTTTATTTGAGGTAGTATGTTGTACGTTATACTTGGGGGAAAATTGTTCCTTTGAAGATCTCTCAAAAACTCATTGGGAAGCATCTTTTTGCCTTAGTTCCATGAAAATTATACCTTTCAGCGGTGCATCAATTGGGATGTCCTGTGATTGATCATGCAATAATTCAATCATTTCCTTTAAGCAGCTTAGTTAAGTAGTTTATTTTTGATCTCCAAGCATGGCCATCAAATGAAGTTCTCTCAACTTTTTGCTTGATTGGAAACTCTGGTTTAGGTTAGATTTATCGGTTTTAAGTCATATGGCATCTTTTCTGGTTTGTTCAAATAACATATTATGTGAAAAAAACCGCTGGCTGACCCTTTTTCATCGAGATAATGTCCTTCTGTCTTTAGCTTTCAGAGCACCATATCCCTAGGATAAGCACTTGAGTAATGCTCGAAAGCATGATCATCGCATCATTTATTCTGGTTTTAGTGCAGTGTGATGCCTGCCTTCTCCAAGGACTTTGTGTAGCATTGTGGAGCTTCCTCTGAAGTATTGTCTTGCTTATTGGGATTTTGAAGAAAAATCTAAAGAATATATAACAAACTATGACGAATATCTGCTTGGTTTCACTCGTTAATATGTTGATAAATGATATAATTCCCACGTTTATTGTATTTCTGTGATCCTTTTACTGTCGTCAGCCTAAAAGTTTCCTTCCTGCTGAAATAATTTACATGATCTGGCTTTTGTTATGCTAGATACCAGTGGTATTGCTAATAACTCAATTCCCAATGGATATCGGCAGTCATCCTGGTCTTCTACGATTCTCTGAAGTGGTCAACTTTTTCCATGAGTTTGGACATGTGGTATGTTGAGGCATCTGGTGATACCTTTGTTTGGTAATATACTAATGTATCCACTTGTAATTGTACATTGCATGCGCTCCAGATTTAGTTAACACAATAGCTTTTTAGTCTAGGGGTCCATGTCTTCATCTCTGTATTTTGCAATGTAGTGCATAATAATTTTGACTTCTAAGAGTGTGCCGAGGACATTGTGGTGGGGTGCAGTGGGAAATTGTTGTCAAGCTTCCATTTTTAACTCAACTATTGTTTTTCCTTTCCGGTGAATATTAAACGATGCAAACACTTTAAGCCCAAAGTCCTTCCATACGTAAGAACGAAGTGAATTGTAAAGCTACTGATCTTTCTTTCTTTCCTTTTCTTTTAAACTTTATGTCTTCCCTAGAGAGGTAATAATTCTAGAAATTGATTTTGCTGATGGAATAGTGTTAAGGCTGGCTTTAATTTTCATTCGTGGCATTTGGTTTTCAGATGCAGCATATCTGCAACAGGGCATCATTTGCCAGATTCTCAGGGCTGCGTGTTAGTCCAGATTTTGAGGAGATTCCTGCTCAAGTGTTTGAAAATTGGTTAGTTGATAATGATGCTGTTCTATGTTTGCATGACTCCGGCTTCTAACATTTCAAGAACTTTCAGGTGTTATGAAAGCCTCTGCTTAAAGTTGATATCTGGCTTGCATCAGGTGAGTTAGTCACATGGTTGCACAGACATTGTCTTCAGATCAATTTGTGCAAAGTGTAAATGTTATGTATTTTACTCTTCTTATTTGAAGGATTTGACAAAGCCAGTCAACGATGAAATGTGCCGATTGCTAAAAAGATGGCGATACAGTTTTTCAGCACTTAAATTGAAGCAAGAAATTCTTTATAGTGAGTATTCTGTTCCTCAAACTTTTAATGTACAATTTTTTTTTTGGTTGGGGATGTAGAATTAAAAGCTGTCAGATGGGACTGTTTAGAAGGGGCTGGCTTGCCCTATTACTCATACAAATTTAATAGAAAGAAATAGAACGCTGAGGATTACTAAGATCACTTAAGGTGGTATTGGTATCATTAGTTGAATTTACTATTATGTGCCCAAGAAGTGTGTGTATTTTCTTGCACCAGCGGATTCTGGGCAGGAGGATGCTCGATAGCTGGGTAGAAGCTTTTGATTGAATATTGCTTTCGGACTATCAAAATTTTTAGGATCAATAGACAGTATAAAAAGAAAATTCTTCAGCTTAATTTTGGCTAAAGGAAATTGTGTCCACAAATGTTTCCTCCCCTCTTCCAATTGGCTCTACTAGCCTCCTTGGGTCCTTGTTCTCCTGAAAACATTGGTGAAAATAATGTTAGAGTTTGCCTTATTTGCCTGCTGCTGCTTGTTTAAATCTGGGTCACCTTCATTACATTGAAATGTACGATGCCTCTATAGAAGAGGGAAAGAAGATATTCAATTGGAATCATGTCAACGCTTTTGCAGGGACAAGCATGATATCCAATATTAATTGCGTGAATAACATTTCTTTCTCACGTTGATTTGCATGTCAGGTCTTTTTGATCAGATTATACATTCTGCTGATGACATCGATATTGCCGAGCTATATAAGCATCTCCATCCAAAGGTAGCTAAGCTGAACCGTAGATGTATTTGTGGAGATGTTGTCTAACGAAATTGATGTTATAATTGTCTTTACTATTTTAGGTGATGCTGGGATTGCCAATTTTGGAAGGAACCAATCCCGCGACCTGTTTTCCACGCTGTGCAATTGGTTATGAAGCAGCTTGTTATAGTAGAATCTGGAGTGAGGTTGGCATTTCTTTTGCTGTCTGAACAAGATTGATGGAATGTCCCTTCTGATAAGACATCTGTTATCTTTTCTACCAGCTCTTCATTTTCCCAGCTGCTTCGCTGTTCATGCAAGTGCACATATACATTCAATCTGAGCATCATAATGACCTAAAAATGCTCCAAAGATGATTGATCTGTAATGGCCTTTTTCTCCTTAATATTGATGCTAATGCTATAATTGACAGGTATTTGCCACTGATATTTTTCTCTCGAAGTTCAGGGATGATCTTTTCAACCAAAATATGGGAATGATGTTTAGGAATAAGGTAAAACAATCTACCTATAACATAAGTAGGTCATGGTGGAAAGCAGCCGATGAAACTTTTGTTTGTAATTTTCAATTAGATTATGTGTATATTCTCTCAGAAGTGAACATTGCTCGCTAAGTCGAGGTTCCTTTTGCCTTCCGTGTACTTTTCTCTGGCATTTAGAAATATATTGTATGTGCTTTCAATCAAGTGGAGTCTATTTTTGGTATCTCACTCCACCTGGTGGAGACACTTGGTTCCTTGAAATTTGAATGAGCCTGTCGATATGATTAACTTAGTGCTTATGGAGTACTCTGAAGTAGTCCGTCGTTTCTGGTCCATGGTTAAATCATCTGATAATTTTCTTTTCAGGTATTGGCTCCAGGAGGTGCGAAGGATCCTATTGAAGTTCTCTCTGATTTTCTCGGAAGAAAACCCTCCATTCAGGCTTTTGTCGATGTCAGAGCAGAACATGGTTTGTGACGAAGCAGATACATCTCTCCTTTCGCTCTTCTACTTGAAGAATGCACATAATTTTCCTTTTGGGTTCCCTCATAGTTTCAAGCGGTTTAAAAACCTCGAATAGATGCCACTTTTTCTCTTGCAAAGAGGATGATGAATCGACCGTGCTAGAAAAAAAACCTAAAAAGAAGAGGTTACGTGCCCTTGCAATGCATCAACCAAGTCTTGTATTGCTTCAAGTTCACACTAGTCATTTGTTATCAGAGATGTCTTTCTCATATCATCTGACTCTGTTCCTGAGTGTAAGGTCTTCTTTCGGCAATGCTTATTAGAGAAGTGACAGCTTTGTTTGATGTTACCGTCGTCATACATGAATGATTGTCATGATTAGAGAGAGCTGGCATGTCTTTTTCTGGATCGATGTATATACTGTGATTCAGTAATCAGAATTCAGAAGCAATGCGTTTTTTGCTCATGAGCCCAGGCAAAAACAGTCCCTAATGTCCTGCGATGAGTCCGCTTCTTCAGTTTTACCCAGCCTATCTCGTGATGATGGCATTGGCATATGTATTGCAAAAGGGAAAGTTGCGGGTCCTGCCAAAAATCTGCCCTCGGATTCATCTCAATGTCAAACAGCTTTTATTACAAGAGGGACCACCTGATTCCTGACATATGTGGTTCCTGGCATGTGGCAGAACAATTTCGGGGTCTTAATTCCGGAGCCTGTCTTCCTACTGCTACTAGTCTCTAGCTTGATGGGAACTTGAAAATTCCGGTCTTCTTTCTTGTCAGAAAATTGAATGAAAACCATAATTTTCTCGCGAATGAAAAAAACCAGTACTGACCATCAACCTTTTTTGGTGCTTTGTCAGGACGCTGGCACGAGTCAATTTGCCGTGTCTGATCTAGGAGGTTACCTTTGTATCGAGTTGATTGCACGGACGCGCCGCCATCCTGATGTGTGTGTGGATGGGCCGAGGCAGGATCAATAGTCGGGGAGATTCTTGAATCACTCATTTCTGCTACGGCCATCGTTTAGATAAAACTCGTTAATTAGCAAATCAATGCAATAAAATTCACACGATGGGATTGCATACGTCATGACATGGCGGGATACTCAAGCTTTAGGCTTTTGAAGGAAGGAATCAAAAAGCAGGGATGGAGTGATCATTCGCGAGCCAATTAATTTCAAACTTGTGATGATTAAGCAAAGTTAGCTTACCTACGGGTTTCGTAAACATGGAAGTACCTTTAACTTATGTATATCATATATAAAACACAGCTAGAGAGGAGACGAGTGCGCTGAATTTGCGTACGAGCCTGTGTGATCACAATACTATAATAGTGGTGGAGGCCATACAGCTGAAATCGTTGAAATCCGTCTGATAATGCGGGCAAATGTCGTGCCCCTTATTCATCTCCGATTAAAGCACGCCACCCACCGAAGGGGCCACAATCTTCATTTCAATTCAAACACGAACTGGCGATTGGAAAAAAAGGTGTACATCGTAGCTCCGCAGTTGCTATATTTTCTCTGTAGCTCCATCTCCCCTCTCGTTTCCTCTTCGTTTTCCCCCCTGGGAAATTTTGACGAGGGTACTTCGAAAGTGTACCTTGCCGATGCTCTCTATTATCCGGCCGGTCACTCACGATCATTTCCTATTCGGTACCCACGTCTCGTGAGTTCGCACCCGGAAGGTGCGAATTTGCGGCCGAAAGCAATTCGAACCAAATGCGTGGGGCGAGACATATGGCATGGATCATAAAACTCAACATCATGATGTCAATCAAGAGCGAATCATATGGATGAGAGAATTGACACGCGCCGCGCACTCTCTCTCAATCAATCTCTCGTCGGACTCTCAGAAGTTTGCCACTTCCTTTTTGACTCCGTCGCTAAAAGACGCCCCTCGCTGTTTTCGGTCGCTCGCTCGCTCGGGTTCGCCCTCGCTCCGGTGCGTTCAACTTTCAAAAGCGAGGAGCGAGACGCGAAACATCTCCGTCTCTTCCTCCTGCTGCTGCTGCTGCTTCTGCTTCTTCTCTCCGAAGGAAAGCCACAGTCGGTGCTCCGGTAAGTGTCGAGAAGTTTCCTCCGATTTCCCCTCATTGATGCTCTGCTCCGCTGCTTTTTGGCTTTCGGTCAAGCGAGTTGGCTTCTCGGGGCTTTTGCTCGGCTGATTTCCATAACAGTCTACGGTTTTTTCTTTTTCGTGCTGATTCGTGCCTGGGATGCGCGCTTCGTGTGTTCTAGATCGCACCAGATCTCGTCGCCGTTCGCCGAAGCTCGGTCTCGCGGCTGATCGGGCGGCGCGATTCGGGGGTGGGCAATCACTTCACCAGAGGCCTTCTGCTTGAAGATACCGGTTTCGAGATTCGTCATCCGGGTTCGTCATTCGCGTGGATTTCGGGGCTGCTTCGGGAGTTTGACTTGATTTAGGTCGCAGAGAGAGAGAGAGAGAGAGAGGGCCTGTCGAGGGGGTCTGCTTAGTGATAAGAAGGGTTCTCCGACACTCCAGGCGTTTTGATGCGGCAAAAAATGTAAGGTCTCCTTGACGCGAGCTCTGATTGATGCCGCGCTTCTGTGGTTTTGCTTGTCAATTTTTGCCCTGCATGAGCGTCTCTCTGCTTGGGGGAGATCAGTCCGTACGATAAGGTTTGCTTTGTCATTTGGTTTGACAGGATTCATGCGTCTGGAGCTATTTCTTGATGGATAAGTCGAGGTTCTCAGCTTCTTGCTAGAGTGGCTTAGATTCTGGACATTGCTCGCCCGGAGATATTTTGGTTTCCCTGTGTTTCGCACTCGAGAGATGATCAAGCAGATACTGGGTAGACTTCCGCGGAAGCCGTCCAAGTCCGAAAACCGTGACCATGGAGGCTCGGTCGCCTCCTCTATGAAGTCTGGCGGGGGTTCGAGGAGTGGCGATGTTGCGAGTCATAGACTGGATAACTCGAGCAATGTGTCTCTTCCAGGTCCTGCTTCTGCTTCAAATTTGGGAAATGGTCATGGACGTAAGCCTGCCCAAGTTTTGAATTCAAAGTATGATAATGTGACACCTGCTTCTTATGAAGCATTGCCTGCTTTTAGAGACGTACCAAACTCTGAGAAGCAGAATGTGTTTATTAGAAAGTTAAACATGTGTTGTGTTTTGTTTGACTTCACTGATCCCACGAAGAATATAAAGGAGAAGGACATTAAACGGCAAACACTGCTTGAGCTTGTGGATTACGTCACTTCTGCAAATGGAAAGTTCACTGAAACTGCAATGCAAGATATTGTAAAAATGGTATCAGTGAATTTGTTTAGGCCATTCACCCCTCAGCCTCGGGAGAACAAGGTATTTGAAGCTTTTGACTTGGAAGAGGAAGAGCCTTTGATGGACCCTGCATGGCCTCATTTGCAAATTGTCTATGAATTTTTTCTGAGGTTTGTTGCATCGCCTGAAACAGATGCAAAGTTGGCTAAGAGATATATTGATCACTCTTTTGTGTTGAAGCTGCTAGATCTCTTCGATTCTGAGGATCCTAGAGAAAGAGAATATTTGAAAACGATTCTGCATCGAATATATGGAAAGTTTATGGTACATCGACCATTTGTCAGAAAAGCTATCAACAACATCTTCTTTCGTTTCATCTTTGAAACAGAGAAGCATAATGGGATTGCTGAACTTTTAGAAGTTTTGGGCAGCATAATCAATGGGTTTGCTCTCCCATTGAAAGAAGAACACAAACTATTCCTCGTTAGGGCTCTTATTCCTTTGCACAAACCTAAATGCTTGCCAATGTACCATCAGCAATTGTCATATTGCGTCACACAGTTTGTGGAGAAAGACTGTAAACTCGCGGACACTGTAATTAGGGGTCTGCTTAAGTATTGGCCTGTGACAAATAGCTCAAAGGAGGTCATGTTTTTAAGTGAGCTGGAAGAAATACTGGAAGCAACTCAGCCACCTGAATTCCAGAGATGTATGGTGCCCCTTTTCAGGAATATTGCGCAATGCTTGAGCAGTTCACACTTTCAGGTAGCACAAAACCATTCTCTCTCTCTCTCTCTCTCTCTCTCTCTCTCTCTCTCTCTCTCTCATGTTTGTGGTGATAACCATATTCTGCAAGCAGTTAAACTGATGCATGTCGGGATCGTACATTAGAAAATTAAGATGAATCATGAAATTGTGTTTGGGACTTTCGGGGGACAAATAGTAGCAAAAAATATGTTTGGTTTTTCACATTATAGATTTGGACATGCCAATAGTACTGCCTTCAAAGTTCTGTTCATGACTCTTTTGGGCAATTACACTATACTTACGTGTATCAGAATTAGGGGTAGTAGTGACTTGAATTTGTGATTTTTTTAGCTTTCATTGTCTGATCAGTTCTCTTTGCACTCATTATCTGGTGAATTCATGATATTGAGGATGATTAGTTGTGAAGTAATCCTTCCTTCTTTAGAAGAATAATCAAAATGTGAAGATGATGTGATAAATTTGATGAAATTATGATTACCTAAATTGGGCTATGAAGATGTCTTTGATGAAGATTGGTTAAATGTTTTCACATTATTGGATTGTTGAAGATAAGATCTAAGCTTTTCTACTAACTTTCTGGTCGGGCATCCCTCTACAAGCCTTTTCACGGTTGATGGGCTTGTGTCTTTTTCATATGATCTGTTGTAGATATTTTTCAGGTGAAGCAAAAGAATCGATATCGGTACTAAGGTTATGTCCAAGATTGGGGTTGTTGCAATATTCCTTATGATTTCGCTTTTAATTTGAGCTCTCTGGTGTCGTTTCCAATATCTGATTCAATGGGAAAAACATGTTCCCCTAAGAGGCTGAATGCAATGAAATTGATGGAAGCATTAGTTGTAAATGTACTGGATGGTGATCACTGGTGTGGTGGATGACCAGTTGAAGTGGTGGATATAAGCACTTGTGATCAGTAGTTCCCTGAGTAGTCATTGAGATGGATTTGGTGGCATTTAGACGCTGATACCATGATAGTACTGTGGTATTATTTTGGAACCCTGTGAGGAGGTTGTAGTGATGGGATAGTGAAGTTAGGATGGGTGTGATGGTACTATCTGTGTCAGTGGTGGATCTGTAATCCCCTTCCTAGAGGGTTAAGATCAAGATGATGTTGTAATTTGTTCAGAGAATGTATGTATGTAAGCATGCTCCAGAACAATTTTTAAACTGAGGGGGATTGGGTTAAAATAACCCTTAATGTTTGAGAATCTCTGGAACTGGCCCTTTATGACTGAAATCTTTGTTACTAAATGTTGCATTTTTTATTGCAACATTAAAGTAACTGGGCAGTCATTATTCCCCTGATTTTAAGAAAATCACAGGATTCACAGTTGAAAGAACCTTTTGAGCATTCATTTTACATTAGGTACAACTGAAGCCAGACTCATGAAAAGTAAATCACGTCTGAAAGTACCCGAATCTTACTACAATGTACTCATTCATTCCTCTAAATATAGATTTCGTAAGAATATTGACCCTATTTGAGAACAAAAATACTCCTTTTCTCGTGGATGTTTTCCTGTGTATGTAAGGCTGCAAAAATCTTGCAGTCCTGGATGTTTACCTGAGGGCGATTTTCTCAAAGGACTTGAAGCTGAGAGTTTTCTTTGGATAGCCATTTGCTTAGCTCCTTATAAATGGGCTGGTGTTAATTGATCTATGGCAGGAACATGCTTGGTTTCTGATGGCTGATGGTGACTACTAAGGTTGGGGTCTGCAATTAAATACATTATCTTATCTTTATTCCGGTGAATAAACATTGCGAAATGGTGACTTGGATATGTAAGCATCGATGATGTGTGGGTGTAGTATGCAATTAGAATCAAATATATTAGCTAGAAGATTGAATGTGCTCACTAGCCTAGATATAGGGATTTGTGTTAGTCCATGCAAGAGAAAGCATCTCTGATGTATCTACCTTGGTCATGCATGGAGCACTATTCTTTTCTCAGAGCATGCACAATTAAATTAAATCATTTGTTTGCTAGTATAATTCATTGATTATCTTGGGTCTAGTGTAATTCACCGTTTTTCGTTCATTATACTAGTAATTTCTCTACTATGGCAAGTTTAGGCAAAACGTTTACTCCTTTCAGGTGGCAGAAAGGGCTTTGTACTTGTGGAACAATGATCATATTGAGAACTTAATAAGACAAAATCGAAGCGTTATACTGCCAATAGTGTTCCCTGCTCTGGAGAGAAATTGCCGTCATCACTGGAACCAGGTTGTCCAGAGCTTGACACTTAATGTTCGGAAAATATTCGCTGATGTTGATCCAGAGCTATTTGAGGAGTGCTTGCAGAAGTTTCAGGAGGATGAAGAAAAAGCTGAGGATATGAGGAAGAAACATGAAGCGACATGGAAACAGTTGGAAGACATTGCTGCAACAAAAGCTGCGACTAATGAAGCAGTACTTGTGCCTTATGTTTTACCCAGCCAATTTTCTTCAACCCAGTAATATGAGATGGGTATGTGGTCAAAAGTTCCAATTTTTTTTGGATCTGCAGGCACCATAATATGGTCAATGTGCTTAGAGACTGCTCTCAGGGATTATCCGATTGTCTTTTGGGCCTTTGGTAGAAGGCAAGCCCTGATGGCCAAGAATGTTGGAGGGATGAAATGAGCGAGCCACACTTCAGAATTTAGTCAGGAGAGTCGGTAACCATTCAAGATGGAGAAATGAGAGGTGGTTGCCAAGAGTTAACTTGTGAGGGGGGTGAAGCGGGGAATGTCTGATGAATTGTGTCATATATGTGAAACTGCTATTTAACTTCTCCATTAAGTCGATGTATGATAGTATTCTTTTTTTTACTCCTAGAATTAAATTCCCCGTTGGCATGACTTCTGGCTGTATAGATTCTGATGATCTCAAGAGTTTTTGATACGAGATGTGATGGATAGTTTCTTGACATGCTTTTTTAACATTTTGAAATCCTCTGTCTCTGTCTCTGTCTCTGTGTCAGTTTCACCAGAGGTCTATTATGGGGATGAAAATTTCTCCATTTCTCGGTCAGGACATATCTTGATAATCACTTGTCTCTGGACCTCGAGAGTTTGAGAATTCCACCAATTTTTTCTGGTTGTTTTTAAGCACAGAGAAGTTTGTCTTGTGAGATTAAACGCGACACAGGTTGATCCTCCTCCTTCGAAACATTCTTGGTCAGCGCTTGCCTATATCAGAGATGTGAAACCCAGTTTTATGGAATAGTTGAAAAGTTGCTCAGGTCCATGGTTTCATGCATGACTCCTGTTTGCATTAGAAAGTTGGATTCGGAGGCAGGGGACAATGAAATCTTTGTGAAGAAGACTAGTCTGCCGTGCTCCCAGACCAATGTCGAGAAAAACATCTGTGAACAGGATACGTTCTAGTGTATGCTGGAGAATGTCAAAAAATTGCGACTGCTTGATAGCTTCCATGAAGTACACCTCCTGGTTGTGCATGGTGGTTTTGTAATTTTTTCGAGGAATTGCCTCGGCTAGTAGTCCCTTCCTTTGGAATCTTAACAACTGGTTTCTCAGATTACTGCAATATTTCATGTGGGTCATGTGAGTTCCAAGGCTCAAGGTGCATGAGGGTTGCTGCATTGAGAGGCCAGTCATATTATGTGAAAGAATCCTTAAAATCTTGGTGAAATGAGTCGATGTTAGTTTATCTGGCACAGTACTGAAATGCTCCTTTTGAACTTATGTTAACGGACAAGGAATGCCGAATTGGGGCATTTAATATCGAACAAGGTCATCGCTAAGCAGGAGAAGCTCGAGCGGTTTCTTCCTTCATAGTCATCTTAACTTGAGTTCAGAAATGCTGCTGCAGCTGTGAAGTGGGGGGCATGGGCTTTGGTATGCAGAAGAATGAATTGGCCATGTTGGCCTAGTGCAGAGCTAGGATGTGACTAAATATGCATCAACGAGGAGTATAGAATATAAGCTAACAAATCGTCTGAAATACACAGCCACAGCAACATCTACATGCAGACAAATGATCTACGATGTGCTATAAACACTCCAAACCAGTGATAATAGTACTAGATTCTAGGAGACCTATGGGGCAGAGAAACAAATTGCAGGAGCAGAGGATCGCTTTGAAATTTAGCCATCTCTTGTTCATCCAGTGTCACCCAGGCCTCTATTCCATTTCCCGACCTGCTACTCATCAATATCACCACGTTCCTTATCGGGATGCTGCTAATGCACGCCCAGACTGGTTTTCCCCATCCGAAATCAGTCTCGTAAAAGGGAAACCTCACCCAGCTGCTGTACCTGTAGGACTCCACGTCTCCTTTATACATCAGTTCGTGCACTTCTCTCATAGATTCGCAGGCCCAGTGGAACCCGTCCTCACCTTGAAGTTTCCTCACATATTCGTTGTTGATCTTCCTTATGGCTGTCCTCAAGTGATCCACCAAAATGTGCAGTTCCGCCTCTTCTTCTTCCTCCTTAATGGTTGCAATGGCGAATCTCCAGATATTGCCAAAAGAATGATCGGGCAGAGGAGGGTTCATTCTTCCTCTTAAATTTACCACATGAGATATCACGGTTGAGGACCCTCCCTTCCCTGATATTTCTGTCCGGGCATGCATGGCCACTTTGCATATAAGAGCAGTCACAGCTTCAACAAGAGTAGGACTTTTAGATAATGACCCATTGGCAGCTTTGGTTTTCAAAGCGGCTAAGCTGGCTGAATCAAACTCAAATCTCTTTGTGACTATGTTCTCTTTCTTGATCAAATTGTTTGGCAGAGGGACCTGGAAATCTCTAGGTGGGAATATTGTGGTCGTGTTTAGGTATGGAGCAACCATCTTACTTGCACCTCGAGAATTGGCCGCCCAAGAACTGAGGAAAGACGAAAGTGTTGCGCCGTCTGCAATTTTGTGAGAGATACAGACACCAATGCCTATCCCGCCACAGTCGAACAGGTTCAGCTGAATGGCAGTGACAAGGCCATTTTGACATTTTATGTTATATGGATCCAATGGGAGAAGCTGCTGTACTAATTTCAGTTCTGGGTTTGCAAGGAGTTTGGTGAGTCGAGCATTAACTCGAGCTCTCACGAAGATTGCTCCTTGGCCGAGGTCAACGGCGTGCTCATCTCCCTTGATCCGACCAGCCAATGGGTAAAAGCAGCCGAGACATTCTGACAGAGAAGTCTTCAGCTTCTCATAGATGTTCACGTGATCGAAAATTTGGTCAGTTTCGGGAGCGGAATAGAATAACACTATAGGGACAAAGAAGGGAGGAGCAAGCTGATCTAAAAGAGAGAATCTGTAGGTCTGGTCTTGACAAGGAGTCGCCGAGGATGGTTTGATTGTCTCCTTCGAAATCACCCGAATCTTCATTTTTGAAGGCTAGACCTTTGCAATCAGCAGTGGGTTAAGGAGCTGATATGCCGACATGGGCAAGAAGGATGTTTTGGTTTGGGAAAACTCTGCTGTCTTCATTAATATAGAGTTCAGTGAAAGTCATTTTTCTAAAGTGGGAGACCTAAATCGAACCTCCTCAGGTTGATCTCCTTCACATTTCATCCTAAGTTCTAGAAACGCTATGTAAGAATTTGATGGTTTGTGCTCAAGTGGGGTGAGATCGTATTTGCTAAACAACCAATGGGGAGGAGCTGGGAGCAGTTAGAGGTTTGAAAAACTGAGTAAGAAGAAAAGATAGGAATGATTAAATTCAAGAAACGGTTGATCTACTGTTTTAAGTTAACAAAAAATTTGACTAATGTGGCTGTAGACATTGCAGATCAGATTGATCGATCGTCTGGTGCTTCTAGAGTTCCTTATGGATTTCTATAACCTAGACGAAAAGAGCAATGATCAACCAATTCTTGCTCTCCAACACTTTGCAGATCGACCTCATCTAAAACTAACACTGGAGTCTCACTGTTAAACTTTAATAAGCTATCTGAAAGATTCTTTGCTCTATCCTTGAGATGTTGAGCCACTTATTACCGATTGTATTAGCCTCTTGGCCCTTTTTAACATTTTTAGAATTGGTCCTTCGCCCCCATAACTCAAATAGGCTAATAGACTGGACTATAAAGACCTCAAAAAGTAAGACCCTCCTCCTAAGCTAGGTTTCTAACCCCTCTTCCCCTCTTTGGAAAATCTTGTGTTTTGATGCCCATTACTTTTGTATGTGGGTTCGGGTTTAATGAAAAGTTATCTCTTTTTAGACCCAAAAAAAAAAAAACCAATTCTTGCTCATATATCAGAAAATATTAACTTGCGGTTTCTTCTCATTCTGATTAAGCAGCATTCTATCATTATATTCCCAAAAATACTGATTTTTTTTTCGTGTTGATAAATTTCGATTCGGTAAGTGTTGGAAAGTGCCAAAAATTTTAATAAAAAAAATGACGGGTGACTATTTTTCCAACTCTTCTTTAAATTTTGCAAATTAATGATTTTTGTAATAATTTGTCAATTTTTATTAGCATTAACTTATCAACTCTTCGGATTTACTATCTCTTGTGCGAAATTACCAACCAAAGTTAGAGTGACTTACCAACTTTGCAAATTAACTTACCAATTAATTTTCGATTATCAATTCTCATTTGAGTTACTCACGAATGTATAATTATTTTTTTTAATATACTAATTTATTCATTGAGTTAAAGACCTTTATTTATTAATTAGTTTTAAATTACTAACCTTTTTTTTCCTTTGCTCAATAGTCGCAAAAGAACTTGTGAAAAAAATTTGCGTCATTAGTTTTTGCAAAAAAACGTTCTCTACCACGGACAAACTCAGTTTCATTTCTTATAATCGCTCTTCTACGATCATACCATATCAACATGAGAATGGCAGTAAGCAACTTCTGGTAAATGCATGAACGTCCAAAGCTTTGGTGATTCATAAATTAATTTATTCTCTGATAGTGTCACACCCCAAATCCTAACATAATGGAGGAGTGACACGATTGTCTTTTTACCCAAAAAACGTAACCTCAAACAATACCAAAAAATCCAACTCCCAAAAGTCATTTTCACTCTATTGACTACTAATCAAGAAACCTGAAAAAATTGGGAAGGAAATGGGTTAGCAACCATAGCCCAATTAATGGTACATCTCTTAAAAGCAAATCAAAAAGCTACTATATATGTGTATAAGTATAAAGCAATACCCGAAACTCATAATACAAACTCTTTAATAAACATATCAAATCATGTATGAATTGATTTATTTCAACAAGCTTTATACAATTTAGAAATACTCATAAAAATCATCATCTCAATTTAGACATCAATGACTTGAATGGTTTATTTCATTAACCAATTTCAAATCACATGTCAATCGTCTATTCCATCGACTAATCTTAAATCACATGTCAATGGTCCATCAATTGGCCAAATTTGTGTTCAAATATCTAAATATGATCATGCATAACACCTCAAGATAATGTGACCAAGCTTCCCCCGGCAAAGTCTCCATCTTTATTGCTGGTGGCTAGCCTACTAGGATGTTCTGACATTAGTATGTATACCCACAAGCCCCTCAATGAGCTCACAATAATATTGAACACCGACACAAACTCACAACATCTTTCACAATTCACAAGCCAATTTGGAATCAAATTAAAACAATTTCACAGACCAAACGTATAATCTTTTTCAACTCCATTCATTGACCATTTCGGAATCTATTTCATAAACTTGTGACATTTCGAAACAACTTTCCTAAAACGTTTTTCAAACCATTAACAAATAATAAAAAAGTAATAAATGCCCGATCCAATATTTTATGCAACAAACATGATCTTTCATGACTCCTAATATCGAAATTCTATCGCTTTCAAGATATAAGTTTACAAATTCATAGAAGGGATAGCATTACTTACTTGAGAATGCCAAAAACACAAAACAATGAAGTTCACTCGAACCGACAATTTCGTAATCTTATCAATTAAACAAAAATCGTCATCAAAATCAAGTAAAACACTACTTCAACTACGAAATAACTATACTAAATTTGAACGCTAACAAAATGAATCCTACGCGATAACAAATTACTCACTCGAAGCAATTATTCAAATCTAAACGCAACACAGAATTCACATGTGAAATCTTAAAGTTCTCACTCTGACCAAATCGTTACTGTAAACCTACTCCCATCAAACCCCATGGCTTCTCAATGCCATAATCCACCAATTTCATGAAATTCCATTACTATTACTCAATAACTCAAAAATCGGATTTTGCGACTTGATTTTCACAAAACTTCGAATTTAAGACATAATTTTAAAAACTTCTTTGATTGAAAGAGCAAAAGGCTCGAGCACTTATAGGACATTGCGATACTTAGTTAATCCGACTTGACGAGGACTCCGTATCATACACACGCAAAACCTACATCTTTTTTCTCTTTCTTCTTCTTATTCTTCCCTTCTTTCTCTTTTCTTTCCTTTTTGTCTCTCTTTCTTTTCCTCCCGTGCGCGCTGCTGCTCTCGGCCTGAAGTCCACTTAACCTTTTTCTTTTGACTTTTCAACGTTATTTTTCTTGTTTTTCCCTTTTGACTTACATTTTCTCTTTCTTAAAAGAAATTTCGTTTATGAAATTTGAACTTCAACTTTCAAATGAAAGAGGATATTTGCATTTTGCCTTCTCCTCAAATTTGATAGCTTGGGTAGCGTAAGTCCTATCTAACTTTTTTTGTTTCCTAAGAGTCAGGTTTCAAATCAAAATGACCCTTTTATCTTCATGTCAAAACCGCTCATCGAAAACCTTATGATACATTTCTCGTATCAAAGGTAACCATTTTTTTGCCGTTGTTATCTCTTACAAGGGGAAGCATACTTCTCTAAATTAGAATTGATGATCAGTTACACCAAAAGAAACATATATCCTAATTCTGGTATCTCACAAAAGACTAACTTGTAATAAACTAACACATAAGCTCACAATGTCTCATAGAATCTAAATCCAAACAGATCATAACCTAAGCTTTGATATTAAAATATGTCATATCTTGATACCTACCAAAATGGGGGAGTGACATGATTGTTCTTCCACCCGAAGGATGCAATATCAAATCATACCCAAAAATCCAACTCCCAAAAGTCCCCGTTAATATCGCTCTATTGTCCACTAACCGAGGAACCTAAAAAGATTGAGAAGGAAAGGGGTGAGTAAGCATAATCTAGTGAGAAGTACATCTTTTCTAAGCAGATTGAGTAGCCACTATATATATATCACATCATATATGAGTGCTATCCAAAACTCAATCCAACTCTTTAATATACATATAGAATCATATATGAGTTACTTCACTTCAACAAGTTTTATACAATTCACAAATACTCATTTAAATCATCATTTCAATTCAAACATCAACGGTCAAGTCCATTGATTAATCTCAACTATATCACATGTCAATAGTCCATTTTATTGACCAATCTCCAATCACATGTCAATGATCCATTTCATCTACTAATCTCAAATCACATGTCGATGGTCCACCTGTTGACCAAACTCGTGCTTAAATATCTAACCATGATTATGCATAAAGCCCTATGACAAGGCAACCAAGCTCCTCCTTTGGTAAGGTCTTAACCTATATTGTCGATGGCTGGCTCACGAGGATATCCTGATATTAGTATGTATACCCACAAGCCCTCAATGGGCTCACAACAATATTGAGTATTGGTACAAACTCACATCAACATCCTTCGCAATTCACAAGCCTATTTAAAATCAAATCACAAAATGATTTCACAAACCAACATATAATCTTTCTTAACTCTCGTTCATCAAACAAAATATATTTCACAAGGCATTTTTCAAACCACTTCAGAATCCATTTCATAATCCTGTAACATTTCAAAACGACTTCGTAAAACATTTTGCAAACCATTAATAAATAAACGAAAAGTAGTAAATGCCTGATCAAACATTTTATGTAACAAAAATGCTATTTAATAACCCATAATATATGCTTTCAAGATACGAGTTTACAAATTTGTAGAAGAAATAACACTATTCACCTGGGAATGCCCAAAAAATCAAACAACAAAACTCACTTGCACTAACGATCTTGTAATCTTATTAATTAAACGAGAATTGACGTCAAAATCAAGTAAAACACTACCTAAACTATGGCTATACTAAGCTTAAATGCTAATAAAACGACTCCTATGTGACAACAAATCGCTCGTTCAAATCGATTATTCGAACCTAAGCGCAATGCGGAACTCACACATGAAACCCCAAAATTCTCACTTCGACCTAATTGTTTCTCTAAACTGACTCTCATCGAACCCCACAGCTCCACAACGCCAAAAAAATAAATCCACAATTTCCATGAAATCCCTTAGTTCAACAACTCAAAAATCGGACATCGTGGCTTGATTACAAAACTTTGAATTTAAGCACTAATTTCGAAAACTTCTCTGATTGGAAGATCAAAGAGCTTGAGCACTCATCGAGCGTTGCAGTACATAATTAATTTGGCTTTGGGCGAATCCGGTAGTGTGTACCAGCAAACCCTCTCTCTTTTCCTCTTTCTTCTTCTTCTTCCCTTTTTCATCTTTTCTTTCCTTTCTTCTTTGTTTCTTTCTTTCCTCCCGTGCACTGCTCTCAGCCTTATACAGCTGAAGTCCACTTAACCATTTTGTTTTGACTTTTCAACGTTTTTTTTTTGCTTTTCCCTTTTAACTTGGTCAAAACCCATATTTGACAGATAGTGAAGATGTTGATGCTAACTTAGAGGTGCTTGAGTGTCCGGTTAAGTGTTTTAAGATGTGATCTCTTTGGCACTCTCTTTCATACCATGTATATTCCATAGCTTAAAATAGCTAGAAATGGAGATCAGACATTGTTCTTGGAGTTTCTATTAAGCTTTCTCCACGAAACCCCGACCACCATCTCAAACACCACGAACTATACCTTGATTGATCAATTCGCGCCGCTACATTCGATTCTCTTCTTTGGAACCATCAATGACATTGTCCTATGGAAGTTCTTTATCACTATGATGTAAAACAATTAGCCTGTAATTATCTTAAAGAATATGATCGCCGTAATGGCCGGAAATCTTGACAGTTTTTCTGATTTTAGGGAAAAACAACCATTTAGGCAGTTGTCTATATTAGTTTATTAGATATTATTTTTAATTATTTAGTTTCCATTAATATTAGGAGTCCTATCTCTATATATATATGATGTCCGTCTTGTAATCAATAGTATAGTATCATTGAATAAAAATTTCGAGTTCTTTGGAGTTGTTCCAAATTTACGCTTCTCTTTCTGTGTCATTTGATATCAGAGCAGGTTTCTCCTGTGACGATGGTGAATAACGTGAATGTCAATCTCTTTGCAGCTGAGGGCCGTGAGAACGAGCCTATTACGCGAGCTGAGTTCAATCAGTTCGTGGCACAAACCGATCAGAGGTTTCAAGAGATCCTTGATGCCATCCAGCGTTTGTCCACAAACTATGCGCCTGGCGTTCTTCCAGCCGAGCGAATTCCTGTTGCTCGTGATCCCGAAGATGCTATGGGGCGTGGAGGAATTCCCCGACATAGGCATCAAGACTATGTCGAGGATACGGAAGACGAAGCCGAAGATTTTTAGAAGATGCAGATTCGTGGTGGTTGCCGATACAGGGGATTCCAGGAGGAGCATGTTCGTGGGAATCGACAGTAGGGAGGTTACCGACGAGATCCTGAACAGTATCAACTAAAGGTAGATCTCCCTACTTTTAATGGAAATTTGGATATTGAAGATTTCCTAAACTGGCTTTAGGAGGTCGAGAAATTCTTCGACGCTATGGCTAATGACGAGGATCGCCAAGTGAAACTTATGGCGTACAAGTTGAAAGGTGGCGCTTCAGCTTGGTGGGAACAAACTCGATTGACGTGACATCGACAAGGTAAGGCTCCTATTCAATCATGGGGTTAGATGAAACATAAGTTAAAGAAGAGGTTCCTTCCAACGGATTATGAGCAACTGTTATTTCAGCAATTCCAGAATTGCCGACAATCGAATAGATCGGTCCAAGCTTATACGGAAGAGTTTCTTCAACTCTTTGCTCGCAATAACCTGGATGAGTCCGAGGCACAACAAACTGCTAGGTACATTAATGGTTTGCGACTTAATATCCAGGATCGGGTTTCTTTGCATCGACTATTCTCTGTCGAAGACGCCCAGGATATGACACGAAAAATTGAGATGCAATTGGAGAGGACTAGCCCTAGTACTTGTGGTAGCAATTATTCGTATCGTGGGTCTTTCGGAAAAGGAAGACAGCTTGATGTTACAAGTTCTTCTAGTCAACAAACCCCTAACTCGAGCCAAGTTCCAGGGAGTACTATGGGGACGCTTAAGGAAGTAGTCGCAGCAAGCAATCGCACTCCCAATCAGAATATCAAGAATCCATATGCAAAACCCCAACCGATCAAGTGCTACAAGTGTAACGAGTTGGGCCATCGTTCCAGCGATTGTCCTCGTCGTAGAATGGCCAATATCGTTGAACATAATGAAGATATGTATGAGAAAGATTGGGAAAAGGAAGAAGAAGTGGCAGTGGAAGATGAAGTGGGCGAGCAAGTTAATTGTGTTGTGCATTGTCTATTGTTTACTCCGCGGATAGAAGATACCCAGCGGAATCAGCTTTTTCGCACTCGCTGTACTGTCAATGACAAAGTATGCGATATCATTATTGACAGCGGAAGTTGCGAGAATATAGTGTCAAAGGCCTTAGTGGATCACTTGCAACTAAAGACGGAGCTGCATCCTGCGCCTTACACGATCGGATGGATTCGCAAAGGAGCAGAACTTAAGGTAAACCAATTATGCCGTTTACCTATTTCGATCGGAAAATCATATCAAGATACTATTATCTGTGATGTTGTGGAGATAGATGCGTGTTATATTTTACTAGGTCGGCCGTGGCAATATGATGTTGATGCTACACACCGAGCTAGGGAGAATACGTATTCTTTTGTGTGGAAAATGACTAAAATTACTTTGAGACCACAGAGTAATTCCCCTTAGATTGTGAAGAAGCAGAATACATGGGTTATGATGAATATCTGAAAATGTAAGGGATGTATATGATTGTGGATAAGAGCGACCGGCAAGTTGTGGTTCGTGTTTTCGACATTCTTAAGCCCTTATTAAAGGTATTTAGTGATGTTATGCCTAAGGACTTACCTGACGGATTACCTCCTTTGAGGGATATCCAGCATGAGATTGATTTTCTTCCAGGTGCTAGTCTTCCTAATTTGCCACATTATCGGATGAATCCGAAGGAGAATCAGATTTTACAAGAGTAGGTGGGAGAGCTCCTTCGAAAGGGTTTCTTGTGTGAAAGCAAAAGTCCGTGTGCAATTCCTGCGCTTTTCACGCCAAAGAAAGACGGCACCATGCGTATGTGTATAGACAGTCGTGTCATTAATCGGATTACTGTCAAGTATAGGTTTCCGATTCCACGACTTAATGATATGTTAGATAGACTTGCTGGATCACGAATTTTTACGAAGATCGACTTTCGAAGCGGATACCACCAAGTTCGCATCCGTCCCGGCGACGAATGGAAAACAGCCTTCAAGACAAGTGCGGGTTTGTACGAATGGCTTGTCATGCCGTTTGGACTCATTAACGCACCTAGTACTTTCATGCGTTTGATGACTCGGGTTTTCAAACCTTTTATTGACAAGTTTGTGGTAGTTTTCTTTGATGATATACTCATATATAGACCAGAAGGGTGTCAACACATGGAACACTTGAGGGATGTCATACTAACTTTGTAGTAAAATAAATTATTTATTAATCTGAAAAAGTGCAGTTTTATGACAGAACGCCTCTTGTTTTTGGGTTTTGTTGTTGGCGCGGATGGACTTCACGTTGATGTAGATAAGGTGGCCGTGATTCGCAATTGGCCAGTTCCCAAGAATGTTGGCGAGGCTCGAAGTTTCCATGGCCTTGTAACATTTTATAGGCGTTTCATTCGAGATTTCAGTATTATTATAGCCCTGATCACTGACTGTTTAGAAAAGGGCAAATTCCATTGGGGAGATGAAGCTTTGGCTAGTTTTGCTCTTATAAAAGAAAAGCTCTCCATAGCGCCGATATTGATGCTCCATGACTTTGAAAAAGTGTTCGAGCTGGATTGTGATGCTTCCGGCATCGGGATTGGCGCTGTCCTTTCCCAAGGAGGTAAACCTATAACTTTCTTTAGTGAAAAACTTAATGAAGTTCGCCAGCGTTGGTCAACGTATGAGCAGGAATATTATGCTATAGTGCGAGTTATAAAGCATTGACAGTCTTATCTTTATCAACAGGAATTTGTTCTTAATACCGATCATCAGGCTCTTAAATATATCAAGAGTCAGAAGCACTTAAATCGAATGCATGCACGATGGGTTTCTTTTTGGAGCAATTTAATTTTGTGCTTCGTCATAAAGCAAGCCATTTAAATAAAGTGGTAGATGCGCTGAGTTGACGTGCTGCGACACTCGTGACCGTGCGCACTGATGTTGTCGGTTTTGATCACCTATGTTTTCTTTATTCCGAGGATGATGATTTTGGTGAGATATGGGAGAAATGTTCTGAAACAAGTTGTCGTGGCGATATGATAATTCAAGAAAATTTTTTATTCTTTGGCAATAGATTATGCATTCCACGTGGTTCCTTGCGTGAACAACTCTTTCGAGAGCTTCATGGTAATACTCTCGGTGGACATTTGGGGCGAGATAAAACTATAGCCTTGGTGGAGGAGCGGTACTATTGGCCTCAACTGAAGCGAGACATGGGGCGATTTGTCAATAAATGCTACATTTGCTAGACCGTTAAGGGCCACTCTCAGAACACTGGTCTTTATACCCCATTGCCTATTCCTTCGAGTCCTTGGGTAGACATATCGATGGACTTCGTGTTGGGATTTCCTCGCACTCAAAGGGGTTTGGATTCTGTTTTCGTGGTGGTTGACCGGTTTTCAAAGATAGCGCACTTCATCCCTTGTAAGAAAATTTCGAATGCTTCACATGTGGCAAGTTTATTTTTTCGTGATGTAGTCCGTTTCCATGGTGTGCCGAAGACAATCACTTCTGATCGTGACACAAAATTTCTGAGCCATTTTTGGCATACTTTATGGCGTTTGTTTGGGACTAATTTACAGTATATTAGTTATTTCCATCTCCAAACGGATAGTCAAACGGAAGTTGTGAATCGTACTATGGCGGATATCATTCGCTGCCTCTGCAGTGATATGCCTAAGCAATGAGACCGGTATCTTGCTCCTGCTGAGTTCGTCTTCAACAACTCGGTTAACCGCTCTACTAATACTTCTCCCTTTCAGGTTGTTTATGGGCGTACACCACAGCATACTCTAGATTTGGTTCCCTTGCCCAAGATTCCTGGCTATAGTGTCGCGGCAAAGAATTTGGCGACCAGAATTAATGAAGTCCAAACTGCTGTGGCTAGTCAATTAATTGCTTCTAATTCAAAGTATAAGGTGGATGCTGACAAACGGCGACGTTCGAAAATTTTTGAAGTAGGTGATGAGGTAATGGTTTTCCTGCGAAAGGAACGTTTTCCTGTAGGTACCTATAATAAACTAAAGCACAAGAAGATTGGTCCTTGCCGCATCCTGAAGAAGATCAACGACAATGCCTATGTAGTTGACCTTCCTGGTGATTTCAACATTTCTCCTATATTTAATGTGACAAATTTATTTGAATATCATGCTTTGGATACACCCCTCTATCCTGATCATAACTCGAGGGCGAGTTTCTCCGAAGAGGGAGGGAATGATGTAGAACAGTTAGCCTGTAATTATCTTGAAGAATATGATCGCCGTAATGGCCGGAAATCTCGGCAGTTTTTCTGATTTTGGGGGAAAACAACCATTTAGGCAGTTGCCTATATTAGTTTATTAGATATTATTTTTAATTATTCAGTTTCTATTAATATTAGGAGTCCTATCTCTATATATATGATGTCTGTCTTGTAATCAATAACATAATATCATTAAATAAAAATTTCGAGTTTTTTGGAGTTGTTCCAAATTTACGCTTCTCTTTCTGCGTCACACTAGCTGGAGACTTAACTATATATCAGAGACTCTAACCTATTCCATCACCGCTCGCCGAAAAAGTCCCTGAGAACGTCTATGTCGACTGGAATGATGACATACTTGACCGCTTCAAAGCTCATATGATCATGCCATTTTCAGGCTTGACCGAGATTCTCCAACGGCTGGAGCCGGAAATACTATTAGGGTTTCTTCCCTCAAATTACCTTCTTCAGTAGGGTTTGGATGGCCGACAGGTGTTCAACTTGTATTGGCCTACGCCGCCTCAGCGTATTAAACATGATCTCCTTCTTTGGCATTTTGTGCTCACTAGAGTTCGAATAGTGGAAAATGATGAGATATTCTCTCGAGTTATTGGAGTAATGTTCAAGTAATTTGCTAATCTAAATTGGGAACTTTCTTCGCACTTCTTTTATTCGTAGATGCGGGATTTTTATAACAAGTTGAAAATGTTGAGCGTCAGAGACGCGGCAACAACTTGATTTGATGGAAGAAATTTTTTGAGGATGAAACAATCGCAATTTGCGCCTTTGTATTGCATGTCATAATTACAAGAGAAATAAACTATATATAGACCATAGTTTGATTCGAAATAGAAAACCTCTTTCTAGGAAATCTATTCTAATTAGGAAACCTACTTGACTTAGGAAACTTTCCTAAAATATAACTAGAAACAATATCTCACAATATCTATGAAAAATCAAAATATGAAAATACGAACAGACTCAAAAAAGGAAACAAGTATCAACAAATTTGGTTTAATTTCTAACACTCCCCCTTAAACCAAATTCTCTTCCATCGATCATTCCAAGCAAGCTCTTGAACTTTCGAAAAGCATCGATCTTGAGAGGTTTAGTAAAAATATCCGTTACTTGATCTCCGGTCTTCACATGCAACACTTCAACTTCATTCTCTTTAACCTGTTCTCGGATGAAGTGATATCGAACATCGATATGTTTACTTCGTTCATGAAAAACTGGATTTTTCGCCAAAGCAATAGTAGAAACATTATCAACAAAAATCTCCGTTGCTTTCTTCTACTCCATAAGAATATCTTTGAGTAGTCTTCTCAACCATATTGCATGACAAACACATGAAGATGCAGCTACATATTCAGCTTCACATGTCGATAGAGTAACACTTGATTGCTTCTTTGATAACCATGTGAAAGTAGTGTCGCACAAGAAAAATACAAATCCCGTGATGCTTTTTCGATCGTCGATATCTCCACCATAATCACTATCCGAATAAGCTCTAAGTTTGAAAGATTTAGAGCAATAATAATGTAAGCCATGAGAAATATTACCTTTGATGTACCGAAGTATTCTCTTTGCAGCTTTAAGATGAGATGATTTTGGTTTCTCCATATATCGACTCACAATTCCAACACTATACATAATATCCGGTCTCGTGCATGTCAAGTATCTCAAACTCCCAATTAAGCTTCTATAATATGTCGAATCAACATCGGCACCATCATCAAACTTCGAAAGCTTGGTTCCGCACTCCATTGGTGTATTGACCGGCATACAATTCTTCATGTTGAATTTTTCAAGGATATTTTCTGCATATCCTTTTTGGGAAATAAAAATCCCATCAACACTTTGCTTTACTTCAATACCAAGGAAATAATTCATGAGGGCATTATCGGTCATCTCAAATTCTTTCACCATCGATGCCTTAAAAGCATCAATTATCGCTGAATTATTTCCTGTAAAAACAAGATCATCAACATATAAACAGGCGAGCAAAATATCACCTTTTTCTTGCTTGAAATAGAGTGCATGCTCGTATGGACATTGAGAGAATTTATTCGCCTTGAAATATGCATCAATTCTGGAATTCCATGCTCTCGGTGCTTGTTTAAGCCCATATAGAGCTTTCTTCAACCTCAATACTTTGTCTTCATGACCTTTCACTACAAACCCCTTGGGTTGTTCAACATAAATTTCTTCTTCAAGGATGCCATTCAAAAATGCTGATTTGACATCCATTTGATAAATCCGCCAATTATTTTGAGCAGCAATGGAAATAATCAATCTAATAGTTTCCATGCGGATGACAGGGGCAAAAACTTCATCATAGTCGATTCCAGCTTTTTGCTTGTATCCTTTCGCGACTAATCTAGCTTTGTACCTTGTCACTTCACCTTTCTCATTCTTCTTGGCCTTGTACACCCATTTAACACCAATTGATTTCTTGTCCTTCGGAAGATTAGCAAGCTCCAATGTTTGATTTTTCTCGATGGCTTCAATTTCTTCATCCATGGCTTTTTTCCACTTTTCTTCTTTGGCCGCATCATCATAAGTAAGTGGTTCATAATCTGCAAGAAGACATATAAGATGAAGCTCTTCGGTAGCTTCGTAAATTTCAAACAATCTTCTTGATCTTGGCACTAGCGGTTCATCGACATTATTTGAAGGGGATGGTGTTGATGAACTTGAAGAAGATGTTGGAGAAGAAGGTGAAGGTTGATCCTTTAACTCCGTTTGATTGGAATCACCACGAACATTCGCTTTTTCTTTTAGATTTTCTTCCCACATTCCATCTTCATTGAACTTGACATCTCTACTTACATACACTTTCAAAGTGTTAGGGTCAAATAATCGATAGGCTTTGGATGATGAGTCATACCCGATAAAGATGAGCTTTTTGCTCTTGTCTTCAAGTTTCGATCTTTTTTGGTCCGGGACATGAGCATAGGCAATGCTCCCGAAAATTCTTAAGTGTGAAACACTTGGTATTCTCCCGGTCCATGCCTCTTGTGGAGTTACGCCTTCAAGTCCATATGTGGGACATCTATTTTGAAGATAGACGGCACACGAAACAGTTTCAGCCCAAAGTTTTTTGGACAAATTTTTGCTCTTCAACATGCTTTGAACCATATCAAGAATAATTCTATTTTTCCGTTCAGCCACACCGTTTTGCTGAGGTGAATACGGGGCCGTCAAGAAACGCCGAATACCATGATTTTCACAGAATTTGTTAAATAAGGTTGAGGTAAATTCTCCACCACGATCAGTCCTTAAAGCCTTGATAAAATAGCCGCTTTCCTTTTCAACCAGGTTCTTGAATTTTTTGAAAGTATCAAATACTTTTGTCTTTTCTTTTAAAAAATATACCCAAGTTTTTCAAGTAAAATCATCAATAAAAGTAACAAAATATCGATGATTACCATATGAGTGAGGATTGATCGGGCCACATAAATCAGAATGAATCAATTCAAGTGGCTTTTTTGTTAGATAAGTCGCCTCCTTTGGAAAGCTAGCTTTGGAATGCTTGCCGATAACACACTCCTCACATAATTGATCGGGATGATCAATACGTGGTAAGCCATAAACCATCTTCTTGCGAGAAAGCAAATTGAGTCCGCCAAAATTGAGATGGCCGAACCTCAAATGCCACAACCATGAAGGATCATCTACGCACGCCTTTAGACATCGAGACATCTTACTCTTTATATTGAGAATAAACATCATGTTCTTCGACATCTTCACATTTGCAATTAATTTATTATTTCGATCTCTTAACATAAGATTAAGATCTCTCATATGAACAGTATAACCTTTCTCTAGAAGTTGTCCCAAACTCAAGATATTACTTGACATTTTTGGAACATAACTAACATTGGTAATAAACCGACGTGCACCATTCTTTAAGCGAATCAAAATTGTACCTTTTCCTTCAACAAGAATTTTAGAGTTATCACCGAATGAGACAGTTCCTTTAATTGTCTCATCTAACTCGGTAAACATCTCCTTTCTCCCGCACATGTGATTGCTTGCGCCGGTATCCAAATACCACGTATCACTTTGACCTTCTTCATATTCTTTGAATGCCAATAAAAGAACTTGATCAGCATCATTCACCAAGTTCGCCTTTTCTTCTGCTCTGCTACTTTCTTTGTTCCAGCAGTTAGAAGCATAATGGCCAAGTTTATTGCAATGATAACATCGGATTTTAGATTTATCATACCATTGGCTTGTCGAGTTCTTTCCTCTTCCACAAACACCTCTTTGGTACTGGTATCCTCCATCACTTCGAGCAGGATCTCCTCTGCTTCGTCCACGACCTCTTCCTCGAAAGTGACCTCGGCCACGACCTCGATCACGATCTTGACTTGTCCCGCGATTTTGTACAGGATCTCTTCTTTGCTCCTTTTCATCTCGAATGGTCAATTGCGTTTGGAGAACTTCTTCCACCGGTTCAATCTTTTTCTTTCTAAACCTTTCTTCATGGGCTTGTAATGAACCCATAAGTTCATCAACTGTCATGGCATCCAAGTCTTTGGATTCTTCAATTGCAACAGCAATATGATCATACTTCTTGTCTAAGGACCGAAGTATTTTCTCAACAACACGAACATCGGAAACGTCTTCTCCGTTTCTTTTCATCTGATTAACAATTGCCAAAATTCTCGTGAAATAATCAGCAATCGATTCAGATTCTTTCATATGAATTACCTCGAATTCGCCTCTCAAGGTTTGAAGGCGAATCTTCTTAACTTTCTGAACTCCTTGATGTGTATTTTGAAGACTCTCCCATGCTTCTTTGGCGGTAGTGGCGTTCGAAACTTTTTCGAACATAGAATCATCTAACGCTTGATAGATGATTGATAGGGCATATTGATCTTTCGATCGAACCTTCTCCAAGGCATTCCTCTGGTTTTGGTTTAACGTGGCTTTATCCTCTGGCTCATCATAGCCAGTGTTAACAAGTTCCCATACACCGTAGGCGCCGAGTAGAGCTTTCATTCTAATAGCCCAGTTACCATAATTTTCTTTGGTAAGACGGGGGTATTGAAGAGGAAGCTGATTGTTCGTTGAAGCCATGATCACGAACCGTAAGCTCTAATACCAATTTGTTGAGCGTCAGAGACGCGGCAACAACTTGATTTGATGGAAGAAATTTTTTGAGGATGAAACAATCGCAATTTGCGCCTTTGTATTGCATGTCATAATTACAAGAGAAATAGACTATATATAGACCATAGTTTGATTCGAAATAGGAAACCTCTTTCTAGGAAACCTATTCTAATTAGGAAACCTACTTGACTTAGAAAACTTTCCTAAAATATAACTAGAAACATTATCTCACAATATCTATGAAAAATCAAAATATGAAAATACGAACAGACTCAAAAAAGGAAACAAGTATCAACAAATTTGGTTTAATTTCTAATAGAAAATTCTTCAGATATCACAATCTTCTTCTAGTGATGTGGTTATAACCTTTTAGTCCAACGCAGTCGTAACTGAACCATAGAAAACATATCTTTGACCATTTCATTGAGGAGAGTATAAGGTAGATAAATTTTCAAGAGAGAGACTGCAACTCTCTGTACATGCTGGTCATCCACTAGACTTCACTCATTTTCAAATGATTAAACGTGCTTGTAAATTCGTTCGATGGATCAATCTCTAACACCGTAATCATTCAGATCTTAATAAGTCAAAGTGTGTTGTCATAAACCTAAGGCTCAATAGTCACCTCTTACACTAGCTAGCACTATGGAGGCCAATCCCAGATAAGCATATAATCTCTACATCATTCACTCCGAAATGTGTTTTTTTCCTGGAGAAGTCACAAATTCCATGAACTCCTCATCACTTTCCAAAGCAGCCATGTCCTCAACCCTCAAGCTTATATATGCCTCCACACCATTATCCGACTTGTTGTCCATAAAGACCACAAGGTTCTGGAAAGTTAGGGCTGGTGACCCGACCCATGTCGGGTTGCCCCAGCCGAAATCGGACTCGTACACTGGGAACCGGCACAAGCTGGTGAAGTTCATGGCCAGTAGCTCTCCTTTGAGGTATGCCTCGGCGCTCCGCTTGATGAAGTCCAAGTGCTCTTTCCCATCACGGAGCTTCTCCACGTAGCCCTTGTCGATTCTAGCTACCGCCTCTCTCATTTTAGCCACGAGCCCATAGCACTCCTTCCCTGAGTCCAATTGCAAGGAAGTCACCGCCACCCGGTAGAAGTTCCCGAAGGAAAGTTGGGGTAACGGAGGGTCGAACTTGGTCCGCAAGTTCACTGCATGAAGGACGATGCATTTCTTACTAGGTTCGGAATAAACCCTAGTAGACAAAGCAAAGCGACTCCAGATGAAGGTCGATAAAGCCTCAACGCGCGAAGGGGGTCGGTTTTGGTTGAGGTCCATTTCTTTGGAATACCTAGCTTTCAGTGTCTCTATCTTATCGGCTTTGAAAATGAATATCTTGGAAACTATGTTGTGTCTGGTAATCCCTGTACTCGGTTCGTACCCTGATATGTTCTTCGGCGGGAACAGCTCGACTGAGACGAATTTAGGAGGCATCATGATCTCTTCTCCGCGAGAAACGGCAGCCCACATTTTGATGAACGTGACCACGGATAGCGCATCTGATATCTTGTGCGACATGCATATTCCTACAGCGATTCCACCGCAATCGAATCTATTAAATTGGACACCTAGGGTTGTTTCGTCGATGGCATCGAGAACGAAAGGAACCAACTTCCTTAGCTCTCTCGGGTCAGGATTCTCAGTAACGTCGGAAAGTCGGCACTTGACAGCAGCTTCGAAGTAGGGCACTCCCTCATCGTCACATTCGACTGAGACGTTGCCTTTGAGGCGGCCCGCCAAAGGGTAGAAATGCGTAAGGATGCAAGATAAGGAAGTTTTGAGCTTGCTGGATATGCCATCTATGTTGAATTGATCACCTTCATTTTGTGGGGTGTAGAAGAGGACAAACGGGTTATAGACCGGCGGGGAGATTTGGTCAAGGAATGAGAGTCGGTACTGGCGGAGGTGGTCCGGGGTCGGAGAAGATGGTTTGACGGTCTCTCTGGAGGTTATTTCAACTGCAATCTCCATCCTCTCTTCTCTATGAGAGCAACAAGAACTTATGCTGAAACTCTTGAACTCTTTTAGGTTGTTTCTCGTCTGTTGTTGGTGAATTCCTCGAGCTTGTGCATGTATATAACAGCCACAAGACAAATCTTGCAAGAAAACAATGCCCCCAAACATGGGCCAGTTGTTACGGAGAGAAGACGGTTGTGCCCTCTCATCAATTCAAATCAGTCAATTCAGTGAAACGATTCAACCTAGGTTACTCGACTCTTCAAGTAATGCATTTTCAGCCAATTGGTCATCAAATATGGCAAATCTTATCACTACTAGCTACACTCATCCACCAACCTGCACTTTTTTATTCGGAGCTTGTCTTAGACTAAACAAATCTCCAGTCAGGCCACCAACACGCCATCGGAAGATATATTTCGCGAGCATTCGAGACGATCAGCGCCAGTGGCAACAGTAATTATCAGTAACCAGACTCGCCGGAAAAGTTTTGTTTTCTTTAGATAAAGTCACATCACCGATACGAAGCTTGGAAAGCAATAAAACATTTATGCAAAGTTGTTTACTAATTGAATACGTTCAAATAATTTGCTAAAACTTAATGGGATCATGGGAGATAAACCCAAAAAGTGGTCATTCTCTCTTCGGACGTGCCGTTGAGAGGATTGCAAATCAGAAGTCCATAACTTAACATCAGAAGACTATGTAAGTCAGCATTGATGTATCTTAGAAGATTAGTTTGTCAAATTGCACTTATCATCTGATTAAGACATGGGTTTTGAGGCCACTGACAAGTATCTTTCATTTGGTCCATCCTCATCTGTCGTGTAAGCTAGAGTAAAAATCTTCTTTCCCACAAGAAAAGAAAACAACACGAAACAAGATGGATCTTGTGAATTGGTAGAATCTTGCAACGTTAACATCTCTTTTTTCGCCTTTTTAAGATATGAAATATTATAATCTGCTGTTGATCTTCAATAATTTAGGCTACGTTTGGTAGTCGAGACAAAATTCAGGATATAATAAATTTTATCTTATCCCGTGTTTAGTGCTTACTCAAGATAGGATAAAATTAGATATAGGAGGGATATAATCCAGATAAAATTATCCCATAAAGGAGATGGAATACAAGTGGATATGATTTCTAATATCCATAATATAAAATTATTTTCCTCGAATAACAAACATGTTAAATTAATAAAATTAAAACAATATACGAATATAACTAATATTTGAATTTTAATATAAAAAAATTCAAAATAACAAAATAATAATAATAAATTCGTTTTTATTTATTCTTATTTATATTTATTTATTCAAATTTCTTTCTATCTTACGATGTAAATTTCATACACACACACACACACACACATGTTTAGTATTTATATTTATTACATATTTTAGGCATATTTGTATAGTTTACTATTTAACAAAATTTTATTAGAGAATGATGGAAGGGGAAGAAATAAAAAAGAAACTAATTAAAAAAGAGAGGAAAAATAATAAATAAATAAATATGAAATAGGTAAGAGTGTTGTGAGAAATTATTATCATCTCCATTTGTGCAATTTTTAGGTTCATTTACATTGATATAACATTTATAGCAAATAATGGACATAATAATATGTGAAAATATATGACTTTATTACTGCGATTAACCAAACAGTAGATAAGATATAGCAAATCTCATAGATTTTATATTCTATCCTATCCATTTCTATCATGGCTAGAAATCTGGAGGATTAAACACATCCTTAAGGTTTTGGAACTTGCCATAGTTAGAATTGAGAGCTCATCCATTTATCATGCTCTGCTTTTACTTCTTTGACCTGATGAAATAGAAAAAATGTGGTCAAAGAGGAGGATTATATACAAAACACTGATTTACTGACCCGTTTAGAAAGATCCAAACAAAATAATGAAAGTTGTTAACGCGAATCAGTATTTATGCATTTGAGAGCTTGCTATGACATATTGAAAATAACCAATGTCTTTAAAAGTTCACGATTTTAGCTCTTGAATCTTTAGAATCTTAACAAAAAAATTCCGATGAGATTAAGTTTTGCTTTCTTTTAAGGAAATCCCTTGTCAAACCTATGGTATGAATATCAATTAAACCGCCACATGCTATGCACTTTATTGAAATAATGAATTCTCTACTTGTGATTTGTGATTTAATAGGCAACGGCAATTTCCCTTATCTATGATAATTACATTATAAGTCTCTGGACTTTTCCGTGAATTACGGATTTGTGAGATCACCCATTCGTTCGTGATTTTGAGCAAAACTTCCAACATATTCATAGGCGACATATCATTAAACAAACTCTTAAAGCACCTAATCAGGAATTCACCTATCTAGGACAAGGATCACACAATATCTTTCGTGGAACCTTCAAAAAGCGAGGAGGCATAATTTGAATTGAACTGCATCTGAGATATCTGTGTGTAAATATTTCGAACAATGCTCGCTGCATGCTGACTTAATCACAAAACGGGTATATTAATCATTAAGTAGCGTAGCATGCCCCAATTGATTGGGTATAAAATATGACCTAGTCATCTAAATATCCGCTTACGGTCCATCATACCATTCAATGTACCGATTTTACAAACCGGTCTCGAATACATTGTGAACACGAAAATTTAAATAGAGAAAAAAGAATAGAAAATAAAATAAAAGAAGAGCTTTCTTCAGGAAATAAGTGAGTTCTCTGCAGGTGGGTTGGGCAGGCCTGGGCCGGTGCATTCCCACGATGTAATAACGTTTTTCCTTTCTGGGCCTGTTCATGATTGGACTGTCCTTCAAATCATTTTGCTTCAAATTAGGATTTGTAATTACCTCATTCAATGAATCAATACCATACCACCACGGTAACCCACCCCCCCCCCCCAAAATAAATAAATAAATAAATAAAAATAAAAAGATAAAACATTGGATTATAATGGGTTTTATCTTCTTTTTAAGTATTTCCGCGAACCATTAGCTTATAATGGGTTTTATTCTGTTTAAGTATTTCCTCGAAATATTTATAATATTTTCTCTCAATATTACACCAACATTATTGGTGCCATCCAAAATTCCCCCATACCATATAACAACGACAATTAGGACTTTCCGAACCCCTATTGAGTTCATCCATCTCAATTGAATACGAACTAAAAATGCCCCCTCTATTTTAGTTCAAGCTAGGATTATTCATACGAAAGAGGATACAATTTAATGGATAATTCATCCCGAAATGCACGTTCCAATCGCACCCAACTCGAAATTGTTCACCCCCGTGCGACGCATGGGCACGCTAATTATAAATAAAGACAAGCATTCCAGTTGTATTAATCCCAGCGAAGACGCCAGGAATGAATTCGGCAATGTAAACCCAGAAGCAGCAGGTTCACCGCTGAAAGCAAAATCTCCGGCTGCAATTTCAGCTTTCTTCTCGAAGTCCTTTTCCAACGAACGAAGACTTTGACTAAAATGCCAATTATTTTTGGCCCCGATCCACGACGACAAGAAATGAACATCGAGAAGGAGATTTTTCTCCATCGATCTGGTGGGCGGAATATCGATACAAGTGGCGGGATGACTCGACCCGTATTCGGAGGGCCGGGTTCAAAAAGTAGGACTTAGCCGAATGCCGTCATCAACTCATCATTGCCCTAAAGATTGTCACTGTAAAAAGTGCTTCGTGACGTTGGGATTCGGAGATTTTCTTTCCCCGGAATGTCTTATTATCCGTGCGAATTCAAAGCTCTGACGGGATATGTCCGATGCCGATAATGATGCTAGTGGATCGGGACCAATATACGAATATGATTTCGCTAACCCTTCATGAAATTGGGTTTGAATATCGCTCACTATACTCGCACACAATTTGTCACCTCACTATTTAAGCAGTTTTTGTACCATAGTTGATTTTCTAATGATCGGTTGATTAGGTACGTATTATTATTTTGGGAGTAAGTCTAATTATGCCATGGTTTCATGAATGTCCTCATGTTGACTATGAAGATTGAAGAGGGATTGATTATAAGATTGTTAAGATGTATGAGTGAGTTGTATTATAAAAGTCCCACGTTAGAGAAATTGTGTAATGTAGAATACATAATATATTTAAATTGACCTATAACTCATTGGTGTAAGTTTTTAAACGTGGATTCAACTTGATATGTTGACGGGTTGGACTCCCTCTTGGCTATGTCCTCGAGCGAAGGTATCAGGCTCTTGCCTCTAGAGAGGCGATAAAGTCAATTACCTTGCCGACTTTTATTCTGGAATTTAATTCAAACTATTACTTTTCTTCCCTTGATTGATACGTTGCAGGACATTATAATAAGAGAAAGAAGCTATAGTAAAAGGGGAGAAGAAAAGTAACAATAGGGAAGCCTTCAACAGAGTAATTGATGATTCTAATGGAAACCGGGAAAAGTGCCAAAAAAGTCACAAATCTTTTACATTAATGTCAATTCAGTCCTAAACCTTTTTTTTTGTGTCAATTCAGTTCTAAACCTTTTATTTTTTGTGTCAATTTAGTCATTCTAATTAATTTTGACAGAAATTTGCTGATGTGGACGCCTGTCGGCTGGCGACCGGTCATCAGCGTCGACGTGGCGCTGACGTGGACAACTTAAATAATATTTTAATATTTTTTTGAATTTTTATTGTTTTTCTTTTTTTTCACTTTTTTTTGGGTTTGTCCTTCCTCCGGCCAGTCACCAGGACAGCAAATTCCAGTCAAAATTGGTCGGAAGAATTAAATTGGCATAAAAATAAAAGGTTTAGGATTGAATTGACACCAATTTAAAAGGTTTAGGATTTAATTGGCACCAAAAAAAGGTTTAGGACTAAATTGGCACAAATGTAAAAGGTTTAGGATTGAATTGGCATAAAAAAATATTTATGACTAAATTGATACTAATGCAAAAGGTTTAAGACTTTTTTGACACTTTTCCCAATGGAAATCAATTGGACCCAACTTATACGACCCTCGAGAACGTTGTTATCCACTAAATTTCACGCTCCTAATCTCAACACGGTGCAGAAGAGTTTTTCAAAGATGAGATGAGTAGACAAGCACTTCGGCGAATTTCAATGATTATGAACACATCCACGAATTATTATGACATGTGTAGTGGAAAGCCACCCCTACTTCGGGGTCCTCATTACGTGTAACAATTCTCTTTTCCCTTATCCACCCTTGATCTTATGGTTAGTGAGAGGTTCGATAGTTAAAACCCTCAAATTAAGGATTAATTAGATCGCTTAAACAGAGTTCTCTTTACGCTGGTGATATACTCTTTGATTTTTCATGACGTATATTCAATGAACACACAAAAATCAGACAATTGGGATATGTGCATAATTGAATATCTCCTTTTCAATCCTTTGATTCTTCGTTCTCGGTCATTTTCTCTCACGTTCCTTTCTTTTTGGCTGTGCATGCACCATACATATACCTATTTAATCTCTTGCTTAAGAAGGGAAAGTAACAGTTGACTAGGTAAATCTCTTGCTTCGTTTCCAAGCTAAGTGGACCGGAAATTCTAAAACTTATCATAAAAGTGTAATTGAGTTCTAAAATTTATAAAAAATATAATTAACTAGAGTATTCCCTTAAGAGGCTTGACCTATATTAATCAAGTTTTCGACAATGATCCTTATCATTATTACCCAAGAATAGACCATATCCTAATAATTCAACAAGTGTGGTGAGTTGATTCCAGGACTAGAGAGCTCCGACAAGATGCGATCTTTAATATCTTTTGAGAATGATGAAAGGGGTATGAATGACCAAATCACATATGGAGAGATTGTCAATCCCAAAGCTACCACTTGGGCGCTTCTTTCCGAGATATCATGTTGGTCGGACTGTGTTTTTACAGTCACTATCAGAGCGAGGCTTTGTCCTGAAAAAGTGTGGGCTCTTATCATGTTTGTGAGACTGTGAAGAGGAAAGAATCAATAGAATTCGCTTGGTTTTTCACATTCTAAAAAAACAACCAAGTTCGAAATACAAGTAACCATCTGAGCACTCTGCTTCTGGAGGCTGAGCTATTGTACGATCAAGTTTGAGTTGGCAAAAAATTATATATTATACTTCAGTCCTTATATTACTATTTAAGTTTCAGGCGGTACAATCTTCATCCGAAGCTACTAATTTCCTTCGAGTTATAAAGGCGACCACGATTGAGCTGTAGTAGATTAGGCTTCAAAATCTTGTGGACCTGAGATACTGGTTGCCTTGCGGAAAATGAATAAGTTGAAAGATATTTTCTATTGACTAATTATATGAAGCGATACAAGTGATCATTTTCAGAAAAATATTTTTTAAATTTTTCTGCGAAACAAACAAAACTTTTAAGATCAACATCTTCGTGCCATCACCTTTTTTAGTAATGGCCCATAATTCGCCAACATAGCAGGTCAGACTGTCTGTTTCTTGTTCAAATTAATGGCCTGAATCTTTAGGGTATCACCTACCATGTCTTAATTGATGAGGATGACAAGGTCCAGAAGATGATGATATTCATCGTGTCAATTCCGAGTCCCTGTGTATCCGACTGATTTTCAACGATTACTAGATGTTATGTGTAACCAATCATCTTCAGAACTTACAGTAGAATGGACTCGTACGGTCTCACATGGATGCGAAGTAGTCTGGATGTATAAGGACTTTAGTTGTATGCATGCGTGTCTCCAAGGAGATTCTAGATTAACCTAACTTAATTCAATCAACCCCCATCTCTTTTGTATTCTTCAAGGGTACATATGAGAGCGTCGCAGCAGTGACTGCCGGACGTTTTTCTAGAACGGTCATCTTTAAAATGATTTATCGTTTACAAGGGTTATATAGACATATGATAGGTTTGGACACGTGTTTGACCATGGCTAGATCCAATCTCCTAGTCCTTGCGGAAAGGAAAAAAAATCTCACGTTCTTCCTTTCGAGAAGGGAGGATTAGGAAAGTATGATTGATCTGGTGAACACAGCTGTGGACATGCACAAATCAGGGGGCACTCAATTGAAAACTAGTTAGTTTATAATAACCTGCGATAGGGAGTCAAAGGAATGAATCTTTACCAACTTTTGGTGATCTCCAGGTTTGCTTGCACGTAATATAAAACTGTTTACTGCATGCATCAGGTGGCCCTAATAATACTAATTTGACTTGGCAAGTCGCGTTTTTAGAACCGGTCATTTCTTGGTTAATTCATACGTCCGACAAGCAAGCGTGAATTGGAGAACCCCAGGCTTCTCTAGAAGATCCAAGTGTCTTCGTCTTCTAGAGCATGTGTATGGGCACGCAATTGGATTATTTAAATCATTCGATTCCAAACGAGCATGCATGTGATGGGTGGGATCTACAAAGAAAAACCGTCACGTTTGGGGCAGAGCTGCGTAGCTCCTATCTTGCAAACCAAGAAAAACCGTCACTTTTAGTGATGGGTGGGATCTACAAAGAAAAGCCGTCACGTTTAGTGTGGGACAGCCAGCCCCATCACCTTTCGTCTCGCATAATTGGCTCGCGAGAAGCTTTTTGGGTATATGGATAAAGATTATATGTTCCTTTTCATGTGCATGACCACAAAAATAGCAAATTATAGATGCTCCGGTTCAAAAACATCGAGTCCGTTCACACTTACCCAATCGAGACAAAGAACTCCACGTTATACGTTGAATTTGCAGCACTCATACATGTCATGTACACACTGGATTTGAAGAGGTCACAAGTTTATTCTGTATACTTTCTTTCTCTGTTCCGTTTCCTCAGATCTACAGTTGCATTTCAAGGTTTGTTATTGCATACACACCAAAATATTCCCAAAGAAAGCCTGAAAAAAGAAAAATCCCAGGAGAAACAACCTCCGTGTTTATAATATAATTAAGAGAAATAGACTAAATAAGGCCACCCTTTTTGGCCAACTTCACCAGCTAAAACGCACAGCTGTTGACACTCACGGAAGGCGAAACGATCGCGAGCAACTCCTTATCTTGCTCGAACTTGGCCATGTCATCCTCCTTAAGGTTGACCCAGGCCTCGATGCCGTCGCCGGTCTTGGTGTCCATGAAGACGATCAGGTTCTTGAAGGTGAGGCTCGCCGAGCCAACCCAGGCAGGCTTCCCCCACCCAAAGTCCGCCTCGTAGATCGGGAACCGGCACAGGCTTGTGAAGCTGAACGAAACCAACTCACCTCGGGATAACCTTGCCGCCTGCTCCTTCAGTGAGTTCAGGTGGCCCTCCCCTTCCCGGAGCTTCCTAACGTACTCCCCATTCACCTGCTTGATCGCGTCTCTAACCTGTGCAAAGAATTCTTGGTTTGAGAAATGACGAAAATCTTTTACGGACATATGAAGTGTCACATGATTATTCAACTTTTCCACCTTGTAATATTTTGCTATAACAATTTCATCAAGAGTAATGCCAATTTATTTTAAGTAATGTGCCAAGCCGCAAATCGACCTTTAAATAGGTGGGTTATATTAAAAACCAACAATTCGACACATCAATTGGTAAACCAATTTTATGGACTGGTCTTACTAAACCTAATATCCCTTTTGTAAACCAATCTTCCATAGGGACAGAGAGCCGGTGGCCCCACCATCCTGCCAGTGTCATCACCTGATCGACTATCTTGTAGCCTCCGTCGGTGCCGGCGTCCACAGTTGGTGCCGTGATCGCCAACCTACTGATGTTGCCGAAGTGGCGCTCCGACATCGGCGGCTCTGTCCTCGTCCGAAGATTCACGGCATGGAGCACAGTGTAGATCTTGTCCCCTCTGGCATCGATGGGCTGCGTGCTTGCCATGTAGCGGCTCCAGAGGAAGGACGAAAGGGCTTCGATACGAGTCGGGCGGCGCCGTGGGTAGTCGGTGGTGGCAGTAACAGTGTTCAGGTCGGCAAACTGTTCGCGGATCGAGGCGATGGTGGCGGCGTCGAAGATGAAGCGCCTGGTGGAGATGTTGTCCTTTACAATGCCAGTGGATGCCTGGAAGCCGGAGAGGTTGATCGGGGGGAAGAGCTCGGAGGAGTTGAAGCAAGGATGGATGATATTAGGGTCGCCACGGGCGGAGGCGGCCCAGGCGTTGAGGAAAGTGAAGAAGGAGAGGGCGTCCGCGACCTTGTGGGAGATCAAGAGGCTGAGGGCTAAGCCACCGCACTCCAAGAAGTTGACCTGTGTCAAGAATGCAAACGCCGTAAGTGCGTGAAGATGTTGCATGTTCAGATAGTAAAGAATATAAATGCATGTAAGTTTGGATATGAAGTCCATTTTTATGAGAAAACTTGCGGATTTTTATCAGGAAGTCTAACAAAATTTTGGATGCACCTCAGAGATTATGGGGAAATGGGTTGTGCCACATTTTTACAAAATCGTCAGTCAAAATAATTATTTTCGTTCACGTATATCCAAAAACTTTTTTGTGTTTTAAAAAGATCTAGTACAGTGCATGAAACGAAATGATGTATATATGCATGTAAAAATATATGTTGGGTTTGACACAAGACCCTACACAACAAAGTATCAATAAGGAACGTCATACTCTTGATCACTTGGTGTATGGTGCAATTTTTGTCACAATTTAATTTGCAAAATTTCATGAAACCTATATCTCGAGCTATCTCGAGCTGCTTATTATTATTTTTTTAATCTTATCTCCTTGAGCAAGATTCCTGCATAAATGACCGAAAGACAACAAATAACTAGAACATATTTGAATGAGCTATGATATACAATTTTATTAGCTGGCTACTTTGTGAGCCCACCAAGAATGCATATGTCAAAATTTGGTTCTACATTTAACCGTGGTATAACACAATCTGACGCATGATATTATTATCTAAAGTTTTTGATCTAAATTGAGGGCAAAAGAAATAAAAAAGTTTGCCAGGTAAGTATAAGAAATAATGTCGTCTTTGAATTTCCAGATATTTATTTTTCTTTGGTGTTTTGAGCTTGATGAGAATACAGAACCTAGACAAGAAATACCTGGACAGCCACAGCCAAGTCCTGCACATCGTCGAGCTCACAGGGCAAGAACCTGTTCAACACCCGAGGGACCGGGTTCTCGAGGATATCCGAGAGCTTGCACCTGACCCGAGCCTCCACGTACAAAGCGCCCTCGTCGTTGCAGTCGACGTAGAGGTTGTCTTTGACCCGACCTGCAAGAGGGTAGAACTTGGCCAGGGCCTCGGCCAGAGACCGCTTGATGCGGCTACGTTTCTCATCGAGCGACATGGCGTCATCCCTTGGGAAGAAGATGATCAAGGGCATGAACACGGGGACCTGTATCTGGTCGAGGAAGGAGAGCTTGTAATGGCGGAGATGGTCCGGAGTTGGAGACGAGGGCCTGATGGTGTCTCTGGAGACGACTTCGACTTCCATCTCGGCCATGGTCATGGTGTTCTCTCGGCGGTTTCGAACTCCTAGATAGAGAGTGTGTACTGATGTGTCAAGCGAGAGTTTAAGCTTAAGGAAGAAAGAAGATATGATGCAGTATAACTTACTTCCTGCCCTCGCAATATAGGGTGGATTTATATAGAAGGTGGGATGATGGGGAAAAGTGAACGGGGAAAGGTAGGGCCTTGTTCAGGTTCAGTGCCTGAACAGTACATACTTGTTCCCGTTCGTTGGTCCGAGTTTTCGTTCTTTTGGGAGGGGTGGGGGCCACGGGAGATGAGCGCGTGAGCGATGCTTACGTAGCTCAATGTGAATGGCAGGGAGGCCTCGAGCAGGAAGAATTTTGAATTTGCTGACCAAATCAACGGCGAATACGTGTTTGCCAGCTGGGCAAAGCGGCAATGATAGGGAAATCCACGATGGGGGGTGCGGTGCGTGGCTAAGAAGAAAGTAACGTGGTAAAACTTCGTGAAAAGGTTATTTACCCGCAGAATGAGACACACATAAGATAAATATTTGGGTGAATATCACGAAAAATTCTAAACTGATATATTTATGAAAAATTTATCCAAATTAATTTTTTGATCACAAAAAATCTCATACTGGTATACCTATGATAAATTTACCTTCCGTTAATTTCCGTTTAATTTTGACATCAAATTACTGAGTTGGATTATACGTGACAATTGATGAGCCCCTCTATTTGTCAAATGTTCACCAATTTATAATTTTTCGTGGTATTAATCTAATAATTTGTCACAAGTGTATCTGTTTTTAGTTTTTTATTGTCAAAAAATTAATTTGGGGTAAATTTATCGCAGGTATACCGGTTAGGATTTTTAGTAGTCAAAAAATCAGTTCAAGATAAGCTTGTCATATATATACCGATTTGGAGTTTTTCATGGTATTAAACCTAGATAAGAAGCATCTTATGCAGAGTTTAATAAATATCCTGTTGTACTTTCTAGATTGTCAATTACAACAGTTTTATTAAAGTTAATCGTAAGTTGCCGTAGAAACCACATGAAATATATGTTTCTCTATTGAAAATCAATAAAGGTCAAAGATCCTTAGTAATACCAAATTGCCCGATCCTCAATGGTCACAATGCATTCGGAAGAAAAACGAATAATAGCCAAGTCGGAGACAATTTCTTGGACAACGGGTTTTGTGGTCATTCTGTGTGGGACAGCCAATGAGGATTGGATTGCCGCGTCAGTAATTTCGAGCGAAAATCAACCAGAAGGATTGTATTGAAATTTTACGGGAAGGTTTGAGATTACATTAGCAAAATTGAAAAATCTTAGACCGAATTGATATGATTAGGTTTCAGGGTTGGTTTCGTGATTTTTCCCTTTCTTATTGCGACTCTTCTTTCGAGCTTATGGTCCGTTAAAGGATTTAAGATATTCGACGTCGTAATGCTTTCTTTAGCAAGTAACGAACAAGGGAGGTGTTGTGTCTTTGCTTGTTTCCCCCCCTAGAAATCAATTAGAAAAGACTTGTCTGTTTGTCGGGACCAAAATCGATTCGATGTACATCTCAAATGTCTGAATTATAGACTATATAATATCAAGATGAACTATAGTGGAGTCGGATGGCATTAAGATGGGGGTTGAGATTTTCCAAATAAATAGGGTAGTTGCAACTATTATATATTCGAAATCGAAAATAAACAAAAAACCAAGAAAAATGCCAAAAACGACAGTCATATAAAGACGCAAATTCACTCTGTACAGGAGCTACGATTGAGACAGGAAGAAAGAGAGTAATTTTTCACTTTTCCATTAAAATTCAAAAAAAAAAACTATTGGAATGATATATGAATTCACAGGCCAATATTTATCTATGTGAACGTTTCACGTGCATATGATTACAAAAAATTAAAATATATATGTCACAATTTATAAAAAGAGTTAATACTACGAAAAACCTCAACTTAATATACATATGAAAAATTTATCCAAGACTAATTTTTTTACCACAAAAAATTCAAAACTAATATACATGTGATAAATTTACCCTCTGCTAGTCTCCGTTAAATTTGTTAATCTAAATGACACACGATGACATGGTATTGTAAATCCATAGGGTAAAACCATGAAAAACCTTATGGATTTCCACGTAAACTTGCCACGTTACCATATGTCATCTATGTTATCAAATTTAGGGTTAATACCATGAAAAACCCCAAACTGGTACACATGTGACAAATTTACTCAAAACTAATTTTTTGATAAAAAAAAATCTAAAACCGATACACTTATAACAAATTTACTCAAAAATGATTTTTTTAGCCAAAAACTCCAAATTGATACATTTACGATAAATTTACTCTCCGTTAAATTATATTAATCTCCATGAAAAATCATAAATTGGTACATCTATGGCAAACGGAGGGTAAAATCCTAAATTGATATATCTGTCAACTATCCCGTGTCATTCAACTAAAAAATTTGATGGTAAACTTTAATAGAAACTAAGAGAGGGTAAAATTGTTACAGGAGTACTAGTTTGAGATTTTTTGTGGTCAAGAGATTTTTGTGTGATATAAATCTGCAAATTTAATAAACTGACGAATAGCAAATTTATCATATGTGTACTAATTTTGGGTTTTTCTTAATATTAACTCTTATAAATAAATAAAATAAGTAAAGGTCACTCAATGTAGAATGATTTCGTCTGCATGGGCGTACACACAGGGTAGATGATTGGAGATTTCTTGATTAAAAAGGCACGTATGTGCTCTCGTATTAGTTTACTAATGAATAATTTACGGAAACTTATATAGTAAGATTCGACTTCTGTCGTTTCATTACATCGTTCTCGGTATTCAATGAAAGGGCGAATTTGTCAAGTCAACTATCTTTTATTTAAGTCGAAAAGTCAACTGTCTTTATCTTCTTGATAGTCAACTTCTTGGGAGACAAGAAAGGCGTTAGTCAACTTTACCCAATCTCATTTAATGGATTGCGGCTGCAAAACTACTCCAATAATAATTCAAACATTAGGACCAGGCATCATTGACAAATCTCCTTCGAACATTATTACTAATGCTACGAATGTATTATCAACACCACATGCACGATGCACCAACTTATGAAAGTTCATATTTGTGCAAATTTTTATTGCCATATATCTAGTGTGGTCTTTATATTTTGTATACAACCTAGTCTTGCTACTCGAAATTTTGAGATACTTTGGATAATCGTAGAATTTCGGGATGCGGATTGGAGAACATAACACCAATTTCTGCACTTTGAATTGAACTGAAAAGGAAACAAAATCATAGGGGATTGCTCGAGTGATAAGCGTGTTCATCCTCTCACTCAAGACTTAGGTTCAAATCACCACACTTACCCACTTTTCCAAGAGCATGGATCTATATATCTCTGATATCACCAAAGGCGAGTTAAGTAGAAGATTGTCACCGCCAATGAGAATTAGTTACATCCTTAAAGAGTCCCGCCCACCCTTTAATATATAAAAAAAGGAAACTAAACAATAATAAAGTAAAAAATCTTTTAAATTATTATTATTCCCAACTTTTATATGAAATTGACTTGTCCTCATCAACTAGGCAAAATGAGTTATGAAATCTAAAATCTATTAAATTAGACTCCTCATCAAAAAATCTAAAATCCAATTAATCAGAGTTAAATCTAAATTTCTAATCAAGTAATTCTTCCCGAGCATTTGAAATAGGCAGGTGTTGCTACTTGGCTAAAGATTATGAAGAGTATTAACATTCATTTTCAAAGAATTTGGACGTATAGATATGCTAAGTCATAATTTTAGTTGATAGAAAGATCAGGAAAATTGTCAAAAAAGTTATAAACTTATTATATTTTTGTCAACTCAATCATAAATTTTTTAATTTTGTCAATTGAACCTTTTCACTTCTTGTCAATTGATTAGTTGGAAATTATTGACGTGGACGCCAGCGAGTTGAGGTGGACTATTTTTAATAGTATTTTGATTTCTTTTTCTTTTTCCTTTTTATTTTCTTTCTTTTTTTTTCCTCCCCTTCTTTCTCCTCCAGCCGATTGTCGAATCTCAGTAACTAGGCAAGCCTTGCCATTGCTAGGCGAGGTCGGCCTTACCAGATCCGACGAGATCGAGGCTCGCCCCAGCAACAGCGAGCCGCGACCTCGTTGTCCTCATCGCTAAACGACTTCCATCAAAATTATCATCATCAACTTTTCGTAATTCGGATTACTTAACTCAAACATTCAAAATTATGCGAATCTCTCCCTCGCATTACATGTTTACTCTCCATTGAATTCTTCAATTTAATCATGCTTATTAAGCAATGATAATCTATGTAAGCTGGTTCGGTAGGCAACAATAGGTTTAGCCCTAAAAAAGGTTCAAATCATAGGTGAAGGCATCCCCACGCAAGATTTGCACTCATGAATGCGCGGACAACGAGGGTTTCAATTAAGTCACAGGTCAGGTATCTTTAACATCGTGAAAAGACCAAACCGACGATGATGACCCTATTATAACCAAGTCCACAGGATAAATTAATGCGAAACCTACCCAAGAGTGTACTATCCATTTACTTGGAAATTTCCGCGAGATTTTCGCTCCATCCGTTTGACGAAAGACGTAATATTTTAAGAAATTATTTTTTAGAAAAATGATAATATTTTTTGGTGATCTATTGAAATTTGAAAATAAATTAAAAAATATTTTCTATCGTTTGGCATGGATAATTTTCCTCAATACACTCATTTTATTAATATTTTATTTTAAAAAATAAAATTTCTAATTATTATTATTATTTTCTTTTATTTCTTTTTCTTTTTTCCTTCTTCCTTGGCTGGTCAGTGACCGGCCACAGGCAAGGTTGGGGTCTCACTGATCTAGTGAGACTCGAGCTCACTTGAAGCTAGCAACCTCGAGTCTTGTTGGCTTGTGACGAGGCTTGAGTTTGCCTTTAGCTGGTAAGGAAAAGAAAGAAAAAAGATAAAGAAATTTTTTAAGAAAGGAAAAAAGCAAAGAAAAAATAAAAATAAGGCAAAGGTGTTTAGTGAAAGAAAATGCTTGGTCTAGAGTAGAAAGAAAGAGGATGGAAAATGTTTTATGCTTTCTAAAAAGCGGAAAACATTTTCCTCACTTTTGAAAGTGTTTTATCCATTGATTGAAAATATTTTTCTTGACTATTTTATTTTCCGTGAACCGAACACTAGAAAATCCGGAAAATGTCCTAGAAGTTGTTTTCCTTAAAATGAATGGAGCCTTTGAGAAATTTTTTTTCGCCCAAATTGGATTGTTGACCAAATATCTTTCATTGAATTTATTCTTCGATTTTATTATCAAGATGAGACGAGTTCCGTGCTGATTCCGGAAAAGAGTTGTATCAGTGGCACACAAGGAACATATATAAAAAGTTTGTCGGAATTTAATCGATGACAAAGTGCGATGACATAAAAATACAACGTCGGAATTTAATCGACGATTAGATATCTGAAATAATGACTAAAGTATGAGAGTTGAAAGATAACAATGATAAAAGATAACATGTTTTGAGATTGTTTGGGATTTATAAAGAGTACAATATGACTATTTAAAGCCTACAATCGATGTTAAAAACCATGGTTACAAAATTCAAAATAAACAAATAACTTCCTCAACCTATTCACGATTACAAGAAACATCATCGACAATTTTGTATCTTCTAATAGCACTCATCAAAAAGGGCTTACAAATCCGAAACTATCGCTTCTCAGCAGTTACATGTCGATGTACGATTTCAGAGTTAATACATAAGAAAATATCGCTGCTTGGCAATTACAAGTCAATGTCGATGGCTTCATCCAAGATCTGCACTCATAAATACGCAAACAATGAAGGGGTTTCGATAGGTCGTGCAGTAGATATCTTTAACATCATGAAAAGGCCAGACCAATGACCGACGACCAACGATGATGACGGCCATTTAGAACAAGTCCACACAATGAATTGCTGTGAAACCGACCCAGAAGTGTATCATCCATCGATTTGGAAAATTTGCACGAGACTTTGCGTTTCCTTTCTTCTTCTTTTGTGTAATATTAAAACGAGCTTGAAAGCTACATCGTCCAGATGCACCGAGCTCCCTTCTCCTTCCTTTCTATCTCGTTTAGTGGCTTCGACGCGTTGTTCATATTTTCACGTGTTAACCCTGCACGTCGTTATGCAAAATCCATGGGACGGGAAATCGTCGACTTTGGCTACGAGGAAATGGGGTTTTACCAAATGTGTACGGACTTAGACTACGAGGAGACGGGGTGTTATCAAATGTGTACGGACTTAGGAATTTTGTGCAGTTAAAATATTATTGATAAAAAGAAATTTTGTACAGTTACCAAACGCATTTATATTTTTTTTCTATTTCAGGAATGGAAATTTTGGGTCGTTACCAAATGCTTTCAATTGTTTAGAAATTGTTTCCGGGAATAAAATAAAAAAAAATCATTTTAGAGCAGAAATTATTTTCAAGAATAGAATGGTTATCAATCGCACCCTTAATCAACTCACCTAAACCCAAGGGAAGTCCGTTTTCATTGGTACTTCTCAAATGAGAATTCAAAGCATTAATTGGATTACATAATTGAAAATGTTTTATTATGTGGATATCGTATTAGGTAAATGGAGTCTCTTCTCTTCCCAACGAAAAGTCTTTATTGGAATAATATCAAGGGCACGCTATTTGTACCCAATTTGCGGGCTTCCTTTGGATCTTTGGTGTTAGGTTAAGAGTTAACCTCACCTAAAGAATAAAGCTTTTGCTCTTACTAGGGTCTCTGTGGCCTATTCTCGCCCTGTGAGGCCTATTCCACAGATATATTTTTTATTTTTAGGTGCTGATACCCTTATGCTTCGTACCCCAAATTCCCACCTATACTCCCTTGTAACTTTACATCCTAAGGATTCCAAGGTCCGAGTGAACCTTGGGATGAAACCTTTTAAGGTCATACTTAGGATCATGCGAATGATTAATCACATATTGACACAGTTCCTGCACATGCGGATTAATTAGCCAATTCTTCTTCCAATGTTTTTACTAATGCTGCAAATGTATAGCAACACCATATGCACCACCTTATTAAAGTTCATTATTTTGCAAATTTTATTGCGATATATAGAATTTTCTTTATATTTTATATATAGCCTAGTCTTGCCACTTGAAATTCAAGATTCTTTGGAAAACCATAGAATTTCGAGATGCAGATTGGAGCACACAACACGAATTTCCGCCTCTTGAATTGAACAGGAAAGGAAATAAAACCCCAAGAGATTGTTCAAATGATGAGCATGTCCGTCTTCTCGCTCAAAACTTAGATTCAAATCACCACACTTACGCCTTTTCTTGAGGTTGCCTCAGGATCACAGATGTATTTATCTTTGATATTACTGAGGTGTGTGAGACAGGGGCTATCACTGCCATTGGAAATTAGTCAGGTCCGAAAGAGCCCCGACCCCCCATTAATATAAGAAAGAAAAAAACCAAACCATAATTGTCAAGCTAGAATTAATAAACTTGACTCCTCCTCATTAACGAGGCCAATTAATTATATAGCCTTAAATCTTCTAAGTTCTTATTATTTAGTATCATACCAAATTGACTCGTCCTCATCAATGAGGAAAAATCAAATTTGAAATCTAAAGTCTAAAACTTGATTTGCTTAAAGTTAAACATAAAATTCAAATGAATTACTTCTTTCCCAAGTATTTTTTTTTTGGTAAGGACTTCTTTCCCAAGTATTTCAGAAAGGGAGGTGTTGCAACTTGGAATAATCTCTACAGAAAATTCTTATTTTGCCTCTTGGTTAAAGATCACGAAGAGTATCCACATTCATTTCTATAGAATTTGGACTTATAATTATATTAAGAGAAATACCAGTACGTGCAATCATTAAGGGAAGAGGGACTACTTCAATGTCACCATCATAACCAAACTGCTTTCACCAAATTATCATTTTTAACTTTTCTGAATTCAGATTACTTAATTTAAACCCTTCAAGGCTATACAACTTTTCTCCTTTGCTCCACGTTTGTTCTCCGTCGAATTCTTCATTAGAATTATGCTTATTAAGCAATGCTAATCTACGTTGGCCGGTTCGGCAGGCAACAATAAGTTTAGCCATAAAGAAACCGTTCATGTGACGGAGACATCACATCAGCGCATGTGAAAATTGACGGGAATGACTATATCGAAAATTTGTGCAAAAATCTAGGATTAAATTGACAAAATTGAAGAGTTTAGAACTGAATTGACATTCATACAATATATTTAGGATTGATCGGGCGATTTTTCCAAAAAAGACGAAATTGAGGATGATTACACCCATAGAACAAGTCCACACAATAAATTAATGTGAAACCGACCCAAGAGTATATCATCCATTAATTTGGAAATTTGCACGAGACTTTGCGTTTCTTTTCTGTTTGGTTAGTGGCTTCAACACGTTCTACTAATTCATGGATTTGCCCATGTTGTATCGCATAATCCAAGGGATGGAAAACCGTTGACTTTGACCACATGGAGATGGGATTTGGCTGTTTTCGCCAACATGTACATTCGTTTCAAAAAGAAAATGTGTACAGCCGGACACAGGATGTGCAAATCCAGCAATATGTGCTCCCATCTTCACATCTTCTCCTCGCTTTCCATAAATTAAGTGCGCATCACATCCATTTACATTGTGGACATTGGTGGATCATCATTCTCATCCGATAATGTCAACATCCATTTACATTGGTGGATCGTCATTCTTATGCGATAGTGTTGTCGTAATTGCGACCTTTCATGTGTTAGATCAAAATTATAGTTCATAATTATTTGTTCAATGGACCCGCATCTCAAACTTCATGTATTCAGCTAGGGAGATCAGTGAAAGAGAAACAAAACCCAAGCTCCTATCACGCCACACCCTGTTTGAATTTGGTCTGCCCAGCACCCACACGTGCACACTGTAACGATGTAGCTTCTCGTAAACGATGGAAAAGCAAAAATTAGGCAACGAGGGAAAATTATTTGGTTCAATGTGTTACACGAGCTAAACCTCATCTAGACCATCGTATTTTATGGTTCCATCCGATCTAACCGTCGAGATACAGCGTAGCACATATAACATACTCTCGGCATACACTTGATCGACGACAAGGGTAAAGACTTTATTTACATGGGTATGCATGGCAGTTGACATCAGCATGTGAGCAGTACATTATGCAAAAAAGCTTATAATATACGCAGTCTATGAAAAGTTTCATATACGCAATATTTTTTTTTTCAAACCATATTTGCAATTATATTTTCAAATATGGAGTATGTCCATATTGGTAAGTACCAATCAGATACTTGGTTAATTTGATAAAGTTTCATTCAGTGAAAGATGGAGAATGACACAGCTCGCAGTGATTTAAACTTAGTTGTCATATATTTCTTTTCCGGAATGTATAGAAATCAAATCACCGTCAATTTGGTGGGGTTGTCATGTCACTTTGAAGAGATTATCCTTCCATCCAACTCGAAGTACCAAGTCAAAATTGTTAAAAAAAATTAAATATCAAATTGTGGTTTCATTTGGCATTTGTCTATTTCAAATTGAAGCATTCAACGCAACAAGTTGCATTGGACAAAATTTATGGACGAAAATCAAACAAAGAAATCATATTTATATATTTATATATATATATATATATATGCATATATATGAATATGTATGTATAATCTTCTTCGACCAAGTCGGGGAATTCAACTTGGCAGCTTGCCAACGATCGGGATGTATTACCAGATTTCTATGTATAGATTATTGAAGTCAACGAATCGCATTAGTGCAATATATTCTCCTTTAAAAAAAAAAGACAAATTCTCCAAAGTCGAATCTGGACGAAGATGATGGCAACTTCTTCGGTTTTGCAGATGAATATATTTAGGCTTAAAACCAAGAGCATCAGTCCTATTTTTTCTCTGTTCTTCAATATTTTTTTATGTTTCTTTCGCGTGTCTTTCTCTTTTAAGGCTTGTGATTCCTCAATTTTAATCATTTGTCACCAGTTAATTCCCATAGGCATTGATAATCATTTGACACCAGTTAATTTTGTGGAATGAGCATCGGATCTGGTAGATCCAACCTGAGACCTGAACCGAATTGGCCTACATCAACAAGTTCAAGGCCGGTTTCGGAGAAAACTTGTTCGGTTCCCGATTCCGCCACTCTTTTTGATTAACTAACCAAAACAATGAGAGGGTTTAGAATAGTGAGCTGTCATAAGATTCGTATGATTGTTTAATCAAACACAAGGAAATAAGTAGTAATACGCCTATCACTATGACGAACGAAAACTCTTTAGGCTCTTACCCTAGAAAAAGGCTAGGCTATACTATGTCTAGACCCGTCAAACTGGTGAGGGGTCGAGTTTGGGTCAGTTAAAAATAGTCCAGTCCAAATTGATCCGGTAAAATAATTTTAATTTTTGGCCTCTTGTTCTTTTCTAGGTGCGGCCAGTGGGTTTCTTGGGTCTTCACCTTCAACGAGAAGCAACATAGTGAACATGAAGTCGCACGGTGAGCTCTTGATACAGGCGCACAAGGATGAACGCAAAGGAAAAGAAGAATAGGTTGTGTTGGACAGCCGTACGAATAGCGTCGAACACGGGCGGATTTGTGCCAGGAGTTTTTTACATTCAAAATAAGTTGTTTATTTTTTAATTTAAACTTAATCTAAGTGTAGGAAATACACAAGTGTAAAAATGAACGATTGTAATTCTAATTCTCTGTTTATAGTAAATTATTTGCTGCTGGTTCTTCTTCTGGATATAAGTATTGATACTATAACTGAACCATGTAAATCTTTGGTGTTCTTTATTATTATTTATTTATTTTTTCAATGATTTCGTATTAATTTAATTTGCAAGATCCTAATTAGCTTCCGCGTTCATATTACAACAGGGAATGTGCAGGAATGAAATCTCCACCGATTAGTTGGTGGTTGTCACTTTGAAGAGTATATTCTTCAATTGAAATACCCAATCAAATTGTAAAGTTAAACTAAATTTAAGGAACACATTTTGGGACCCGTTTGGCACGGTCCATTTGAAATAAAACCAATCAATGTGTTATAATATTTAAAAAATAAGCCACGCATTTTCATCTAACAATTTAAATTTTTAAAATAGCCAATAATGGTTTCACAAGATTTTACGTGGTATCAAAGCATAAGTAACTGAGTTCAAATCTTTCTAGACTTCTTGTTTGCATCTCTTATTATATATTTCCACTCTTAGTCTTAGGTCAAAGTCTAGTTTACGCATGCGGGAGAGTGTTATGATATTTAAATAATTAAATCACACACTCATCTAACTACTTGAAAAAATAACTTCCATCTCGGCTCGGTTTGGGCTATATGAAATTTGGGTATCGGTTCTGGTCGGGTCAGTTACACTTCCATTTTGGTTCGGTTGAGGCATCATGAAAAATCCAACCCGATCGACCCGCTAACACCCAGTTCTGGGAGTGGTATCTTCTGCAACATCTTGTTTATGTTGCAGTATTGCTCGATGAAGGGTTTAAATTCATTCGACAGATGACTACCGTCTTTCGCATGAAAATGTCACAGATTCATCGATTCCCAAGTTAGTCAGTCTTCTTTAAACTGGGAACAACAAAGCTCCTCCGGCAAAACAGGACATAAACAAGTTGAAGTCGAGGAACGCAAGTTGCCAAATTGCCAATGATCGGGACAGGTTACGAGATCTCTGGATATGAATATATTAAAGTCAACGAATCCCATGATTGCCTAATATTCTCCTCTAATAAGGAAAAGAAAAACATATTTTGCAAAGTTGAATTCGGACGAAGGTGCTGGCAACATTTTTGGGATTTCTGGATGAATGTTCAGCTTAAATCCATTCATCTTCGAACTCGGGTCTCCTGGTTGGTAGGAACCTCGTCGACACTAGCTAGCCACCAACGCCAAAAGCCGGGATCAACTGATTGAGGTGGCGGTGGCGGTGACGGCGGTTGCGATGGCGGCGGCGACTTATTTATCCTAAACTCTTGGGTTACTCCACATCCCACGAAATAATAAAATATCTAATAACTTTCTTATCAAATTAGGTTTATGTTGATAAGGGTGATTTCAACCAACTAATCAACCTTCGCACGCGTTGTTACTTTATCAACGAGAATGTATATAACATAGACATATGGTCCTAAGTATTCGAACTGACCGGTACACATAATCGCCCAAAAGGTTTATTTTGACAAGAATTTCTGTATTGTTACTTCATAAGACACACAACAGTGCTGCCTTTATCTAACAGGCTATAATACATGCATTGGTCCTTGAAACGGTACAAATGTTATTTGTTGTGCCCGTTCACTTACTAATCTATAGATTGCCACTTGCGCAATTTTTGACAACCCCTCAACGGTAACATACAAATAGGTTTTTGAGACTCGGTTGTTCTCTCTCCACTTCTCTCTAAGAACTCACCATCTTCATCTTTAAGCTCGAAATTCTCTCCTTAAAATCTTCTCTCGTTTTGAGTGCTGACTTAAGTATCATAGGGCCAATCCATGTATAAAACCCGGGTGCCTTGACCCAATTGTTGTGGTGCACGTTGATTTCCTAATGAAGGGTGTGTTTATTTCACTAAAAACTTTATGATAAATGAAAATATTTTCCATGGAAATAATTTTCAAAGAAAATGGTTAGCTTTTATTCGTTTTATGGTTTAAGGAAAGTGATTTTCTTTTTACTAGAAGGGGAATGTGTTTTCTACCAATCTAAACTTGTTATTTACGGTTCGTGAAAAACATCTTCCATAAATCAATTATTTTTCCGCCATCCAAACACTAAAAAATAGGAAAACAACTTCCTGAAAACAGTTTTTCTTTGAACAAACATACTCGAAATTGCAAACAAAACTCGTGATCCCCAGTTCTATCTTCATCACCTTTAATTAACGTTCTGGATTGTCAAACCCTACTTTTCCTCACGGCACAAAAATACTAACCCTTTTTGTTAGAATACACAAATATTAAACCATGCGTTTCTCTAATAACGTAAGCTTTTAAAACAATTGGTTATGATCCCACAAAATTTCACATAATATCCAGGAGGTCCGTGCGGGAGGGAGTGTTGAAATATATATATATATATATATATATATATATATATATATATATATATATATATATATCTCACGTGTTCATCTAATAGCTTAAACTTTAAGAACAGTTGACAGTTATCTTATCGGTTGGAAGATTGTTTGAAGCGAGCAAATTATGTGGTTGCTATCGGAAATCCACACTAAAATAATGTGATTATGCAAATGACAAGTAGAAAATTCTCTGAGGAGAATAAATAATAATAATGACGACGACGACGATGATGATAAATGAAAAAAAGAAAAACTCCTTGTTGAATTTTCCGAGGAAGGTGATAGAAACTCATGAGATGTCTTCCTATAATCAGTTAAAAATGAAGCCATCATCATCTTCACTTTCTGGATGAACTTACTCTTCCACAATTGTCTTGATATATATTCTCAATTTCCTTTGCCTTTCTCTTTGTCATTTTCCGTTCAACTAGGATTACTTCACGCTCCAGCCTACGACTTATCGTAATCCAATTGATTCCCACACGTATTTGAAAACGACCTTCATCAAATCTCAATCTATTTATCCTATTAACTCAAATGTCGTCCTAAATTCACGCTTAATTAACACATATTGATTGCTCTATTTGGGGCAGACATTCTAATGGATCTAAAACGAATTATTCCGGACAAATTTCATAAGTCCTAGAACCTGCCATTAATTTAGTGTATAAATCTAACAAGAAGTGCACATACTATGTCTATTTTAACTCATCCAGGTGATTCTACAGATTTAGAATTTTAAAGCTCAAGATCCATCGTGATGATCGTATATAAACTCATAAAATAGAAAATTGCACGGTGGATTTTTCTCGTGTACATCTAGATAGATATTACATATTTTCAATAAATCAATTCATGGAGTTCGACGCGTACTTAGTGGACTAGCATCAAATGTTTTGTGCAACCGATCTCATGATTTTCCGCGAGATCACCCAATTATGCCGTGCATTGCCTGAGGTCCATGAACGGGTGGCTGAGATGATAGGAATCGGGCCACTGAGGGTGTTGTCGCGGCCCCATGGGGATAGGCCCACCCCAAGATTGGACCGTTTAGGCCCAAATCCCCTCATTAGTGGATTGGATGTTGACTTCTCTATTTTAAAGTTAAGTTGATGATATTTATTACGAAGTGTTGCGATTAGGGGTCCTGGGTTAAGCTGATTCCACCCTAGAACCGGATCCGGTCCGGTTCCCAAGTGGGCCTGATCTATTTTAGGGCTTTGGCAATTTCCTGTTTTTTAACTCTTTAACATAAAAGGAAAAACAAAACATATCGATATGGGCGGTTCGGTTCTGCACTTGGAACCGAGAATTGAACCAATTATCTCTAGTTTTGAAAATTTGAAACAGGTAAGCACTCAAAATTGATCGGTCCGGTCCGATCCGGTTTCCATGCACACCCCTAGTTGCAATAAGAGCTCAACGTGATGAAGATGGCAATTACAAACCATGCAAAATGGATGGCAATAATGATTTGTAGTGATACTGGATTTTACCACAAAACTACTTCTGTGTTGTCCATCGTATTATATCGCAATGTGCTCGCTTTGATTCTCTCTTTGAGGACACTCATTACGACATGAAAATTTGATGTATTTGATGATCGAAACATAAATCTCAATGACCATGTTTATAATTTACTATTTTTAATTGGTTTTCTTAGGGTGCGTTTGTTTAGTATAAAATAAATAATTCGAAAAATATTTTCTAAAAATAAATCGCTCATATTGCCTTTTAAAATGAACGAATGAAAAAAAAAAATTGTCAATTAAAATGTTTAGACGCAATTTATTATCAATAATAAAAATACTTTTCATTTATTAATTAATTTCAAGCAATATAAGCAATCATTTTTAAAAAATATATTTTTCAAATCATTCATTTTTCGCGAAACAAACAGGTGATTAATGATACGAAGAAATTCTTAATTACAAAAATGCCCCCGATTTAAGGGAGAAAGGAAAATAAAAAGATTGAAAATGATGGCAAAGATGTAAGGTGGGAAGAAGCAAAATTCTCTAAAGTATTGATGGGAAAGGTAGAAAATGAACGTGAAGAAAGAGGGGGATATAGTATCTTAATTATTGTTAATTTACTGTATTACCCTGTGGCCTTTCGCTGTTTTGCCACGAACACCTGAGGGCGAGAATGGAAAATGACGAAGCAGTTCGCGCCATCTTTTCTCGCAGGTTGGTCCGTCTCCGTCGCTACACCGCCGCCGACACGGATCCTCCCCCTCTCTGGTCCCACCCCCACCCCCGACTTCCGGTGCGATGACGTGGGTGGGACCCGTCGGGCCACATCTCCATGGGCTCCGCAACCGAGCTCGCGCGCGCATCGCCGTACGATGCTGCTGCGCCCCCGATGCATCGACAGCCGTACATCAAAATGACCCCGGGAGGGCCCCCCCCGCCCCCACCGACCAAAAAGCAAGTTCACGTGCACCCGGGAAGGACTCTATTTCTTTCTCTCCAGCGCCAGCCCAGCGAGGAGCCAAATCATCCCACCGCGCATTCACGTTGTCAATTGTCGGACGCGCGAACCCACCCATTCCGTCGCCTAGCCATCACCCACCAAATTTTCTCGCAAGCATCTTCCTTTTTCCTTTTTCTTCTTCAATCTCAAATATATACTGAATAATTCGTCGAGATATTCTGACAAAGATAAATTTATTCGAGATAAATATGTACTTGCTCTTAAAAACGGCCCAAGAGAATGCGTAAATCTAATAATCCTTACATGTATTTGGAAAACGTCATCGTTGGTCTCTCTGTCTTTGACAATTCATCAAGGTCGTTCATCCACTTCTTTTAGTTCAAAAGTGTCTCTCTGCATTCTAAAAAATGTCACTGTTAATCCTTATGTTATGCATTTTCTCTCGTCGATTTTTTCAAATGTGCTGCTGAATTGCTAAATTTCTTACACAGACGTTGGAATACACGTATTGTGCTATGATTCGCCCGACATTATTATATGACACCACGTCCGACAACATAAGAGAAAGCAAAATTAAGAGAGAGATCTCCATCACAGCTACCATAGTCGCAAGCTTAAGCTCTATGCTTTCAACTACCATGGCCATTCAAGCTCAAGTTTGCAGATGTCATGGTCATGGTCGCTCGATTAAAGCTTGTGGCAGGCATGACTAATCGAGTTTTTAGCTCAAAGCGTCTATGCTCAATAGATCTTTTGGAGGTGCAAAGCACGAGATCGCCACGGCCATTCAAGTGGTGATCGTGAGTATATATACAAATCATAGTTTAAGCATTCTTTGCGATTGTTAAATTTCATAGCTTTTTAATTTCGTAGGTCTGAAGAAGAAGAAAAATTTCCAGAGAGAGAAAGAGATGGGAAAAAGGGAAAACAAATTCCGATCGGCAAATAGAGGAAATAAAATTCACATTAGAAAATAGTTAACGGCATCAATGCTACGTCAGCAAATTTTGCAGGCGATACTTTTGAAAATTTACAGGATCGATTTTTCTAAAAAATAGAAAAAGGTTTTTGTTTTGGAAAGAAAATTAGAGATGAAGAAAATCGAACCGACTGCTCTCTCTAGCCGTATGCAATCGAAGCACCTAAATCGGGCAAAGTAACGAACCGGGCGGAGGTTCGGTTCGGTCCGGTCCGGTTTCCAAACACGCTGCGCGTCGCGACATTGGCATCGCAGGTGAAATCGAGGATGACGAAGGAGGAGAACAGAAGCTTCTTCTCTGACTGCTGCTGTTCTTCGTCTTCCTCATCGCCTCCCCGTTTCTCAACACGCCGTCGTGAAAATTTGAATTGAACGAGTCTCTTAACTTCCTCCCATTTAGCCCTTCTCTTTCTCTCTCTTAAGGTCACCAACATCAATCCCAACTCAATCTCTCTCTCTCTCTCTATCTCTTCTTTCTCTCTCTGTGTGAAGATGCCGACGGCGGTGGTGAAGCTGTACAGCCTCTTCTTCAAGTACCACCTCAAGCACAAGCTGCAAGCCCTCGCCCAGTCCCCTCCTCCGCCTCCTCCGACAAGCCCCGGCGAGCGGTTCGGCGTCGCCTCCCGCCTCGACGAGCCCGTCGCCCCCGCGAACCCCTCCTTCGTCGGCGGCGCCGCCACCAAGGACATCCACATCGACCCCTCCTCCGCCCTCTCCCTCCGCCTCTTCCTCCCCGACACCGTCCTCACGCCCCCCGCCGGCGGCGGCGGCAGCGGCGGCGGCGGCGGCCCTGGCCAGTACGGCGGGTACACGCCACCGGCCGGGGGAAGCCGCGTCAGGCTCCCGGTGATGCTGCAGTTCCACGGCGGCGGCTTCGTGAACGGGGGGCACAACTCGGCGGAGAACGACGGGTTCTGTCGGAGGATCGCGAGGGCGTGCGACGTGATCGTGGTGGCGGTCGGGTACAGGCTGGCGCCGGAGAGCAAGTACCCGGCGGCGTTCGAGGACGGGGCCAAGGCGTTGAATTGGCTGGCGAAGCAGGCGAATTTGGCGGATTGCAGTCGGTCCATTGGGAAGCTGAGGAGGAGTGTCGGGGTCGAGGGTCATGTGTTCGACAGTTTCGGCGTGTCGATGGTCGAACCGTGGCTCGCTGCTCATGGAGATCCTTCCAGGTGATTTGTTGCTTTCTTGACTAATCGCTTTCATATCTGAATATGTTAATGTGATTGATTATGTTCCTTGTTGATGCATAAATTGCAAATTGGTATGCATTGTTTTTGGATTGACGATTCATTTTTGATTGACATTCAGATAATTCGTTCATAGGGACTGCGAAATTTGATGCTTGTCTTGGTGCAGGGACATTTGTATCCAAACCATTTATGGAACTAGACTAAATTTCTGCAGGCAATGTTCCATGATGGACATTCTCTGTTTGTGAGCCAGGATTGGATGATTCATAGGTGGATAGGGTATTGGTCAGGGGGAGATAAATGAGGCATTATACATATTGAACAGTTTGAGACTTGAGATGCGCTAAACTTAATGATATGATGGTTTCAATGGTTGATGATTGGTGTGGTCAGATGAATATGTACAAGACACTGATTGAGTATGGTCTTTGCTTCTGTGAGAAACATCGTGCATGGTCATTTCATAAGAACCTTTATGAGAGGCCTTTGATTTCTTGCAGTTCATCCAACTTTCCAGTTTTGTCCGGTAACTCAAACATAAGCTACATAAGGTTCTCTAGGACAATGCTTCTCTCTGAAATCACTCTTGCTGCAAGCAAATTGTGTTACTACTGCTGCTTTCCTTTAGCTACTGTCCACAGTCCATTTGCAAGTCCTTTTTGTTGTTTTTGATAGTAATGTCAGCTAAAGTTGCACCGGTCATTCTCGAGCAGGTGCGTCCTCCTTGGTGTGAGTTCCGGTGCCAATATTGCAGAGTATGTGTGTCAAAAGGCCATAGAGGCAGGGAAGCTCCTTGACCCTATCAAAGTGGTGGCTCAAGTCCTAATGTATCCCTTCTTTGCCGGGGCCACCCCCACAAGCTCTGAGGTCAAGCTTGCAAACTCTTACTTCTACGACAAGGCTATACGCAACATGGCACTGAAGCTCTTGTTACCGGACGAGGAGTTCAGCCTTGACCATCCGGCAGCGAACCCTCTTGTCTCAAGAATGGTGCCTTTGAAGTGCATGCCTCCGACTGTGATGGTAGTGGCCGAACACGACATGATGCGGGACCGCGCCATCTCTTACTGTGCAGAGCTGCGGAAGTTCAATGTCGATGCACCTGTGCTGGATTATAAGGACACCGTTCACGAGTTTGCCACTAAGGATATGCTGCTTCAGACGCCGCAAGCTCGAGCGTGTGCAGAGGATATAGCGATATGGGTTAAGAAGTACATCTCACTCAGAGGTCTTGAGTTTTCTTACTGAACTGGTTCGGAAAGAAAATTTTGCAAGTTTGGCGAATCGAAGTAACTGGAGATAATTTTATGGAGATTATCATGGACAGGAAAGCCGATTCAGAGCTGCGAGACAACTTTGCTTGGTTGACTATATATGCTTGTCCATGACAAAGTACAAGGAGATTAGACTCGGATCGTGATGATTGGTGAATTCACCATCTCTTTCCTCAAATGCCGAAACTTTCTTCAGAGATATGATTGTTTCCATTCTTTGAAGCGTTTTCCTCCCATTGTAGAGTCACCATTTATTTGTTCATCTGTCCATATTCATCGCCTCGATGTAAACATGTATCTTACAGGATCTGATTTATATGAAAATTTGTTCTGTCTTGTTCTTTCTGCTGTCATTGTAATTTTGTATGCACTGCACAGATTTGGAAATTTCTATGTTGCATTGCCCAATCCGCAGTTAGCCAATGCCTTGAGTGTCGATTTGCCTTCTTGTTTCTCTGAGTCTCGGGTACCAAAATTGTTGAAGGGTATGTTTGGCAACTATTCTGTTCTCGAAAATTGATTCCGTTCAAAATTTTTTTTTTGGATTCCGTGCTTGGGAACAATTTCTAAGCATTTATAGTCGTTTGGCAACTGTTTAAAATTTTTATTCTTGGAATAAAAAAAAATTAGAAATACGTTTGGTAATTGCATAAAATTTCTTTTTATCAATAATATTTTAATTTTTTTTATATTTCTTTCTTTTTTTTCCTTTCCCTTCCCTTCCTCCTTAGCCATGGCAGATCACCGGCGAGGGCGAGGGCCGCCCTTGCCAGATCCAACGAGAGCAAATGATGGCCTAGGCAAGAGCTGCCCTTGTCGCCGCCCTCGCCAGATCCGGCAAGGGCCGCTAGTGGCCTGGGCAAGAGCCGCCCTCAGCGGCCTAGGGGAGAGTTGCCCTCACCCAGGCTACGAGCCATCCTTGTTGGATTTGGCAAGGGCAGCAGCGAGGGTTGTCCGTGCCAGATTTAGTGAGGGTCTAGCTCTCACCCTCATTAGCCACCAGCTAGGGCCGTGACGCCCTTGCCAGACTGGGCCTGTGACCGGTCACCGGCGGGTAGTGGCAGGCTAGGAATGAAGAAGAAAGAAGAAAACCAAGAAGAAGAAGAAGAAGAAAAAAAAAATTATTTTCCATTTCTGCCCGAATCAAGAAGTGTTCCAAAACTGATTATGTGTGCCTGGGAACAAAAAATTTGTCAAACGGATTTCTATTCCAAAATTGATTCTGAAAACAAAAGAACATAAATAATAACTATTTGACAACCTGTGAAAAGCGCCCAAAACTTCCTATTAAATCTGCACTGGAATTAGAATCCCAGATAGTGATTGCATGTAAAATCTCGTTTTAAGTGAAAGACAACGGTTCCGCTTGGTTCAATTGGATGATCTGGACTGCGTGCTGCTTGCCCCTGCTTTGTCCATGTTGTGATGTCCTTTGTTATGTAGTTCCATTCGGCTTTTCTGCCTCTATTACTAGTCATCATGTCATCGTATTAGGCCGAATCGCTCGACTTTTCTCACCGTCTTCTCAAACCATGTTGAGCCATTCTTTGCGCTGTGCCAAATTAATGCTGGACGTGACGACGGAGATTGCTTTTGAAATATTAGGCACCGCGATGGATTCCGTCATCTGCTGTACTGATGTCTCTGTGAAGCTAGCCAAACTTTGAAGGAGACCAAGAATCTTTTATCATCTTATGTAATTTGCTATATGCACGAGTACTTACTATATTTATCAACTATTTGGAACAATATCACGAAGAGAAAGAGCCAAACGTGCCAATATGAAATTCGTCATTGACCATTTCTTATGGCACGACAGCATTAAATATTCCCAGAATTAACTGGCAGAATCTTTGCCATCGCAAATAATTAAATGAAATGCTCTTTTCAGCAACATGTATATATTGGTTCAATTGCTTTTAATTGTTAGCTTGAGGTGATCTTGATTACTGATCTCTCTCCCAATAGCAAGGGACGAGAAGAAAACCATGTTGTCATCAGAAGGCAGGGCGGAAGAGAGGTCCATGGACGATTGAAGAGGACCAAAAGCTCATGAACCTCGTACCGGCCCGCAACAGTATCCGATGCTGGCACCTTGTCCCCGAGCTTGCGCGTGTACTTCCGAGACGGCCTTATCTTATTTCGGAAAAATGTCCACGAAACAGAGGCGCCACCATGCGTATAGATCTTTCTATAAGTCGCTTCTGTCCGTTGAATGCGGCCCTTTGTTATGCAAAAGACTTCCATGTGAGACGTAATCGAAGCCCTTATCTAATCAAAACGCGAACGTGCATCTCTTGTTTTTCTTCTGGGTTTTCCAGTTGAAGGTCTGATGAGGTGTGGGAAGAGCAATTGAGTAAGATGGATCCATTACCTGAGTTCTGATCTCAGAAGAGGAGCACTGACAGAAGCCGAAGAAGATCAGACTATTCATCTTCCCTCTCGTTTCGGCAACGTGTCCTGGCAGTCGACCATACTCATCTCCGCAGATTTAATTTCGCTGGTCACCTTTCCACAAGACCAAACAGTACTACAACAGGAAAGTGTATTCTTAGCCGTCGTCGAACTAAAATGGGTTGAGAATATAATGAAGTCTATTACCATGTAGAAAGTACGGATTGTTTACTAATTCGGACCCACGACGGTTGGGTCTCTCGATGGTCGGATCCGGATTCATCCCCGTGAATCTCATATTCACCACTAGGGGTGAGCACCGGTCCCAATCTCATCCGGGAACCGGATTGAACACAGTAATACTAGGCGGTTGTCATGAGAACTGTTTTTGTTCCTGGTTCCTAAAATTTAAAACTAGCAGCATCAGTTCGCTTTTTGGATTTTTATGCGAAACCGCACCAAACTAGTATGACTTATTTTTCTTTTCTTTTTTTCTTTTAATTTTTTTTTCTCTCTTCCAGAACAAAGCTGCATCGAGGGTAGAGGCTGTTGTGAAATTTCTGCTCAAGTCTAAAGGCGAACTCCAAAATTATGACCAAAACTCGAAAAAACTGAATCTTTGTTATTCTTGTGTGGCGGGATAAGAAACTCATGCGAAGTTTTCTCATTAAGTAGGAAATCCATTTGATTATCTTTGCAAAAAAATGAGTCTTGGATCATCAAATTCCAACAAAACAAATTTGATTATCTACAAAGAGGATTAATATACTCTAATTAAGAAAGAATTATGGCTTCCACAAAAAAAAAAAATGGAGCTTGGGGCCACTCAGAACTAGGCTGGACTTCATCGTAAATCGACCCTGTCTGGTCCAACTTGAAACTCTTATCGTGTGTAGGCGAGCGTCCGGGTCCCGATTCGATTCTCCCAAGGCTCTTATTTAGGCAATGGCACATGAATACGTGAGGGTCAGAGGTGGATTTTTGGTGCCCAGCGCGAAAACCGATGGTCCAATCCGGTTCCCAAAAGGGCGAACCCCAATTGCTCGGCGGCGGAACCTAGATCCCGGGTAGGTGGAGAAAGGCGGCATGAACTGGACTTGAGGGTCTCGACAGTCGAACCCTTCTTCCGGCGCTTCCCCATCTCGCGAACCCCCACGTCGAACCCGAGCCTTGAACCACCGCACCTGGCTCTGCGGCGGCCGGACCAACTCGGCTGTTCCTCACGTGGAACGCGGCCAAAGAAACCAAAAATAAATAAATACATAACACGATCGCAACCCAAAAAGAGAAGAAGAAATCAAAACAAAAAGGGCAAGCGAAAACACACGCGCCAATAATTGAAAGACGAGCCGTTGCATTGCCAAAAGGTCAAATGTACGTCCCACAACATAACGAAGAAATCCTCTCATTCATCAGCTTGCATCTGAATCCATGCGTCCCTGTCGATTGGGGGGCGATTAGAAAAGGAATTAGACGTTGGGCAACCTTTAATTCCAATTTAATGGGACCCCCCCAAGAGAGAATTCCCATTAAAGACGACATTTTTCTTTTCTTGTTTTATTTTTTTGCTGTTGGAGCGGAAGTCATATGATGTCGGAAGCCATGTATAAAAGCTCCCCACTTGAAAAGCCTTCGTTCTCTGCAAATTACATTGAATTTTCTCTCTCAACGGACCAGGAGCCTGTGATTCTGCTGTGAAAGGTGGGATCTTTTGCGGGGGATTTCCACCTTGCTGAGGAGCGCTGAGGAGATCGAAATGGGGGAGTCTGCTTGCCTTCGGAGGTCGTTCTCTCACCCTTCTGACGCTTCCCGTGAAGCCGCGCCGGTGAGTTCGCCGTGGAACTTTTCCGCACATTTCGCCGGTGATGTCTTGGTGTTTCCTTTTCTTGGCTCAGTTTGTTTTTGTGCTGCGGAGAATTTGCTTAAAGGGGTGTTTTTTTCACTGTTATTCGTTCCCATGGTCGGTTGTGCAGCCACCGTTGTGTTACGGTTTTTCTTGATTTTTGAATTTTTGAGATTCGTGGAAGAGAAAATGCGTGACCACCCTCTCGTTTTTTCGGACCCTCGAGGATGTTGAAGATGGAAATTCGTTGCCTTTAGAGGGTTTAGTTGCTGAAGAGTGTTTGAATTATTGATTGGAAACTCTTGCTTTTTTGATTGTGCACTGACGAGATGACATTTCATTCAAGTGACTTCTGATAAACTTACTGAGGAGATGAAAAATTGGGAAATTCCAGGGCGACCCAATTCGCGCACTCACGGAGTCTGTCTCGTTTGGAAGATTTATGTCCGAGTCATTGGCTTGGGAAAAATGGTCGACCTTCTCTCACAATCGTTACCTGGAGGAAGTCGAGAAATTCTCAAAGCCAGGATCCGTTGCACAGAAGAGAGCCTATTTCGAAGCACATTACAAGAAAAAGGCTGCGACACAAGCGACATCACAGATTGAGGAAGTGGGAGGACCAAACCTTGATGTTCCCAGGCGGGAGGATATCCACACGCAAGGGGATGAGTCTAAAGGGGAATTGGAATTGGCAAAAGCCAACACTCTTGATGCCCATGATGAGAATCTGAAGAAAGATAGTGTCGAAGCTATGTTAGCTTCCTGTGGTGATAAAAATGAATCAAATCCAATCAATGAAAGAAGCAAATTGGAGATAGCAGAGGCTGCAAGTCCTGAGAATGTAAAAGCTGAGCTTGCTGAAAAACTCTTGTCTCCATCTGAAGACCAGAGTGACTTTGATAATCCAGAGTTCACTGCAAATAGTACGACTTCCCAAAAGAACAATGTGCCAGATCAGGTAATTTTGTTGCTTGGTCCTGCTTTCTCCTTCAATGCGTAGCCTTTCTTGACTTATCAATTCTACCTATTGTTGTTGCAGGCACCTGTTGATCGGCAGATTTTAACTCCATGTGAGAAAAAGCAAGCGCTTTCTTCCTTGAAGTCATCAACTCAAAGCAGAGCGCTGAGATTGCCGCCTCCACATGCAAAGGCGATGACATCTATGCAACCAAGAGGTCCAAGACATGTAAACAATACTGTTCCAAACAGTCAGACTCAGACGGTCAGAAGCTCGGTTAAGGAGTATAGATCATCTTCAAAATCTCTCCACATGTCGATCAATTTAGCTTCACTTGGTGGTAGTAGCACCAACATGAGTTCTCAGCAGTTTCTACAATTAAGGAAAAATGAAGAGTGCAATGCTTCCCCAAAAATCGAGAAGGACAATTCAATTGCTCTGAAAGCTCAAACTCAAGTACTGCTCGTCTCTTTTTTCTATACGTTTTATGTCTTCCTACTCTCATTTGAAGCACTTGCATTAGCACCCTGCACTTGAAGTAGCCTTTCTAAAATGTCATGACCTTGAGTGTTCTTTTTTAAAAACTTTGCAGGCATCTTTAAGGAAGTCGGTGTGTTCTGCAATTCCTGCATCACAAGATAGAAGGTACTTTGCCTTTGATTGTCTGACCATTTCAGTTTCGCTACTAAGCTATAGGTCATCCTTGGTGTGTACATATACTTTTTGGACCAGCAGTAAAACTCTGGTTAACAAGCTAATCTAAGGAGCACTAACAATAGATGATGAATCAAATTCCCCTTCAGTGTAAAAGTTTCTTGTGTTAATTAAAGGTGTTTATGTAGAGTTTCTTGCGCATTTTTGTCGGGATCTTTCATATCTGTTAGTTTCTTTCGTATCTGTTAGTTAAAACTGAATGCAAATACTCTCAGCTGGACATTTCTTCTTACTCTAGTAAGCTCTAGCGTTCAAATCACTTCGCACACAAAAGCAATATACTTTCTTCGTTTTGTCATGTTTGAACTGTCACTGACCCTACTAATGACAGCAGCACGAAATGCGCAAGTACAAATGGAAGCAAAGCTCGATCAACAACTGTGTGCTTGCCTTTTAGCTTCAGGAGTGAAGAAAGAGCTGCAAAAAGAAAGGAGGTATAACTATGCCATTAAATCTTCAATCAAGACCTTATAAGTTTGCATGATGAGGGTGACTCGTCAACCTCCTTATTAAGGCTGCGAATTTCTCATTTTAACTTCCCTAGCTTATGAATCTCTTTCTCGTGTTGCCATTTTCTTCAGAAGCAGGAAGAGAAGAACCCAGTTATGAAGGCAGAAGTGCAGCCACTGCAAACATACAAGGTACATTTGGCAACCAATCAGCAGTAGCGAGGAAATAATTGCATAGTGGGTTCGCAGACCCTAGGAAGTAAAAAGAATTGCATTGATTGAAATAGTTTATCGTGGCTCTAATGTCAGGCCTACTAGTTAAGGAGGCTGTCATTCAGATATATTCCATAAGTTTGGCCTGCTTCTTTTCATTGCCTCATTGAGTTTGCACTTACCAATTATCTGTCAATGCAGGGGAAAGCACAGCAAGATATCAGAAAACTGCAGCACGGATTTGGTTTCAAAGCTAAAAAGAATGACGAATCATGTCAAGGATCTCAATCACCATGCCCTCAGAGCAAGGTACCTCATAGATATGATCAGTCACGCTATTTTTCCTCATTCAAGCACTAGTAATAGCTTCTTGTAGTCTGCGGGGAATGGCTTTCACTGTAATCTTGCCATCGGATTATATTATTTAAATCACTAACCCTGCTATTTAAGACTTCTTTCTGGTTCACTTTTTGCTGAAATGTTGTCCATATTGCAAAAAGGGTTATGAAAAGAGTCCGATCTTCTCAATATATAAATTTTTCTAGTTCTATCGCTTAGGTGAAGAATAAGAGATCCCAATTAAGGTTGCTTTGCTTTTTATTGGAGTTGACTGTTTGTTCAATTTACCGCAGTGCTCGCTTACCAGACCACAACCATCTAAACTCAATGGTCAGCCAACTCCAGACAAATGCCAAAGGTCTCGGCCTTCTCAACGTATCAAGATCAATGCCGAGAGCTCCAACCATGTCAACCGTAAGATTAGCCAAAGTACAACCAATCACCGGACATTTTTACCACAGAGGAATGTGCAAGAAAATGCTTCTCCAAATATCCAGGTGTAAGCAGGTGAAACAGGAAGCATTCAAAAATAGCATTTTCATGGTGGTCAACACTGAGGTGATTAAACCTCCCATGACCACCAGATCTCTGAAATTATGCACATATATTCGAAGTGAAAAATTTTTAGTCTTATGTGAAGGATCTGTGGCATGCACTAGTATAGATTCAGCTACTTGTCAAGAGCCTAGTTTCAGCTTTCATAGAAAGGGTGTTCTTTGTTCGGCTATTATGAATAAAAGAAGTCTTCTTCTTCCCTACAAAACTTGGTGAAAATAAAAAAGAAGAGAAGAAAAAACAGAACTCTAGTAACATCGAATGTCTTCTCATAAAATTGTTCCTTCTCGATTTCTCTTCTTTTTTTGGCTGAATGTACAAATTGTTCTGTAATAAGTCTAGAGAAGGAAAGCCGAGACCTCATGCTAAATATGAACGAACAGTTAGTTCCCAAAACCAGCAGAGGATGCTTGACAAGGAACTTTCAGCAAAGTTAGAATTTAGCAAGTAATCAGCGAGGTATCTAAATGTGTAAGACAATCCTCCACAAGGTAAATGAAAAGCTGGAATTTTACGTACTCAATCAATATCTTTCCCTGGGGGTAATGATAAATATCCAACTAAACATGCTATGGGACAACTTATCACTATTGCCATTTTCTAGGAGAAATCAAGCATTACTTTCGCCAACTACTCACCCTTCATCTAATGGCTCAAGCTCTTAACCCAATGATGTAGACAAGAAAGTTCTCATTAAAGATACAAAGCTTCTGGAAATGTATGTACTAAGAAAAACAGAAGAGTGCAACGAAAGAGAATCGAACTCACTCAAAACTAATATAATGCTTTATTGCAATAAAGTTGGCACAGGAAAGATGATTTACTTTCACGCGCATCACAAATTATTTTGCCTGTACCATGAATATTAAGCAGAAGACTAAATGCTAAAGGCCTTTTATTGGGTCTATAAACATCAACCATCCTCCCAGAGCTTGAAATTTTGCATTCCAGTACTCAGGTCCAAAATAGCTGGGCTGAAAGCCAAGTGATGCCCTGTTTCTGTACTATACATTACTCATCTAGTTCTCATTCTCACGGAAGCATAAGAATTGCTTCCACGATGAGAGGAGGGAACGCCGGACTATATGAATCCACCTGATTTTTACCTGACTTTCCAAGATTATGTTGGTAATCGGGAATGAACTCATCTATGCACAGCTACCTTGGCTTCTGCTTGACCTTCCACGTTCATATATGTACCTTGGCTTCACTAATAATGGAAGGCCAGCAATATCTCTACCTAGAATGTACAGTCAAACTCTTCAGTCCTCCTCACTATCAGAACATCATGTAATCGAAAACAATGACATGGGTCTCGGGTGTTGTGTAAGGCAGGCTCTCAATGTAAAGGTAGAAACTTCTCAGGTTCTCCTTCGCTAGAGTAACTGCATCAACAACATCATTGCCACTTGTGAGGACCCATAAATCTCTTGAGCCAACTCTCTTAAGGCTGTCGCGGCAAAAGGGGCAGGATAGAGATCGCCCATTCCTGAAGTTCAAATGCATTATACACCAAAAGAAAAAAAAATCTTTCAACACAGTTCACCCAAACAGTAAACGGATGAAGTACTAAAGGGTCGTAACCGGTTCCTTTACATGTGGCGAATCTACATTTAAGAAACACAAACAAGAGCATAAACACTTTTGATTAGGGAAAAAGTGCAGGCTTTTTCGAACAGAAAAGGTGTCCCTATAAAGTGCAGGACGTTGATGGACTTCAATTACGAATTTCTGTATGTAAAAGAAACATTAACATTCCCTTTACCAGTCACGAAAGCAGTTGATGCACATGGAGTGCCCGCAGCTTGGCAGTACCATCATGTTAAAACTGTCCATACATATGCCGCATTCATCTTCCTTGTCAATATCTTTATCGCCAAACCCCCTCTTGTCTTCAGCCCACTTTCTGCTTGAAACATCCACCGCTTGGCTTCTTTTCTTATTGTCATCTTCAATTAGGATAAACTGGGCTTCCAGTTGCCTCAACATAGGATATATAACAGCTGCATAAAGTTTCTAATCTCTTACATATAGTAGCGTGTAGGATTCAGTATAGGGAACAGCACATCTTTTTCCCCTTTTCTTTGGTAAACTTGGAAAAGAGAAAATAGAACATACCGTAAAATTCCCTCAGAGAGGCTTGTCTTTCTTTCGAAGACATTGTGGGCATGCCATCAACATATACCTAGGTGATTTTGACAAGAAATTTAAAATAAAAAAGAAAAACCCTGGTATGAGAATTCATGAATTAGACATCCAGCACTATTAGAAATAAACTTACCTGGTATATTACGATCTGAACAAGGCCTAAATAACTTGGGATGGAATCTGTACAACGGCAATCCATCCATTCAATCAGAAACGATAAGAATGGTGCAAAAGGACTGTATGACAATCTCATCTGTATACTGTTGCCGCAATAACCTCTTGGTAAACCAGCTGCCCTGTAAAATAGAAAAGGATGATAGTTTGAAGTGCCAATGATAGCAGGAACTAGACAAGTATTTTGTGTATAATGTCAGAAATTCAGGGGAAATGGACAGAAAGAGAGAATTAATCAGCTTTAAGAGTTTAAAGAAGCCAAATTGAGCAAACAATCCTGGCAATTGGATTGACATAACGAGAATTTGAACACAGAATAAAATCCTGAAACACAGCTACTGCAATAACAGAACAGAACAACAAGACATCCTACCAAGCATGCTGAACTTACTTCCGTGCGCAAGGAAAATGATGATGATGAAGAATCGGGAACATTGGGTATTGCGGCCTAATGTTCCTCTTTGTTTAATCTTTTCGCAGGAGAATTTGTCTGTTATTATTGACCCCTATTCCCGTTCAGGGCTATTTTCTTGCAAACACAAAATGCCAATGCTCGAGCTGAACAACTTCCAAGAAAACAGTGCCTATTAACCGCGCATTTAGAAGAACAAGCTCCATGGAACAAACCCCAGAAGAGAGACAAGAAATTTGTTACAGAACCAGTTCATAAACTCTTAGAGCTACGGTTCACCATCTATATGGGCTCTACCACAGAACACGATCATTTTAACCATTATCAACCAAAAATCATGATTGTAGTAACGGCCTGTTAATGGCATGTAGGGAGGACTTACAGGCCATTGGCATGCTGTATATCAGCTTCCAGAGCTTTGATGGATTCTCTGAAGGAGGACGTGCTTGGCTGCCTTTGCCACATAGTTTGATATCAGCAAACAAGGCGGGGGAAGACGTGAGAGGGAGATGATGCAAAAGATTGGTCCTTTTTGGGTTCTTTCCCTTCCTCTTCTTGGTGTTTTGGAGGGGACTGTCCTTTTGGTTCTGTTGAGGAGAATTTGGTGAAAGAAAATGAATAGTGATGATTGTTAAGTTGTGAAGAGAGAGAGAAAGAGAGACAGAGACAGAGACAGAGACAGAGTTTGCTTAGTGCTTAAACATTTGCAGACTAAGAAGGAAAGAAAGGGATGACTTCACTTTCTCATGAATCTTCTGATCTTATCCTTTTCTTTCTTTTTGGACATGACCCAACATTGGATATGGGCTGTCATTTGCCTCCAGATTATGTCTCTATAGAAAGCTAATTTAAGCCTAAAAATTATGATGGGATGATTTAATTTTCAGAAAAGGAAATACTAGGGCGATCATTGAAGAATAATAAGGAGTGACAGAATGTCCCACCTGCCAATTATGCACGAAACAGACTAAAGTCAACAAGGTGACTTCACCTTCCACAAGCGAGAGAAATTGTTTCATTGCCGAAATAAAAATATATGCCGAGTGACAATCACCGGAATCGATGGGTCTCGATGAAATGCAAGATTTGATGGAAGTAGTGAAAATGAAATTTATGGAGATCAAAGGGGATAAATTATAAACTAATGAACCATAAATATGAATATGACTAACATGTCAGCAACGGCCCATGCTGAAATCACTGCAATAAATCCTTTTCTAGTATTCACAGGTGGGGACAACATTGAATGTGCATTAGTCGCCGTACGCTTGTTTGTTGCAGTGCATTGGATGCGCACATAATTCATCAACCAATCGACCTTATGAATTATAGTTTCAATCTTCATTTATAAAAGACCATGCTACTAGACTGTTACGCTTTCATACAGATGCAATCCGGGTGTCCCTAAGATGGACCAAGTGCTGTTTCGATTTATACATTAGCACATGCAGTTTGTCGTAAAATGAGCTAATTTTGTGTGAGGTGTCCGAGCCAAAATTCCTTCCTAGCTTCTTTGACCCTGATTATGGACGGTGGTCTGCTGTAGATCGCAATTAATTAGAACCATTAATCTTGTAGGTCTCGTGATACTCAACTGTTACAGTTGCATCTGAGCTATGGTTTCAAGTTCATACGAGAGTTTGCTCATGCTCTGAAATCCACATCATTCCAAGAATACCGAACCCTAATAAAATCGCGCACTCAGATGGAATGGGGACCATCTGATCTTGTGCACGGTCCGTCCAAAAGGGCTTGGACGAGGGGAGTGCCTTTTCATGGAGCCTTAAAAAGCTGCACACAGCCACAAAAAGCAAATTTATCTCTTTGATAGCCAGAAAGCAGAGGAAACTAAGAAAGCAAAGCAAAGCTGATTATGAAATACTTTTCCGAGCAATGATTCCATTCTCTTGCTTTTCAATACATGCTTTTGCATGGCATGGCTAGGTTTCTCTTTCCCAACAAGCTTTGCTTTTTCTTTTTTATTTCCCATTTGCAATTCTTATTCCATGAATTTCCCTTTTGCCTCCCTAATATTTATGTTTATAAAATACTGAAGGAGATAAATAGAGAAATCATTCAAGCGTATTTGGTTGCAACCACTTGTCTTCCTTTTGTGCTACACAGTGAAAGACACCAGCTGTGAGCTTATCAATCCCAAAACCCTTATTAGAAAAATTTGTGAGGATCATCATACTGTATATAGAACAAACTACATTTCAAAGAAAAAAGATGTATAGGATGTAATAATCCTTCGAGAGATCTTGTTTAACCCCAGTCGCTCCCAAAGGTAAAAACATCATGCGCACTACTTTTATTTTGGAAGCATGCAAAATCTTCTCACTTTCAAAGATATGAAATGGTCAAAAAGCAAGAGTCATTCAGATTAATAAGTGGGGTGCATGTAGCAGACTGTCAGACCACATAGACCGACCACCTCAAATTTCTTGGACCCACATCTTAAATCTGAATTGAACACAATGAATCGTGCATGTCACGTAAATTACTACCCACTCCTTACTTTTCCACTGAAGAGCTCTTTATTTTTCCACCGAAGAGTCGGAGTAACAATTTTGTAATCTTACTGTAAAAAAAAATCTTCTAGTCTTCTGCTAAACATATTGATCTTGGGTTCATGGAATTGCGATCTCAAATCAACCCTGAGGAGGAAAAAAAGTAGAATTTGAAAGCTGTCTTCTCTTGGAAAAGCAAAGGAGATTCCAAAACGAAAGCTAAAGATGGAACCATGATGAGCGAGCAGCATATTACAGCGCTCATCACTCCCATAAAGCAAAAGCCAAAAGTGGAAGAAGTAGAACAGCAACACAATGAAGACAGCGATGTGGAAGTTGAACTGAGCAGTGAGCACAACAACACACGCTTTGTTGATTCTTCCAATGCTAGAAATCCCACGCTAGGCAGAGTGTCCAAAGATCCCAAAAGCATTTTAAGTTTCTTGTTCTCTTGTTTCTTAATGGGTTTCGTTTCTCAAATCTTGCTCATATTTCTGGCACTCACACCGTCCGCTCTGTGCCAAGTGACTGGTAAAACCTCCCATCTTCGAGTTTGTTTTTGTTCTTGCATTACATGAACAAGTTTTCACGGAAAGTTCGTTCCTTTGGCTCACTAAGTTCAAGAAATTCGTGCTTTTTTTCACATGCAGAGTTCGTCAGTATAGACTGTGGAGGAGCCGGCAACTCCACAGACCCGACAACAGGGCTCACATGGATCTCGGACACGGGTCTCATGAGCTATGGCGAGTCTTCGGCGGTAAAGAACTCCACTGGAAGCTCGGTGCGGTACCAGACACGCAGAGACTTCCCAATAGACGGCAAGAAATACTGTTACACCCTCCGAACCGAGGAGAGAAGAAGATACATTGTCCGTACGACGTTCTTGTACGGAAATCCTGAAACGGAGGCGACGTACCCCAAGTTCGAGCTCTACTTGGACGCGACCAAGTGGACGACCGTGACCATCTTCGACGCTTCCCGGGTTTACGTGAAGGAGATGATCATACGTGCACCCTCCGGATCGGTCGATGTGTGCCTTTGCTGTGCGACGACCGGAGCTCCGTTCATTTCCACTCTGGAGCTCAGGCCACTGAGTCTCTCGATGTACACCACTAATTTTGAGGATGAATTCTTCTTGGAGGTGGCGGCGAGGGTCAACTTCGGCGCTCTGGCACAGGAGGCTTTGAGGTAAAAGGCTCTTGTCCGAAAAGGTTTATCTTTTTTTGCGCGGTAGATGTTTAGCTGAAGCCAGCAGCAATTTTAAATTTTGGGAATCTTGGTTGCCACTGGATTCTCGCAATTGATAGAGTAAGCGTAAGTAGTGATGAATATGACGAGGGCTAATTTGTTCGTAGTTTTCTAGGTACCCGGATGATCCTTATGATAGAATTTGGGACTCAGACCTGGCAAAGAGGCAAAATTTTCTGGTTGGTGTAGCCCCTGGTACAGAGAGAATCAACACGTCGCATAATATAGATGTTAGTACCAGAGAACACCCACCCCTTAAAGTGATGCAAACAGCTGTCGTTGGCACGAAAGGGTTGCTTACCTATAGGCTGAACCTGGAAGATTTTCCAGCTAATGCCCGTGCTTATGCGTACTTTGCGGAAATCCAAGACTTAGGACCGAATGAGACCCGGAAGTTCATATTGAAGGATCCTGCCTTGGGTGACTACAACACTGCTGTGGTGAACATCGTTGAGAATGCCAATGGAAGCTACCGACTTTACGAACCAAGCTACATGAACGTGTCTTTGGATTTCATTCTGTCATTCGCCTTTCAAAAGACGTCAGATTCTACCCAAGGACCACTTCTGAATGCCATTGAAATTAGCAGATATGCACGGATTGCTTCAAGGACGGATAGGCAAGATCGTGAGTTCACTCGTTCCTTATCTTTAATAGTGTCAATTAGGTCCTGTTACTCAATAATTTCTGAAGCCTTTAGTGTGGCATGACTCTTGCTGATTAAGACTTTGGCACGAACAGTGACAGGGGTTGATGCCCTTCACTCTATGTCCAGTGGAAACGTTTTCACAGATCAAGGTGATCCATGCCTTCCTGTTGCTTGGGAGTGGGTGACTTGTAGTTCAATGACGCCACCAAGGATCACAAAAATGTGAGCTCCTCGTGTTGTTAGTCATCTATGCAACTCTTCATTTGGTTCTGCTGTATTTTCTGAATTTAATACCTCATCATCTTTGCCTTTTGTCTCATGGTGTGGAGTATTATATGAGCTTGTCCCTTAAGTAATACCTGCTGATTGTGCTAGTCAGACTATAGGAATTTTCAACTTATTTGGGATCTTCAAGAGAGAGCAAGAGAGAAAATAGTCAAAGGTTATATCTTTACTAATAACTTGATAACGTAGTGTATTGATGGCTTTATTTACAGAACATGAGGGGCCCTGACAATATCAATAATATTGAAAGTTCTGGACGATGTCATGGTTGAGAAGGCTGATCCAACTAGTGTCATATTGAACTATTACAGCTCATAATCTAAAGAGTGTTCTACTTTATACAGTACCTTAATAGATTTGCCAAATGGCTTAACTTTGCTCTCAAATTAGTGCATCTATTCCATAAAATTGCCTATTCCTTTTCGGGCATGAGCAGGCAGGCAGAAGGCAAACTCAGGCCCTGCTCACTCATTTGCTCCTTGGACCTAATCCGCGAACAAGTCTAGTACTCTCTATTTTAATATTTTTAATGTTTTATAGCTAATACGATACACTGACCTGTTGAGCAGACACCTGTCAGGAAGGGGCATAAAGGGCACAATCCCCTCTCAGCTTAATAATTTGGTGCAGTTGTCAGAATTGTAAGTGCATTAACAATTGCAAAAATCTTGGTTTTTATTTTTTGAATACCCAGCTTTGTTCAGTTCCTTCCTTCCTATCTATTAGATGGCTGGGTGGAAATTCATTTTCTGGTGAACTCCCTGATATGAGCAGCCTCACCAACTTACAGATTGTGTAAGCTATTTTTTCATGATCTCAAAATTTAAGCTCATGCGCCTTATTGGTACACGATATGACCTGAGTGATGCTTCTTTTTATGTCTGAAACAACCATTTCCTGCTTTCTTTCGGTGAACTTGCAGGCATTTAGAGAACAATCAATTGACTGGTCCCTTGCCTTCTTACCTTGGGACTTTACCGAGTTTAATTGAACTGTACGTGGCAACTAGCCGCCCTTCGCTATTTGTTTATTGGCATTTGGTTTAGATGTGACAAAGTTCTAGTTGTTGAGGTATAATTTAAGATGCCGATTTGTTTCCTAGATGCTATGAATCATGTCGTAATGGTATGATTCTACATGTGACAGGAATATAGAAAACAACTCTTTCACTGGTGAAATACCTCCGGCACTGTTAAGTGCAAAAATTAAATTCAGGTGAGTAGACTTCTTCTTTTGCCCGTGCTTACAACAAGAGGTTGTCACAAAAATTGATCAGCTGGTGACTTCTTTGGTACAAAGCATGAAATTTTCCTGTTCTCTTGCTTGAATACTTCCAAAATTAGAACATGGAATTTGATATAGTGTGAAAAGGATGCTGGTTGCTGCTAAGACTTCATATCTGCTAAAAAGGAACCTGAAGTATGTGACTAGAAACTCTTACGTCACATTGCATGTTGCTAACTTTGGGTTTTCAATCATGGCAGATGATGCATCTCTATGTGCACATGGATCTATGTCCACATTGTGCATCAATGTGTTTACTAGAATAAATATCATTAAGAGACACAAGCAATTCGAATCATCTTTATCTTGTATGTGGCAAACCAATTTGAAATATCGTCAAAGACACAAGCAATGGGAATTTCTATAAACTTTTACATGGCAATCCAACTTAAATAATAACGCCAGAACAAGCTCTTGATATATTTGCAGATGTGGTTGGAACACATATCACATACAAAAAGCACCATTTCTTACTCAATCACTCACTCATCTGCAATACCATATGCTATTTATACATTGGTGGAAGCTATGAAAAATGGTTAAGTATCTGAAATTATCCGATGGCTATGTGGTATTGCAGGTACAGGGGAAACATTGGATTGCATGGACACTCAAGGAAGAAGATGCAATTCAGGTGGATACTTGGAGCTTCAATTGGAGTACTTGCAGTTTTGATATTGTTGCTTCTAGGCAGTCTGCTACTCTTCCATAATCTTCGCAGAAGGAAGTCTGGCCAGAAAAGCAATGATAAAGGTATTCACATCAATAGGTTCATTTAGCTCCATTTCGTATTGATTTGATTGGGTATGTGTCACTTATATATTTGCATTGTGCCATTTAGGTGATTCCTTGCGTACTAGCACTAGGACTTTGACTGCATATTCAATTGCTCAAGATGGCCACTTAAGGGAAGAACGCTCACACTATATAAGGCTTTCTGATTTGGAATCAGCTACTGATAGGTTTTCAAAGAAAATTGGTAAAGGTAGCTTCGGATCAGTGTACTATGGAAGAATGAAAGATGGAAAAGAGGTGGCTGTAAAGATCATGGCTGATGTATGTAACGATGGGCACCAGCAATTTGTGACTGAGGTACTTCCACTTTATGTCTTTCGAGACGTACTGTTTTTGTGAACGCACATTTAACCTTCACTTTTTGGATGTGTTGTGGGAAGCATTAGTGTGTGTAGTTGAGGAACTAATGTGCCATGTGTTAATGTAACAAGTGTTCATAGATTTCACTTGAATCCATCTTTTAAACCAGCCAGTTAAAGTGTAAAGCTCGGACAAGGAGAAAGTGTGATATCTTTTTCTCATGGAAGAAGAGATGTTGACTGTCAGGCAGTTGCGTTCTTGTACAAGAGGCTATTAAACGTCGAACTTGCCAAAGCTCTTTTTAATTTCAGAATGACCAGTGCAGAACATAATAACAGAGCATTGTTGATCTACTTGAGAACAGCAAGGGTCAACATCCTCTTGCTTTCTGTGTCTTGTTTGATCTTTCTCTCTTCCTCTTTCTGGTTGTATAAACTTGCAATCATAGTCGAACAAAAAAAAAGACTTGCAGTCATATGGTTTTGAACCTGATCTCATTCCCACCTGTGACTTGCGCTTACTTGATTTAATGGACTAGTATAGTGCTTCCGCATGATCACAGTGTAGAACTGTGTCCTCAGAAAGCTGCAGCTCATGGAATGTATTCATTGTTGGTTATGGAACGACCAACATGAGGAAGAAACTGTATTATAGACTTCCCTGGTTTGTTGTAATTGGTTAGGCTAGAAGTCTTGCCTGAAAATTTGTTTATCTCCAGCATTATTGACTAAAGGAGTCTCAGTGGAAGAGCAATATTGTGAAAGAGCATTTAACTGGATTTTCAAAATTCTTATCTCAATGCATCACAAGGTTTTCATGAAATGAGAATATTACACAGATGGTCACTGTGGCTTAGGGTTCACTAACCAGTGGATTGGGCTTGCAGGTCGCACTGTTGTCAAGAATCCATCATAGGAATTTAGTTCCTTTAGTTGGGTACTGCGAAGAAGAGCACCAACGCATCTTAGTATATGAGTACATGCACAATGGGCCCTTGCGCGATCACATACACAGTTTGATCTCTATCAAATGTCCTTTTTGTTTTTCCTGTTTTGTCAAATCTGAGAGTTGGACAAGAGGCAGTTTAATCATTGATATTCTAACAGATTCTGTCAAGCAAAAGCAGCTAGACTGGCTTAGTCGTCTCAGTATAGCAGAAGATGCAGCGAAAGGTTTGAATTGCGAACGAATCTTCTTGTTCACATGCAATGCAGTTTTTCAATGTATTGTTTTTAATATAATAGCATAAAAGACTAATTAGGTGTATGCAGGTCTTGATTACTTACATACGGGGTGTAACCCAAGCATCATTCATCGAGATGTGAAGACGAGTAACATCCTGCTAGACATGCATATGAGAGCAAAAGTATCGGATTTTGGGCTTTCAAGACAAGCTGAGGAGGATTTGACCCATGTGTCCAGTGTAGCACGGGGAACTGTAGGGTATTTGGATCCAGAGTAAGCCATACATAAGCATGTGCTAACAATCTGTTTGTCATACTTGTTCTCCTGGACACGATCAGATAGCTTGATATTTTGTCCCACAGGTATTATGGAAATCAACAATTAACAGAGAAGAGCGATGTGTACAGTTTTGGAGTTGTCCTTTTGGAACTGATCTCTGGAAGAAAGCCTGTGTCGCCAGAAGATTATGGTTCTGACTGGAACATTGTCCATTGGGTATGAGATTTACTGCTTTCATTGTTTCACTTGCTAAAAGCTTTAGGCATTGTTATTTAAAAAACTGCTGGGATTACCTTCTCTGGATTCTCCCCTAAAACACAAAGAACAACAAATACATGTTGTAAAATGAGAGATTAGGAGGCCAATGAAAGATTCAGAAGTCATGCAAGATATAGAGAAAGAGAACTTAGCTGAGACAAGACAGGTGCTGGGGCATCGGATTTTGGTCAAGAGAAGCATGGCTTGTACTTACATCAGAAAGTGGCATGTGTGCTTTTAGAACAAGTCAACCGGTGTTGTAAGAGCATTTTTTAACGTACAATAAATGTCATCTGAAGGTGAAGAAGAAGGTGATTTTTGTATGTTCACAAGACACGTAAGATTATTGTGCTTACTCTGCATGAGGCACGTCCTGAGTAATGGACAGTAGGACACAACCCTGAAGGAGAGGATGCGAAGTTATTAATGTACTTGAAGATTCATTAGTGACGAGACATGAAATGGGTGTTTACTTTACATTGATCATGAATGCTTAACTGGAATGATCTATGAACATGATGGATTATGAACGATGAGAGCCCGAATCAGCCTATCCTCATCGATTGGTAATTTGTACTGCACCATATTTAGAAACCAGTGATTAAAAATAGAGAGAGAGAGAGAGAGAGAGAGTTGTAACTGCACTTTCAGACATATAATTGGAAAATTACTCTGTTCCTCAATGTGCGCTCAGTCTTACACAAACATGAACATAGCCTGAAATACGCAATGCTTGTTTGGACAATTGTCTCCATGTTGCTTACACTTCTTTTGCAGGCAAGATCTTTGATTCGCAAAGGGGATGTGATGAGCATGGTTGATCCTATACTCGCTGGGAGCTTCAAGGTTGAGTCGGTCTGGAGAGTCGCAGAAGTCGCTCTCCAATGCCTCGAACAGCATGGAGTTTCCCGCCCTAGGATGCAGGAGATCATATTGGCCATACAGGATGCCACCAATATCGAGAAAGATGCGCAGAGCCGCCTGAAACTATCTCCTGGCAGTTCGAAAGCTCAATCCTCTCGCAAGACCTTGCTGACAAGCTTTCTCGAATTCGAAAGCCCTGAATTGTCCAATGGTTGCATAGTCCCATCCGCTAGATGACGATGAGCGAGCAATTCTCTGGAATTTTCAGGGCAACTTTTGTTAGTTTGCATACCGATGATCTGATATGGATAGTATAGACAATTTTCGAGATTTGTTTTGCAACTCTGTATAATGGTTTAACAAAATTTTGTAAAGGGTAACAGTCAGATTTGATACTACATTGTAGAGGTAAAGTACCAAGCATATGCTAGGAAATGGCTAGGCAATTTCTTGCTGAACGGTTAACTTGGTGCGAGGTTCATCATCTCTCATTTTTCCGCCGTTGAAATTAGATTACACGTCAAATCCTCGTGAAAAGAACATTTCACCAGCTATGTGGGTGCACGTTTTACTTTATATGTTCTGTTAAAGATAGCATATGCACGCATCTTGATAGATCCATCCTGATGAACTAATACCTCGAACCCATTGGGTAACCCGTTTGCTACACAATCCTCGTCCATTATCGTTCATTTGGGTGGTCATGAGTGGAAAAATCACTCAACTGTTCAAATCAATGATGATGGATGTGGATTGTGTAGAAAAAAATTACACTGGTTACTTAAAACAGTCGTGATGTAATTGTGAAGACCCCCCTAGGCATCTGACAATTTCTTTTTATATGTATGATCGTCGGTAAATTAGTACATCCGTCATTCTAACATGCCACATTTGAAGTATTTTACTTATAATTTTTTGAATTTTTTTTAAAATCGTACAGCTCTTATTAAATTATAAGAAACTGACACATAATCATTGACACCCGTCGGAGGCGGGGCGGATGGTGGCGACGACGGAGACGTCGATGCCGGCGAGGGGAGGGGGGGACATGGCGGAGCGGAGGTGGGGACATGGCGGAGCGGAGGTGGGAGTCGACGCCGTAGTAGAGAGCCTCGTCGGCAAGGTCCTGCTTGGAGAAGCGGAGGGCGGTGGAGGGGAGCCGCCCCGTCCATAGACCCTTGAAGCAAGAGAGATGGGTGTCGGCGCCGGACAAAGACTCAGCGGGAGGATGTTTTGGCATTGTGGCACCGGCACTGACCCGACCTTACCCGACCCATCTTCTGAGCTAAATGCTAAATAGGGTCTTGGGTAGGGGCGGAGCGGGTCAAGTGCGACCCTCTACGATTCGGGTCGGGTCAGGTATTAGGAAAGCCCGACCCGACCCAATCCATTGAGATCCCTGCACATAGAGTCATACGCCACATTACCAAACAAAAGAGATGTCTTCTGACAAAATCCAAACAAAAGCGAAGCTCCGAGAGCCGCGAAAAAAAAAAAAAATGTGTACGGCTTAGCGCGAAGCTCGGCAGATTCTGTCTCAGTGATTCCCCTTCCGTTCTTTTGTCTTACCTCTTCTTTACTTCGTGTGTTCTTGTTTTCTTAGTTCAAAGATTGCTCCGGCCTCTGGACCCAGATAACTAGAACCCGATTGTTCTGGTGCTTCGAAGGCTGTTGTCATTCGTCAGCCATGCCTTTGCTCGTTCTTGATGCTTGCTGGCCTCAAGCTGGCGATACCTCTCCGACTCATGTTATTGGTGCTTCAGTCTTCGAGGGTCAGTTGTTTGGCATGTGGTTGCGTTTCTTTATTTTGAAGCGTTTGGTGTCGGTTTTGTGGATGCGAAGATATGAATTGCTCAGAGTTCTGTCTCTTGTTTTTCCTGGGTTCGGTGATTTCATTGTCAAGATGGAGTTTTTGGATACCCTGTTTTGGAATGATCGGTGACGACCACTTGTTTGTGGGAGTTGACAAAAAAAAAAGTGGGTTTCACTTACCAGTTGTGAAAGTTTATCTAAAACGTATCCTTTTTTGAGTGGCAGCGATATTGGTATGTTTCTTGGGTTTGTTGTTATGTTGTGGAAATTGATTCATGGTGGGTGACTTTCTGACATTGGGGAATGTTTTGTTGGTTTTGATGATCGGAGCTTCTGATCTCACGTGATTGCTCTCTTTCATAATGAGAGCTTTAGTTATTAGACTTCATTCATTGTTTTACCTCGAGAGTTTGGCCCGCTTCACAATGCAAACTTTAAGCTAATACTGTTGAAATACAACTTTAGTGGGCATGCTGACAGTTTTATCTTGAGCATATTAATTGAAGCTAGTATTCAGGCCTTAACATGGTGTGAAATGTGAACCTGGCTCTGAATCTGTATTTGTGGTTTTTTTTTTTTGGGTCTGCTGACACTGTAGGCTAAACAAGGGGCTGCTTTTGATTGTATGCACATGTTCAATTAGGTAAGGAGTTTGTTGGCCTCAACGACGCAACAAAGAATTTTCATGCCACCTGTTGCAGTGTATGGTTCTCGAATTCCCCCTTTATATCCTTGAAGTCATAAAGCACGTGCTGGTTTTGATTTCAATCGACTAATATGATTCTGCTTCCTTCTGCAGGTGTGTAGAGTAAGCACAAGTCGTGCTTCTGTTCGATGCTCAGTGAAGAGATCAAGATATAGAAGACTGCAGAAAAGTATTGACCTTGATCTGCAAGTTGACCAGAGTTCATCCGAGACAAATGTTGCTGATAGATCTTCTTCAACAGTTGAAAATGCTCCAAGTGTAGATGTTTCCTCCAACAGTTCTGCGAATTCTACCACATCCATTTCCTCCAGGGGTACTGTCCTTCAGGCGTGTACAGTCACTTCTGGCTTATTGGTTGCTCTTGGTGCTATAATTAGAGAGGTGGGTCCTCGCTTTCAGGATCGCTAGCTTGGTTGTCATATTGTGTACTTATGTTCTAGTGTTGGGGTAATGTCCAAGGTCACATTGGATGTTATGAAAGGGCCATTTTCATTGTGGTGCCTAGACAAATTGCAATCTTTTCTCATCTTTACATTTCTTACTGAAATTTCTTTCTTTGAGTGGTAATATTTTATCCTCACTGGTAGGAATTTATAGCTATTTTTGTCTTTCCACTTTACACCTGTCAGATTCTAAATCTTGACCCAAACTTGCAGGCATCTCACGTTGCCTTCACGGAAGGATTGCCGGTGATTGACTGCACAAGGGAAATATCATGTATGCATTCGGAACTAAAAATGGTGGTGGTTGCTTGGCGATGCATTTTTGAAATCTTTCCTGTGTATTAATGCTGGGATAACTTACTTAAAATAAGTAAAACTGAACTGTGAGAACCATATGAATGACACCTTCTCCATTACATAAATCAATTTCCGAAAGTTACTTTGGCTAGGTGTGTGGTTATATAGTATAAGACAATGAAGCCAGAAATTTGATTATTGTACTCTTTTGTTTGATACCCTTTCTAAACATACTTCTGGACTGACATCCAATAAAAGGGGTAGACATCTGGGGGTGTGCATAATTTAAGTGAGTTTGATCCTGCATGCTTGCATTGGCAGCTCTTTCTTGTATTATGCATACATAATCAAATTGCCCCTTATTCTTTAATGGCTCATTTTACGGGATGCTTGGATAACAGTAATGGTAATTGCATTGGTATTTAATTTTACAATAGCCATTTGGTGCTAGTTGAAAGTTCGCTGTTACATTTCTTGTTAGACTTGATGCTACATATCCTAAATGCAATCTTTTTCCCCCTTAAATCTGCATAATGAAGATATCTGTCCCAATCTTTGTTTCGGAACTAGACAATTTAAGAGTCCATAGACCTTATTAAACTTTAGACTTGCCTTTGTGTCTGGTCACTTACTCTTGATGATGACTTGGCTCGATAATTAAAACATGTTTAAGAGAATCATTCTTTCCCCTTGCTTACAGTTGGTTTTGAGACATGGCATCTTGAGTTGCTTACAGGACTGGTTATTCTGATATCATCTTGTCGGTACTTACTACTGAGGACTTGGCCAGCCTTTGCAGAGTCTAGTGAAGCAGCCAATCAGCAGGTAGTAGGCACTTCACCTCCTCTATGTAGTGGTCTTTATATGCATGAATGATTGGCTTTTCTTGATGCATAAATAGTTACTTATAGGAAAAAAAAAAGAGATATACATAAAAGTTGGAGGGGTTTTTTTGTGGCCTATTGTTCTTGGGACAACCTCTTTTTTTTTTCAACCTCATGTCAGTCTCTTAGGTACTTGCAAACTAGTGGTCTCAAGCTGTGCAACCTCTTTACTGAGTATAGTCTTTCCTTGAATGTACAGGTTCTTACCTCACTTGAACCCGTGGATTATTTGGTAGTTTCATTTCTCCCTGGAATCAGCGAGGTACTGCGCAAATCGTGTCTTAGTTCTCTATTTGTCCTTCAGTTTATTAAATTAGCAATCATGCTTCATGCTTCTGTTTCGTCGTATTATGGAATGTGTCTGTGCAGGAACTTCTTTTCCGTGGTACACTGCTCCCACTGACCGGAAACAACTGGAACAGCGTCCTGCTTGTTGCCGCCTTATTCGGGATATTGCATTTGGGCAGTGGACGAAAGTCTTCCTTTGCAATTTGGTATGTGTAACTTGAACAATGTCCTTTCCCTGTTATTTATCAGACTGTCCCTATATACGTGTCAACTGTAAGGCTTGGTTGGAATCCCCGCCACAGAAGATATGCACATGTCATTGTGCTTTCCTGAGACCAATGTTGTGAATTGCAGTGCATATTTTCCTTCATAGGATTGCAAGTATTGTCCACGAGAAACGGGAGATTGGCTAGATAGATTGTGTTTGACTCAAAGTCTTGCTGAGTTCTCTTTGTCCATGAAAACTTCCAGACACATTTGGATTGCCACCTTTATGTTACAGTTTTAAGATAACTATGGACAATAACTGAAGGCTGTTTTAAGCTTTTACAGAGTAGATTCTAGATTGAGAATAGGAAGAAATTATACTACAATAATTTGGGCCAAAATAAGTAAAAAAAATAAAAGGTGAAAACTTACATATGGGAAATTATTTTAATGGGTTTCCGATGAAAAACAAATTGGAAGAAGTGGCGAGTCTCACAGGAAGGTAGTATATGGAGCATTTCTCATGGTTATCTGCTTACGTTTGGCTTTCAAACTTGTTTTAGGGCAACCTTTGTCGGACTGATGTACGGTTCTGCAACAATGATCTCTTCGAGCATTGTCGTACCAATGCTTTCTCACTCGTTGAACAATCTGGTTGGAGGGATGATATGGCGCTACTCAAAGTCGGAGTCACCGCAGTAAGATACATCCTGGCTGTTATTGCGATTGTCCAAATGAAAGAGTGTAAATATCTATGAGAGATGGCCATGAGCCGGTTAACAAATTCAGGTCCATGTATGAGGACGTGCCTGCGATTTATGCTTTGCTATTGGCAAATTTGTATCGGTTCGGTTGTCTTGCTGTTTCTGCATGCCACTCTTGTACTTTAGATCCATGCCTATAATGTTAACACCATTATGCAGGATTCGCATTCGTTCTTCGGTCACTTTTTTGTTCCTCAAACTGAATCACCTCAATTCATTCGACTGCTATTAGCAGACAGAGAAAAGAGTCAGTTATATCTCATCCCTGCTGCAAACATTTTTAACTTCGCTTGAATGAAAAGAAAAGAGGGATTGTGTGCAAGGACAATCTGGTGTTCTTTCTTGAGTCGCATGACTTTTCTCAAGAATCTTTGGTACAAAACTACTTGATGTCACATTGCATTTTGAGACTAGCTTTGTCTGTTTCTTTTATTTAATTGATCTATTTGGATTGATTTTTATTTTTACTTTTTTTTCTCAAGCTTTTTGGCTGTTCTTTGATCTTTATTTAGCGATATACAAATATTAACATGCAAAATGATCCATGCTTGTTCATAATTTTTCGAATATATCATTTTTTTCGTTTCAAATTTTGGAGGGAAACAACACGTTGGACTTGGAGCAAACAATATGAGATGCAACACCTTGTTTATTTTAATCTTAAAATTTTCTACTTTAGTCATGACAACCTTTATGTGATTGTATAGCAATTTGACAATTTAAAATGATTTTCTTAAATGGATTTATCCAGTACCCTGAGAAACCTATTTATCAAAAAGAAACTAACACAAACGGTGGGTATCATTAGATTTCATTTCCCATAGAATGATAGTCAGGAGGAACATATTAATTTACAAAAAAAAAATTCACTTCTTTCATATACATAGACGTGAATTTTATTTGAGAATTTTCTTTCTTCGCAACATGCAAAAATAAAAACCCAATCCAAATATTTCATTAAATTATCTCTATCTCTTAATGAAATGGAACTAAAATAGGTTTTAATTTAATGGAGAATTTCATCAAATTAATATTTATTCCTACTTATAAAAAGATTATCTTAGTATCATCGTGCCATTAACCGTGTGGGACTGTTTTCCTTTTTAGGTCCCCTCTTTTTCTGTCTTCCGTTTTTGACGAAAACGATGAAACCAGAAAAGAGAGCCCCGCGTAGGAGACGAGTGCAGGTCGTGGGGGAGAACGCGAAATCTCTCCGCGTTTGCCTTTATAACTCTCTCCGCCCCCCTCCGTCGATCATGTCGCTTCATTCGATTCTGTTCACATTCGCTTTTCTTTTTCCGTGCGGTACTCGATTCGCCTAGGAATCTCCAACCATGTCTTCGGTAAGAAGATTCAAGAAGATTCACTTTTTATTCATGTGCGCACCATCACTTGATCTGAAAACGATTTGGGTTACTGTAATTTCTTCGGTTCTGTGTGCGTCTGGGGCTGAAATGTACGCTGATGCTGGAATTGCGAGTTGGGTGCCGTAATGTGGCTCGTTTTACGGTCAAATTCTGAGTTTGTCATGGAGATTTCTGTATGCAATGAAGTGGCAGCGATCTCTTGGTTACTTGCAATGTTGGAAGGGACGTGGTTCTCTATCTTGATTGGTATAATTTCGGAATGAAATGCCTCTGTGTGTGTGTGTGTGTGTGTGTGTGTGTGGGTGGGTGTTTAACCATTGCGTTCTTTGTCTGGCTAGCTTCAAGCACTCGCGACTTGTTTTGGTGGCACCGGAAAGATCAGGGTCTCCAATCTATTGAGTTCTTTCTTCTATTAAGCTAAATTCTAATTTTTTATGCACACAATGGATTCGCAGATACGTAAATTGTATGATTCTATTGATCTCATCGGAAACTCATACCGCATTATGCAAGTGCGAACATTTCTTGAGCTCATTTTCTTGTTAATGATACAAACATTTTCCTTAACATGCTCTTTTGTCAAAGAAGCTAATCATTTTTTTTTCCATAAACCCCTGATAAATTCTTGTAATGTTTATAGGCGGAGTGTTGATTTTCTCTGTGTTATGTGCAGAAGGAGGAGGGACGGACATTGCCAAAATTCGGGGAGTGGGACGTGAATGATCCGGCCTCAGCTGATGGATTCACTGTCATATTCAACAAGGCTAGAGAGGAGAAGAAGGGTGGAGGACCAGCTGAGAGTGTGACATCGCAGAGGAAGTACAATGATTCCTGTAAAGAAAACGATAAACCCAGATACTCTATTAAGGTATTGTCTCAAATTATTATTTCTCTTTGCCCTCATTTGGTTAAACCTCTTAGATGCAGAATTTGTTGACACCTGCAATTTTGGATTTGAATGCAGAGGAAGTGGTTTTGCTGTGGTTGAATCGTACTTTTTGCGAAGGTGGAGGTTAGCCAACAATTAGAAAGGATACAGTACAACCGTGTTGTAGGTGACTGCTATACGTAGTCATTCATAACAGAGTGATGATTGATTAGCAGTAGTTTTCTCTCTGCAGCTTTTTTCTTTCCTCTTTAAATTATATCTTTTAGTGAGGAGACATGTGTACAGATTGGTGTCATATAATGATAATCAGTTGAGCATATTTATGGAAATTCTTGGAGGTGTTTTTGAGATCCAATTCTGGGAATGGCATTGCTTCCTGTCACATATATCATCTCGGACTATTGATCATCGGAACCTTCCACCTTGCAAAATGTCTTGAGTGCATTATGTGCATCTTGTTCTATGTCTTTCGGATATATAACATACGAGTTATATGGGAGTATTAATAGGAAATGCGACAATAATCTGATCACCTTGACAAACAGTTGCATCCCTCTATTGATAAAGAAATAAAAAAAAGTCATCAAACGAATGCTGTAGGGTTATCTTTCTCACCCTTTGTTTATTGGTATATGATTATATTCTAAATCTCGCCCTGTTTAGTTGCGCACAATCACATACCTCGGCTCACGTGTTTACTTTTTGATCATGGCATGCTCCATTTCCATTTCGAAGGAGGTTCCAGTTGTGTTGGCAGAAGCATCATAGTCTTGTCTCTGGAGGGCATACCTTCAGTGCCAGGAGCACTATGCACTGTTCAGTTTCATCCCTCTATCGATAGAGAAATAAAAACAATTCATAAAATGAAATGCTGTAGGGCTATCTTTCTCACCGTATATTTATTGGTATATGATTCTATTCTAAATCTCTCTCGTTTCAGTTGCGCACGACCACATACCTCAGCCTGCATGTTTACTTTTTGATCACTGCACACTCCATTTCCATTTCTAAGGAAGTTCCGTTTGTGTTGGAGCAGAAGCATCATAGTCCTGTCTCTGGAGGGCATACCTTCAGTGCCAGGAGCATTGTGCACACGTCTTAAATTATTTTAGTGATTGATTTTGCATGAAGAGGTCATCCGAATCTGCCAGGTTGTACTCTTTCTGGAATGCTTCTGATTCTGAACCGCATATGATGTCTGGTATTAACTCCATTTGTATCCTTGAATGTCTGTGTTGGTGTGAAGCAGCTCACTGATGCTGCCATAGTTGCGGAAATGGCATTAGGATTACAGGAAAACTATCTCTACTTGTGCTTTCTGCAAATACACTATGTGTCTGCTTCAATTCTGATGAAGGATGGTGCAAGTGGTAGTGCTTTGCTAGGGACTGGAAATTGCTCTTTGCAGCAACTTGTTGCTTTTAATGAATTGGTATATCTCTGGGCCAAAATGAAAGACAGAATTCAGAAAATAAAAGGATGAAAAGGTAATGGCATGGCGCTGACACTAGCAGAAACATCGGCCGAGGCAATTTAGGCTCAGTAAGGGGGTGAGAATGGTAGGGGGATGAAAAGGGGGGTTGAGTTTATTTAAGAAGATAGTTTATCTTTAGGTAAAAATCCATCAAAAACCCATAACTTTACTCCTTGTGACACATTTATTCCGAACTTTTTTTGTTGACACCCGGCTCCCCTCGCTGGAAAGGAAAAAAAAAGTAAAAAGAAAAAAGAAAAAGCAGAAAAGACGAAAATACCGATGAACAATGTGTATTGGGGTAAATGTGTCACAAATAATAAAGTTTGTGATTTTTTATGTCACAAAAAAAGTTCGGGATAAATGTGTCACAAATGGTAAAATTTGGGGTTTTTGGTGGCTTTTTCCCTTATCTTTATCTGATTTTGAAAGTAAAAAAGTTTTTTATTTGTTAACAACAATAAAAGTAAATGTTTGATACAAATAAGCACGAGGAACTTATCGTAATTTTTCCTTTTGTCTGCACTTTAGCCCCAATCTCAGAGAGAATAGTGCTTTTCTGCCAAAAAAATTGTCGACAAGAACATATGAAAGTAAAAACTTTTCTTGAAGATATTTTCATATCAGGTGACATAACATCCATAAGAAATACATAAGATCGTGTACGTAACTGTATCATCCATATCCCGACTCTGCTGTCTCCAGAAAAAACGGTTTTCGCGGCATTTCTCTTCATAAGATACCCATGATAAAATGTACCCATCTTGCAATGAACCAAGACGATGGGCACTAAGTTGCACTTTGATAATAAAATGGCTGTCGTCATTGCTGTAATCGATTGATGGGCGAGTGAGAAGACTTGCTTGCCTCATCCCTCTTTCATTTCAGCTTCTTAGTGGTCAGATTTCATAGCCATCCCAATCCAAACACAAACGCAGAAAACCCGACCCAACAAGTTAAATAAAACACCTCATCATACGACATCGCACGCGATTCGACATCGGCAATTGCCGAAAACGAAAGTGTCTTGTTGCATGTGCATCCACGGAACCTCTCACGCTGTCGCCCATCGCCATCGATCAGTCGTGCAAGTAGTTTAATTGCATTAGTTTGCAGCTCATCTACTTCACCCACCATCCGTCTCTCGGCCAGCATTCAATTCCATTGCAGCCTCCATCGGTCTCCCGCCCCCTGACACGATACTCGCTTGCCTAACCCTAACGCCTTCCTCTGTTATCTCGCCCTCGTTGTCTCCTGGGTCCGACCTTAACCAGCATCACCAAAAACTCAAGAATCCTCCTCTCTTCGCATATAAATCCCTCTCCAGATCAAACCCAGATCTTAGTTTTCTGTATTAGCCTCCTAGATCCGCTCCTTCTTGCTCTGAGCTTCGAAAAATGGAGCTCTGTTTCTTGGATAAGCTAAAGGGCCAGCCTTCGTGGGTCATTTTGCTCTTCACTCTCGGTTCAATCTCAATTCTCAAGTTCACGCTCGTTTTCCTCAACTGGGTCTACGTCAGTTTCCTCAGGCCCGCCAAAAATCTGAAGAAGTACGGCTCGTGGGCGCTCATCACCGGGCCCACCGACGGCATCGGCAAGGGGTTCGCTTTCCAGATTGCTCGGAAGGGGATTAATCTGATCCTCGTCGGCCGTAACCCCGATAAGCTGAAGGAGGTCTCCGACGCGATCCTGGCCAAGTACGGGAAGGTGCAGATCAAGACGGTGGTCGTCGATTTCGCCGGCGACATCGACGCGGGCGTCGGCAGGATCAGCGAGACGATCGAGGGGTTGGACGTGGGGCTGTTGATCAACAATGTCGGCATGTCCTATCCGTACGCGAGGTTCTTCCATGAGTTGGACGAGGAGCTGCTGAAAAACTTGATTAAGATCAATGTGGAAGGGACCACCAAGGTCACTCAGGCTGTTTTGGCTGGGATGATTAAGAGGAAGAAGGGAGCTATTGTCAATATTGGATCAGGGGCTGCGATTGTGATCCCCTCGGATCCACTCTACTCTGTTTATGCCGCCACGAAGGCGTAAGTTGCTTATCTCCGATGCTTTGTTTTGATTGGAATAGTAACTACTCCATAATGGCGGAAAAATGAAAGAAAAGTTTATAGAATTGGACCCTTGGGGTTCTCTTCTGATGCTGAGATGGAGTTTTTCTTTGTTTTATGCCCAATTTCAGGTACGTTGATCAGTTCTCCAGGTGTCTCTACGTTGAATATAAGAAGAGCGGCATCGATGTGCAGTGTCAGGTATGATTACTGATGTTTTTATTAAGTTCTGATTAGCTTAGGTTTCTTTATTGATTATTTATGTCCATGATCTTCTCGTCCATCCTATTTCACATGCATTGCTTTACTTTTCTTTGTTTTCCTTTTTCTTTATTCTTTTTTCTTCTTTCTAGATGTATAAGAAAGAAATGGGTTAGTTGGCGATTCTGAGATAGTTCTCTCAACTTATAGCTGTGAATGAATGGATTGAATATGATACCTTTTGTAGTTTGTTCATTGTCTCTCCTTTATGAATATGTTCAACAAACATCTAAATGACCTTTTTCGAGGATTTGCTTATCCGTGCTGCCATTGTGTTCTCATTTACTTAATCAATGCAAGAAGAGCAGGTGGCCATCCAGAAGGCTGATATAGGTCCATGATGGTATTCAACAACTCCAGTAAATAACATGCTATAGACTTAGTGTAAGAAGGAAAAAAACAGATGCTATTGCTGAGGTCTGGTAGGATAGCCATGATCAGTTAGTCTCTTTGGACATGCTGATTGCTCCCAACGTTTAGCTTTACACTGAAATCCCATGCCCACTTTCTTAATTTAGCATCCACCCCATTTGTTAGGCCTTGCAATTATGTAGAGGAAGTCTTTACTTTTGCTTCAATTATAACCTATGTTTGTTTAAAGCACGTATTGGCTGTCTGTCCACAGCGTCGACAACTTTGCACTATAGTTTGATGTGTTATGGTAAATGATGTGCCTTTTGAACTGGATTTCATTGTATTGGGTTCTGTTGAGTATGCGATGACTACGGGGACTACTACCTTGTTAAAGCTTTTCTATCTTCTTATGCATCTTTCGGTTTGACTGCATAGCTTAATGATGGGAAATCTGTCCTAGTTGTCTCCATTGCAGTTTTACTCTCTAGGTTGCCAAATCTGTTGCCAAACTGACAAAGATTTTAATTGATCACGAAATCGTACTTGTCATGGTGCCGTGTCGTGGCACATTGAAACCTCTCCATTGGTGACATGTATTAAGATTGCTGATAAATTTGTGGATGTCTTAAAGTATACTTGAATTGTTGCACATGGTTTACATCTATGAACTGTTTGACACACCTGGGTAAACCGTGAGTGTCTCTACATGTTGTCGAAGAAGAAATCTAAGAATCGACGACAGTTTGCTGGAATTATTAAAGTGTCACTTTGTTAAGAAGCATTAACATCTATAATTAGGAGTCGTATTCCATTGTTTATCTTCTGCCAATGCATCCCTGGAAGAATATCTGACTCAGGGAGGCAGGTTGTTGGACTCTTTAGACAAATGTTAGAGGTCATCACTGGGGTCTTTGAGAGTTCATCTTGTCAGATTCGATCTCTCGGTTATGTGATGCTTGTGTGCTGGATTCTGTTGTGCTCTATAATTACCATCCTCTACTTTCGCACGCAGGTTCCACTGTATGTGGCCACCAGGATGGCGTCAATCAGGCAGTCATCTTTCTTCGTGCCATCACCGGAAGGCTATGCTCGGGCAGCTCTGCGTTGGATTGGCTACGAACCTCGATGCACCCCCTACTGGCCCCATTCCCTCCTCTGGGGTCTTGCTTGCTCGTTGCCGGAGTCCGTGATCGATTCGTGGCGGCTGCGGTTTTGCCTCGGCATCAGGAAGAAGGGTCAGCTCAAGGACTCGAGGAAGAAGGAATAGCGTGGAAATCGCTCGACTCTGTGGCTCACGGGCGGGTTATGCATGGAGCTGTGCTTGTTCTATCTGCGAGATTTTCTTCTTTTCCAAAGTGTATGCTCTTCGAAATTCATGCTTTGGATTCTTGTTTTGTATTAGCACGCTTTGATGGGTTAAAGTAGTCTATTGCTTTGCATTATTCTTGACTTTTATATCTTATGATTTAGATCTCTCTCTAGACTAACAAAGATCAAAGATGAAAACATTTTGTGAGGAAAAGATTGTTAACAAGACAATTCATATCTTCATTTAGTGTATTGAACATCTTGAATTTCAAGAAGCGGGACCTCGTGTCTTCTTGTCAATAGATAGTACAAACCACACCTCGACGTTAAATTGGGGGAAAACGATTTTTTCTTTTAGCAAAAAGGAAATTATTTTCCTTAAATGACCAATCAAACGAAAACTAACCCTTTTTCCTCAAAATGGATTTTCATGAAAAAAATTTCCTAATCCATAGGCACATATTTTATACAAATCTTTTGTTGAGCAAATTTATGGGTTAATTGTCAAGTAGATGAACATAGACAATTTTGTAAAACAATCTTATATTCACAAGCTTCTACTTTTGTTGTACATACTACTTGATATTTTTTCGAAAACAATTCATGGATGATATTGATTTTTGTCAATCCAAAATGATAAATTTTAATGGCAAATAAAAAATTTATTATTTTAGGAATGTTGTGATTAAATTACATTTCATCTTTTAAATTTTCACATCTGAAAATATAACCTTGATTTTATTTTAAAAATTATTTATTGAGTTTTTTTGTTTCATCGATATTCTCATTATATTTATGTGTATTAAAGATAGTTGATAAGAAAGAATTTGATAAGTGATACACATAATAAATGTGAAAGTTTATAAACAAGCGATTACATTATGAAGTGTCTATGTGAACAAATTATAAATTATACTTGTCAATTAATCCACAGATTTGTTAGGCAAATTTGAAAAGAATTAAGTTTCTTGAAAATTTTTCTTTTCGACAAAACTAATTTCTACGTAAGTAAAATCTAACAATAAATTGAAAACACAGCTTCTTTAATATACATGGGATATTCACAGGAAAAAAAAATGTGAAATCTTAGTTATAGCAACAAGATCCCACACAAAAATAGAAAATCCAAAAAAAAAGAAGAAGAAAAGTAAATAAGTTTGGGTCACCGCTTTAAATTAAAATCGAAAGATTTATAGTAATTTTGTCATTTTTCAATGAATATGGTGGGATTTAGTTATATAAGGGGGTGGAAATATTAGGGGTGAGCATAATTCCAAAGTAGAATATGGGATTTAAGAACCAGATTGGTAGGAATTTATTAGTTCCAAATTTCAAAATATGTGGAATAGGTTTTGGGTTCTAAAAATTAAGAAACATATTTCAACAAGTAGGTTTCGTATTCTAAGTAGGTGGAATTTAGAACCTAAAACTTGTAACAAGTTTTTGTATTTTCTTGATTTATGTGTTCGCTTGATCTTGCGTTATTTCATTGCGTCCAATGATGAGTGTATAATCTGAAATCACCAGTTTGAGCTTTTATTTTATGACTAAAACTTTTATTTTTTATTGTTTCATATTTTGTGTGCGTCTATAAATAAGTTGTGATTAGTGGATTGTAACAACAAATGGTGATCATAAAAAGTGATGTTTAAATGCAATCGTTCAATTAATAATATAAGTGGAAAGCTTTCAGTTTCAATATGCATGGTAGATTTCAAGTTTCAAATCATGAGAAATCTATTCTAATGAGTTGGTTCTAAGTTTTAAGTGAAATTTGTATGGAACTTGAAACCGCTCATCCTTAAGAAATAAGACCTTCCAAGAAGGAGCTCAAATTGCGAAAGAATACGCCATCGAGACCGTCGGATGTGACGAAGACCCTATCACTGTGGAGATGGGCTCGCGCCACACCGGAACACCGCCTCAATTTCCGGCAAAAGGGAAAAAGTAAAAAAAATTTATGCCGCCATTTTTAATGGATTAGCCGGTTCGCGGCAACCAGCGGAGAAAAAAACCCTACTTTAAACCCTCCACGGCGAGAGAGGAGAGAGGAAGGTTTGGGTTCGTATCATCATCGTCGTCGTCGTCCTCGTCGACATCATCATCTTCTCCAAGTGTTAGTGTCGGAGTGAGTCGTCGCCCGCTGATGATGGAGGGTCCGAGCCCGAGCGCGGTTTTCATCGACACGAGCCTCGGCACTCACCTGGCGATGCTCGTCTCCGGCGCCGATACCGTCTCCGACCTCAAAAGTAACTCGGGACTCTGTTCTTTCTTCTGTATTTACGTTTGCATTTTCACCATTGTGTTTTGGCGTTTGTCCTGTTTTGCCTATGTTTGATGGGGTTGTTGTGCGGGGGTTGATCTTGGAGTGACGGGGAACGTGGGGACCTTGCTGATCGAACCTGATGGGTTTATCAGATGGAGGATTCTTGAGTGCCCTACCCGCGAACGATGTTGCGTCGGTGATGCTCTCTTTTGTGCCCCATTTTGTGAATCGGTTGATTGATTGTGTGTGTGTGTGTGTGTGGGGGGGGGGGGGGGTTGGAGTTGTGAGAAAGTGCTCTGGTTTTGGAGGTCTCGCGCCCGACGGATGAGTCTGTTTGTCCGTGCTTTACGAGGCTTTTGAAGTGAGAATCTTCAGCCGATTTGGAAATAAGTTTGGATGAGCTCTCTTCAATTTTTTAGAGAAGATGCTTCATCTGCGCTTGGTGAAGCTCTCCTTTTCGTAACCGAACTGTAATCACTGAATTGTTTTCGAAATTTGAGAACTTGTGAATGATCAAATGCTGTAGGATGCATGCAATGATCATTTTCTGCTGCCAAAGTTTGTTAGAGCAGGTGTATAATTGGCCACTGGGGCCTGGATCGAGCTGCTTTAATTTTGTGAGGGAACAGCGGGTGTGTTTTGCTAACTTGAGTCCTTTATTTAGCTAGGTCCTGTCTGCAAACATAGGCAGGAAGACATCTTTCTTTGAGTTCGTCAAATTTTTTGTTTTCATGTTTGTTCTTCTTGTTGTTTCCACCTTCCTCACATTTTCTAGCAGTTTTAATCAATTTGCATTATCTTGGTTCACAAATGTTGTAGTTTTGGCTGTACACGTGAGTTCAGACAATCATTTCTCTAAATGGTTTTCTTTTACATGAATCATCATTTTCCAATTTTTTTTTCAACTAATGCTTGGTTTGTTTCGACTCCTAATTAAAATTAAGTGCTGGTAGAGTTTCAATCAGTGAATGACAGCTAATGCTTCTAATTTACAGAGAAAATAAAGGTTGAACACAAAGCATGCTTCCCAACCTTGGGGGAGATACTTGTTAATGCTGTAAAGGTATGTGTACAAAGGATGGATGATGGCCTTTGGTTTTTTATTTTCTTTTCTTCCATTTAAAGTTTACGAGCTTTCATTAATCTGACAGGTTAAGCGCAAAGGAGACTTTTACCATCTAGCTGATTCCATGCATGTGAGAAGTGCATTCAATGGGGTAAAAAAGAATTGGTTTCTTTCAGTTGATGCTTCCATTTCGAGTGTCTATTCTGATGGACAAAACATGCTCAATCCTAGCTCCAGCGGCCAACCCATTCTCCTTGCAATCACTAGTAAACCTTCCAGTGATCAACTTGATACGGCACCTGATGACCAGCCTGAAACTGTGCCCAGGTTTGAGGTTTCAACAACACCAAAGGCTGGTAGCTACCAAAATGGTGACAAGGTTGTTCCTATCCTTGCTTCAGAAAATTTGGGGGTTGAACAAAATGACGGCGTTAATTGTTTGAACACAAATAGAATGACCCCTCTGCCCTCTCTAGGGATAAATCAGAACAATGAAATTTCTACATCAAATGCATTATCTGCCGAACCTGTGGACATTTGTGACACGTTCACGACTGGATCGAGAAATAAGAAGAGCAAAAAGAAAGAGAAAAAGTCAAAGGTGTGCAATCCAGAAGATTTGAGTCACCCTTCTTCTAGGAAACCCATCAGGAATGAGATGGAAATGCAGAAGGAGAAATTGGTCTTTGATAGCAAGGATCTCAGTGGAGAACCTGAAATTATTGTGGCTCCTGATCAGAGCATTCAGAGCCCGAAATCTTCTGAACCTCAACAGGCCTCTTTTACAGAAAAGCCCGTAGAACCTGTTCAAGAAAAGGGTAAGAATATACTTTCTCGACTGGGTTAATAAAGGTGCTGCCTTTCTACATAATTAATCGGCAATTTAAATATCAGTTGTAAGTAAAAGTCACAATAGTCCATGTTGTTACTACTTGCTTTTTCATCTTGTAGATATTGAGATGCGTGATGTCAATTCCGGTAAACAGTATAGTGGAGACAGTGCAGAAGATGGTGTCCACTCTTGTCCACTTGTAGTTAGAGAGCCGGACCACTCGAAAAGAGGTATTTAGCATTCTATGGTGAGAACTTTTTAGCTCAATGATGGGTTTTCTAGTATTAAGTTGGTTATGCACAGGATTTGGCCAGAATAAAGTCACTGGGGGCATTGAGAAGGCTATTATCACTGGTGAATCGGTAGTTGCTTCTAAAACTGAGGAACTCAAAGCATCCACAAAGAAAAGAAAGACGTCTAAAAGATTAAAGGAGTCAGATGGGGAAAAATGCATCAATTCATTTAGCGAGCATATTGAAAGCTCTTTGATTGGAAGATCTTTAGCCGACCTTCAAAAAGTTCCTGAAGGTGATGAATCCCAAAATAAACTTGAGAACCGAGAAAACTTTTTGTCTCAAATAAGGGGAGGAGAAACAATGGTGATGGCTGCTGCAGAGCCTCTTGATATGCATGGGACTAAGGTGGAATCTTCTCAACAAGTTATTGAGAAGAATATGGATATTGAGAGCACTGAAGAGAAGACAAAGAAGAAAAGCAAGAAATCACGAAGATCAATTGTGGAGAATCTACCCATTGTGGAGATGAAAGATCCAAACTCAGACGGTAATGATCCACTAGTGACGAGTGCGACTGTGAATGAGACTACTAAGAAGCAGACCAGTCACAGGGGGCCCGTGAAAGGTATTCATCTTGATCCCAAGAAAATTGCCAATATTGCTGTTGATCCTGAGTGCATGCTTTCTAATTCAGTGAATTCCTCTCTTCTCCAGCTTCATCACGTGCATCTGAAGGAAATAGTGGAGGCGATCCTCCTCAATTGACTATAAATGTGGATCTCCCCAGTAATGACCATCTAGAGAAAGGAGAAAACTTGTCTGAAGGTAGGGGAGGAGAAACAATAGGGAAGATTGCTGCTCCAGGGCATCTTGATGTGCATAGGAGTAAGGCGGAATCCTCACAACAAATTATCGAGGAAGAAGTGAAAATTGATAGCATTGGAGAGAAGACAAAGAAGAAAAGGAAGAAATCACGAAGATCAACTGGGGAGAATCTAGCCCTTGTGGAGATGAAAGATCCAAACTCTGCTGCTTTTGAACTTACACCGATGAGTACTACTTTGAATGACATTACTAATGAGCATACTGGTATCATGAAGCCCACTAAAGGTATTATGTTAAACCCGAGAAAGTTGCCGTTGTTGCTGTTGATCCTGTATACGCTCTTTCTAATTCAGTGAATTCTTCTCTCTTCTCCAGCTCCATCACATACATCTGAAGGAAATAACGAGGGTGGCCCTCCTAAATCAATCATTAATGTGGATCTCCCTAGTGGCGACCATCTAGATAAAGGAGAAGGCAACTTGTCTCCAGCAAGGGGAGGAGAAAAGATAGTGAGGGCTGCTACTGTAGAGCCTCTTGTTGTGCACAGAACTAAAGCGGAATCCGCACAACAAATCATCGAGAAAGAATTGAACTTCGATTGCACTGAAGAGAAGACAAAGAAGAAAAGGAAGAAATCACAAAGATCAACTGGGAAGAATCTACCCCGTGTGGAGACGAAAGATCCAAACTCTGATGCTTTTGAACCAACAACGATGAGTACCACTCTAAATGACACTACTAATGAGCATACCAGGTACATGGAGGCCATGAAAGGTATTAATGTTAAGCCCGAGAAAGTTGCCCTTGTTGCTGTCGATCCTGTATATGCTCTTTCTAATTCAGGGAATCTGTCTCTCTTCTCCAGCTCCATCACATACATCTGAAGGCAATAACGAGGGTGGCCTTCCTCAATCAATAATTAAGGTGGATCTCCCTAGTGGTGACCCTCTAGATAAAGGAGAAAACAAATTGTCTCAAGCAAGGGGAGGAGAAACGATAGTGAGGGCTGCTCCTGTAGAGCCTCTTGATGTGCATGGAACTGAGGCGGAATCCTCCCAACAAATCATTGAGAAGGTGAATGTTGAAACCGCTGAAAAGAAGAAGACAAAGAAGAAAAGAAAGAAATCAGGAAGATCAGCCGTGGAGAATCTACCCAGTGTAGAAATGAAAGATCCAAAGTCCAAAACTAATGATCCACTACCCATTAATGTGACCGTGGATGAGACTGCTAATGGGCATACCAGTTACAAGAAGCCCATGGAAGGTATTTGATTAGTTTCCAGGGAAAATTGTCGTGGTTGCTGTTGTCCCTCTTTACACTCTCTAATTCAGGGAATATTATTTCCCCTCCAGCTCCGTCACGTACATCTGAAGGAAATAACGAGGGTGACCCTGCTCAATCAATCATGAACGTGGATCTCTGTAGTGGTGACCATCTAGCTAAAGGAGGAAACAGCTTGTCTCAAACAAGGGGAGGAGAAACAATGGTGAGGGCTGCTGCTGCAGAGCCCCTTGATGTGCACAGGACTAAGGCAGAATCCTTAGAACAATTCGTTGACAAAGAAATGAACATTGAAAGCACTGCAGAGAATACAAATAAGAAAAGAAACAAATCACCAAGATCAACTGTGGAGAATCTACCCAGTGTAGATATGGAAGATCCAGACTCTGATGCTAATGATCCACTACCCATTAGTGCGACTATGAAGACCATGAAAGGTACTAACTTGAATGAGAAGAAAATTGTCGTTGTTGCTTATCCTCTTTACACTCCATCTAATCCCGGGAAATTCCTTTTTCCAGCTCCATCACATACGTATGAAGGAAAGAATGAGGGCGACCTTCCTCAATCGATCAAGGATGTGGATCTCCCTAGTGGTGACCATCTAGACGAAGTTAACAATCACGTGAAGGCAGTGATTGAAAGTGACATAATCAATTTCAGTGATTATTTTGCACCAAGGCAACTCCAGCAAGAAGCCCTGGCTCCTGACAATTCTGTTGTTGATGGAGGGACAAAAGAAAATAGCGCAACTAGAAAGGTCAAAAGCAAAAGAGGAAAGAAAGCTGATGCAACTGTTGATGGCAGCTCGTCCGGGTTGCAGAGTTCACTTATGTCAAATGGACCACAAGATGGACTAAAATCTCCTACTGGTAACTCCTACTCCATCCATCTTCGAGAATCACTGGCTAATGACAATAATGAGCGCTCAGGTAGCAATGGGAAGTATCCTCCTGTAGGTCCTGGAAGTACAGACCAGACTTTGTTGTCTTCAAAATCGGACCAGTTTAAGATTATAGCTGAAGAAGCTCCAGGGGCCAAAGTCATTGTTGTTACTCCTAATCTAGAGAAAGACAGTGAAACATCAGCTGCATCAGGTTCTGACATGAGAAGAACCCAAAATGTTAAATCAGGCAACAAGAGACGCTCAGGAGTTGACCGCTATCGTCTGGCTGTTAGGAAATCTTCTCACCAGCATACCGGGGAAGTTGTTGATACCTCTGAACGGAAGAAAAGCTTGTTAGCAACATCAATCGCAATTTTCAACGATGAAAGCAGTGGGAGTTCTGCAGAAGCTGAGGGAATTGAGGATTCCGATGCTAGCACCAGGACACCATCAGATAAGTTATCTGACTACTCTGACGGCAACAGTAATGCAAATCTGAACTCACCTAGGGATGGTAAACTTCTAATCTTTTTTTTTTCCCGTGAATTAGTTGTCTGCCGTGTTACATAAAATCTACTAGCTGATGAGTTCCATTTATTGAAGTCTCTTTGGCTGACCACATCTGGAACTAGTAATAGCTAATGTCTTTCCTTTTGCGAAATTATCTCAGGGAATCTTTCAAGAAAAGATGATGGTGGGAGTAGCATGAAGAAATCACAGTAAGTACATGTAATCGATCCATGTCACGACCTTTCTTGCTTGTAGAAGAAGAGACCAAAAACATTCAAAACTTTGTATAGATAGGTTGCTGTTTCAAAATTTTCCTTGTGGATGCTTTTACATATATTTTGCGTTTTGTTGTTGAGCGATTTCACATATTTCTATGTTTAATTTATGGTGAGCGTGTGGCTTGGATTCTGCTTCCATCTCACTAGTGGATGGCAAGTAGTGTCACTGAACAAGATCACACCTCCCTATTTACTGATATGGCTTCCTTACGGCATTCTCTTGCTCTTCTTGCAATAGGTCCTTAGACAGAAAGGATCTAACCCTCGACAAGATCCTCAGGAGTTCAAGCAGGTACAAGAAGGCCAAGCTAGCTGCTTCTCAATCGCAGCTTGAAGACTCTGAAAGCCAACCACTTGAATTTGTGCCTGATAGTCAAGCCATTTCATAGTTGGCTCTGTGAAATACAACAGGTGTAGAAGACATACCTCAAGGGGGTTGATTTGGAGGACGAGTCATACACATCATAACCTCCTCAGATTTTGACATTTGTGCTTTTCATTGAGCTTTTTTTCGCCCCCTTTTCTCTATATTCTGCTACTTCTCAATGATCCCCTAATTAGCTTAAAATGCATTTTGCTGGAAAAGAGGTACTCATGTTCAACAATGCTCTGTCCGGAAGCTGACTCTTTTTGGAGTCACTGTGTCCGGTTCAGCCGGTGGTTAATGAAATTTTCCTCCGGTGCAATCACCGCCTACGCCCTCCCCATTTTCTAAAATTCAGGATGGATGACTGATTAACTTTGTTCAATAAATTGGAAGTTGTAGCTTTAATACGCTGATGTCAAAGGTCCGATGGAAGTTCTCTCTTGCTGTTAATTGCTTTTGATCATGATGTTGGTCTTTTTACAGGGTTGATCAACTTATATTTTCCATGTGCTGTCCATTTCTCTGTTTTCTTTATAATTTTCTTCGGTTTATTATTTGGCATACATACGAGAATCGTCTATATAATACTTCAATTAGAATCTTCCAAGGAGTCATGGACATGGGATCTGTGGCGTGTTGCACTCGTTCCACGTCCATTCCTTTTGGTTTTGATTCCAGTCTTACACGGCCAAACTCACTAACCAGTAACCGAGCAATAGAAACGGGTCATATGGGTAGTGTACTTCCCGGGGAGAGCATTATCTGCGCCTAATATTATATGAAGCGCCTCTTTTCTTGTACTGTGGATAATCTTCATCTCAGTGTCGACTTCAAATCCAGGATCGCTCTTATAGTCTCTCCATTACATTCACAGGCCGAAGATGCAAACTTAACCAAAGATCGAACTCTGCTTATGTCGGCGGTCTGCGTGGTTGCATCCACAGTGCGGAGTAAATCCACATAAATCACAAAGAGCGCGAGAAAGAGAGAATGAAAGAGACGCCTAGGGGACAAACAATTGTACATAGTAGGGTTGATGGCCACATTTTTACATCTTCCAGCGCGTGAACCATGAACAAGATTTTAAAAAATTGGGACAAGAAAATTCCATTGACAGAAAGTGCGGGTACATGTTATATATAAGTTCCGCTACACTCCCACAAAAACCCAGTTCTTTTCTAACTTCAGTTTATCTTTCACTGAGATCTCATCTTGTCGATCTGGTTCAAAGCCGGTTGCAAGATATTGTAGAGCACCCACAAAATGGCCGGAGCCACCACGAACAGCAAGAGCTGTCCTCTGTTGTCGCTTCCCGAGGCCTCGGCGATTGCCGCCAGCTCGGCGGCCGATGCATCCTGGGCCGGCCCGAACCCGTATCCGACAAGCCCACCAAGCCCGAGCCCGATGATCACCCCCTTGGTGCTCCTCATCCTGTCGATCTGGTTGAGCGCCGGTTGGAGGATGTTGAAGAGAACCCAAGCGATGGCCGGGATGAGGGGCAGCAGCAGCGCGAGCCCGCGGTTGTCACTCTCGGCCAGTTCAGCGATCTGCTGGGCTGCGAAGGCCGGGTCGGCATGGCTGAGCGTAGAGAAGACAGCCCCGGCGATGGCGGAGCCGGCCAGGATTTGGGCCGGCTTGGGGGAGGTGGAGAGGAGGCCCGCGGGGAGGTTGAGGAAGGTGGGCTTGACGGATGGCCTTGCGGGGATGAGCTTAGGCTGCGAGGAGGAGTTGGTGGCCAAGCACTTGGCGTTGAGCATGGCCATGGTGGACACTGTCGCCGCCATCGGTGGAGGTTGCTTTGAGCTTGAGCTCTCTCTTCTTCTGGCAGTGGAGAATTGAAGAGTTGGATGGCGATGAGGTTGAGATGTAAAAACTGAAAGGAGTGGTGCCAACTGCCAACTAAGACATGGAACTGGCCAATGGGATCGTGCTCTTCGGATTCGAGGCTTATCCGGAGACTCTGAATGGGAGGGCTTTGAGCCTCACATTGGAATTTGGATGGCCCACTTTGGTCTTTTCCTTATCCCTTCCTTGTGTTAGTGCTCGCCTTGGGAGTGTGTATTTGATCTCATGAGCAAAAGAAACTGCCTAAATCGGACTGAACCAATCGGTTCTAAGCGGTTCTCGGGGACATTAGCTTGATCTCCAATACCATAAAATTGGGATTGGTGAATTTCGGTCCGGTTCCCAAATCCAAGTGCAGAACCGCCCACCTAAGCCACCTGGACAGAATAATTTTTTTTTATTTCTTAAAAATCTATAAAAAAAAAGAAAAACTAATCTATCTCCCGTTTCATAAAGGGATGCACTTCAAGCCTGGAGTGATAACTTTTACTTCATGCACTTGAGTAAGATAACAAAAACAAATCAAAACACAACAAAAGTTGCTCATTCCAACCAAATTTTGCATAAATTGAAAAAATCTCTGTGAAATCTACAATGTTATACGTAATTCACTAACTTTTGAAACACTTTGATTATTAAGAACATCTTCAATTTCATATTGAACATTAGCAAAAAAAAAAAAAACTGAATATGCTACTAGTTCCATTGGCCCATTCGAAGTCCAGATTGACTACTAGAGAACCGATCATCCCTAATGATCATCATGTGGTCTTGGGTTACTACTGGTTTTCTCCTTAGAACGTACATGGAGTTCCAAACCATATAAATAGTTAAGGGCGCAATGGGATTGGGACTGGGTTTTACATGTTCTTGCTTGCATATCATTCATTGTCTAGGTAGATGTTGTGATTCTACCAAGTTGTCATTGAAATCCATGATGTTAATGGTAATAGCAAGGCATAAGAAACAGCTAGATCTAACTCCTTTGTTGCCGTTTCACCGACCTATGATGCATAAGACTTAGTCGCTTATAACAATGGTTGGTGGCAGTGTAGAGTGATTCGTGACATTGCTAGTGTGGTCGATTGATGGAGTGGGCGAAACCATACTCGATCAATGGATGGAAGGCAAGCTTGGACTATGGGCTCAATTCCAAAAAAGGCATAAGCTTTATTGCGAGTGACAATTCTGATCCAAACTTTTTTTGTCTCGTAAAAAAATCACAAACTTTCACTTGAACCCCAAATCTGACATGAACAATTCGAAAATTTCACAACATGGGAGCTAGATTTGGGACTTAAGTAAATGTTGGTGCTCTTTTTTGGGACAAAAAAACAATTTGGATCAAAATTGTCATTTAAGAGAAAGTCTGTTGCTTTTTTTTTTTTTTTGAATTAGCCCACACCTTCAATCCCTTGACATGGGCCAATTGGGGACCGGCTTCATTAGCACTTCCAGGCCCATTAGCCCTACCTTGAATAACATTGTTCCGATAGGGTGAAGCCCATGGCCCAAAATTAAGAAGAGCTCAATAAACCATAGGCCGTTTTGGCTTAACGAAAAGAATATTGCAATTATAACATGAAATAAAAATGTGAAGAAACATTAGACAACTCTCTACGCCGAAGATATATAATTTTCGAGAACTTGAGGTGTTTAAAATTTTACAAAGCTTCGATTCTTCTCTTTAAAACTAAAAATTTTAAAAATGCCTTTAAAAAAATTAAACCAAAGGCCATCTCAAATTTCGTCTGAGAGAAACATAAACAGAAAATTAGTTCTATCATTGCTCCTTCTTGCGTTTCTTCATGTTACAAACTAGATCATGTGCTATAAATTAGATGCCCGGTAATATATGCTTTAAGGCAGCAACGCCTCAAATGGGTCAGGGTAGAGCGATACTCAACCATTTTTACAGCTGAAAATATTTCACAAATTATCTCGATCCGCTGTTATTTCATATTTCAAATATGCCATTGATTCTTCTCTTTCACTATACTTATAAAAGTGATAAAAAAAAATGAAAAATGAAAAATAAAAAAACTTTCATGGTTCTACAATATTTAAGAAAAAGGAAAAACTAGAGTGCGCATGATAACAATTCTATATCCGAAAACCGATTCTGTTCAAAAATAATTCTTTTTAATTTTGTAATCGAGAATAATTTCTAAGCATTTGAAAGTATTTGATAACTGCTCAAAATTTTTGTTCTTAGAATAGAAAAAGAATATAAATACGTTTGGTAACTATACAAAATTTCTTTTTATTAATAATATTTTAAATTTTTTAATATTTCTTTTTTTCTTCTTTCTTTCCCTTCCCTTTCTTGGCCATGGCTGGTCGCCAATGCTGGTAACTGGCCATAGGCTAGGGCCAGTGAGGGCGTTGCAGCCCTCGTCGCCGCCCTCGCCGTTGCGACCCATCTCCCTCGCCATCACGACCTATCTCTCTCGCCTGAGTTGCAACGGCAAGGTTAGCCTCGCTATGGCTGAGCGACGTGGCCGACGAGGACCACGAAGCCCTCACCAACCCTAGCCTATGGTCGATGGCCGGTGGCCAGCAGTAGGTCGGGAAAAAGAAAAAGAACAAACCAAGAAAGAAGAAGAAAACCAAAAAGAATCGGAAATGAAAAAAATTGTTTCCAGAATCAAGAATCTACTTTTTTTTGCTTTTTGATTCTGTTCCAAAACTGATTTTGAGAATAATTTTTTGTAAATTTGTGCTCGGGAACAAAAAATTTAACAAATAAATTTCTGTTGCTAAATTAATTTTAAGAACAAAAAAATAAAAATTTTCACTATTTGATAACTTGTCAAACGGCCCTTAATAATCTTTTGCTACCCATAATCTTGGAGCCATTAGCATCAGCATCTTCCTCCACTCCAGCACTACAGAAATTGCCTCAAAACCCTCCCTCTCTTCACCTAAAACCCTTCTCTCTCTCTTCGCCATCACCGACCTTCCTTTCCCAACCATGTCCCATCCTCTCTCCTTCGCCGCTTCCAACCCCGTCCTCTCCCCCTTCCCCCGCCCCTCCGCCGCCGCCAGCCCCCTCCTCCGCCGCTCGCTCTTCGGCGCCCCCCTGTCGCCCCGGCCGCCGCCTCCGCTCCCCCGCGGCGCCCTCTGTGTCGCTCGGCTAGGGTTCAGTCCCGACCCCGAGAGCGCGGAAGTTTTCGCCAGGGAGCTCTTCGGCAGGGCCGAGGGGTTGCTCTACACGATCGCCGATGCCGCCGTCTCGTCCTCCTCCCCCGATGCCGTCGCCGCGAGCGCTACGGACGCTAAGCAGAGCGGCGATTGGCTCTCCGGCATCACCAATTCCATGGAGAGCGTTCTCAAGGTGTGCAGGATCGACCTTTGGAGCTAATCTCAGCAGATTGTGGTCTTTTGCTACCGTTCCATTTAATAGCGATTAGCTTGTGATTGATTGGCCGATGTTGAAACTCTTGCTGGAATGGCGAATTGTGGATGTAAAAAAGAAGCATGAGTTGACTGATGCGTCGTACGAATTGGAAATGAACAAGTTAGGGTGCTAATCTTGAGATTTTTTATGATTCTTGGGCACAATATTAGGAGGGGAGCAAGAGTTAGATTGGAGTTTCATTGCTTGGGATTTTCTTCCCTTAGTCTTGAATGACAGCTCTTCCCCCACAGTTCTCTTTCCCAGTCCCTAGCTTATCTGCAGTTGTGCTCTGATGAGTGTTTGCTCGGAAATTGCTATGCCCAAGTTGTGCCAGTCAGGATCATTAAGTTGGAAGAATCTATCTCTAGATCATTCTATGTTGGGCCATGCAAGAAACTTCCATGGATAATGCCTCGCTGAACTGAATTATCACTGTCAAACTAATTATTGTGTTGCATAATTTTACACAACTTGTTGAGTTATATGCTGTATGATTTTTTTTTATACATGGCCAATAAGTCCTTATGGCTATATTAAATCTTTGTCTCAAATCTTTCAATTTCAGGTCCTAAAGGATGGGCTTTCTATTTTGCATGTACCATATGCGTATGGATTTGCAATTATTCTCCTGACAGTACTTGTCAAGGCTGCTACATTTCCCTTGACAAAGAAACAGGTTTGCTTTTATTCAACTTGTGAGTGGTTAGAGGAAGAATATCGGTATATTATGTCCTTGATCTCATATAGAGTGTTCTTTGCAACTGCAACATCTTGCGGTTCCTATCACATCTTTGGTCTTTTAACCCATATGTGGGCGGTACTGTAAAGTGCCTCTGCCACATCTATTTGTGGCAAGTTCTTTTTCTTTCTTTCTTTCTTTCTTTTTGTACAGCACTGCAAATGAGTATTTGAAATTGTTTCCTCAGGTAGAATCAGCTATGGCAATGCGCTCTCTGCAGCCACAGATAAAGGCTATTCAGGAACAATATAAGGGTGATCAGGTGGGAGTTTTATTTTTCTTTCATCACTTTTTCTGGGTTCCCTCAGAGCTATGGCCTGTTTATTTATGTAGTCGACCTTTAATTGACATTTATTCTTCAATGCCTACCAACAGGAGAGAATTCAACTCGAAACTGCTCGATTGTATAAACTAGCTGGAATAAATCCATTGGCAGGTGAATTACTATAGCTACACTGGTAATCTGTTTGTGACTGATAATGTTGTAAAGAGACTTTAGATCTTTCATGCTGGTTGGCTGTTACAGTTTTTTATTTGAAGATATGAAGAATGTGGCTCTCTATAGCTTCAGATAGATTACTCGTGCTGTATGATTTGATCTTAGTTAATACTGGAACCCCTGCTCTTATAAGTAGGATTAGCGAGGGAGGTAGATTTATTTGATTTATTCATCTTTTATGTTCTTTGTCATTTTAATGTTTTTCATATTTCTCCAAGGTTGCTTGCCCACACTTGCCACTATACCAGTGTGGATTGGGCTTTATAGGGCTCTTTCAAACGTGGCAGACGAGGTAAGGATGCTACTTATTTAAGGTCAATTTGGCAGTTGCTTTTGTCTTCTGTTTTTAACTGATGGGATACTCCCATTGAATAATAAGGGACTCCTTACAGAAGGTTTCTTCTGGATACCTTCCCTGGCTGGACCAACTACAATTGCAGCTCGACAAAACGGAAGTGGCATCTCTTGGCTTTTTCCTTTTGTAGTAAGTGAAATCGCATCTTACTTAGCAACCTTGACAGTATATCTGTAGAACTTTACAATCCAGCTGCAGAAATTTTGTTGACTAGCATGCTATAAGAAAACTGGAAGTTGCATCATGTCCTTGTTCATGCCTTTAAGTTCATGCAGTTGTGCTCTAGATTTAGGTGCTATCACATCTTACATGAATTGGATATATTTATGTCTTTGCTGCTTAAATTTCATTGCAGGATGGTCATCCACCCCTTGGATGGTCAGATACACTGGCATACCTTGTCCTGCCTTTGTTGCTGGTTTTTACTCAATACATGTCTGTCCAAATCATGCAGTCATCTCAGGTTAGTCATTCAGTTGGTCACTTCATTTGATATGAGTTGATATGTGAAGCACAATTGCACTAGACATTTTTTTCTTGCATTCATTATTCTTGTATGCTTTCATAAAAAGCTCGTCGTATGTTGTCGTGGATGATACACTTACCTGCTAGACCAGTGCAACACATAATGCAGCAAACAAGATGTCCTTGTTGCATGGATTGGTGAGGATTTAAGTCTACATCCAAGGACATAGTGCATCCCATAATGCAACAAAGCAAGATGTCCTTGTTGCATGGATTGGTGAAGTTCCAAGTCTAAAAATCTGAGGTTAGGATAGGTCCCATGCATCTATATCAAGATACATCTATAAGTCCACATAATTGACTTGCACTATGATTATCCACATAATGAAAATTTTAATCTCACATGTGAATCTTTCATCCCTTTCAACAGACCTCCTCCTTGTTACCCCTCTGCCCCCTTCTCCATACAAAAAAAAAAAAAAAAAAACCTTCTTCCCCCCTCTGGAACCCTTATTACTCTTTCACAGTCCAACATCACTTTCACTAGCACATGCCATCTTGATTCATATATTATTGGGTGTAAAATTTTGCTGAATGTCTTCAACAGTCTTTGTCATGTACTGCTTTTCTGTGCAGTCTCTTTATTGCTTTTGCACTGGCACACTAAATCCGCATGTTATTCCTCTATGCATAATACATTGGAGCAGATTACCATATGTCCGGTAAGGATATAGGACTGCCTCTGGGAATGGATTATTGATAAGTCCGTTGGCTATGTTTTGACTGTTTGCAAGTGTAATTTTTCATGACAAACGGATTTACTCTTTTTGATGATTGTCAGTAAGAATTTAGTACTGGCCATGGGAATAGATTATTGATAATTCTGTTGGCTATGTTTTGTCAATTCACAAGTGTAGTTTAACATGACAAACGGATTGACTCTTTTTGATTATTGTCAGAGCAATGATCCAAGCATGAAGGGTTCTCAAGCAATAACAAAATTCCTACCTCTAATGATTGGATATTTTTCCCTTTCTGTTCCTTCTGGCCTAAGCCTTTATTGGTGAGTGCATTGCGATGATCTTCTGACTTGTGATTATAATCAGATTTCTCTCGAAGCCTGCTACCTTGCTATAATGTTCTGCGTTGCTTTCTGTGACTATTTATTCTGCCAAGGATCCCTTACTCTGTTTTCATGTCTATCTATTTGCAGGCTGACAAACAACATATTAAGCACTGCACAACAAGTATGGCTTCAAAAGTTAGGTGGTGCTAAAAATCCGCTCAATCAATTCGGCAACAACACAATTAAACTAGATGAAATGCAAAATCAGAAGATTGAATCTGAGTTTATGGAAAATTCGGCAACGACTCAATTAAGTTCAACCAAGAAGGTTGCAGAAAAGGAAAATTTGACTGTGGGGGGACCCCGCCCTGGTGAAAGGTTGCAGTTTTTGGTTTCTGTGAGAGTTACTGCTTGTTAATGAATGTACGGGAGTTAATAAGAGATTGCCTAACTTTCTAGTTGTTTGCTCTTCGCCAGGTTCAAGCAAATAAAGGAGCAAGAGGAGAGGAGGCGACGGGAGAGAGAACAGCAAAAGAAAGATGCAACAGCGGCTGTTAAAGAAATTCAAGTAGCTGATGAAAGGCATGAAAAAGAAACTAGTGTGCCAGAGGTAAATAATGAGACTAGAGCACCATTGGTGAATAAGAGCACTGAAGAAGCTCAATATAAGAATAGTACTTATCATTCGTCAAATGGTGGAGTAGTTGTCAATGGCAACCTTTTGAGTCCTGAACTGCAGGAAGACAAGAAGGCATCACCTGCTAGGTCAGATAAAGGCGCTGTTGTCGCAGATAATGATGTTGAAAGGAGTGATAACTAGAATGTAGACGAAAACACGGCAAAGGTAATGATACCTTAAATTGTGGAACTGTTCATCCTTTTACTCATTTCCGACATGCTGCTCGATGATCTACATGGTTGATTTGATTATATGACTGAACATGGTCTAAATTGCAGGGGGCAGTCAAAGCATTCAACTGAGTTGCATAAGTTCCTCGAAGACAGGCACAACAATGAAAGAGTGGACAAGGAAAAGAAGACATGTAGCGATAAATGTATCGACTCTTCCTTGAGGAGAGAGAGAAGTCAGTGTGAAAGGCAAAGAAGCCGTGTAGCAACTAATAATACCACTACGTCCAGGAGACTGTGATACTCTTGTCTTGGACTGATGAGGCAAAACACGAAGCATGCTGGCTCGAAGATGACATTTCGTTCATTGCACTTGTGACAGCCTCCTCTTCTGTGAAGTTATCATTAAAATTTTTGGGCCTGCAGCTATAACAAGAGCCTGAGTGAAAGAAAAGGCACTCCTGGCATATCTTTCAGCTGTCTAGTTCGGTATTTATTCCTAAGTGAGAGAGTGTACCCGTTGTATTCTTTGTACAAAAGCAGGATGTAACCGTTAAGGCTTCTCCACATGTATTCTAACTTAATAAAAACAGCAGAGGCCCGAAGTTTTTTGAGCTCATTGAACCAAATTTAGGAGATCAAGGCTTTGTTTGATTCGTGGAAAATGAATATTTCAAAAAACGATTGTTTGCATTGCTCATAAAAATGAATGGAATGAGAAATATTCTCATCATCCATGAAAATATTTAGGGTTAATGCTGTAAAAATCCCCAATTAGTATGTTTGTGACAATTTTATCTCAAATTAATTTTTTGATCACTAAAAAACTCAAACTGATATACTCGTGATAAATTTACTTTCAGTTTATTTTTATTAAATTTTACTGTTAAATTGCTTTGTTAAATGATACGCGATAATTGATGGATATACCAATTTTATGCTTTGCTCTCCATTTGTCATAAACGTATCAGTTTATGATTTTTTATGGTATTAATTTAATTTAATGAAAATTAACGAAAGGTAATTTTGTTATAAGTGTATCAGTTCGAGATCTTTTATAGTAAAAAAATTAGTTTTTGGTAAATTTGTCATATGTGTATCAGTTTGAGATTTTTCGTTGTCAAAAAATTAGTTTTTGGTAAAATTATTACAGGTGTACTAATTTGAAGTTTTTTGTGGTATTAACCCAGATATTTAAATATCAATTATATTGGTAATGAAAATATTTTATATTGATTAATTGATATAAGTGATATATTCGATCATTTTTAAAAAATTATTTTTTGAATTATTTATTTTTTACGAAACTAATGGAGTTATGTCAAATATTAAACAGCTTTCAGAGGGTGATCATTGTGGCCTTGCACATTAGAAGTTTTTACCTTAACGATGTCCCTCGGACAGATTGAAATGATTACCCCTCTTCTAATTAAACCCCAAGTTCCATCTTATGGAAGAAATGGTTCGTTTTCTTGTCGAAGACGTGCGGAATTCCGTTGACCTGCCAACCGTACAAGACTTCTAATGTTCGTTCTAGCAGAAAGCCGTGTAACGTTTGGTCGTGTCATTTGTTTTTAAAAAGTTATGAATGCAGTGCCGTGGCGTGTACGTAGATTGTCATCTCAATCCTTGGATTAGGAATTTTCAAAATCGTGATCATATCGAAACGGGAATAGAGAAAAAGTGGCATATTCCATACTCTTTCTTCGTCCCAATCAATTTGCTTTTTGTCCGAAACTTTTCCCCACGCCGAAAGCCCGACCTCCCGTCATTCTATTCTGTCTCCGAATGCCGAAACACATGAAGCGGGTAAAGGAAGCCTCGCATCGAGAATGCATCGTCGGATCGGAGGTGCCGGAGGAGTTCACGGGCGTGCGAAATTACATGCTATTCGGTCGAATGAAAATAGAAAGAATGTGCCCGCATGTGTCTTGGGACTTTGACGCAGCAAATATGCAGAGGCCAGCCAGTGCACCCGGGACATGATAATGAAGGATTGCGTGTGGTTTTGACCTTAAGACATTTACTAGTTGAAGTCGTCTTCCTTCATCTTTGGTGCATCTCGGAAATAAAAAACAACAATAATAACAACAACAACAACGTTACTTGCTGTGTTATCCATGAATTCTGCAACAGCTCCGAATTCTGGAGTTGCCTTGTCCCCTTGGACGGGACACCCGTGAAGAAAGCCTCGAACAGCTTTTACATCTTCGTACGGTTGAGAATTCGGACTGAGTCGTACGTTGCTCATTCAGCCTATGTGTTATCTTGTGGAGGTGGTCATCGACCGATTGTATTCATGTGTGGAAACCTTTCTTAAAAGGCTCCTCTAACCACGAGTAGAAAGTTCTTGACCTAATCATGCAAGCAAAAGCGCGAGATATAGCAAGTGAGGTCCCGTCGAAAAACCATGACGCGAAATTGCTTTTCTTTCCTTTTCTTTTCTTGTTATCTTTTCCATTATTGGCAACTCCATAATGTCGTGTTTGTGAGTTCCAATTCCAATAGCTTATGATGCTGCTCCTCCCATTGGAGGAGGAGGAGAAAAGTGAATTGGAATTCTTACAATAGACAAGAGTCTTGTACATCGCCGTTCGAGGGTCAACTTCACAGGCGATTTCTTAATCCGTTTCCGTCCTCGCGACATCAACCCTAATTATCCATTTCCATTGTCCCAACACAAATGTTAATCATTGACAATGAAAAAAAAAATCAGACACTGACCCCGCCGCAAGTGCCTGTCAGTTTCCTGGTCTCACCAAAATACAAGTCAAGAGCTTGGGCACTATGTCTTTTTTAAATGTTTCTGTTCATAGATAGAGCAAATTGTGCAGACAGAACCGTCGCAAAGGAACCCTTAATTAAGCTGTTGGTCAGATGACCAAAGACATAATTGTCTGGTGCATCACGCTAATTACAGCATATTGAGCTTGTCAGCATGCCTAATGATTGGGCTGGACAATGGACAGATGTCAGGTCAAGTTTTTCCAAAAATCTCAATTACCCGGATTGATATTTTGCCTTAAATGATGTATTAAGTGGAAGCTCTTCCACAATGATTTTGTCTTCTTATGTTTTTAATTTCGAAGGTTGGCACAGAATTTCGTTAACAAAAGTGTCTGCTGGGCTCGACATTTGCTTCCTTTCTGAGGAACACATGTTTGCACAGACTGTCCAGCAAAGATTTCGCAGTGAGTCAATGAATCGTGAGTTTCGATACTTTCCTTTTTCTTGGACAAAAGAGATCATGATGGGGAAACTCGCCAGATTGTCCATCTGGTGGTGACCGGTGCAGTGCATGCCACGACGAGATGATTGCGTGTGCCTTGAACGACACCATGTCGTGTGCATCGCACGGCTGTAGCTTTGAGATTGTTTCCTGGGCTATTGGCAGTTGACCCGATTTGGCATGTGAAGAGTTTTCTCACGAAGGAAGCAAAATCATCTGAGCTGTCTGTAATAAGATTTGTACGCCCGACTTCAACACGGTAAAAGAGCAAGAGGTTTCGAGTTTGATTTCGCTCCGACCTACTTTATGTGCGACGGGTTTCAACGATTCGTTTATCTTATGCCCGGGTACTTAAGATTCTACGTACAAAAGAGTGTTAAGATTTGAAACATGTTTTGTGCCGTTGTCTGATGGGTTAAGCTTTTAGATCGCTTTCACGGGTTTTCAATGCACGAGGGATGGAGATATCGATTGATCGGGAAGTATCCGTAGCAATGTTTTGCAATCCAAATTTCAACTTTTCTTTTGCTGGCTCTATTTATGGAGGAATATCTTGGCAGTTACTCCAGAAGTTTAGTGCAACGAGAGATCGAGAGTGCTTGGACATTACGAAAGATGCAGTTGACATGTAAATTTCCTTAAAAAAAGTCATAGCTATTATGGTTTCGTCATCTCTTAACATCTTGAATATTGTAAAATTTGCTTGATTAAGTAACTTTCAGAACAGTGTCCGAAGAAATCTTTCTAAGAAAGCTTGAGTAAAAACTCTAACAATGAGCTGGACAGAAAGAGGTTTTAGATTGCTCCATTTATTTTCCTATGCTCTTTTTACTTTTTCCTTGTTTTGAATATTTCGCTAGGCGCGTGATTGGTGTACGAAATTATTTTGCATGTCATTGTCAGATGATCGACGCATAAAGAATTCCGCTACATAACCAACTCCACGCACGCACACACGTCCCTTATCGAATTCTAATCGAATAACTTATTTTCTCCATCGACGGTGAATTTAACGGTAACGAATATCTTTTCAGACATGTTTGGTAGCCCAGAATGATACCGAGTGCGAGCCAAAACCTTACTTAGAACTTATTAGGTCCTAGTGCAATTATAGTGGTTTAATTGTTATCAAGATCGTTTGAGAACACTCGGCTGAATAAGAATAATGTTGAATTGAATGCGGCGCATTCATTTCCTTGGAGAATGAGTGCCACTGGATTTGCTAATTATGTTCAATGTGGAGAGATTGCGGAAGCATGTTTTGTCTGGTGGTAATGATCGATTTCGTGCTATTCCGGAATCATAGGAATACCAAAGTACCATCTGTTGAATTTATAAGATGTGTATTGCCTGTGATAGTCTCCAAGAGTCGATCGAGCCCCAAGAAATTTGGAAGTCTGTCTTTCTACACATGATCCCTTTTCTTTCTTTTTTCTATATTCCGATGGAGAATTATCAGAAAAGTTATTAACCTATTTCAATTGTGTCAATCAGTCCTAAATCTTTTTTTTTTGCTAATTAAGTTCTAAAATTTCTACATTTGTGCCAATTCAGTCCATTCGGCCAAAAAATGGGCACCGACCGTCTTACATGGTACGACTAACGCTAAAATAGACAAATTTTAATAACATTTTAAGATTTTTGTTGACTTCCTTTTTTTCAATTTTCTTTCTTTTTCTTCCCTTTTTCCTATAGCCAATCGCTGGATTTCGACGATCAGCCAGAGGTGAGGGCTGGTGAGGTTGACCTTGCCATCGCTAGGCAAGGGTGAGCTCGCCCTACCATTGGCAAGGTTTGACCTTTGCGGCGAGACTCGCCCTCGTCGACGTTGGTGGGTGACGAGGGACGAGAGCCATTTGAGGTTCGAGGCCCAGGGGTGGAGCTAGGGCTTAGGGAGGAGGGGGAATGGGAGGTGTAGAGAGAGATGTAACATGTGAGAGTTGAGGGAGTCAATGACCTAGTTCTCAGACGGGAGGCAACTTGGACTTGCCGTTTAACATCTCTTTTGCAGAGAGAGCTGAAGACAACGAAGTAGGAAGATTACTACTCTCATCGCAAGGGAACTTGGCCATGGCGGAGTGCATGTGGCGGGGCGAGCTCGCCCTTGCCGGCCCTCACAATAGGCAACCGGCTAGAGGAAGAAGGGAAAAAAACAAAGAAAAAAAAGAAAAGAATTAAAAAAAAAGATAACAATAAAAAATTATTAAAATGTTATTAAAAATTATATATCAATATCGACTGTGCCACATTGGATTCTTTTCGAGAATATGAAGCGAAATTTTCATAATACCAAGATAGATGTTCATAGAAAAAAGTGAGGACTATCATCAATTACTCGACAAATTTCTTGATTATTGGAATTACGAGTTTTTTATATTTTTTTATTATGTACGGTTTTTTATTTTAATTGTAGGTGGGGGCATTTCGTAAATTACTTTTGTCAAAGTTTAGGGTTGAAGATGTTATTGGGTTTATTCTGTTAATAGTAAAAGTGATATTTAGGCAATGATTTTTTTTTTTTTTTGGTAAGGATATTTAGGCAATGATTAATACCACTAAAAACTTAAAAATGATACATATGTAAAAAATTTATCTCAAACTTATTTTTGCATCACCAAAAACCTCAAAGTAGTATATTTGTAACAAATTTACTATTCGTTAGCTTCCGTCAAATTTTATCGTCAAATTGTTAAGCTAAATGACACGTAATAATCACTCAATAGATATGACAAATCTACATGGAAATCCATATCAGTTTAGGGTAAATTTGTCACGAGTGCATTAATTTGGAGTTTTTGATAACCCAAATATTAATTTAGAGTAAATTTGTCATATGTATACAAATTTAGAGTTTTTCGTGGTATTAACCATTTAAACAATACATTACCCTTTCTCAAATAGAATGCCTTTTTCCCAAAATTCATTACGAAATTAGATCTTGGCTCCACCCCATACTCACCATATGCACTCATTTCTTATGGTCCGAGTGCATAGGAAAAGTACCAAAAAATTCCTAAATTTATTGCATTAGTACCAATTTAATCTTAACATTTCGATGAGAATAATATAGTCCTAAACCTTTTTACATTGGTACCACTACAGTCCATCCGATCATTTTAGGCTGGAAATTACTGATATAGATGCTGACTGTTCTACATGGCATAACATGCGCTGTAGTGGACATTTTTTAAAAAAATTGAATACCTTTTTCAAATTTTTTATTGATTATTTATTTTCTCTTTTTTTCGTATTACCCTTTGTCAATTACCAATCGGCCGAGATGGCCAACCCCTAGCAAGGGCAAGGGCGAGGGCCAAGACGCCCTCGTTAGATGTAGAAGGAGCGGCCTTGCCCAACCCTCACCAAAGGGCAACGAGGGCTGGGTGAGATCGGCCCTTGCCAAATTCGGCAAGTGAGCTTAGTTTTCGATACAGAAGGAGATGTATAGGGGTCATCAATACTCTTAGAGATATTTAGATATCTATTTAGAACATTTCCTCTAATTTTCTATATCTATATTAATTATGTATATCTGATTTGATTTCCTCATATAGTAATTTATTAAAGCATATAAATAGGCTATTCATGTACTATAATTAATACATCGAAATATACACAAATTCATTAATCCTATCTTCCGCATCATTATTCTTAAGAGATGCACCCTAGAACTCAACAGTGTTCACTTCATGCACCAAGTCTTACATGAGGAAGCACTTAATTGAGTCCATTTGACAATAGTAGCCCTTTTCACATAAGAGGCTTTCTTTTGACGTCAGTCGCACAAGTCGTGTCGCTCAGTAATTATTTTCCCAAGCCAATCATATAGACCACTTGATGCTTTGATGCCATCAGTATAGGCTGTGTCGCTTAGTTATCTACCATGCCGCCTCACATCTAACACTATTTAACTTGATTTCAAATTCAAATTGATTTAGATATCATGAGTTTGAGTGAGCATGTTAGAGATATTTATATGTCTTCTAGAGATATTTATATATTTCCTCTAATTTTTTATATCCATATTGATTATGTATATTCGATTTGATTTCATTATATAGTCATCTATTAAAGCCTATTTTCTCCGTGTACTATTTTCTATACATCGAAATATACACAAATTTCTCAATCATATCTTTCACATCATTATTCTTAAATGGTATAGTTCTCATGTGGAGGGCAACCTTGCCCGGATGCCCTCGCTGGCTGGCAACTCGAGGAGGGTAATAAGGAAAAGAGATAAAAAGATAAAAAAGCAAAATTGAAAAGAAGGAAAAGACAAGAAAAAAATAAAAGGAAAAAGAAAAGAAAAATTAATAAATATTTCCCAAAAAGTTTTAAAATTTTTTAAAAAAATGTCCACGTCAGCTGGCCGTACCACATAGAATGATCATTATTCACGTCAACAATTTCTGGCCTAAATTAGACGGATGTACTGAATTGATATCCATGTAAAGAGGTTTATAACTTTTTTTGTGTTAGCAACGTTCTCAACATTATGTTAGGCAGCATCTTGAATCAATTTCACACTAGATGAGTCTTGTATTTCGACAAAATCATAGGATTAGAGATAGCGATCATTCATCAAGCAAAAAATATCAAATATAACTCAACCCTATTTTTCGAGACGCAAAAACATTAGACGCTAAAATGCACGGCCGAGCATATGCCTTCCCATTTAAAACCCCGACTTCGCGATAGCAAGCTTATGGATAACGTCGGAGACATAACGGCCCGATCGTAATAACGGGGATCACGTTTTTTCCGAACGTTACCTACTTATTTACATATATCTAAGTTCAATTCACCTCATTACTTTACAAATCTGTTTTTTTTTTTATATCTAACCTTACATCATTATTGTTCATTGATCAAATTTACCACAGTTCAATTTAAGAGAATGGGGAAGGGGACTTGTAATTAGGCAGGTGGCACAAACAAATATATAAAGGGGGAGCAGGCTCAGCATCCAAGAGAGACAGACGCCTCATCGCTTTAGAAAAACGTTTGTTAGACACACACAAAGACTTCACCTCCTCTCTCTCTCACCATCGTCATCTTCCTCATCACGCACGCACCCCACACAACTAAAAAGCTATCAATTATTCATTCCGAATTCAATCGGAGGAACGATATCCCAAATCTCCCTTCTCCGGAATTCGTCTGATACGCAACGCGATCGGCTCTTTCCATTCTCTGTTTTTCTTCTTCTTACTTTTGTCAATTTCAACGAGAACAGCTTTGAATTCAGTCGCAGCCGATGAGATTGCCAACGTGGGCGTCTGGCAATTCTCTGGAGATCGGTGGATGAATCGTTGTCGTAATCCCCGATCTTGGAATTACTCCTGTTCCCTCTCTATGTGACGGTTGTTACCTGCTGATGATCGCGTCATTCAACACGTATACTTTTTCCTTTTCTTCTCTCTTTTGGCTGATTTAATCTCTTCCTTCTTGTATCGAGTGTGCTTTTTCGTTTTCGTTGATCGGATGGATGATGTGGTGATGGTTTGCTGATCTGGGGTATGTGGAAAGATCGATTTTTTGGTTCATCCGTTCGTGTATCATCTGTGTTTGAACTTCGTTCTGTCGGTCTGGGTCTTTTTTGCAAAATTTGGTTTGCTTTTGGTTTGCTTTTCGTTTTATTTCTTCTGATGGTACTTGATTTTGTGCTTGCTGGGATTGAGTTGAGATTGCGTGCAAGGAGTTCCTGTTTTTCCTCAGCTGACATGAGAATCTTTTCCTTTATGGGTTGTTTAAGGCAATGGAATATCCTTTGAATGGAAGATTAGCATTCTTTCTTCCCAAGTTTTCGTCTTTTGGGGTGCCGAAATTTCCTCATGTTCTTCTTTGGCCAGGATATGTTCAATGTTTTGCCACTGGAGCCTATTTTGCTTTCATCAGCATTTTCTGCTATTCTGCTCCCTCGTTGTTGGATGTTTGCGAAAGTTACCCTTTCAACCAAGCATGATCTGCGCTTCATTTCGATGGAGAGGTCATTCATATGCTTCATGGGTTGTGCAATTTGTGCAACTCTTAGTTTGCTCAGATGGTTTTGTAGTTTTTTCTTTGTTCATTTCCAATCTCTGCTGATTTGATGATGTCTTGCTGTATTAGTTTCAATTGGCTTGATTGTCGTTTGATCAGCCCTCTCATGGAAAGTGGATATAGTATTTCCACATTTTTTATCTCAAACATTGATTTACTCTCATGATTTGAAGTTTTACGGTGACGTGCTCTGTTTGTAGGTCTCAAACTTGAAACTTGTTGATACATATATCAAGGTAGCTGTTGTTGCTGAAACTCTTTTACGTATAAGTTTGTCCTCATTCTGGGAAATCTGTCTTGAAGGTGCTAACATATACACTTACTTTTTGAATGCTCCAGCATTTTGAAAATTTCTGAGTCCACAAAGCTTGGCACTGCCTTGTTTAGCAGTGCCCATGGATGCCACCGCAAGTGAAAGCCAAGCTATACAGTACCGTGACATTTCTGACCAGCCAGTCGCTGCAGTCGTGGCATCTCCTATTCGGACATTTCAACGCCAAACACGGCACTGCTTTGGGGGCACTATCCCTGGAGAATTCCCATTGGCTGCTAGTCCTTCCATTGTTCTTCACGTCCTTACGTCGTGTAATTTTGCTCCGCAAGATCTCGCCAAGTTAGAGGCAAGTCGTTCCGGTTTTCTTCTTTATTCATGCGGATGTGACTTGAGATGCTAGAATTGGTGTTGCTGCTTGATAATTTTGTTGTGCGTTCTGCAGGCAACCTGTTCCTTCTTCAGGCAACCCGCAAATTTTGATCCTGACCAAGAATTGTCAGTGACAGAGATTGCTGCTCTGGACATGTGCCAGAAGAGAGCTATCTTTAAGCCAATGACACCTGAAGAGCGCCAAGATTTAAAGCGAAAATGCGGGGGTTCCTGGAAACTAGTTCTTTGTTTCTTGCTTGCTGGGGAGATATGTTGCAGGAGGGAGAAGTCGCAGGCGATAGCTGGGCCTGGTCATAGTATTGCCGTAACGTCTGAAGGAGAGGTGCACACATTTGGCTCAAACATCAATGGGCAATTGGGACATGGCACCACCGAAGAGGAATGGCGGCCTCGGCTGATCAGGTTAATGACTTAACAGTCACTGTTGCTCTGCAAGAAAAACGAGAGAGAAATTGGGTGTGTGAAAAGTTAATGGAAGCTCGTGTGTTACAGATCCCTTCAAGGCGTCCGAATAATCCAGGCAGCTGCAGGAGCGGGCAGGACAATGCTGATTAGCGATGCAGGTCAGGTTTATGCCTTTGGGAAGGACTCATTCGGCGAAGCGGAATGGGGGGGCCAAGGATCTAATCTTGTCACAACACCACAGCTAGTCGAATCGTTGAAAGGCATCTTCGTTGTTCAAGCTGCAATTGGAAATTTCTTCACAGCCGTGTTATCTAGAGAAGGCAGGGTTTATACATTCTGCTGGGGAACTGATGGCAAACTTGGACACCACACCGAGCCAAATGATGTGGAGCCCCGCCCTTTATTGGGTGCTCTGGAGAATGTACCGGTGGTGCAAATAGCTGCAGGATATTGCTACCTTCTTGCACTGGCTTTTGAGCCTAGTGGCATGTGAGTTTCCATAAAATGTTTTCTAGGTTTCTATTGTGACCAATCAATAGAAATACTCCAACACCCCACCTTTGCAGCTCCTTCATGCCTTCAACTCTTCATCAGCATCTTAAATTTAGATGTAGCTCACATTGCATGGGAGTCATAGGAAGTATGGAAGATACTACCGATGCAAGTTGCTGGCTAATATTGGAAAATGTTGACCGAAATGAATATGCTTGCACTTTTTTTATTCTATCAGTAATGAAGCATGCTTCCAGTTAAACCTTCTTCCACTAAACTACTTTGATAGAGCATTGTTTGACTTGGGATGCTAGATCACAATGTTTGCCGCCTCCAAGCACCAGCACACCTATTGTTTTTGTGTTCCTTCCTTAACGATCTCTGAGCCATGGAACTTTTTTTACTGAACATTTCAGGTCAGTGTACTCCGTTGGGTGTGGCTTGGGTGGAAAGCTTGGACACGGTGCAAAGACTGACGAGAGGTACCCTCGCTTGATTGAACAATTTCGGCATTTGAATGTTCAACCAATGGTGGTTGCAGCTGGAGCTTGGCATGCCGCTGTGGTTGGGCGGGACGGACGGGTCTGCACCTGGGGATGGGGTCGTTATGGTTGCTTGGGACATGGCGATGAAGAGTGCGAATTGGCCCCTAAGGTTGTAGAATCACTGAACAATGTCAAAGCAGTTCATGTTGCAACGGGGGATTATACGACATTTGTGGTGTCTGAAGCAGGTGAAGTTTACTCCTTTGGCTGCGGTGAATCTGCTAGCCTTGGACATGTTGCCATCGTCGATGGACAGGTCTCCTCATTCCCTTCACCATATTGACTCGTGTTTTTAGATGGACTGGTTGTTATTTCTTTTCAGCTACTCTTTCTCTTGACCAATGCAAGTGAAAATGCCCATGAATTAACGGCACGTTCATTGGCAACCAAAGAATGTGCATTTGAGTTTTGGGTGGACATTCCTTTAACATTGATCATAAGGGTCGTTTCGCAGGGAAATAGGCACACAAACGTGTTGAACCCCGCGCTTGTGACATCGCTGAAGCAGGTCAACGAGAAGATTGTACAGATTAGTCTCACTAACTCTATTTACTGGAACGCGCACACCTTTGCGCTCACCGAATCAGGAAAGCTCTATGCGTTTGGAGCAGGAGACAAGGGGCAGCTGGGCATAGGCCCCATCGCCAACCAGACCGAAAAGCAAAATCCCGAGCGGGTCGACGTAGACCTAAGTTAAGAAAACCCAACTGATTTCCGTTGACATTCTTTTAGCACCATTTGTGCATATCTTCTGTGTACATAGGTTTAGTCCTTAATTAGGTAGGTGGGGACTTTGCAAATACTGACTTCATTTTATGGGGAAAGAACTGGACTGATGTTTTAGGGTTCTCCAATTGTGAATAGCTGGATGCAAGATTTGCTCAGTTTCATTCAATGGATTGATGAATTTGATTTTATCTCTCATCTTCATATATCATCATCGAATTGACTGCTGGATGCACTGTGATACCAGTCCAGAGACTTGAGAGAGCATCACTTGCACATCTCAAAATGGCATCGAGCTTGTTGGGGGAAGAAAGAGCAGGTTGTCCCCTCGGTGTGAGCTGTGATTGGTCCAGAGCCTTCACGTGGGACTGTTCTAAAAAGGAAAGCATGAATTCATCGTCCACCATGAATGACCCCTCGATTTTTAATGATTAGGACAGCGACGGTGGAGTATATAGTACCTCTCCTCGTACGTACACCCAGGGAGAGGCAATGCAAAGCTCTCTGTTTGGCAAAAGCAGTCGACACGACATACTTCATTTTTGTCGTGCACTCATATTAAGATGGAACAGGCCACCCTTCCTGCGGCTAAGGATACGTGCCATGACATTTTTGTTTCCGAAAATAATTTCAGTTTATATCACATGGACAAGTTTTTGAGCATAAAAACGTGTTTGATAATTGTACAAAATTTCTTCTTTCGGAATAGAAAAAAAAATAAAAAGACATTTGGTATGATCCTAAAAATTTTTGGTGACATGAAATTTTTTTAATTTTTAAATAATTTTTGAGATTTATCTCATTTTTTAAAATTTTTTCTTTTCTTTTTTTCCTTCCTTCTTCTTCCTCCTCTAGCTGGTCTCTGGGCCTCGGCGATGGCTGATGTCCAACTAGAGACGAGAGCTGGTGAGGTCGACCTTGCCGGATTTGGGCAAGGTCGGCCTCACCCCGCAACCTCGTCCAGCCATCGCAAGGTCGGCTTCGTCCAACCAGGCGAGGTTGATGCTCACCAAAGGCCAAAGAGCTTGGTACCGGCTATAGCCAAGACCCAACAATTAACTAAATGAGGAAGAAGAAAGAAGAAAAAAATGACCTTATTTTGGAAATTGTTTTTGGGAACAAAATAGTATATTTTTTTAACTTTTTATTTCTGTTATAAATCTATCCCCAACCACTTTTCTATTCCAAGGAATAAAAAAGTTATGATGTATCTTTTTATGTTACGGAAAACAAAAAAATAGCGAAATATAAAGGGAAAATTCTAAATTAAAGCTTAAAATCCCATTGTTTTCTTAAATAAGAGATTAAAGTAGGGGTGAGCATGGTCCGAGTTGGGCCGGTCCACCCCCTAACCCTAGGACCAACCCGCACAATGTTGATCCTCAATTTTTGGGACCAAGGACCAACCCTATTGAGCCTGGGACCAAGGACCGGACCGACCCAATGGGTTCAGTCGGGTTCTAGGGTCAACCCGGGACCAACCGGTAATTTTTTTGTTTTATCTTTTGTATTCCTTGAAAAGGAAAACCTACTATTTCAAATTACATATCATCGACAATGTAGTGATGTGCAACCAAACTCCTTGAAAAGGAAACAACTGATTCCTCAAGCATATCCTCCAATTTAAGAGATCATTTCCTTTTCAACTTGTAAGAACTTTAAGATCACTATGTGAAGCTAGACTTCTCGATGACCCCAACAATCAACTCAAAAATAACCAGCTTCAACTAATAAACTCCAGACTCACCCTTTGAGTGAAGACTCACCCACTTGAGCGGCGAGCGCGGCGAGCGGCGAGCGCTTCAATCCATAAACTCCAGACTCACCCTTTGAGTCAAGACTCACCCACTTGAGCGACGAGCGGCGAGCGCTTCAACCCATAAACTCCAAATTCACCCTTTGAGTCAAGACTCACCTGCTCGAGCGGTGAGCGGCGCAAGCGGAGCGCGTGGCGAGCGACAAGCATCGAGCAATGCGAGCGTCGAGAGGCTAGAGGCAAGCAGTGAGTGACTGAGTGTGAAGTTTTTTTGTTCGATTTTGGAAAAATGGAGAGTCTGAACTCTGAAGACTAAAGAGACTTTACAAGGAAGACTAAAAGAGAAGATGAGAACTTGAGAAGATGTCGTCAGTACGAGTACCAGAGAAGGACCGAGGGTTTTGGACACGTGAGAGGTTGAGAAGTGAGCTATTTCCCACCTTTTCTTTTTTTTGGTCAATTTTGCACAACATTTCACAATTTCAATTGGGTTCCCGGTTCTCTACATAAAAAAATTATAACTAATATATTTTATATATATTATATATAATATATATAGTCCGGGTTGGTCCGGGTTGGACCGACCCTAAACTATCTGGACCGATGACCAACCCGCACAGTACTAGTCCAGGGATATCAGGACCAAGGACCGACCCAGTCCTCCTAGGAACCGGACTAGGACCGGCAGGGTTGGGCCGGTCCAGGGTTGGTCCAAGGTTGACCCTAGACCGATGCTCACCCCTAGCTTAAAGTACCATCATTTTCTCAAATAAGAATATGAAGTGGATTTTGTCTCAAATAAGAGTCTGAAGTGACCATATTAGTCTCAAAAAGGGCTTGACCTTGCTGGTTAAAGGGCATTTTCGTCCTTTACTTTTTTGAATTTTCTTTTCTTTTCTTTTTCTTTTTTTCCTTTTTATTCTTTCCCTGTTCTTTTTCTTATATTTTTCTTTTTTCTTTTCCGTCTCCCTCTGCCAACCACCGGTAAAGGTTGCCAGACTCATATGAGGGCCGCCTTCACTCTCCCAACCTAGGTGAGGGCGATCCTCGCACAACGCCGAAGAGCCAAATCTGGCGAAAAACGCCCTCACGTCACTCTCATTAGCCTAGGCAAGAGCAGCTCTCGCTCACCCAAGCAATGCCCTCGCCTAACCTGAGGAGGAATGCCTTCACCCTTGCCCTCGTTCTCGCCCTCTCCTGAGGCTAGCAATGCCGGGGGAAGGAAAAAGGGGAAAAATAAAGAAAAAAAAAAGAAAGAAAAGTAAAGAAAATGAAAACAAAAAAATTTAAAAAATCAATAAATTAAAAATATATACTTTAAATTTTTTTGATTAAAATACCCCTTCTCCAATAGCCGAAATAGTCACCAGCAAGCCAAAATCCTTACTTGAGATAAATTAGCCACTTCGGGACCTTATTTAAAATGATTTAACCACTTTAAGCCCTTATTTGAAATAAAATCTATTTCATATCCTTGTTTAAGAAAACAAATATATTTTAAGCCCTTATTTGAAATTTTCCTAAATATTAATATTACCAACACGCCCTAAGTCACTATTATGATCTTCAAGAAATTCGAAATGAACTCAAGACATCTAAATATTAATATTACCAAATGCGCCCTAAGTCACTACTACATCTTCAAGAAATTTGAAGCGAATTCAAGACATCGGGAAACACTAGATTTCGATGTCGTTGTCACTTGTTCATCAATCATCGCTAGGTAGTCCCTTAAGGCCGATCGAATTATAGGGCAACGCTCTCCAGAAACCAACGAGGGAAAGAAAACAGATGACGGGATCAATTTGGTAAAATCTGAGAAGTTATCCTCAATGACCTCCTCAACAAAACTTCCATAAGTCCCCTGATTTCCACAGCCACTTTCATTCCCCCCATTTTCCTCGTCTTCCCCAACGTTGAAGGAAACAGCATCCAGGGTCCTTTGCCAAGGATGGTCTCCGATACGCAGGCACAGGGCGGAATCATTACTAAACCAGGCAACTTCAACCTCTAGATTACAAAAATGGTCTTTACCCCGCCTCAAACAAAAACTTTAGAGTGTGTCCAATCATTTCTAACAAAGGATCAACCAGAAAGGAAAGATGCACGGTGGCAAAATAATCCACTAGTTGGGAATGTACCAAAACATACGTATGTTCAATTAAACACAGTTGAAAATTCACAAACCATCGGCAATCAACGACAAAAAGTGCAGTGTCTGGTACGACACTCCACACATCACGGCAAGCCAAAAACAATGAGCTCCGTCTTGGGAATGGTTGTGCCTAACATCAGAAGTCGGATGGGGAAATGACATCGTCAATTTTCAGAATCATTTTGACCACTTGAGTTGCCAGCAAGATCTGCTGTTGTTTCCCAATCAAAGCCTCAAAGACATTTTGCTCGCACATGTCATTGGTTCCGACGTCATTGCAATCGATTCCACAGAATGGATTGTTCTCCTACATTTCCACATCTAGATAGATTTAACCAGTGTACATAATAAAAATCCAGAAGCAGTAAAAAACAAATTGAAGAAAAAAAAACCACCCCTTGTGTCCCATTACCTTAATTTGTTGAGATTTAACAGCAGATAGTGTCTCAATAGGTTGTAGACCACTATTCTCAGCTAGCGCCATGGGGATTGCATCCAAGGCATCCGCAAATCCTCTGACTGCATACTGTGAATGTACAAAAAGGGGGGAAAAATTAGATGGCATTGGTCCACGAGAATGAAAATGAGTGGATGAAGTGAAAGAGAACGCACCTGTTCGACGCCGGGATATTTATCTGCAGCTGCCTCAACGGCAATTGAGCATGAGATTTCGGCTGAACCACCGCCATACACTATAGAATTATTGCGTATGAGATTCCTAGCCACGCAAAGTGCATCATGGATGCTGCGCTTGGTCTCTTCTATCATCATCTTGTTACCTGATGCAAAGCATGTTCATGATTAGGCATCCACAGACTCTTCTTCCAGTTTCTATTTCTTACCTCATCAAATTGCCTTAAAACTTTCAGTAAAAAAAAACAAACAAAATTGACATCAAATATCAACACAAACCCTTGCCAAAAATTAAAAGGAGGTTGTGCGTTTCAAATATTTATCTGAACAATCGGACAAGAGAATACTATGTACCTCCTCTAATGAAAATGGTGACAGCCCTTGAATTTGCACAATGCTCAATGTACAGCATCCGATCCTTCGTAGTACCAAATGATTTTTCTCGCACCAGTCCAGCCTAAATAAATAAACAATAGGATTATAACAATTGGTTCAGCAAAAAAAAAAATTAAGAGGTAAGTGATTGCCTGCTTCCCATTCTAGCACTGGAATAGAAAAATCAACTGGAATCCAACTAGTTTGCTAAATTCTAAAAAGAAATACAAGTGACACAACGACTGTCCTTTCAACAAGATCAGCAGGAACACAATCTTTCCAGTAACCATCATTAGCATCAAATTATGTGGCACTTATCCACCAGTCCTCACATTCCTCTAAAATTTGAGTTTGTTGACCTCAACAGTCACCCAACAGCAATGATGAACATAAGTTGGACAGAAGTAGAGATGCACACAAGCTAGGTTTTTTCAGAAATTGAAAAGGAAGGAACAAAGATGAAAAAGTACCTTTCCCAGCTTCTCTGGAGTCAACTCTTGGAATCTCGGCACAATTCTTCCGCCTACCGATACAACAAAGCCATAAGATTATTAATGCATTGGGACCCAAGCAAGAGAAAAGTGATATCTATTGAGCAAAGGAGAAACATGGTGAAAAGTTAGATAACTGCAAACCTGTGGCTATGGCTATGAGCTCTAACTCTACGCCTCCGACCCAGCGGACAGCAGGTAAGTTCCTATGCATTAAAAGGTGATTTGCTTCGTCGTCAAATCCCCACTGACAGATGACCAAGGTTGCACCCACATCCTAGATATCAGAAGAAACAAACATATAAGGGCAATATATGAAAGGTTCAAACTCAACTTTCTACATCAACTTAAATGAGCTAGAATATCTGTGTTTCAGACGACAAACCCAAAAGACAAATGCATGACATAAAAGGTTGAAACCTGCCATATCCAGTCAACTTACCCCGAACATCAGCATAGATAATAGGTCAGCTAAATAAGTTGAATAAAGCAGGGAGAATCAGGGGTACATTTAAGAAAAAGAAGCACAGAATCACCTTGCATTTTTGAACCATGTCATCGAAATACTTCTGCTCTTGCTGACGCAAAGTCTGAAACTTTTCAACCGTATCGATATCCACCTTATGTTTGGTCTTCGGCTTAGGAGGCTCAAATGGACAAGTCAGGATAGCAATCTTTGCGTCTTCAATTCTCTTGGGCATCTGCGGGTGGCTCATGTCCTTGTCCACAAGAATTCCATATATGAGCTCTGTGTCTTCAAGCTTCCCTCCCACTTTTCCTTCCACTTTTATCAAATCTAAGTTTACATCCCTTCTTTCTAAATCTGCTACCGCAAGAACTGCTTTAACTGCTATCTCAGCCAAATCCCGCTTGCAACGGTTAACGCTGCAAAGATGGAAACAGTTAATAGGCAATATGATGTGAATTTACTGAAAGAAAATGATGAAGAATGATGGTTAACCAGCAGAAAGAGAAGGGTAACATACATTTTTGAAGACAAAGTAGTCATGCAAGTTTGAACAAGAGGCTCCGCATTTGATAATCCAAACTCAAATTTCTGGGCAATGCGCTCTAGATGTTCAAAAGCAATCCTAGAAGCCAATTCATATCCCTCTGCAATCCGAATCGGATGGATTCCACGCTCCAATAACTTCTCAGCCTGCTCAAGAAGCGCACCGGCCATGACAACAACACCAGTGGTGCCATCACCAATTTCATAATCTTGACTACGAGACAATTCAACCATCAGTTTGGCGATTTGGTTGTCAACATCCATCTGCTCTAAAATTGTTGCGCCATCATTTGCTGACCAAATAAAAACACGGGTGAGTGAAGTGAAGTTCAGAGCAACCAAACAAAGACAAGCAAATCACATTCAACTTCCATATGCTCAAGCTATCGCCACCTTAATCTCTCATGTCCACTTACGGCGATGGGACTTGACCCAGAAGAGAAAACAAAACCAATATGCATGAGTTCCATGTGATTTAGATGTGCACATCTCCAACCGAGATTAGGACGCTAGAACATTGACAGCTCCCCATTAAAGTTACAAGAAAACTGCAAAAATAAGGTGCTCACATACTAAACCCCACAAGCATCGTTTAGCAGCAAAGCATAATACTTGGGAAGCATGCTTCTATAGAATAACTTGAAAATAAACTAACTAGCCGCTAAAACACTGATCTTGAAAGTAAATTAGATTACCTATTAGTCCATGACCGTGCGTCACCAAACATAACTCAAATTTCATCAAATTGCATTGACATAACCAACTTCTTTAGCAAACTTAAATGCCAAAAAGAGGGGGCAATTAGGAGCCAAAATTTACGCATCCATAGGGTATTGCAAGCTACCAAGAGGGCTCAAACCGAAAACGTAACTCAGGTAGATTCCAGAATAAGCAGCTCATCAGAGTCTTTCCATGATTAAGCGAGCACCGAGATCCGCAGATCCCCTTCCATCGCCATCAACAAACATCATATTGCTAATTTTGGGCAACTCACCCGGAGGTTAACTTAGTTCTTGAAGCACCAATCTCACGGGGAGAGAAATGCAAACGAAACCTACTCTAAAGCCGCGCTACTCAGTTCATCCTATTAGCCCACCAAGAGCAACGAAAAACCCGCATGAAACGCAACGATCTGAGCCCTAAGTAAACAAAACAAAAGAGGAGGGGGGAGCAAGGCCCACTGATGGTGACGTCGCCGTCGGGGCTCTGGAGCATCTTGTCCATGCCCTTGGGACCGAGCGAGGTCCGCAGGATGCGGGCGACGGCCTTGCCGGCGGAGATGTTGGCCTTCTGAGCATCGAGGCCCCTCAGCCGCGTCTTCTGCTCCTGCTCCTTCAGTATGATGAAGGGCCTCCCGAACTCGTCGAACGCCAGCGCCATCTCCCTCGCCGCCTCGCGTCCCGGAGCTCGCGGACTCCCCGGCGACCGCTCTCGCCCCGCTCCTCCTCCTCCTCCTCCTCCTCCTCCTCGAGCGAAGGATGCGGCGACGGAGGCTGGGTGGAATGGCGGAAATCGGAAGAAGAGTGTAGAAGCGTATAGAGAGAGAGAGAGAGAGAGAGAGAGAGAGAGGAAGGGAGGGAGTATCGCGCGCGGTGAAGAGGGTTCTAACACTACGTGGAGTTTCTCTTTGAAGGCAAAGCCCTAGCGATGCGTGAGCGATCGTGACTCCCGTGAAAATGACGATGGGCTTTGTTTTCGTTTGCTCTCTTTGGGCCGTTTCGAATGTAATGGGCCCATGAGGCTCTCTCTCTCTCTCTCTCTCCCTCCTCCGACCTTATCTTTTTCCTCTTCGACCAACATCATTATCAAGAAAATATTTTCCACATTATTTATAATCCGCGAAACAAACGGAGTCTATATAGCGTGTTTGTTTCCCGGAAATCATTTTTCAGCAAAATATTTTCATCTCCCAAGGTTAAGCAATTCATTTTTCCAACTTTGGCTCTGTTTATTTCGAGAAAAATATAAAAATGACAATATTTTCCAATGTTAAACTCGAGCGCGTGGACCCAGGTCCCCCGTCTCGGCCTCAATAGACCTTCGCTTAAGCATTAGGGACCCACGCTCGAAAGTCGAGGACTCGGGCATGGCCTTTGTGGATCAGGGTTCGAGTGCTAGGAATCATAGCAGTGTCAAGGACCCGAGCACAGCCTTCGTGGATAAGGACCCATGTGTTGGGGATTTGAGCTCGGATCCCATGCTCTACTTTGTGGACCCGAACCCAAGTGTAGGGGCATCGAGCACGAGCACTGTGACTTTGGGCTTGGTTTGGGCACCAAGGCCAAGGCATCGGCATTGGAATTCGGTGCTCAACCTTGATGGATCAGGCGTGAGCACCGAGGTCTTGGACACAAGCGTTGGGATCATGAGTCCAGGCTTGGGCGCTGGAGATTCGGTCCCGAATGTTGAGGACTCAAAAACTAGCGTTAGGATTTTCATGTCCAAATTTAATTTCGATCCAAGTGTCGACACTTAGTCATATATTTAGAAAATGATTTCTGATTTTTCAAAGAGGAAATCATTTTCCTGAATTTAAGTATAAGTTTTTCATTGACTCATTTTCTTAAGTGAACAAAACACCGGAGGAAAATGTTTTCCCAGGAAAAAAATTCAATGAAACAAACGAAGTCAAAGCATACATATTTTCTTCGACCGTAAATAGTTTTCCGTTGACTAAACATTTTCAGCAATCCAAACACCTGAAAGTCCAGAGAACTAATTTATGAAAAGAAATTCCACATCAAACAAAAACACCCTTAATGTATCTTAAACTTGTGAGCTTAGGTGTCGTTAATGGATGGAGATCTGCTTCCCCGGGAAGCATTCCCATCGGCGTCCTAACTGAATCTCAACCGACGGCGTACGCATAGATCATCGAGATACATCGAGACACCCATAGGAGAGCCCGGTCAGATAGAAGATCACTGTCTCGCTGCCCGATCGAACATATCATGCTCTTGGACAATAGCAGTCGCCTAAACATATCAAAAGACACAAGCCAAAAAAAAGGAAATGTTACTCGAATTCAGAGCTGCTTTCCCACGGCTCGATTCAGCGCGATCTCGACCGTTCCTTATTCGATCGACCGGTCACGTTCGCGCGCGCGCGAAACAAAAAAGAAAATGCCTAAATACGTTAATCATCGTTTCTCGAAAAATAGAGAGGATGGTCCACAAAACGTGTGCATGGACCAAAATTAGCCAAAGTTAAAGAGACCGCGCATGCAAATCTCATGATTTTCCTCGCAAGCCGCGCGCCAATCTCCGCATTGCGCGCCCGCTCGCGGAATGGCGTTCGCCGCCCCTACATATATGATGTCCCCCCACATTGCCGTTCGCCTTCAATTTGAAGTTGCTCTCCCCTTCTTCCATCGCCCAAATAAGCTTAAAAACTCTTTCACGAAATGGCTCCCAGAGCTCTGCTCATCTGCCTAGCTTTGACCGCCGTGCTCAGGTTGGCCTCGGCCGCAGGGCCTGCTACCACCGCTGCCGGTGCTCCGACTACCTCCCCGTCATCGTCCTCCTCCTCCTCCTCAGCATTTGCGCCGGTTTCCGATAGCGCGATTGGCAACACGGACGATGGGTCGGGGGAAGGCAAAGGAGAAGATGCGCTCGCGGCACCCGTCGACGGCCCCGTGCCTCCGGGAGTGTTCCCTTCGACGCTGGATGGGCCCGCGCTTGCCCCCGGCAGTAGTGGAGCCGCCCACGTCGGCGTCCCAGCAGGCATCACGGTCGCTGCCATGATTGGGCACTTCTTCTGAGCCGAATCTCGAGCCGGGTCGGGTTAAAAACACATCGCTCTTCCTTCCAATTGTGACTTTCGCCATGACAACGTCTCCGTTCACGAAGTCCCGCCTTCTAAGGTCGGAGTTCTTAGGGGATCCCATATTCATCCCATGTACAATGTACGTATGAACTTAGCAGGTGCAATCTCTCTGTGTTTTTTTCAATGACAATCATGTTAGTAGAAGCGTTAATGTCGATAGAGGTGTTTGATAATAAGAAAAGAATCACGGGAAAATCATGCTGTGCGTGCTAATGTCGAGGGCCAAAAATCAAAATAAAAATTTTGAGAAAATCACAAGAAAGAAAAAAAAGAAAGATGATGATCGACGACGGTTTTAAAATGCTAAATTTGTGCTTGACACGGTTTTAAAACGCGGGAGAATAGCCCAATAGTGTTCGTCCGGCCACGTTTAATCCACGGTACGAACTTCATTAAGAATGACTTAATTTTGGGTCGAGTTGCGGATCACGAGCTCATTAAGAAATCGAGCCGCACGGCATTAATTGAACTCGAGATTTCATATCCGAAAGGATAAAGAGCTGTGTCGTGTACTTTTCCGCCTCTGATCGGGAGGAAAACCTTTTTCCGATCGCGCCTTTAACAAATCACGAATTAGGAAAATCATCCGTAATTTTAATTTTTGATTAAATTTTGGGGGGTCATCGATCGGAGGCTAAGAAAAAAAATGAGAAAGTTCAGATCCAAAATGAACAAAATTTCTCCATTTTCTTATTGTGCGGAGAGGCTCCTACGGTGCGTGGGGAAGGTCGGCGGGCATATCACAAATCCCCCACGTGTCCACCTCGCGCATCGCTTTCGCTCCCCCCGCCCCCCACGCCCCCCCTCCCCCGTTTATCCCCAAAACGACCCTGACCCGAGGGGCAAAAGCGTCGTTTAAGGCCCACAGCCCACTTAATATGGGCCACGAGGCCCATGGTGGCCCACGATCCAAGGGGCAAGGCTCCAAAACGGTCGCATTTCCACGTCTCCCTTTCCCTCCCACGTTGGCTTGTCCCTCCCCCCCTGGCAATCATTACCATCTTCGGGGCCCACAAAAATCTCGGAAAGGATAAAAAAAAAAAAATAGAAGAAGGCAAAGTTTATATCTTTGATCAAGTATTTGTCTTTTTTTTTTTTTTTTTGTTAATGTAACAAACAATTCAAAACGGGTATATCTTTTGACAAATTCACTCGAACCTAAATTTTTTGACTATCAGATGCCTCGAACCGGTACACATTCAACTACCAAAAAACCCAAAACGATACATTTGTGATGATTTTACCCTTTGTTAGTTTCAGTTAAATTTGATTAATACAACGAAAAATTACAGACCAGTACACCTGTAATGAACGAAGAGTACAACCCTAAACTGGTACATCCATTAACTTTCACGTACCATCAAAATTATCAATTTGAAGGTAAAATTTAAATAAAGGAAGCTAAATTTGTCATGAGTGTACCGGTTTAAGGGTTTTGATTGTTAAAAAATTAGTTTGGGATAAATTTTTCATATACGTATCGGTTTGAAGTTTTTATATGATATTTACCCTTATTTTTTTGACAAAAAAATTGGTATTTGTTTTGTTTTCTTTTTCAAGCAAGAAACTAATGTATTACCTAGCCAGAACTATACATTGTTTAGACTTTATAATTATGCGCTGTGTACATATGAAGATATTTTTCATTTATTTAGCGCTCAATAAAGTCGAATTAGAAATGGTGAGGATGAAGAATAAGAAATGGTAAAATGCGATGCTTAGGAAAAAGAAAAGAACCCTTATCTTAGAATGGATTCAGAAAGAAAAATATCCATTTCGCTGAAAAAGCCGACTAAAGTACATTTCAAGCAACCGGAGAGGATTTATTGTGATTTTTAATGCAACGATCGTCGATGATGCTTTGAAAATCAAATATTTTCCTCACTGATTATGTTAGAGAAATATTGAAAAAACTTGTTAACGGGATTCAAAATACTATTATTCCAGTGACCTTATGATGCGGAGTTATTGCGATAGAATATTTATCAGTTTCGATAACATGCACGATAATATTTTGCAAATCGTATATTTTCTCATTGTACGAGTTTAATATGTATCTCCAAAGTATTCTTGAACACGATTAAAGCGAAATTATCATTATGCCCGACGTAGTTGGTTGTGACAACGATTCGTGATGTGAAGTTATTGCAGGAGAGCTGATATTGATTTTTTTTGATAACATGTATGATAATGTTAAAAAGATTTAATTAAAATTATTATCAAGTGAGATGTGACTATTGCGATGATGACCCTTGATGTGAACTTATCGCAGGAGAATTGCTATCGATTTGATAAGATATAATTGAACAAATCGCTATAAAAAGATCATGTTAGGCATGCGGAGTCCATCGCAATATTTGAAAAATGATTTTTTATCGACACGCGTTTGCACTAACTTTTATATTTACTTTTTATTTAATTGGATTTTGCAATTTACATGATTCAACTTTTTTTATTTAAACAAAAATGTGGCGGAAGAATTTATTTATACACACGTAAAAAATAAAAAAAAGAGTGTACAATATCATCAAATTTTAAGTAGGATAGTGGACAAACAAAAAAAAACTCAGCTCTTTAGAAAAACGACGCAAATGATTTTGAAATTTTGTCTCAATATATAATATAGTCCATGAAATTTTAATTTATTTAATATGATATTCGAATTTTAACTCAAAGTGTAATGTTATTTTTGAATTTTGAATTTATTTAATGCGTCCCTAAACTTTTGACGTATGTTCAATGCAGCCCTCGGACCATATAAAGATATTCAATGTAGTATCCTGGGTTAAACTTCGAGAGGAGACAATGTTAAATAAATTCAAAGTTCAGAGATTTTAATGGACACCGTATCGACTTTCGGGGATTATTTATGTTATTATCTCGTGCTTTTTTTTTTTCTTTAATGCGAGAACTGTCCTGTCTTTTTATCCAATTTACTCGAGCGTCAGGAAAAAAGGGAGCAAAGGGCCAAATCAAAACCCCACAGAAGACGCCATTAACGCACCTTTAATGCTTCCCTCACTGTCGTAGAGCCTTCTTTAGCCTCTCCTCCTCCTCCACCTCCTCCTCCTCCTCCTTCCTCTTCACTCGCTCTCTCTCTCTCTCTTCTGTACTCTACTGCACAACTCTCTCTCTCTCTGTCTCTCTCTCTGTGTATTAATTAGATCTGCGAGCAGAGCGTAGGCTCTTTATAGCTCCCTCCCCCCCGCATCTCAATTCACCGTCTCTTCCTCTCCACGGCAACCCCCATATCTCTCCCTCTCTCTCTGTGTCCTTCCTTCTTGATCTTATGTCATTTTCGACGCTCCCGGCCTCGACCCGCCCTTTCGAGCTCCGATCGGGTCCTGCATTGCCCCTAGCCCGGCCCGGCCCGCGCCCGGTGATCCGATCCTTCGCCGATCCGTCTCGGTGAGGCGGCGGCGGCGGTTCCGAGGATGAACCCGCTCTGCTGCATTGCTCCGGTCTCGATCGATCGCGACCGGTCCAGCCCCGGCCAGTGCCAGGTCGGCGCCGATTCGGTCGTGAAGCCGGTTAATCCGAGCTCGAGGCCGGGCTTCTCGGCGCAGGTCTCGTCCGTCGGCGCCGATTTCGATGGGTTGCCGGGAGCCGCCGGTGCGGATGATAACGGCTCCGAAGCTACGAGGGATTCGAAGGCGTTCGGCGGGAGTGGCGGAGTGAGCGGTGGCAGCGTGGTTGGGGTGCTGTACAAGTGGGTGAACTACGGGAAGGGGTGGAGGTCGAGGTGGTTCGCGCTCGAGGACGGAGTGTTGTCCTATTACAAGGTTCACGGGCCGGATAAGATTGTGATGAGTCCGACCAGAGACAAGGGCGTCCGGGTGATCGGAGAGGAGTCGTGGAAGTACATGAGGAAGGCCAGTTGGCGGAGCAGTAACGGGAGGGTCGGTGTTGGGTCTTTGGGTTTGAGGAAGTGCAAGCCGTTCGGCGAAGTGCATTTGAAGGTATGCGTGTGCGCGTTCCTTTTGTCTTTTCTCTGTCGTGTATGTATGCGTGGATGTTGGTTTTTTCGGGTCCGGATGCGCTATGACAGGAGCCGCCAGTTGTTGAAATATGTTTAGGAAATAGAGGAAATTGAGCTTCAAGGTCACGTTCTTAGTGGGGGCGTCTCTTCGCTCGTCATCTTCCTGCCCTTTTTTTCTTCTATGGGGAAAAATATCTCTCCCCTTTTTTTTATTTGGAAAAGTTTATGCTGGCTGGAAAGAGGGCATGCTTCTGTTCTGGGTCGCCTGAGTGTTGACAATTTCGTTTCTCTTCACGGCTTTTTGTACTGCAGCCTTTATGACGGACCTTTTCCAGGAACTGTTTGTAATACAGGTGTTGATTTACCCGAAATAAGCATTCGGGTTAAAGATCTAATGATCAGCAAATACTGGTTGTTTTAACTAGAATATGTTGCTAATGCATTATCTTATGTCAACAAGAAATAGACACAAAGGAAAGAGCTTTGTAGGTTTAATCGTTGACAAATCTGGCAAGTCACCACATGAAGATGAACGTGTGCGCAGAAATCCCCAGGATGCGTCATAACTCGCTCAGGATTTACCTGTTACCAGAGCCTGTGATAGGACTGACAGAGGAGCCTTGAGTCTCTCAGAGGACACTTGTAATGAAAGGGCCTCGCTTATTGCTACCTGATCATGTTATTGGAATGAACTGAAAATCAATGAGGATCTTGAATTAGTTTCACTTTCTTCATACTCAAATCGCGTTGGTTGTAGCTATTGTTTTGTCATAAATTGGAAGACTTTTTTGCCCTTAGAAGATTATTGGTCCCGCTTGATAATTTTCTGGCCCGGGCATCCCCATGACCACATTCCACACTTTTCCCCCCAGTGACATTCATGTGGGCTTGCACTATTTATGCTTGAGATGTTTCCTTTAAGTCTTATTTATCGATTTCCTTTTTATTAGTTGGTTTTTAACTCCTATTCCGCAGGTTTCATCTATTCGTGCTAGTCGGTCAGATGACAAAAGACTCTCTATATTCACGGGGACGAAAACTCTTCACTTGTGCTGCGCAACTAGAGACGACAGAGCTACATGGATTGAGGCACTTGGAGCAGCAAAAGACCTTTTTCCTAGAGTTCTAACGAGCAGCGATTTTGCACCTTCTGATGAAGTCATTGTCTCAACTGAGAAGCTTCGATCTCGGCTATTGCAGGAAGGGTTAGCAGAGGTGGTCATTGAAGACTGCGAGTCAATCATGCTATCTGAACTCTCTGAGCTGCAAAGCCAGCTAAATACTCTCCACCGGAAACATTTGGTATTGTTAGACACGCTGAGACGCCTGGAGGTACTGAATTTATTTCTTAAATTTGTCATACGCTGATCTGCTACAGAGAAGAATGTATTAGTAAGCCTACATCAACAGCTTCAGTTTCTTCTGTCTTGCTGGTGTTATTGTTGTCACTTGTCATGTGAATGATGCCTGTGATCATGAATGGTGTCTTGACTCTTGAGTTTTGGCCATCTGTTGAGTGACCCGCAACCCTGATTTCTTACCCGGTTTGACGAGAAGATCCGATTTTCCATTTGGAGGTTGTTCGAGAGGTCACTGGTGATAGCTCGAGAACCGGGCAACCTGTTTTCTGTGGGGGTTTATTTTTCTCGAAGTGTTTTGGCCTAGCCATTAGAGTGAGTGTTACACATTGCAAGATAGGGTGTACTTGGCTTTTGATTGAGAATGAGAGTTGCTCTTGTTATCTGGCTTTTGATTGAGAATGAGAGTTGCTCTTGTTATCTCCTCGGTTGGTCTGATAAATATCTTGCCATCCCACGGTGGTAGACAAAGTCACAATGACCGAACCATGTAAAGTACATGCGTTTTTGCTATTTCTAACATGTGGATACTTGATGGGATGGGCAAGGTATGATGGTTATGAAACATGTGTCAGACATTCTGCCATCGTTGCTACAGTCTGCATGATGATGCTTCCATAAGCATCTTCTTCGGTCATGAGATGTTTTGAACTCGGAAGTAGGACTTCAGATATCTTTTTAGTTCATTTGTTGTTGAATGAAATGACTGGCATAATGTAATTTAAGATGCTTTGATGACAATATACATGTTTACAAGGCAGTGGTATTTAAATAGTAGGTTGAGTGATGGACCCACTGAAGCAAGATTCAAGAATCTCAGTGGATGCCTTATAAGTAGGAGATCACATTTGCCATGTTTATTCCTTCCGCGGCTCTTAAAAGCTGCGATCTTTTATGCTTGATTTCCTGTGGAAAATCATGGCATAATTTCTTGGCCATAATAAACTCTTTATCATCTTTATTAAAAAAAAAAAATTTACTATGTGTTGACAGTATAAATTCAACCGTGTATACTCTATATGCATCTCGTGATGTAAAACTTGCTGCAATGAGTATCGTACTCACTTCACGCTATCCTGTTTCTGAAGGCTGAGAAGATGGAGCTAGAAACAACTGTAGTGGATGAAACGAAGGAGCGCGATTCATTTTGTGGACAAGGAAATAGAAGATTTAGTGGTTAGTGTTCTACACTTGATATCCGTTGTACTTGTGTACCTCTAGCTATGGGCCAACTGTGTTTCAGTGGGGTACGAAACTGCCCATAGTGGAATTGTTCAACTGTTACTGTATGTCCTTGATAGATAATTAGATAGATGGAAATATTATTCGTGTTGTCAGAAGAATTTTAAATATGATTGAGGTCATCATTCTTTACAATCCTACTCTCAGTCTGAAGCAATATAGCTGGCCTTTGTATCGATTTACTGATAATGCTTTTAAAACTTACAGATTTCTACTCAGTCATGTCAGAGGGATCTGGAAGTGAATCTGATGCAGATATTGAAAGCCGGGATGGAGTGGATGCTGAGACAGATGAAGAAGATAATGTCTTTTTTGACACAAAAGATTTTTTGTCTTCTGAAGCTTTAAGAGGTGCTTCTTACCGCAGTAAAGAAACCATGGGCAGTTCTTATACAGCTGACAAAGATTGTTTCTTTTCTGATCGTTTGAATGGAATCGACAAAGAGATTAGGGCAGTTGAGTATCCATATGTTGAGAGGAGGGATGACTTACCTGAACCAAAGGAGAAGGAGAAGCCCGTTGGTCTATGGTCAATTATCAAGGACAATATCGGAAAGGATCTATCTGGGGTTTGTCTCCCTGTTTATTTTAATGAACCTCTCTCCTCATTGCAGAAGTGCTTTGAAGATTTGGAATACTCTTACTTGGTTGATCATGCACTGGAATGGGGAAAGCAGGTCAGCTCCTTGATTTTGTTTCGTTCTGAAAGATGACCTGCTCATTCTGTTTTCTCTAACTATTGGATTCGATTTTTTAACTGAACTAAATGTAGGATCAACTCGCCTTACTTTTCTAGTGACTAATTAATTTAGTACTCCTACTTAGACAAAAATTTTAATTGGAAAATGCATGAGAAGACAATCCTTTGTTTGCAATGCATATGGTTGCATAAGTTGTCAGTATTTTTTGGATATGTCACTCCAAAAGATCTCTTTGTGAGCCATTTGGACTTAAACTGGCCTTTGATATAGCCTATTAGCTGATTAGGCCCCTGCTTTAACTTGGCTGCATGTGAGGACCTGAATAATGTTCTGTGAAGTCAACCTGTATGAAGAGAATGCTTGCTTGGCCGCAGAATCAGAACTTAGGAGATTTATCTCCTGAGCCTCTTAAACAACCTTTTCCTTCTCTGAACTAGGAGAGAAGAATCTAAGAATAGTTTTGGGAAAAATGCTTCTGCAGAGTAGATTTGGCTTTTTTTTGCATACGTACATAGTTTTGACAAAATTGATGTCATTCTATCTATCATCTTCGCCAGTAAATTCACTTACTTATGTATTCCAGTTCTGATTAACTGCCCATTCAGGGTTTTCCTTTTGCCACCCTTATTTTGGGGTTCATTTCGAGCTGCAAGGATAGTCGGTTATATTGATGGACAGGCTCTTACCTAGACAAAAAAAAGTATTGATGAACAGGGTCTTTCAAGGGTTCTTAATGTGTTTTCTTATCATAAGTGCTTTAAGACACTCAATTCTCTTGATATTGATAGATTTTAGCCAAAAATACAGCTGAATTATGACCAGTATAGTTGCATGGTGGATAATCCCTTTTTTGCAAGTATGCTGCATGCAAAATTTGTTCATATCTCTCTGTTATGAATGCGTACATATGTTTGTGCAGTAAGAGTGGTAATTCTATGTACATTTTAAATAAGATATAACAGTTGAATATTATAGAGTGATTCATTTGACGGTTATTGCTTATAATTGGATTTATCTGATGCAGGGTAATGACTTGATGAGAATCCTAAATGTAGCTGCTTTTGCTGTGTCAGGCTATGCATCAACAGAAGGAAGGCAGTGCAAACCATTCAATCCTCTCCTTGGAGAGACCTATGAAGCTGACTATCCAGACAAAGGACTCCGCTTTTTCTCTGAGAAGGTATGGCTTCATCTTCTGTGAAGTTATGATCAAATCGAAAGCTTGCTTTAAGTATCAGCTCATATGGATCTTTTCTTACCTTGGCCAAGAAAACAAAACTATCATCTCACATGTATAATTGGAGTGACTGCTTGCCGCTACTTCCCTTTTGTTTAAACAATGACTATACATAGATATGCACCTTGCTCGGAGTATTTCATGACCTAGTTATCTGACGAGAATATCAAATTTAGGTGAGTCACCACCCAACAATCGTTGCTTGTCACTGTGAAGGAAGAGGCTGGAAATTTTGGGCAGATTCCAATCTCAAGGGCAAGTTTTGGGGACGTTCTATTCAGCTTGATCCTGTGGGTATCCTCACACTGCAGTTTGAGGATGGTGAGACATATCACTGGAGCAAGGTCACAACTTCCATTTACAACATCATTCTCGGTAAAATCTATTGTGACCACTATGGAACAATGCGCATTAGGGGCAGTGGCAACTATTCCTGCAAGCTCAAGTTCAAGGAGCAGTCCATCATAGACCGAAATCCCCACCAGGTATACATAAGTCTGCTTAAGTCATTTTACCTTTTGCCATTGGCCTGACCGTGAAATTTCAATTTACCACATTGCTGCACTAAATGATGATTTATGGCATTACTTTTGTCTGCCTTAAAGTACGAGCTACCGTGCTCTGTTAGACCAAAGAAACAGTATTATGTGTTGGAGTTGTATAAAACAAAGCAGTGTATTCAAAGGAACTGTGTATGCTTTCATGTAGCATATGTGCACCCATACTTTTTGCTTTCACTGTTGAGAAGACATGGTTCCCTTTAAATCGCCTTTGAAAATGCGCTTCTCAATCTCATTTGACACGGCAGTTGGGAAAAGTGTTCCTGCATAAACTATCTTAAGGAAATTAACATACTTTATTTTTACACTGCTTATTGATTGCATGGAGGATATATAAAAATTAAGTATAGCATTTGAGTTTGCTTTACAGTGTGAAAACACCACTGATAAAATTAAAATGATTCTGTTGTGATTCAGGTTCATGGGTTTGTGCAAGATAATAAAACTGGGGAGAAGGTGGCCATGTTGTTTGGAAAGTGGGATGAGGCGCTGTACTATGTGATGGGGGATCCAACGACAAACCCTAAAGGGTATGATCCAATGACGGAAGCTGTTTTATTATGGGAAAGAGACAAGTATCTCACCAAGACAAGATACAATTTGTCTCCATTTGCAATTTCCCTAAATGAGCTTACACCAGGCTTACGAGAGAAACTGCCCCCAACTGATTCAAGGTTGAGACCTGATCAGAGACACTTAGAAAATGGGGAATACGAGTCAGCCAACGCTGAGAAATTAAGACTTGAACATATACAGAGACAGGTAATATCGACAGCTTTCTTCTCTGTTTTGCCTTTCTAGTCTTAAATCTTGAAGGAAATGTCTTAAGACGTACATAGGTGAAGAATTTGACCTTTCTTGTTGCTCGAACCGCTTGAGATGACCACCATCTTGTTTAAGTGCTAGAGACTTGACAGTCTTGATTCATTAAGATGGAATGCTTAATCTGTAATTGATAATTTCAAGCGAAACAAAAGTTTTAAGTCCAACTTCAACCTACGCAGCATTGTATATCCAACTCTATCACAGTTTGACTATTTATATGCATAACTATTTCTCACGGTTGACTACGCAGCATTGTATATGCACAACTATCTCTCACGTTTGACTATTTATGTGACAAGCATATAACCAGGCAACCTTTGCCATCTACCTATCAAAGTAGTGGGTAGATCATGTATTGCATATTACTCATTGTCCTAATATGTGCAGCATGTGATAATTTTTAAAATTTTTTCAAGGAATTCAACTGGAAATATTGAAGGCCTGCTTAGCTTACTCTCCATATGTTCCCCTATGGTGTAGGCAAGAAAGTTACAGGAGGGAGGTTGGCAACCACAATGGTTTGGTAAGGATCATGACGGATGTTATCGCTACATGGGTGGGTATTGGGAAGCTCGAGATCAGAAGAGCTGGGATGGAATCCCTGACATATTCGGCCAAAATGCTGATGCTTCACCTGGCTCTGCGGAAGGATAGATGTCTCCTGGTTTTGTCTTGAATATAGGCATACACATTTTCCCTATCCTCTTCTTCGCCTTTCCTCTTTCATCTTCTACTTCTGTTCTTATCATTGTGGATGATGAATGTGCTTGAATTTGAAGAGGTAGCTTTTTTGTTCGACCAGGAGAAGCTGGATAGGGTTCACTTTAGTTTTGGCACAGGTTAGTTTATATCACGAGGTATGTGTAGGAAAGCCCCTCTCCTACATCATTTCATTTCTTAATGACACGGCCTTTCGGCTTTGCAATTAGAGCTGCAGCCTTTTTCATCGGTTGAAAAGTCACGAAGATTCAGCACAGCGGATAAGTTTTTCTTTAATTGAACTCATTTGTCACGAAGATCTTCTGCTTCACGGCAGTTGACTCTGTCATTCTGGAGAGAAAAGGCGATTGGATGGATGGATCAAGGGCCAAGCTCTTCCATGACAGATATTGAAAAACTTGTCTCTACGATATGAGGAAATTTACGAAAATATTGACTGCCCACTCCTCGTTAACATCTAGTTCCAAACATGGGTTATTTAAACTAGCCAGCTAATTTATTAGATCAGTCGTCTGATGAAATGTATTTATTCAGGTGCAGTTGTTTCACGGGAAATCGATGCTTTTAAGGTAAATTTCGTAAAAATGATTGTATCGCTTGTCAAAATGAGATGGTGAAAAATATTTTTCATTAACTAATCTTTTCAAATTTCACGTGAACAATCATTTTAAAAAAAATTGTATAAATTATTGATTTTTTCACGAGACAAGATACCAGGAAAGGTAAAACCCTAGCTCGTCCGAAGGCCATTTTTCAAGTCCGTCAACTTGGTATGGTGATCTACTTTACTAGGCCGCCAAGTCTTGATCATGGAGCTTGCCATCTTCATGTTGAATTAGCCCTTCCAGGGAACCAAACCTTTCTTGCGGGTCGAGGGACAAAAGGACGTTTACTATCAGGGGTTCGATGGGTTGACTCGTTGAGGCCTCGATCCATCCATCCAAAACAAACACAAACGAGACCTGTGCTAATGGCTCACGAGAAACATGGAGACAGGACATGGCCACTAGACGCTATAATGTCCTAACATGCTAGCGTACATCATCCACCTGACCAACATTCCGCTCGGGGATCAGTGGTGGGATGTCCTTGTCCCTTTTGAATCCCCAAATGACTGTAAGCCACGCGAAATTATCAATTTTTTATTCAATCAGTCTCGACTATCAAACAACCATCTCACATTTGTCCAAAATCCTCGTGTCGGTGTTGCAAAAGACGACTTGATTCTCTCATCCTTGAGTTTTAGCCCGAACATAGCTTATTCTGTGGATGAAAAGATCAAAGGATGCTCGCTACTGATCTTCTATACCAGCGCCTCATCGCACCAAACTTCAAACAGGCAAAGGCACGGGCATTCTAGAGGCAAATACATAGGGAAAGGTGCATCTCAAATGCTTGATTATGTAAAATCAACTAGACGGTGTACACATGGTTGCATGCATTGGATATGTTACGATGGTAAAGATGAGAATCACCAAACACTAGGGGGTATGCATGTACACCCAAGACGGGAGTTCAATCTTTCAAGGTACACAGAGATTCGTTTCTTCAGAATGAGGTAAGCATCAAATTGATTGATTAACCAACCATTTGAATTGAACGAGAAACAAACTCACCAGTGGGTGTGGTACCGACAACAAATCACCATGCCTGACAATCTAAAAGATGCGACAAGAAGCAGCTAATCTTTCTTTCATGTGGGTGAAATGAGTAAACTAAGAGTTTCATTTCACGTGGATTTTCACCCTTGAGAGAATGGGATATCTACATTCAAATGCAAAGGGAAATTATAGATAAATAAACTACTATGACACAAAAATCAGCCTGAATAGAAAACAGCTATCACTTAAACATCAGCCTGTCAAAAAAACATGACTCATGATAGCAACCAGGAGCGCCTATCACTAAGCCTTATGCAATCCCATGACCCCAACAGCTTCATAGAATCATAGTTATATTAAATGTCAGTATAGGAAGCAATGAGATATTTGCAATGGCTATTCTTGACCTGAGGCTGCTCTACCACCGTAAGTTTTCTCAAGTAAAGTTGCTTAAAAAGAACAAAGTAAGAAAACAAGTTTATCGAGTTTACAACAAGGGATCATAATTAGTTAGAAAGGTTCCAAAGACGAAAGCTCAGCGAAAAAGATGCGGCTTCCTTCTGGGCTTTTTAATCCTTTATATATCAAGAGCAGACACTAACCCAGCATCGGACAGTACCATAAAGATTTGACAAATATAAAGATGAACATCCATCATCAAGAAATAGTCCACAAAAGTGTACCAAAACATCTCTCATTCAAGAACACTAAATTTATTGCAGATGCATCAGAGACAGAAAACGAGTACAATGCTAACTCTTCACAGGAGCATAATCAAATTCATGCATCTAAGAACAGAGTTCTTATCAGAGCACAGAAATTCAGAGAAGCAGCGATCCATCACAGGGTCACCAAACAGAAAACCTTTTTCAAGGAACCAAACGGAAGCCGTCATCATCACAAGAGCGGATCTTTCTCTCTCGCCTGCTGCTGCTGCAGAAGTTCTTCCCGCACCCTCCTTATCTCATCTTCCTTCTCCATCCTCTCTTTCTGCATCGAGCAAACACACATACTCACTCCCCAAAATCAAAGCAAAAGAAAACGGCAAAGAATCAATCATCTTCGAAGCAGCCAAAGCGCACACACATTTCACTAACAATCAATCAATCACCTTGCCAAGAGGAACAAAAGCACCATCTTTCATAGACAGCCAGTCATTGAGGCATAAGATGGCTATTCATCCCATCCTAGAGCTGGTTTTCTTTCCCCCCCAACCCCCAAAATTATAACAATTGGGAGTAACTAGGGTATGCAATCTCCTCAAACAGCTAGTTCCAAATGGACGCATCAAAAATCGAGAGAGTTCTTCTGAACCGAAACCCCCACGGAATTCGACACAAGCCAAGCTCAAACCTCATGCCCTAACCTTAATTCACAACGCCGACCGCGGACGAGCACGGATCATCAACTGCAAACGGCGTTCGAATCGTCTAGGGTTTTTTTTCCCGATAGATTAGACAGGAAATCGAATGCCTCGAAATATGCCCAGATCGCGAACAGAGATCGAGAGATTCGGGGAGAGAGAGAGAGAGAGACCTTCTCGTCTTGGCGGAGAGCGATCCAGACATGGACTTTGTCCATGGACTGCCAGAAGACGAAGGCGCCGAGAGACATGGCGAAGAATGTGGCCACTTTCACCATCTTCTTCTTCCTTCCTTCTTCGATCGTCCGCAGAGTTCTTCACTGCGCGAGCGATTCACGTCCAGTCTTCTCTCGGGCAAAGAGTGATCGCAATGCCAAAACGACGGTCGTGTTTTGGGCCAACCTAAACGACACCGTTGAGCGACCAATTGCTTTCTTAGGGAAAAAACCACAAAAAATCTCAAATTATGCTACTTGTGATAAATTTATCCGAAATTTTTTTTTGTGACACAAAAAATCCCAAACTATGTTATTTGTGACAAATTTATTCTGAATTTTTTTTGTGATACGAAAAATTCCAAACTATATCACTTGTGACACACTTACCTCATAATACTTTGATCCATAGGCATTTTCGTCTTTTTTCTTTTTCTGCTTTTTTTTCCTTTTTTTTTTCTTTTCTTCTTCGGCAAGGCAGCCCTCACCTGAGTTAGGCGAAGTGGCCCTCGCCAGATCAAGTTCGGGATAAATTTGTCGCAAGTGATATAGTTTAGGGTTTTTCGAATCACAAAAAAAAAGTTTAGAGTAAATTTGTCACAAGTGGCATAGTTTGAAATTTTTGCCGATATTTTCCCGCTTTCTTATTAGATGAGTAAGATTTACGTTTATAAATTTATAAGTATATCGATATTAAAGGTGATCGGTTCTTGATCCGGTCTGGTTCGATGGAACCGGTCACCTTTTATTTTTTTTCCAACCATAGAAAAGAGCGATAAATTTCAACATATTGACGGAAGCGACGATGAACGAATAGTTATTGTAGTGGGACGAAAAGGGAAAATCATTGTACGTTAGTTTAGTTAACATTTTATTAATTCTTTTGAAAAAATAAAAAATATATGTAGTCGGTTTGGTTTTCCCTTGGAATCAGAAACTGAACCGTTCAGACATTGGTTTCACTTTTAGGAATCGGGAACTGGACTCCACCAGCTGGGTCGGTCCGGTTTGGTCCAGTAGTCCGTTTTATTCGGTTAATTAAAAATCAAGTTAGAAAGAAAAACATATCTTATTCGGTTTTTTGGGTTACAACCCCAAAAATTATATATGCAGAAATTATGTTATCAACATATGTTGCACCCCGTAATGTAATTTTCATCGATAAATGTCGGATATAATCTCCGTACCTGCTTACAAAATCGATGTTCAACTTGAAGACCAATCCACAGACGAGCACGCATAAGATGCGAGACGTGATTTTGGCTTTCAACATTTGTCGTCTATGGTTGTCGAGTTCTCGGAACGATGCAGAGTAGAGATGGAGAAAGGTGTATTGTGAAGGGAAGATGCAGCTCATCTCGATAAAACTCGCGGATCCGAACTTGGAGGGAGTTACACAGTAAAATTATGAAAATGGGTCATCGACTCATTTCTTAATACATATTTAATGGGTCGAGTCATTATACGAGTTAGCTTTGTTTAATAAATGGATTTATAATGACAAAGCCCAAAAATATACGGGTGTTAAATGGTTTACAATTTATCCAAACTCAATCAAGATATGTGACTTTCTCTTTATCTTCTATGGAAAAATAATTGATTCTTCGGACTCTTTCAAGTTCAGAGAAATCTTGGTGGGCCCGTTAGATGAGCCCGACTTCATCCTTATTAAGAATAGAAAGACCGCTTCTATTTTTCCTTGTTTTTTTTTATTAATCTTGTAAGTTTCTTCTATTAATTATTGGAGTATATCTTTCCTGGTTATATTTGGCATTGTTATATTTATGTAATAATATAATCTTAATTTTTTTTATTGCATAAATCATTTTCTTCAATATCTTGCCTTCCATACTATTTTAATTTCAATTTGTCCTCGTTATTTGTCACTGAAATTTCATAAATCACTACCAAATACTAACTTTTACTTATTTTTTTTTGGTAAGACCTTTTTCTTATTTTTCATTATGAATCAAAACAAAAATAGAATTGGGTTAATATCACGAAAACTCCTAAACTGGTACACCTGTGACAAATTTACCAAAACTTAATTTTTTCATTACCAAAAATCCCAAACTTGTATACTTGTAACAAATTTACCATCCGTTAAATTGGATTAATACCATAAAAAATCATAAACTAGAAAATCCTGTGATAAACTGAGGGGTAAAATTGGCTTATTTATCAATTGTTACGTGTCATCTAATTTAGCAATTTGACTTAGAAATTTAATGGAAGCTAACGGGAGATAAATTTGTGATAAATGTGCCATTTTGAGGTTTTTTGTGATATTAACTCAATATAATTTTTAATGCAATGTTGAAAGCCAATTCTTTAGTATCTTATAGTCGAAATAACGATTTTACCCAAACAACATATACATATGAAGAGCTTAAAAATGAGTTAACTAGGTAGACCACGGATTTTCATAAATTGAATTGAATACGAAAGTATTTTATTGAATAGGTGTGGTCGGGTACAGAAGTAGGTGATGCGGCGACGATGATAGCTTTAGTGATAACAGTGACAGCACACGAACCAAAGCAAAAAAAATCTTTTACAGGGGCAAAGAGGATCATCAGGGTCCTTCATGCCTAGGATTGAGTAACACAAGCATGTACTCCCTTATTCTTGATTCTTCGTCACCCTAATCTTTCTCAGTCCATGCAGCATTGATACATGACGAACTTCTCCATGACACGCCCGCACTCGGCGCACACCACCCGCTCGGGGATCGTCCCGGTGGTGCTTGGCAGGATCAGGCGGTTGCAGTGGTGCGGCGTCTGCAGGTCCTGGAGGTGGCCGTTCAGCGCCGGCAGGAACCCCTTCTGGGCTATCGAGTTCTTCCAGGAGTCGTAGTCGGTCAGGGTTGCCCGGATCATATCTCCCTTGGCCTTGGCCATATGGGCGCCGCGGCAGATCACGGCCCACCCCTGATCGCTCCCATCGAAGCTGAGCATCTTCATGATCTCCTGCATTATCGGGTCACTGTCGATGCTCTTTCCCTGCTGCACCTTGGAGTGCCACATGCTCTCCAGCCTCACCCAGAAGAACCAGATCAGGGCGAGGTCTGGCAGGATGTGGCTTAGATTCTCGGCCACTATCGTGGCATTGTTCTTCCTGATCTTCTCCCTCGGGTTGCTCTTCCCCACGTACAGCATCTCGAGCGAGATCTGCGCTGCTTTCGCTACCGCACGCGCCGCCTTTGTGAAACTGCGGATCCACTCGATGTCCTCTCCTCCGTAGAGGCATATGTACTTCTCTTCCGTTATCTGCGCCAGCAGGAAGCACACAGTTTCTCAGATTTGTGTGAGATCGTAGCTCGACTCATTCCTTTCTAAGACACATTTCATGTGCTTGTATCGAAAAGAAGTACATATTCATTGCTTTGCACGGAAATTGGATGATTTGGAGGTCGAGGTGAAGGTTAATGTTCGACAGACTAAAATGACGGAAGTCCATGCTGCCATTGCAATTGTCATGCTTTTCGCTAGATTTTTTTCCCGACAATGTGAATGTGTCACGTGGGTATGTGCAATCTATATTTAGTTGGAGCGAGATCGAGAGAGATTAAAGCAGCAGAAAGAGCGGCCTTACCCAGGTGAATATCATCGGCTCTATAGGACCAGCAAGCAGTTCGATCCGCCACTTCTCTGCCTTCCAGAGAGCCTCCTCCCTTTCACTGGTGAATGGGTAAGCCACGCTCCCCCATATCCACATCATGTGGATCGCATTCGGGTTGGTGACCCGGCCCTGCGGGTCAAGAACCACAAGCATTGCCTTCTTGTTGAACTTCCACACCTCCTTGATGTACTTGATAACCGCGGGATCAATCATCGTAGGGTCGAAGACCGAGTACCAGGTCATCATTCCATGCAGAGTCTCGAACTGCTTCAGTTTCTCTTCATTCCATGGGGTCGACCTACCCATGACTGGGATCCACAGTATCTCGTACTGGCTCTCCATCCTCATCGGGACTTGTTTGGCCTCTTGGTACATCTGCTCAAGGACATAAAGTTCTTCCTGCGGTAGGTCGATGTCGGAGATTAATAACAGCACATTTTTCCTTCTCAGCACGTCGAGGCTAACCTGATTTGTTGTAGATAAATCATCGTGAGCCAGTATAAGAATATCGTGGACATACCAAATAGGAAGAGATCAAGGGAAACAGACCTTTTTTTTAGTAGAGCCGTCCCAAAGTGGAAACTGATCATCTTTTGCATAGATTAAAGCTTGAAGAATTTTCATGTTGTCAATGTGGGGAGTTGCAAATAGGTGCACAATTTTCTCGAATGCTTCCAAGTGCTTTTTCTCATCTGCATTGGATCAATGTGATTTTCAGAACAAAAACGAAAGAGTGTGATTGGCGTGTTGTACAATGTCTAATCGCGAGTAAGGATAAATCCACAGGGCTTACTGATGAGCTGATAGCAAAGATCGAGTTGCTTCGTGAGATGAGTGTAGATGCTGTTGATTTTATGGGCCAAACTCGATAGTTCCCAGGCTTCTGCTGTGGATGCTATGTACCTAAGATGAGTAAAGAATGTTATGATGAGTCTTTTATGCGATTGCGACTAGCACTCGCTTGAAAATGGTTCATGTTTATATTCTGTCATCAAATTGTAAAGTTGTTTTCACAAACGAGAAAATGAGGAGTGGGCTTGCGACAAGCGTAGGAGAACATACTCGTGGCCCATGCCAATGAGGTTGGTAATTTGTGAAGCGCAAGCCACAATACTTCGGATGATCCAGTAAGCTGCCGTAGGAATATGAGTGGTAGCGGTCAGAAGTTCTGGTGCATCGGGGCTGATGTATTGAGGTGGGAGCTGCTCGAACTCGATGATGCACTTGGTCAAAGTCACCATAGCAGTGATGAGGCTGGTAAGCGCGTCGAATTTTGGCTTTAAAGCGTCCACGTGCTCTAGTGTCTCGGGTAATTGTTTGAGGATAGCCACCGCTTTGGCTAGGGAATTGGTAGGATGGAGCTGGGCTAGCATCCAAAACTCACCGTAGTTCACGGAGAAAGCCGCCAACGCGATCACCACCTTCGCATCCCATGTATAGTTTGTGAGAATGTGGAATATGTTGACAGTCGTTGCATGAGCATCGCCACCGCCCATACTCTTGCAAGCCATCTGTGGAAGCAGAGAAAGTTTTGAATTCATAAATCGGCAGATTTGGCACATTAGGCTGCCCAGAATGAGGCAATCATGAAAGCTGGATTCAGAATAGCACGAAGCGGAAGAAGTTTGAGATAGTTAAAGCGCACACATAGACAGACCTCACAGGAGATTTTGTGTATGGTGTATGACAATAGTTCGAGCATCTCTCGGAGGTCTCTGCTGTCTAGCGCGTCGAGTTGCGGTTGCGCTGCCTGCTTATATGTTATTAGTTTAAATTAGCCATAAATCATGAAAATCATCTCAGCTGGAGGCTCATAAAGAGAGAGAACAACCCCAGGGGTGCCGATGATGGGCTTGGCGCACTGGAAAATCTCCTCGATGACGTGAAGGAGATCCCCAACATCGACCTCCCGTCCATCTGGGGCGTGAGTGGCCTGAATTTGCTTCAGCATTGCATTGTCGTCAGAGGACGAGAACATGAGGCGCTCGGCGTGGCGGCGCTGTGGGATTTTCGATACGAGCGCCATGGCTGTTAAGAGGCGGGTTTCTCTGGAGAGTAAAGGGAAATGGCAGTTATGTTTTTGGCTTGTCTTGCTTGTCTGCTATGACTCTTGAACTTTTATAGTACAATTCAGCAGGGAATAAAGGTTGCTTCCTAGGCTACCTTGCTTCTGAAGGGGTGAAAATACTCGGTATTGGCTCAAGTTTAGGATAAGAACTTTGGCCATTGTGGGTCCTGAAAGGGACAATTGCCTTTCAACTTTAAACTGACAGTGAACAGGCAGAAAAAAGACACCAGATTTGTGAAATTTAGCTTCAGCAGCTTTTTTCCGTTGTATTCACGTGATTCAAATCTTTTTCATGACGACTCACACATCCATAGTCCATCCTGTTCTGTCGGTTGAGCTCTCGGAAACTTCTATGTACTTGTGAAAGGACGCCTTTGCATCACTTAGGTGACCAATGTGTCAAACATCAGCTACATGTCTGGAAACCCTACTCCTCAAACTTCCAAATCAAAGCCAACCTTAATGAAGAGTTACTCATCTTGGTTTTCTTGTTATATTGTAATTTTTGAGAAGGCATTGAACACCCTTTTGTATGAAGGATCAATATGATACTTAAGGAAGAACTTATGTTGGTGAATTTTTGTTTAGCTTAATATCGGTACTGGCATTAGGTGCTCAAATCGTTTGTGATAGTGATGCAGAATCTATTAGTGATGCGTTTCTGAATCGGTTGGATAGACAGAAGTCCAAACGAAAGGCGATATGGTGACGTGACTAAAACCAGTGGACCCGGTTGATGACATCGGATTGGGCTCAAATTCGGTCGTATGAAGCGAAACGGTGGTCCGAACACAACACGCCACCTTTGGTTGTGATTAATAATGGATTTTAGCGATTCGGGATCATTTATATGGGTTTTTCTACTATTTTAATATTTTTTTATGAGTTTTAATTTTAAGGGTAGTTTTGTAATTTTAATATTTTATGCTTTATAGTTCTAGTAGGGTTTGGTTTAGGGATATATAAGCTTGTTTTATGATTCTTTTTGAAAAATAGAACATTATCATCAATATTGAATTTCGAGATTTCTTTTTCTAAGCAAAGTTTTGCTTGAATTACTCGTTGAACGCTGTGTTAGGTGATATCAGAGCCGATGGCGACTGGCGGTGGTCTTCGTGATGATGATTAGGAGATTGGAGCCCCAATCTTTGGAGATGATGCGCTACAACGTTTGGAGCATCGTTTAATGGAACGCTTAGATCAATGAATTGATCAAAGTCTTCGTCGTTTCGAAGAACAATTTAATGAGTTAACAGATCGATTCAAAGGCCTCGGCGTTGATGTGAATCGGAATTGGCGAAATGGCAAAAGACCGGGTGTAGATCTTGCTCGCGGTGATCTTGTTAATAGGCCTGTTCATGTCCGGAGGCAGAATAACCCTCTATTTTCAGAGAGTTTGGAAGAAGAAGAAAACGATTATTTTGATGAGGAACATGTTGATTATGGCGGAAGACATCGTTATGGAGGATTTCAAAGAGGATATGATAGGAGAGATGGAAGACGACGTTACGACGATCGTGAAGGTAATGACTTTAAATTGAAAATCGATATTCCTTATTTTAATGGAAGTTTGGGCATAAAATAATTTATGGATTGGATTACTGATATAGATAGATTTTTCGATTATATGGAGACTCATGATGAGAAAATGGTGCGATTAGTAGCCTATAGATTAAAGGGGGTGCGTCTGCATGATGGGAGAGATTGTAGAATAAGAGGGAGAGAGAAGGGAAAGATAGAGTTCGAATTTGGACTAGGATGAGGCTGCTGAAACAGGAGTTTCTTCCATCCGACTATGAACAGATTATGTTCCGGCAGTGCCAATATTGCCAGTAGGGCAATCAAACTGTACATGAGTATACAACCGAATTTATGAGATTGGCGGAGCGGAATAATCTATCAGAGACGTAGGGACAACAGGTGACTAGATATCTCGATGATTTAAAACCCTTCATTCGAGACAAAATTGGAGTGCAGTTTCTACGAAATTTAATTGAAGTGAAGAATATGACGATGAAGGTAGAATTGATGCAGCAAGACAAAGGAAAAAGAGTATACGAAAATTATCGAGATGACAGTTCAAGCAGTTCGATAGAGAAGAGCGGCTTCAACAACCGCAACAACCTAGGTTAAAATCAAGAAGATAAGGCATTAGAAAGGCGTCCTATGAACGAGCCGATAGATAAGGGAACACAAGCATAGAAAACTGCGAACCTTAACCCTTATGCTAAACCAGTTACGATAAAGTGTTATAGGTGTAATCAATCTGGACATCGATCTAATAAATGCCTTTAGAGAAAAACCATAAATGTGGTAGCGAGAGATGAGGAAGAAGATGGGTATTGCTATGAGCCAGATGGTGAAGATGATTTTGAAGATGAAGAAGATGAAGTAAATTCTGTGGTGCGCAGGATGATGTTGGCCCCAAAACAGAAAGATGATTCGTAGCACCATAAGTTATTCCTAACTAGGTGCACTATTTTAGGAAAAATATTTACTGTGGTTATTGATAATAGAAGCATGGAGAATATCATTGGGAAAGAGGCAGTGAATAAACTAGGAATACCCGTGGAGAAGCATTCTAATCCCTATACGTTAGGATGGATTAAATTTGGAGCGAAAAGCATTCGGGTGACTGAGCGATATAAAATTCCATTATCCATTGGAAAATATCATGATAAACTGTATTGTGATGTGGTAGACATAGATGTATGACACGTGTTGTTTGGGAGGCCGTGGCAATTTGATGTAAATGTGCAGTATTCTGGAAGGAGCAATCAATATAACCTCGTGAATGATAGAGTAAAGTACACGTTGTTGCCACTGAAGAATAAAAGAAAACAAGCTGTTGAAAATAATTTCCTTACCCTTACAAGAAAATTTGAAGCTGAGATTAAGGAGGTCCGACAGATTCACACATTAATAGTGAAATAGACATTCGAGCTAGAGGATGAATTACAAGTAGAGGAGTAGCTCGAATCAGTTAAGCCTTTATTGAAGGAGTTTAGTGAGCTGATGCCTGTAGAGATCCTAGATAGATTGCTGCTTATGCGCGATATTCAACACCATGTAGACTTAATTCCTAGTGCTAATCTGCCTAATTTTTCGCACTACAAGATGAGTCATAAAGAGAGCGAGATTCTAAAAGAGAAGGTGAAAGAGTTGTTGCGAAAGGAGCATATTCAGAATAGCATGAGCTCATGTGTTGTTTCGACTTTGTTGACTCCTAAGAAAGATAGGAGTTGACGGATATATGTAGATAACAAGGCCATTAATAAAATAACCGTGGGTTACAAATTTCCAATTTCGAGATTGGATGACATGCTGGATAGGTTGCACGGTGCTAAGTGGTTCTCGAAGTTGGATTTGAAGAATAGGTACCATCAGATTCGGATTTGGCTTGGAGATGAGTGGAAGATAGCTTTCAAAATAAATGAGGGGATGTACGAATAGTTGATAATGCCTTTTGGACTTTTCAATGCTCCAAGTACTTTTATGAGACTGATGAATCGGGGTTTGAAATCTTTTATTGGCAAATTCGTTGTAGTTTATTTTGATAATATCCTGATTTATAGTAAAACTGAGAAGAATCATCTGATGCACTTAAGAGAGGTGTTGACAGCTTTGCAGATTAATAAGTTGTATGTTACTCTTAAGAAGTGCAGTTTTTTAACTAATAAGCTATTATTCTTGGGGTTTATTTTACTGCTGATGGAATAGAGGTAGATGAGGCAAAAGTAAGAGTAATCAGAGAGTGGCCAACTCCTAAAACAGTTTTTGACGTTAGGAGTTTTCATGGGTTGGCTACTTTCTATTGGTGATTTATTAAGAATTTCAGTATTATCACAGCCTCGATTACTAAATGTATGAAGAAATGAAAATTTCTATGGGGAGAGTAAGTAGAGAATAGTTTTGCTATTATGAAGGAAAAGTTATGTATTGCACATGTTCTTGCCTTACCTAATTTTGATAAACTGTTTGAAGTGGACTGTGATGCTAGTGGAGTGGGTATGTAGCTATTTTGTTTCAAGAGCGCAGATCGATTTGCTATTTCAGTGAGAAGCTTAGCAAGGCGAGGCAGAAGTGGAGCACTTATGACAAAGAATTATATTCTATCGTAAGGGCTTTGAAGACCTGGGAGCATTATCCGATTGGAAAAGAATTCGTCCTTTATTCTAATCATGAAACTTTGAAGTATTTAAATAGTCATAAGAGGATTAGCAAAGATATGCATGTACGATGGTGTCAATTTTTGCAAAAAATTCATTTTAAATTACAGCACAAGTCAGGTGTGCATAATATCGTGGGAGATGCATTGAGTGAGAGAGCTTGCTTGTTGATTACATTAAGCCAAGATATCTTGGGGTTCGAGTAGCTGAAAGACGGTTATGCGGATGATGATGATTTTGGGCAAATTTGGAAGTCATGTACTGCTGGTCAACTTGTGTAAGAATTTTATGTGCAGGATGGCTATTTGATGCATAGCAATCGGCTTTGCCTTTCTCGAATATCATTACGAGAGAAAGTAATTCGTGATTTATATAATGGTAGATTAGCTGCACACCTGGGTCGTGATAAAACTATTGCTGCAGTCTGGGAGCGATTTTACTAGCCCTAATTGCGTAGAGATGTCAACAGATACATACAAAAGTGTTATGTTTGCCAGACAGCTAAGGGGAAATCTAAAAATACAGGTATGTATATGCCATTACCTGTTCGTGACAATATATGGGAAGAACTGTCCATGGATTTTGTACTTGGTTTATCACGAACACAAAGTGGTGTGGATTCTGTTTTTGTTGTAGTTGATAGATTTTCCAAGATGGCGCACTTCATTCCTTGTAGAAAGACTTTTGATGTAGTAAGTGTGGCTAGATTATTCTTTAAGGAGGTGGTTCGTTTGCATGGTGTCCCTAAGTTTATTACCTCTAATAGGGATAACAAATTTCTAGGGCATTTTTGGCGGACTTTATGGAAACTGTTTGATTCATCTTTGAATTTCAGTAATACAGCTCACTCGCAGACTGATGGGCAAACAGAGGCGGTTAATAGAACTCTGGGAAACTTGATTTAAAGCATTTGTGGAGATAAGCCGAAGCAGTGAGATGTTGCTTTATCACAGGTAGAGTTTGCTTATAATAATGCAATTCATAATTCTATTGGCGGGTTGCATTTTTCTATTGTTTATACAAAGGCGCCTCAGCATACTTTGGATTTAGTACAGTTACCTAAGCAAGCGAATAAGAGTGTAGCAGCGGATCATATGGCTAAACAAATTGTGAAAGTGCATCATGAAGTCCAATAGAAGCTAGAGGAAGCTAATCAGAAATATAAAGCTGCAGCAGATAAGCACAGGCAGAAGCAGGTGTTTGCGGTAGGTGATTAGGTTATGATTTTTCTTCGTAAATAGCGATTATCAATTGGATCTTATAGCAAATTGCAACAAAAGAAGTATGGGCCTTACACTGTCAGCAAGAAGATCAACGATAATACTTATGTTATAGACCTTCCACATAGTATGGGCATATTTAACACTTTCAATGTTGCTGATTTATCACCGTTTTATGAGTTCATAGAGCCGTTATATCCATATCCTGATTTTAACTTGAGGATGAGTTCTTTTTAAGTCTAGGAGAATGATGCAGAATTTATTAGTAGTGTATTTCTGGACCGGCTGAACAAGCATAAGTCCAAATGGAAGGCGAAATGGTGATGCGACTAGAACCGGCGAACCCGATTAATGACATCAGATCGGGCTTAAATTTGGTCGTTTGAAGCGAAACGACGGTCTGAATATAACTCACCGCCTTTGGCTGTGATGAACGATGAATTTTAGCGATTGGGTATCATTTACATGAGTTTTTCTATTATTTTAATTTTTTTATGGGTTTTAATTTTAAAGGCATTTTTGTAATTTTGATATTTTATGCTTTATAGTCTTAGTAGGGTTTGGTTTAGGGATATATAGGCTTGTTTTATGGTTTTTTTTTTTAAACAGAACATTATCATTAATATTGAATTTCGAGATTTCTCTTTCTAAGTAAAGGTTTTGCTTAAATTACTCGCTGAACGCTGCGTCTGATAGTAATCACATTGTCTTGCTTGTACACGTTGCTATTCAAAATTAATCAAAGATGATGAGCGCTCTCACGGATGTTTCACCAAGCAAAATCAACGAGTTCATCGAATCCAGTACACAACCATGAACAAGAACACCCAAAAAGTCAAATGTTCTATTTCTCTCGCATCACGAGGGCACAAAACTGTATGTATGTCGTGACATTGCTGATCTAGAATTCGTCGCAGCACACTACAATGCTTGAACTTTGCTAATTTTTCAGACATCGACCGTCCACATCTTGAGTAATCTGCTTGTTCCTTGAGCTCAATCACATGGTTAATGACAGGCAGGGAGGCTGAATGTCTAATACTTATGTGATCAAGAGTCATTACTCAGTGCTCTGTATTGGATTTCTAATACTTATGTGATCTTTGGAGATGACCATTGAGGAAAGTTCTTTAAAATATGTATTCTTCAAGTTCTTTTCCCGATTGTCAAGCCATTGAAGGATTTCTTCCCTAAGAATTGAGTGTTCTTTTGTAAAACAGGTGGTTACAGTGTTGTTCGGGATCTAAAAAAACAGAGCAATTTTCACTAAAACACTGGATATGAATAATCTCATTTTCACTCATAAGGCCCTAGTTTCCTTAGAAACACCAATTTTATAGCTCAGGTCCTAATTCTAATGGAAACCTTTCTATTTTTTTTTCTCGTATAATAATATCAATTTTATTTCCGGTCCCAATTCTAACCTAATCAGTTTTTATCTCGTAAAAAAAGCACTAACTTAGCTTGGGCACGATTTCTGGCCAAAACTTTTTCTTTTTCTCGTTAAAAAGCACAATCTCAATCAATTCGTCCAATCATGTTGTTAAAGATGTGACGTGTTATTGTATGTGCACTCGGCAACTCACGAATGTGTTGACGTAGAAAGGTTCACAAAATCTGAGAGTTTCCCCTATTTTCGGATGCTACAGATCGCCGGTTCAAGGTTTCATTTTTCTTAGTTTTTGGACATGCTCGGTTTCTTCGGTCAAAACAAGAATGCTCACTTTTCCTCCTCTTGCTTGATTTGAGACTATTTAGAATTCGACCGTGGTTCTGGTGACGACTGTTGGAAAAAATTAGATGAACAAGGAGAAAAAGAATTTATGTATCGGCGAAAAAGAATACGTAACACTGTTTGTAGTAATAAGAAAAATAATAAATCCGAGACAACGGTAACAAAATAAATAGGAGGTAAGGTACGGCTAATGAAATATCCTTAAAATAATTAGTTCTTATTAATGGTGCTAAGTAGCTTTACAAACTATGCCTCCCAAGATACAACATCTTGAACCCGTTTGAATTAGCACTATGCAAATAGAACTCTATCAAACACTTCTTGAAACCAGCACACTTAGAGAAAATTGAAAAGGGGGGATATAGGTGTTTTTGATTAATCTTGGAATGAAGAATTTTAACTCTATTCATAGAGTTTTAGAATTAATGTACAGAAACGATACATGAACTAAAAATTAAATGGATATAAGAATTCAAGAGATACATGAACTTGAGAGATACGTGAATTAAGTAGATACACAAATCCAAGTGATACATGAATCCAGCAGATACACGAATACATGAGATACATTGATTGAAGAGACGTATCTCATTTTTGCTTACATTCGTTGATTTATTAATTCACCATAAATACAACAACAACAACTGTGAGTCATCGAAAACATTTTGGAAAGACATGTCAAATTTTTAATGGCATCACTGGAGGAAGCTTAACGACGTCTTAATCAAGTTTTTAATTTCCCAAAAGGATTCACTAATTAGGGAGGGAAAGATAGAGAGTGAATGAGGTCGGGGGAACATCGAAAGAAAATCAAAATAATTGTAAGTGTACGTATTAGAGGAAGATACACAATACTATTTGTTGTAATAAGAAATATTATAAATTTGAGAAAGCGATAACAAAAATAATTAAGAGGTGAGGTAACTCTAACAAAATCTTCTTAAGGCGATTAGTTCTTGTTAACGGTGCTTAGCGATTTCAGGCACTATGCCTCCCAATATACAATTCTTCAAATTTGTTTGAATTAACACTATGCAAATAGGACTCTATCAAATATTTCTTGAAATTGGCACACTTAAAGATAATTGAAGTGAAAAGATGAAAGGTGTTTTCAACTTCTCTGAATGAAGAAGTTCTCAAAATTACTTACAGAGTTTTAAAGTTCATGTAATCAAGAGGTACATGAATTAAATCGATTCATAAATTCAATGGATACATGAATTAAATAAATTCATGAATTCAAGAAGTACATGAATTTACGAGATGTATGAATACAATAGATTCATCAATTCAATATATACATGAATTCACTAGATTAACAAATTCAAGAGATACATGAATTAAATAAACGTACCTCATTTTGCTCACTTTGGTTGATCCATTAACCCATAATTACAACATAAGTCATATAGAAAACATAGTTACTACTGCAAGGTAACTCCTTAGGCAGATGATTGATTGGTGACATCTCAACTATGTGGTCATTTCACCTCAAACATAAGAGCAGTATGTTTTGCACTCTGTCATTCATACACTAGGAAAATTTTCATCGGGCGCTTGCACTTAACACAAAACAGAACCTTCTCCGCCAATCCTTCCTCAAAGGGAATGGTATCTGTGTGGCTGCATGGACCGTCAAGAACAGCCGGCTCAAGAGCCATTCTGATGGCATTCAAGAGTCCCCACTTCCCCACATTCTGGCCCCATTCTGGAAACTTATCCAGGCACTCCATTAGTCTGTTTCCTTGAAGTCTCATTGTGTCTGAAGATGACCCTTTTCCAAAGATCGCCCAACCCTCGTCATTCTCATCAAAATCAAGCAGTGCTGAGACCTCTTGTAATGTTTGATCAGTATTGGCTGTCTTTCCTAGTCTGAGTTTGGACTTTCTTATGCTCTCCAACCGAAGCCAGAAGAATCGAATTTTCGTCAGAGAGAGGTGTCGTTGGATGTTGGCCGGTATGTACATCATTTGCACATGGTGGCTCCTCCGACCCACATAAGCAATCTCAAGTTGCACAGCTTCACTTACGATCTCCATCTTGGAATGAAATTCCTTGATCCATCGCAGGTCGTCGCTCCCATAAATGCAGACATTTTTACCTTGCTCGATCTAAAACGAACGTCATCTCATTAGCAGTTCTCTGCCTATATAGACAAGGAAAATGCACTCTACAAGAAGCATTGATATCAGACATAATGAAGTAAGTGTTAGGATTATCTCGTACCCAAAAGGTCAAAAGCTGATCAATTCCATCAAGCATTAGTTGCAGTCCCCAATTCTCTGCCTCCCAAAGCTCTTCTTCTCTAGAAGATGAAAATGGATATGCCTTGACACCCCAGATCCTCAACATATCAATAGCATTTAAATTTGTTATTGCCCCTTCAGTGTCCATGACTACCATTATAGGCTCCTCTTTATAGTTCCATGATTCCTTCATAAAATTCACCACTGTCCGGCTAAGCAAGTGTGGCCGCCGAAGCGAATACCATGGCATCCAGTTAGATAAATAATCAAAGCTTCTATCTTCAGAATCTGTCCATGTACAGGAACTTGAAATGGGTACCCACACAATGTCATAGTTTCCTTCTAAAGTCTTGTTCCGAGGGACATCATTTGCTTGGTGAACTAGCAAGAGCCAATCCTCTGGTGATGGGAACTCTGATTTCGAGATCAGAAACATGACCACCTTACCTGTAAGTTCTGAAATGCCAACCTGCAGTAAAACAAATGAGGATGGTATAATTTATTAAGTTATGTGGAAATTTAAAAGGGTTACTATTACGAAAATCCCCAAACTAGTACATTTGTGATAATTTTATCTTAAACTAATTTTTTGACCACTAAAAACTCCAAACTGGTACACCTGTGACAAATTTACCAAGAATTATTTTTTTGACTACTAAAAATCCCACACTGGTACAATTGTAACAATTTTACCCCGAACTAATTTTTTGACTACAAAAAATCCCAAATTGATACACCTGCGACAATTTTACCTAAAGCTAATTTTTTGACCACTAAAAACTCCAAACTGGTATATTTGCGACAAATTTACCCTCCATTAGTATCCGTTAAATTGTATTAATATCACGAAAAATCACAAATTAGTAAACTTATGACAAACAGAGGTGTAAAACCCCAAACTAATATACCCGTCAACCATCACGTGTAATCAAACTTAGCAATTTAATAGTAAAATTTAATGAAAACTAACATATGCTAAATTTGTTATAGGTGTACCAGTTTGGGTTTTTTGATGGTTATAAAATTAGTTCGGAGTAAAATTATTATAAGTATACCAGTTTGGTGTTTTTTGTAGTCAAAAAATAATTTAGGATAATTTTGTTACAAGCGTGTTAATTTGAGGTTTTTCGTGGTATTAACTCAATTTTAAAAGAATGACAATTTTGTGTGGATTTTTATTAAGTTGCGAAAGCAAGAAGGTCAATACCTTCGCTTGTTGGTATTTTTCCTTCAGAGGAAATTTATCCATCATTAAAAATAGCGTGGCAAGCGCCTCTTGATTATCTCTATGAGTCACCTGAAAGAGATTGACCAGCTTCTGTTCCACCTTTTCGTCTGCAAGTTTAGGGAGAGGATTAAGGGTATTGTTCTAACTTGCATAGACAACCTTTGTTCTAATATGCTTAGACTATTCACATAAGTAAGGATCATATGTGAAAGCGCCTGTATACACAGAGAAACATCTGTGGTATTATCTCAAGCCCAAAAGTAGTCAGATAGTTCTATATGACAAATTTTGTGTGTCTAAAAAACACTACCTAGTTGCTGAATCAACCCATCCACAAGCCTCTTAAGGCGACTGTGTATGTTGGTCAATGTGCAGGCCAAACTGGAAAGCTCCCATATTGCAATTGCTGATGAGCTCACACACCTGAAATATGATTTCACGCATCATTTTAGCGCATAAAAACATGTACTCTTCATCAAATTTGCAATTCTGACAAAAAAAATCATATTTGCAAAGCTATCCTACACTTGGATGTTATCCTAAACTGCTACTTGCCATGCTAATCTAGCTGTCCTCATTCATAAATGAACATAATCCCATAAACTAGACTTACGGTCTCAACATCTTATAACGTGTATAGCAGAATTCTGAATTAGATTTTAAAATTCTTAGATCAGTAGAGGTTGTTGGAGGAAAGAGCATGCACTTTCCCTGGATTTATGGTCATCAAGTCGTTCATGTGAGAATAGCTTGTCAAGGAGCTTCTGACGATCCAAAATGCTGTTAAACAAATATTAGACTTGATAGTCTCGATCACCTCTCTATCTGGGTTTAGATGTGAAATCGAAAGGTGCATAAACTTAAAGATGTATTTCGCCATATCCAACATCATCATAATCAACGAACTTAGAGCTTTAAGTCGAGGCTTGAACGCCCTTGAGTTGGGTTGTAGCTGCTTGAGCATTGCGACTGATGCTGCCAATGGGTTACAGGGCGAGAGTTGAATCAAGAGGCAAAATTCAGCATAGCTCATGCCGAGAGCTGCCAGCACCAATATCACTTTTGCATCCCAGGCATAATAACCCAGCAGATCGAATATATATAGTGTCCTTGCATACATATTTTTTTGACTGGCGCACACGCAAAGCATCTGCAAGCATAGTAAAGCACCTGACATGAGTGTCCATGCTTGTGAATTTTGCAGAGAGAGAGAGAGAGAGAGAGAGAGAGAGAGAGAGAGCCTCAGATGAAATTTTGTTGATGATGACTCCAAGTGGTTCTTGTGACCCAACAACTCCAGTTTGCCTGATATCATCTTCTCTCTTGAAATCACACTGTAGAACAGATACAGAAAGCTATAACAAGGAGGAAGTACTCTGGGAGTTCATGAGAACACAAGACAAATTAATGTTATATCTGCTTTATTGCAAGTAATTGATATGTCCTCTGTCCATGGAGAAAGAAGTCTACAACTCTACATCATGAAGTTACAAATTTTGTCCCTTCTATTAAATAAGAATCCGCTAACATGCAAACATAAATGTTTCGACATATGATGTTTTCACTGAATACAAGTAATGACCAGGTAACAATGTAGCTCACTGCTATTTCCAACGAAGTGGCACAACACATGGCATCCTCTATTGCTTGAAGTAGTAGCTCAGAGTCAAGATGTCGGCCATCTGGATCATGGGCGAGCAGCAGCTTCCTGACCATCATATCTTCTTCCGAGGACAAGCTGGAAGTTGGTAAGAACTGATCACCTCGTAACCGGCTCATGGTGTAAGAGACTCAAATTATAGGTGAGGAGCGAGACATTCCACTGAACTACTGTGACGGACGGGGCTATGTATTTTAATCCAAAATTCAGAAGCTTGCCTGTCAAAATGCTTGTTCTTTTAGTGTCTAGCACAAGTTTCCGGTGCTTTACATCAAGCTATGCTTGTTTTAACAAGATTCAACTTCCAAAACAATCACATTTTTTCTCTTTGAACTACAAGACGACACAATAGGTCTGGCTTTTATGAAGTGAAGACAGAGAAAAAGATGATGTTATTGAGTTATTCCAATTTCTTTTTTGGTCAAAAGAGTTATTCCATTTAAAGTGGCTTGTTTTGCAGTTTCTTGTAGCTAACCTAAGGAGACAACGCTTGAACCATATCTTTGTTTTTCTGGCCAAAGTAGAAACTGCATCTTTACTTAATTGACCTTGAGGAGCGGAAAAGAAATGGAAAATCATTCCTTTTGTGGAGCTGAAGCTTTATTTGGATCCCTTCAATTCTGTTTACAGAAAGAGCATGCTCGAAGTACTTTCTGGCACCGGGAAAAGAAAACTACCAAACGAGATGTCCGAGTGTCTAGGAAGTCAGGGCTGACACACGAAGCCCAGCCTGATGCGCATGGCATGTCAAATGATCACTGTCCATCCTGTACGAGTGAAAGCAATCATTTTTCATTCATGTAATCGTGAATGCGCAATCTTGAATGCAGGTGCTGTTCGAATCTGCATTCCTGCAATCAGATTTTAACTTTCTTTTTGGACAGAAATTCAAATGTAGCTCACAGCTTAATTTCATGGGGGTGGATTGTAATGTGTCGCTCTAGCAACCTACATGACTTTTACTTGTACTAAACTAGAAGATGACTCCACTCCTGGTCGTAAGATCTTGCTTCATTCTTCATTGCCGGAACAGGCCTCGATCATTTGTCGCCATAGCCTCCCCTCCAGACAAGCCCAGTAGAAAGAATAGAGACACAATGGGTTTCCTTCTGTTATTAATTCCTCGCACTGAACACTAGACGATCACAAGAAAAGAATAAATTCCGACGTCCCCATGTTAAAGGTCATGGCATCTCTAGATACCACATCAACGAATTCTTTCTTCCACCTTACGACTCTTACATGCATGGTCACTTTAATCCAAGGAGTAGTCTGTTGACTCCTCGAGCTCACTGCTGATTCGGCAGGTAATGATTCCTTCAAAAGCTCAGAAAACTCCCTAGGCCTTTTCTAGGCAAGTCCAAGATTGAATTGAGCAAATCGAAGGTTCTCGTGGTGCTCATACTCCTCATACTCTCAACGAGCTTGAACCACTGGCTAGACGGGTCGCACGTGTTATCTCTACCGAAGCACTTGCAGGAACTTGTGACAATGACGTTATTGGAGTCCACATCTAAGCACACACTAGCACCATTGCTGGTATTAGATGAGAGATGCATCTTCGACTCTGAAACAATATCCCATTTCGAGTTAGAGCCAGAGCATACTATACTGAGTTTCGCCGGCTTTCCCACGTCGACTGCTTGTATGCAGAAGTATGTTGCCTTCAGGGACAAAATATTTTGAGGTGTATATTTCCAGGCTTCTGACTCTGTGCAGGGACCCAACTTCAACGGCTCAAGCAGAGATTTCCTCAAGACGCAGAGACCCGTCGCCGGATGGAAAATCACCTTGTGTGGAGTGGTTTCCGATAGCCCTGGCCCTGCACACAACACAATTTTCTCATCCGCGATGAAATTCAGGGTCAGTTAGTACAATAGCATATGTATGCACAGCAAGCAACATCGAATACTTGATTGAATCCACAACCAGGTGAATCCTGGATGTCATATGCGAGGAATCCTCCAAATGTATATCAACCTAGACCCCCGGACCGTGCACATAGTCAGAATGAAACATAATGACCAGGAAGGACTACAGATTATAGATTCATCAGATGCTCTTACACAAGCAACCATGCTTGTGGGTGAGACATTGGATCGACAATGCATGAGATGTTGTAGATTGCAATCTCTAATCACTTTTGATCTGTTTGACAACGACAAGATTTACTGTTATATCTCAACATATGCCGCCCCATTAGCTTTCCTATCTATTAAAATTCAGACTTCTAAGCTATTTTCCCAGCAATTGTGCACAGACAAACAGAGAAAACTAGTTATTATCCAAGACAAATACCTCTGAGAGGAACTTGAAGAGCTCGGAACCTCTGCAACAAGCTCGAGTTCCTGACCTCGCCCCAATTCGAATCCAAAGCCCCGTAAGACTCGTTCATCCCCACCACTCCTTCCCTCAGGTAATAACTCCCAACCAGCGTCCACAACGCCCAGTCAAAGTCCAGGTCGGCGGCAACCCCAGCGAAGCAGTTCAGGTACCTGTTGTCGTTCGCATTCGTGCCCCTCTGGTCGATGCCAAACTCACTGACAAGGAGAGGCCACCTCTGGAGGAGGAAGAAGGAGAGCCTCATGAGGTTGCTGACGACCTGGCCACAGAAGTGGTTGGGGTTGCCGGAGGCCCAGGCGGAGCCGTTGGAGAAGGCGTACCAGTGGAGCTCAAAGACGAGCTTGCCAGAGAAGGAGAGGTTGATGGGGCGGTCGAGGTTGAGGAAGGAGAGGTCCTTGTCGTAGCTGAGGCCCGAGAGGATGACGAGCACGTCTGGGTTCGATGCGTGGACGGCCTCCGCTCCTCTCTGCATGTACCTGCAAAAGGCCGCGCATGGTGGTGATGGGCCTGATGGCGGCAACGGTTGAATTTGAATTTTAACAATTGAACAACGTAAGAGATAAAAAAAGAATCATTAATTTAATTATTTGTCCGTGGGTCCAATGTTAACGAAGTAAGTAATTAAGGATGGACACGGAAGAAGAAAAACAATTTTATATTTGTCACAAATAAGGAAGAGGTTCTTTTTATTTTGGATAATGACATAAATGGTCCTTGAACTTTGACTGAATATACAATGTTGCTCCCTAAACTTTTAATTTGCTCAATTTTGTTCTTGAACTTTAGCCATATGGAAAATGTTGTCCTTAATGTTTTTCATTTATTCAATATAGTCATTGAACTTTTAGTACATGTTTAATGTAGTCCTTGAATTATATAAAAAATGTTTAATATTATCCCTTTATTAATTCAAAATCAAAGATAATATTGAATATTTTTATATAGTTCATGGATTAAATTGAACATGTACCAAAAGTCCAAGGACCATATTGAATAAATAAAAAAAAATTATGGCCCACATTGTAAATTGCGCTAAAGTTCAGGAGCTACATTGAATAAATTAAAAGTTCAGGAACTACATTGCATATTGAGTTAAAATTTAAGGATCATTTGTGCCATTATCCATTTTATTTTATAGAGTAGTGAAGATTGAATAAAAATGAATTAGGTGAGCCCGCTAGAATTGGCAAAAACTAAAGTAAAATTCCTACGAAAGAGCATACCTATTAGATTTACAAAACGGATATCAACTCCTCAATAAGGAATATGGCATAAAAGTGTAGGTAACGATGAATTTTGTGACACGATCTAACACGAATTAAAAATAATTTGGAAGTCTAAGGCTCTTACCTGTACCAATCCTTGGAGTTCTGCCTAGGACCCCGGAGCTCGTTCCTCAAGCTCATGCCGACCACATTCCCGACCCCGTTGAAGAGCGTCGCCATCCGAGCGAGGCCGTCGATCCAGAGGTCGGGATCGAAGTATTGGTCCCCGAAGAAGCCATTCCCGTCGTTGTAGCTGCAGCACCACCCCGGCTTGCTTATGTGGTTGTCCAGGATCACCATCACGTCGTTGTCTCCGAGGCTCGAAACCACCGCCTGCAAAACATCAATATCCCCACCTACTCATTTCTTCAACGTTTTGCAGGTCCCAAGTTGTCTCGTGATTATCGCCAGACAAATCGGATTCACTTTGGATAAGAACCTCTCCTTCGAGAACACGACACAGAGGTGGATGTTTTCTCCTCGGTTGCGTCCTATTCGGTCCATTACTGTGCACTGTACTGTTAATTAATGCGAGAAAAAATAGTCATTGGCCCACTTTCCCCCGTGTTCAACCACCGATGACACTGATCACGACCCAGTAAAGGAAACGAAAAGAGGCAATCATTCGTCAACACCCAGATCTCCGTTTCTTCGTTTTTGATCTTCGATTCTCCGCAACGTTCCTCGTTTCCGTCGCAGAACGCATGGATCGACACGACAAGAAACGAAGGTGCTTCTGGTCTGGGTTTCTGATTTCCCCCACTTCCTTTTGTATCCATTTGATGAATGCTATGAGGGGGGGAGCAACAGAGAGGGGCATTTACCTGGTAAGCCTCGATCCGCGAGAGATCGATGATGTCCGGGTTGTTGGCCTGTATCCCGGAGATGGCGTCGGCGAGGCCGAGGCGCTGGAACGACTGCCGCACCGTGAGCGAGGCCAGAGAGCCGTTGGTGGCCAGGAAGAGCGGCCACGTCAGGCGGACGCAGTTGAACCCGAGGGACGCAATCCGAGCGGAGATGGCGCCGAGGGGCTGCTTGCTCAGCCCCTCCGCCACCACCGCGTCCAGGTGGGACACCCAGTTGGCGCACGCCAGCTTCACGCGCTGCCCCGACTCGTCCACGATCCACCGCGAGCTGGTGGACAGCGGCAGGGCCGCCGCGGCGGAGGAGGAGAGGGAAATCAGTAGCGGAAGGAGGAGAGGGAGGAGGAGGTTGTTTCTTCTTCTTCTTCCCACCATGATGATGTTCTTGTGGAGTGACCGGGGTGGAGGGGAGACGAAGGAGACTACTACAATGACTGATTTTTATATAGGAAGGAAGGTTGAGAGCCATTTGCGTCCTTGAGATTGCGAAATGGGCATGTAGTCTAGTCATCACCGCCCAACTTCAATATTCTACCTTTTGGATCGTAAGATGTTCATTTGATCACCAATCTATTAATTCTTTTATCTAGTTACAAAATCTCGCAATTTGAATTGTAAGATTTTCAGTGATAATCTTAGGTGTGTTTGGATCCATTTATTGCCTCTGGAGGTCTACGTAAGTTGTCGAGCAAGGACATCTTACCATCGTATTGGATGAAACTACGATGGGGGCTACATTTGTCCAACCGACACAAATTTGGAACTTCTGGCACACCAAAAATGTTTTGGGTATTTGGTGCCATAATGAAGTTAGGGTCATTAATTCTTTTAAAAAATACGTACTTCCCATTGTAAAGGGTTACGATTCATAACCGAAAATGTTGATATGATTTTCATTCATATTTTGATGACAAATCTCTCTTGGAGAATAGTTGATTTATGATAAATTACACGGGTGCCCAACCAAAGAAAGTGTCTTTGTTTGACATCCGACATCTCACCTAACTACAAAACTCATCAAAACCATAGATGAAAGCATCTAAGTACCAACAAGACCTCCGAGACTCCGAAGTGGAAAAATTGTGGGGGAGGGTCACTTTGCCACACACTTGATTAAGCCATGAATTATATTAAGAAGAGTGCTGTCGTTGGATACACGGCAAGGCATGGATGTGCATGAATTGACCATGATTTAAGCCTTTTTTAGGGACTTTTGCTGACTTCAAAGGCAATGCAGGCCATATTTATTTGCTTCGAAGCATAGGGTTTTGTTTTTGTTTTTGCTTTGTTTTCTTTTCCTTTTCCATTCCTTTTTCAGTATAGAGTCTGTTTGCTAAAGCTTTTTTCCAAATCTATGATGCGCTTACACATTTCTATCGACGCGAAACTAGAGTTAAGGCGCGCGTTATGTGCGTGCGCATGGTTAGATAATTATGTACAGAAAGAGAATGAGTAGGTTTGCATAATAGATGGACAAGAAATTAAGAAAGTAAGAGTAGCTTAAGAAATTGAATAGTGAGAAGAGAGAAAAGTTGGTTTTTTAAGAAATGAGTAAGAATAGAAGAAGAAAGGAAGGGGTAATTTTTTGAAAAAGAAAAGAAATTTGACAAAAGGGCGAGAATTATATAAATAGATATTTAAAAGGGAATTTTTTTTAAAATATGTCCACCACGATACAAAATACCCTAAACTCTTTTTTGTATCCGGAAAACCCCCAAACTCATACCAATTATTCAAAAACACCAATTGCCACAAATTCGTTCATGAGGGCATTAAAAATTCGACATGCTAGTTTTTGTGGACAACAACAAACAAGTTGAGCTTCTTGGATTTGTAAAACTCGACTAGTGCCTAGCGTGACACTGATACCTTGAACTTTTTTTCTTGTGACCGATTCTTCCAAAATATATACCAATGACCCATATGTACCTTCCATAAGAAAACTCATAGAACTTCCTCAATGAAGAGAAAGATGAACTTAGGAGTAGGGGTATCCAACCGGACCGGGTTTACCTGGAAACCGGATCAGCCCACTAGAAAAATAGTTTGGGAACTGGTTCCATTTTTTGGAAACCGGTTATAATTGATCCGGTTTTCGGGTCCAAGTAAAAATCGAGCCAGACCGGTTTTTGAGATAATGTAAAAAAAAGTAAAAACCCTATATTACATTACCCTACTCGGCTACCCAGTCTATCTCTCACGGTTTCTCTCTTTTCTCTTCGCGACCTCCTCTGTCTCTCACGGTTTCTCTCTTTGCAATCTCCTCTTCAGTCGCCGTAAGAACGCAACCAAGCTCGTTGCCTGCTTGCGTGTTGAAGAGGGCTAGGGTTCGGTCATCTCAGTGTTTGTACTATGCGTGTGTTTTTTCTGCCTTTTTGGCTCGCCGATCCAATAGATCTTTTACTTTGAATTATTTCATTACTATCTATATTATTTTGCTGGAAAAAAAATGAAACCAGAAAAGAGAATACTAAAAAAGGGGTTCTTGGGTTGACCTTGCAACCGGACTGGGAAAATAGGGTTTGTTCCAAAATAGGATTCAGGAAAAATAGGGTAGGTTTCAGGTTCCAAAAATTGAGAACCAATTATAACAAAGTTGGTTTTAGGTTTCAGGTTTGGACCCAACCCACTCTGAAACCGATCACTCCTACTCAGGAGTAGTGATGAGTACTGATTATGAGGTGTTTTTATGCTTTAGAGGACCAACACTCACCTAACTTTCACTGAAGCCTTGATTTGGGAAAATTTTGTCCCTCAAGCACATATTTGGCAATGAGAGAGATAGGACTCGAAGAACCCTAATTGCGCTCGATTTGCCCTAAGACTAGAACAAGTTTGAGAAATTTTGGTGATACCAAAAAAAAATTGAGCTATTGATGACACATCAAGTTAATTCTTAGGTTTTTTTTACAGAATTTTCTGAATTTATGTCAACTTCATTTGCCGGTCGTTATCTATACAAGTCGATACGTTGCATTTGATGGAAATGGAAAATATTCTAGTGTTACTAGTATAAGTCCGGAGGATTTTCGGAGTAATTCCAAAAAATAGCGCAATTTTACCTTAAGTAATAATTGTAGTCCGAACTTTTTTTTTCGTTTCAATAAAAAGCACAAATTTTTACTCATGTTCCAAATTTGGCCATGTGTTCAAATTTTTGGATTAAATTTGGGATTTAAATAAAAGTTGATGATTTTTATGGGATGAAAAAAAGTTTGGATTAAAATTGTCACTCAAGATAAAATTGATATTTTTTTTTTTGGATTCAATCCTTTTTTTTTGACATAAAGTTTGGAATATTGGTAGTAACAATAGCCATATTTTATGATAGTTTTTGGCCTAATTAAAAAAAAAAACACAAATTTTAGGTCGAGAAACAATTCTGGCCCGAACTTTTTTTTATTCCATAAAAAAGTATCAACTTTTGATCAAGGGACAATCATGACCTGAACATTTTTTTGTTCCCTAAAAAAGCACAAACTCTAGATTGAGTGACAATTCCAGCTCCAAATTTTTTCTTGTCTCAATAAAAATTACTAACTTTCATTATAATCTCAAATCTAGCCCCCTGTTGACTTTCATCATTATTCGAGAAAGAAGGTTATGATAATGAGCTAAACGAATCTCGTCCATGGCGTTTATCAACAAGCAATAGTCAGTTTCAGGTTATGTATAGCCAGAGAGATTCAATCCGGAGATATTTTTGACTTGTCAGTGAATTGAATAAGATGAACAATTTTACCGTTATTCTTTAAATTGTAGCTTAGAGAATATGACAATAAATATCGCTTTAAATCCAGTTAGTAAGCCACATGGATTTATTGCTAATGTAAAATAGTCAACTTTGATAATCAATGATTCTAAATTAATGTGGGCTAGATTTGAGATTTAAATCAAAGTTAATGCTTTTTTATGAGACAAAAAAAATTGTTGGGGCCAGAATTGTCTCTCGACCTAAAGTTGATGCTTTTTTATGGGACAAAAAAAAGTTCGGACCTCTTGACCTAAAGTTGGTGCTTTTTTATGGGACAAAAAAAGTTTTAGCCAAAATTGTTCCAAGAGCTAAAGTTAGTGCTTTTTGTTAGAATTAACCCGATAGTTTTTTGGTATTTCTCCTATTCAATGTCATCCATAGTATACATTCTACGTATCCGTTTTGATTTCTCCATAAATTTTTTCCTGTTATTTTCCCTCTCTTCCACATGCTCTACGCGTAGCGTCGCTGGTTCCGGTGGGAAGCCGCCGCCGTCTTGTCGACGGAAGAAAGAGCTCGACATAACCACCTTCTCGCTGGAGTGAATCGCCGGTGCTCCGCCACCACTCACCGGAAGGCAGAAGCGGGCGACGGCCGTAGAAGAAGCCATTAAAGACGCGAAATTTGGAACCCTAACGATGTGCTTTTCGTACACTCTGCACTTCCCTATTCCAGAAAATAGAACGCTAGCCACCGGCCGTTTCGGCCTTCCGGCTGCTGCGGCGCTCGACATTTGGGCACGAATTTGACGAGTCCTCGATCGCGATCGGCGGAATTCGGACCGGTTCGCATCCTCCGGAGGGGTGTCTTGGAGTTCCGGCCAATGTAAGTTCGGTTAAAGTCGATCTCTTTTGCTCGGCGAGCCGCGTGTTTTGCGACTGATTGGTAAATGTCCGATGCACGCTAGCGCGATCGCGTCGCCTGTCCATTGTGAGCTGAATTCAGTGTGGCGTGTTTATCTCGTTTGCTCTGTTATTTAGTTCGAGTGCTATACCGTGTGTACGTGTGGGATACAGGGGGGCGATTAAATTGGAGCTTCGGTGCCCACCGAAAGTCCATGGAGTTGCCGCTGATCCCGATCCGGATTGGAACCTCGACAGTCTTTTATCGGAGCTCGATGCATTGGAAAAGAAGCTTAATGCTTCTTCGGGTGTGCCTGTGCCTTTTACCAAGAACCAGTCACGGTTCGTATCTTTCTTGCTGCCTTTGCAATTTCAGCTTCTTTCGGGATATCGTTTGCCCTATTCAAGAAATCCGGCTTCATCTAAGTTGAGAAGGATTGTTCGAACATGTTTGCTCGTTGCCGCTAATATTCGGAGGATTTTCCTATAGGAAGATGGCGAAGGGCAGACCGGGTACATTTATAATGCGGTTATCTGATGATGAGATAGATGATTTGGATGACAGTGACGATGAGGCGACTAGTGCTAGTTTAGTGACCAGGAAAAACTTCAATTTCAACAATTTATACATGAGGTATTGTTGTGCAGTACTTCTTGGTTTAATCTAGTCTGTGGACATACCCTAGCAGTTTTAAATATATCTGGCGATGACAGTGACGAGAGTGATGATGAGTCGGCTCTGGAAGTGCAACCATACTTGATGGATGAAGGGAACTCAGAAGAAGCTGCTTTATTTGAGCTCATACACGAATATCAGCTTGAAGTCAAGGTGAATACGGCGGTTTGATGTTGTTTTTCCTCTTTCAGTGCTATTTGTCACAATTCGTAGAGTTATATCACCTGCTGTATTCAGTTCACTCTTTGGGCCTGTAACCTAGTTTTAATAGGAGAGTTGGCCATGGTTATTCACATGGACAAGAGACACTATTTTGTGTTCCTTCTAGCATTTTCCCGCAAGCATGTCTGAAAATACTAGTTGGCTTGATTAACAGGATGAGATTAGGAACCAAATCTCAGCACTAGAGACGGATTTGATTGATGGAAGTGAAAAGTCGACATTGGCACTTGTCCGAGTTGAAAAGTATAGAGATGCAAGGCGAGATATGGACAAGAAAATCGATACTCAATATCAACGCAAACTGTAAGTTCTCATGATTTTTTATCTCGCCACATTTGATTCCATTTTGTGGAAACTGTTCTCCAGTCTTTGCTCATTCATTAATGTTACGATGCATGGGAATAATGAATGCCTTCGGATACCTGTAGCCGATACTTGTTTCATCTCTTGAGATTATGTGTACTCTATGTTTGCGAGAGAGAGGGAGGGAGCGAGGGAGTGATTTACATTGCTTTAGCTACTTTTTTCTCTGCGTGTATAGTTTGTTTGCAAATGCCATCTTTTTGATTGACTTGTTCTCAGATTTTATACATGTAGTTTGTTGAAGATGATTGGCTTTATCGATGTTGTCTGTAACTGTACGTTAAAGTATATGACATATCCACTGTTGCAGTGCAGAAGCACTTGATAATCACTTGACAGCTATCCAACGGGACCATGAATTGAAATCACAGATTGAAGAAAAGAAAATCAAAAGTGATGCAGCTTATGAAGAGGCTAGAAGAAAGGAAAAGGCACTTTATGAAGAAAAGCTTCGCCAAGAAAAAGCCAAAGCAGAAGCAGAGGTCTGTTTCCTAGGCCTTCTTGGTGTTGGATATATGTGACTAGGTCTTAGTGTAGTAGCACTTGTAAGTCCCGCAAGTATTTTCAGCATAAGTATCTGTGGTGCCAGACTTTTTTCCACTACTTTGTTAGGATTTTTCACAATGATGATAAATTTTTTTGTTTATGAGAATCTCTATTTCAATATGACACTAGTGCACCTAGACTGATCTATTGCTTTGTTCATCATCCTGCCTTTTACAAAGCTTCGTTTTAGCCACAATGAGCCTGTGATCCGAAGCCCATGTTTCTGCTCCAAAATGTTGGTCTTGAATTAGCTTGCATTAAGTTTTGACATGCTTTATATGGGTTTGGTGGATGCATCAACTGCTCTACTGGATCTTAGCAGTCTAATCCTCCTCTAGAACATGTTTTATATATTATTGCTGTTTGTCCATAAGGGAAATTTCCTGCATTGGTACAGGTTAAGTTAAGAGAGGAGGCAGAAAGAGCTGCTGCTTTGGAGGTTGAGAGGAAAGCAAAAGAAGCTGCAGATAAATTGGCTGCTGAAGCCTCAGAAAGAGTGGCTCGTGCAGTGGCCCAACAGGAAGCAGTAGGACTACATACTGACGGAAGTCTGGCAAATTTGCATTCCCAGTCTGAGAAAATCCAGTCAAATCAAACAAAGAAGTCAGAATCAGCTAGTATGTGCAATTTATTATATTCCGGAAATTGCTTTTTGGTTTTTAGCAATATGATCTATCTGCCCTGTGTTGCGTGAAATGTATATTTAGATTGTTCTTACTCAAGTCTTCACAACTAATTGGTCCTTGAGTTCTTTTGGGAAGTTCTCAAGGATCTTATGATCTTGTTAAGTGAACTGTGATTTTGTCCTTGAAGTCTGGAAAACATGCTAGCAAAACCACAAGGTGTACACCTGCTCCTGTGATTGCTACCACATTCAGTGTTCCTGATTTTAGTGCCTGTGATTCTAAGTCGAGTCTAGAATACGTTCTGCTTTTTTGCGATTGGAATCTTTAATTTTCCATTTTCCACTTTGATTTTGACCTTCTAGCTCACTTTTTTCGGTAAATTATTCTTCCACTTTACTCCTTTTTAGTGGAAAATTATGAACTCTGATCTGCACGGTTTATCATTATACGTCATCTACTTTTCATCTAAAGCATCAAATTTGGGCTTATACGTATCTTATCTTTTGCTATTTTTGTTAAACTAAGCGAACTTGCAGATTGTTAGTTTAAACTTGTAATTTGAAGGCAGTCTAGTATTTGATTGTTAATACTGCTCCCTCTCTCATTTGTGGGTCACTAATGGCCTTTACTCAGTGTGGTTAGTGATTTTGATCTGTAGAGCAGATCAAGTAGCCATTCAACCAGGTGCTTCTGCTATTATACTTGATTAACGTGGGGACCGCCATCTATCCATTTGAATACTTATGACTGTCTGAGGAATTGTGGTCTTATAGTTAACGTAAATGTGGTCTTATATTTAGTCACTTCAACCATGCTTATTCTTTCTCTATGCTACAGTTTTTCATCTACCCCTGGGACTTTGCATTCTGATCCTTGGTCTTGACTAGCCAATATAATGATAGGTGATGTGGTGAAGGCTGCAAAAAGTGCCCTCATTGTAGAGCAGGGAAGACTACAGAAGTTCAAAGAGATTGATGAGAAGAACCAGGAAATACAAATAAATTTCAATAAGGTACTTCTCACAGGTCTCCAGGCGTATAGAAGGAGCTCTTAAATTTGTGCAGCTGCAAAAGAGTCCTTGTTATCTCTTGCTTATCCATCCAACCACAAACAAAAGGAAAAGGAAATATCTCCTGGATGTTCGTTGGAACATCGTAGTTCCTCCTGCGATAATGCAATATAAATATGGCTGTACATGTCTTATTGTAGGTTATAAGTGTTCCCAAGTTTGATATTCAAAGCTGAAGGTTGAGGCTTATAGAATCTTTTTGTTGTAGTTTGATTTTCATTGTACTTTGTTCATTTGTTTTAAAAGCATATGAATTTGGGGTTCTTTTTTTTGGCATTTGAAGTAGGATTTCAGCAGCAATGAGAGGGATGTAGCTAGGTTGATCAGACAGATAAGGGGGACAAAGGACAATGTCAGGTATGGAAGATGTTTCTAGCAGTCACTTATATATTAATGGTAAATTGATGATCACGGATTTTTCGATTGTGCATTTTAAGAAAATCTTGTTTTGCTTCTCTCTGTTTTCTTATTCTTTTTGTGTGGATCCAATCTCCGGACACATCCGAGTACATCAATTAAGTGCCTGGGAGGTAGATGTCAAACTGATGAGTTCGCATTTTAATCATGTTAAGTTTTAGGAAGGAATGGACCTGACTCAGTACAGTATCCTTTGTATAGATGCCAAACTTGATCCTGTCCAATTTCCCTAGGTCCTCGATCTTATAGTATGTGAAAAAGATCTAGTGGAGTACTTGAATTTGCCACATCCTGATACAATTATTATTTCTCGGTGTATGGGACACTAGCGTCAACTGGTCTTGAAGCAAGAGCAAGGGGGTGCAGGGTCTCTTTTGGGTTTCTTCAGTGTTCAAGTTTTCAACCTTAGTACTTCTTGACACTCTATTACCAGGGTCCCTTGTCATAAGCTAATCTCGTGTTCACTGCATCTCCATTGCACGTTTTCACATTTTGCTTCACTTTATATCTTGAACTGCATCACTATTGTTATTTTGTGCAGATCCAAAGCAAGTGAACTAGTGAAGATATTCAGTAATCCTGCTTGCCCTCAGTCAATTAGCATTGCAGCATTTGCGAAAAAGGTACACCATATTTTTATCCCGGGAATATGTTAATGTCCTGCATCCTGATTCTTGTTATCATATATGCCTGCTATAGCATGCATCATGAACACTTATATCTCTATGTATACATAATACTGAACGCAAGTTTTACTGCCAAGTGGTACCTAGTTTGTGATTATCTACGTCTAAAGGAAGGTCAATTGTAGAATGTACAAGCTCAAAACTACCAAAATGCTGTTTGATCGTTGTTGTTTAATGTAGAGTATCATCAAGGTGTGCCAATTTTGGTCATATATCTCTTACAGAATAGTGAGGTAATAAATCCAGCAATGGCAATGGCATTTGTGATATGCTTCCCTAGAATCGGAAATATGGGTTCTGTGACCAATGTTTAGCTCTTGTACTCTTGCTCTCGTAATCTTTCCGTCCTAGTCGACTAAAAATTTGAAGATATAATTTTGACGAAGAGAAAGTGCAAAGATATCAAAGTACCTTGATGAATATGGCAAAGTTCATTGCAGTAGGTCTTATTGACATGAAAAAAGAAGGCATCTTGTAAAGTGAGAGAGTGAGTTATCAATTAGTAGTCTTCTGTTTAAATCTGAAAGACGAGCGACTTGGTTTGTGCATGACAATAATGCAGAGTGGCATATTTCTAAAATAAGAACTTAGAACACAAATAAATGACTTAATTTTCCTCTATATTCTCATTGCTATGAATGAATTGATATGAAATGAGGCCCTTGTCTTGCCTAGCTCATATTTTATACTCACGATCATGCTGCTCAAAGGATATTCAGCGACCATAACCTCAACAACATTGGCATACGGCAGGTTGTCTCCCATTGTGAAAGCCCTGATAATGCTGCATTCGCATGTGCCCATGTCATTGTGATGGTTACATCAAAGGTAACTAAATGGTGTCATAAGAATAGTTATTTTTTCTACTTCCCCTTTTTATGTATCTGCTATACTTAATATTTTATGCTAGTTCTTCATTCTAGCTTCAAATCCCAATTTAAAGTCGCTTTTATTCTTTTTAAATTTAGTAGACTTGAGTGGACACTCTTTGTTGGGGACCACTTGTCTGTTGAGAAGAACTGATATGTATTAGCCTCTCTCTTTGTTGGGGACCACTTGTCTGTTGAGAAGAACTGATATGTATTATCCCCTCATCAGGTCTCAGATGCTTCAAAGCTTTTAAGAATGAACTCCAAGTTCTCTTTGACTAGATTTTAAGTCAAACTGCAGTTTAGCTGTACTTGCAAAATGTGCTTGAAACCAGTTATGTGGTTCTCAAACTGATCGAAAGAAGAATATATAGACTGATTACGTATTGCTTTGCAGAGTCGAGTAGGTCTATAATTTGATCTGATTTCGTAAACTGAAATTGATATGACTGATGACTGCTATCTCCAACATCCAGTTAAGGGTTTTTGGTGGCAAAAATTCCAAGATTTAGATATTTATCAATACTTGGAGTTCCTATAAGGATTCTGATTGCTGAAAATGTTTTTTCTGTTCTCACCACATAATGAATAGAGGAATTAGTCTCCATAGCTAATTAGTGTGAGAATCTCATGAAGTCTATGACTTTGTAATCTGTACATGGTTCTGTTTTATAACATATAAGCAGGTGAATGATTGTTTATTATTCTTTGATCGATCAATCACTGTTTTTTTAGTTTTTCATTTAATTCTGCTACTAGAAGTGTGTACAATGGGGTTATCCTAATGACAAGTGCACGAAAATTTTAAATTTGCATTTCACTACTAATAAAGAAAAAAGGTTTGGATTTAGCTATTGGTTTTCCTCTCTTTGTAGCAGAAGGTTTTTGGAATTTGAGATGGCTGTCTTGCTTTATTATGGGATGCTTTATATATGTTACTAAATGGCTTTTCTAATAAATGTATTCTGTTCAGATGCCTCACGTAATGGATGTTCTTCTTGCGGAGTTCCACATGGCTTGCATATTTACGGTCCCAAAATATATAGTTTACTCAAAGGTATAGGGCTTATCTACAGTACAGCCTTCTGAGTTGAAATTTTCCCGCTGCTTATGTGAATTTTGAATATTTCCTGCTGGTTCAGACTGCATTTGAATCAAAAGAGGCATACTACAAAACTCTTGGATTCCGAGAAGACAATGGAAAAATAGAAAATGTTAAAGATTACTTGAAACGGCTGGAATCTTACATGAGACTCTATGGAGCACTTGTGCAGGTTTGCTGTTGTATTTGTTTCTTTACAAGTTATATGTGTTTTTGGAACAATGATGCATAATGAAGTAATGGACATACTCTGATGATAAAAGTGTGCCTATGAGATAAGTTCTAACCTTGTGATTTATAGGTTGGGCTAGAGCTATATGTTCTTGCTTTTTTTTTTTGGACGTATCTATATATTCTTGCTAAATGCGTTGGAGTGAGCAACTTTTGTTGCTTTTAGTGATAAAAACATTTGTGATTGGTCACTCGGAATACGCAACACATTTCTTGAGGCTCTGAGGTAAACTCATCCAAGCAGACAGTAAATTGCTTAAATCTTCTATTTCAAATATCTAACATCTAATTGCAGAAAAGCACTACCAATATGGGATCCATATCCCCAAATGTCCGAAAGGAATTTCTTTTTCAACTTGATGTTGACTTCTGCTGCTGATAGGGAAGTTTTAATCCAGTGATCATGGTTTATGAACCTTGAATTATTAGTTCCCAAACTCTCTGTTTTACCTACATTTTCATCATTAGATGTCTCTGTTTATTATGAACACCGAGTTATTAGTTCCCAAACTCTCTGTTTTGGCTTCAGTCCCATCATTCCATGTCCCTGTTTTCATCTCCATCAATATGCATGAGGCTCAAGTAATTTTGCTGCTGTTATTTAATGTTTCGAACCACATGCTTTAGAAAAGCATATAACTTGCCATGCCATCACCTATATTATTTTCCTGCTGAGCACTTGGAATTTCATCAATTGTGTATGCTCAATTAGTTGGACCCTCTCTCTACTGAAAGACAAAAGAGTTGGAGTCTAAAGTGGATTGGCTGGGAAACAAAAAACTGATATTGGTTTTACAGTCAATTCTTAATACTATTGCCATCTCAGAAAGCTGATCGGTAACATTTGTTTTGACAGACTGAACCTCCGAATTTCCAAAATGCTCATGGCATCAGAGAAGGATGGGCATGGCTTGCTAGGTTCTTAAACGCACTTCCTGCCAATGTCTACACAGCTGTTGCCTTGAATGCCTTCTTGCAGGTAGCTTGGTGCTTAAATGAATTTGATGTTTCTGTGGTTGGTTAAAAAGATTCTAAGTTTTAAGTTGATTGTTTGGAATTAAATACTTTGTGACAATTTTTGTAAATACTGTTTTTTTCAAGGCAATGATAAGAAAACTTATTCCTTGTTTTGGTAAGCTACAAATTCAAGTAGTTTTTGCAATGTAAAAAGAAAAGAAGACTTTTTTCGTATTTAGCTTACTATTGCCATCATTTCCTGCCTGTACTTGTTCTTAGGGAATATACTATATATGTACCTCACCTTTCACTGAACAATCACTTATATACCTCAACTCTTGAAAATACCAAATACATACCTGCATTTTTCCTTTAAAACCACCCAAAGCTAAGCAAGATGCTAAAATGAAAGAAGGGGCGATTTAATCTTTTTCAATGTGGGGATTTGCTTAAAGATATGTAAATGGTATTTGCATAAATAGATATTTGTAAGTGGTCATTAAGCCGAAAGTGAGGCTTTTTTTTTTTGTGTACTTCCCCTGTTCTTATGTGGGCTTTGTCCAGATTTCCAAAGATGCAGTGAAAATAGCTATAGAAACTGTCTCGTTTTGCTTTTAATTTATTTACAGCAAACCTGCTTTCAAGGGCTTTTCTCACGGAATATGTTTTAGAAAACAGCACTGGGAAGCGTACACTACAAACTTTTTTCTTCTCCTGAAGATGAAGTCTGTTTTTTTAACACTAATTAGTAATTACTGTAATATTTTCTATTTTTATAGATGGCGGGCTTTGCCCTTTTTAGAAGATACCGACGTCAGTTCAAGAAGCTGCTGAATGTCATCTCTGAAGACTATTTGGGTGCATTACAAGCACGTGGAGACTCTGAGTTGAAGCCAATTATTGCAGAGATTCAGTCTTACATAGAAGACAAAAAGTTCCTTGAGGAGCCAGAAGGAAGGGCCCTGCAGGGTGCTTTGCTCTCCAGTGTTATGGTACCCGAGTCAGATCATGGATATAATCAACCTAATAGAAATTACTACTGACAACTTGGGAAAAATCACAACAATATAATTTGTAAAATTACGGCAGTAAACGATTTTTCTTCATAAACTTCAAGTCAATTGACTTAACTGCCTCACACTCACAGGAGATCCTGCTTGAGAATTGTCTATTGTTGAGAACTACTCAGGGTTGTTGTCAGGATTAATATTCCGTTGTACCATCCTGGTTGGATGAGGTTGAATTAATATATTTGGTCACCATTTGATTGCTCTTTACATCAGTGGATATTTTAAGTCGAGTCCTCTCTTCTCATTGTTCCGTGCGATTGTATTGGGCATTGCGTACTGAGATTGCACGCACTTGGTGTATCTACTCAATTGCATCTGGACCGTTCAAGTTAGCGGGGTCCACTTGCTTTTGCGCGTGATATTCACCGGATTCAATGATTCCAGTCACCGGATTCAATGATTCAAATAGATATCAGGGACCGGGTTCACCTAATAACTTTTACATTGCACAGGTGAGATTACTGTCTTCCCTCTTAATATTACAGAACATTTTTTAAAAGTAACAGCATGAAACAGATCAGAGGCAAGTAGTGATGACAAGCCCTTTCCTCCAACTTAAAAGTCAACTACATACACTACTATATAGAGCAATGCTTGCTGAGATCAACTTATAATATTTAGAGTATATGTAAAATGGCAAAGCCTGTTCAATAAAGCTTAATTCTGATTTGGATGGTGCTCTGGCATATTGGGCATGACCGCAGATTCTCCCCACAGTCACAGCAGGTCTGTCAAATGAAAGAAGAAAGAGGACATTATCTTGGAAATGATCGTGTTATCCTGCTCCTCAGGATCTTATGGATGGAAAGAAAGGAGGAGAGAGAGAGGAAAAGGAGACCAACAAGATGAACTATCATACCAGATGGCCGCACCCGAAGGCCATGTCCTTTGAATTACTCATACATATGGGACAATCCTGAGCAAATTCACAAGAGTAAAATGTAATATTCCAAAGAATTCAGCAATCCCATTTTCAATCGATTGAAGTGAGGTAATGATGAATCTTGTGAAATATACAGGATTTGTTTCTAGCTTTGTGATTGACAGACAAGCTAAGGAAACTGATAGTCTGTTAGCTTACTTGAACTAGCTCATCCAGAAAGAATTTCCTTGAAAACATCACACACCATACCTGATTGTCATAAGCTGAAACCGATGGTGGGGCTCTGCTGAATGTTGGAGAGCATTCGTCGCGGTAAGGAGTTTCTTTTTGTTGAAAATTTCTGGACTGGTAAGGTCTTGAGCTGCTGTGAGGCGGAGGAAGAGGAATTCTCTCCGGGGAAATCCCTTTTTGTTGACTGATCCATCAATTCAGGAAACAAGATTTTCAGTGGAGGTTCAGACTCTTGAAGGCATAAAAAGAGATGACCAGACAGTGCATAAATCGTCAAGAGCCTGCATAATTCTTTACCCTAATATGCCCAGCTCGATAGTTGCTTTATACTGAGAAGGAACTTCCATTAAGGCCGCGAGAGCGAATTCCGCCTGTTTTCTAGATGCATCCACATTCTTGGACATGATCTCGGTAAAGTTGACGAACTGACAAGACCGAAGAAAGAAGTTTCTTTGCTAAGCATGTAGAAAAATGTCATGGCCATTGATTATGTTAGACCAGTGGCTGATGTACCTGGAAATTGTCAAAGGCTCGCGCAGGAATGTTATCATCAAACTCCTTCATCAGGTCCCATGGCCCGTCTCCGACCCCAACTAAAACAATAGATAAAGGGTATTCGCTGCAATCAAGTTCACGTGTATCATGTCATTAGGATGGGAAAAGAAATGCAAATGAGAATGTGAAAAGGCATCTTGAGGTGGTTGGGTGGAATACCTAGCTCTCACGATTGCATCAACTGTCTTTTGCTCTTGCGGACTGAGCTGGCCATACTGAGTATCGACACTTCTCGTCACCTGCGTCGGTTGCCACATTTTGGGAAACTAAGTACATAAAACTTCCATTTCTACCTTACCAAAAAAAAAAAAAAAAGAACTTTCATTTCTAGGATAGGAAATAACCGATAATCACAACACCATACTATATTTTCTTATTATAAGGAGATAATTGCGTGTCCTAGCAACAAAACTAGGGAAAATTCAAAGAAAAAAGTTCAAAAAGGGAGGAAACTTTCATTCCTGAAAGAATGACAGGATCTGGTGAAGGAGCCACAACTTAGCTTTAATTGTTTAGTCCATGGAGAATGTGAATTTACCTGCCCATCAGCTATTATTAACAGGACATGGTACTGGCCACCGCTTTGCTCTACAATTGTCATCGCCATCTCAATTATGGGTGCAAAGGATGTCGGTCCTGCAATGGTAAAAAGAAAATTGAGAAACATATCACCAGAGCATCCTGCAGAAGCAGAAACGCCCATAATTCAATAAATTAAACAGAAGCATCACCTGCAAGGCGGAGACGGGGAACGACCTCTTTGTATCGCATTAAAACTTCCTCAAATCCGTTACAGAATCTATTGTCTGGATTAAAACTGAAAACATCCTGGTCGTGTGTTGATGCTGCAGAAGTCTCAGATTTAGTTTCATCTTCAATGAAGTTATTTACATAAGAAACTGATCCCCATAGGGCACTAATGTACCATCTCCGAATCCGAAACAGGGAATTAGGTTATCCTCATCGAATGCGGATAAAGTCTTTCCAATGATTGATATCGCTTGCTCGTAGGGATTCTGACCATGGCCGATGTCATGCAGGCTTAGCCGATGGAATGACCTCGTGCCTAATTTTGGAAACAATAACCCGCACAGTTCATCACATGACATATGAAATGGACCAAGGCATTAGAAAAGCATACCTGTCCACTCATTGCTCTTTGTGAAATCAATCCCAACAATGAGATTAGAAGACTCTAAACCAGCTTGGGCAAGAGCAGAAGTTACCTGTGCTTATTAAATCATCATGATCATCTTCACTGACAACATATGAAAGATTAAAAGCATCATGCTGTTGTTTCAGACTAAATTTCGAACTTTGTATAATTTATTTTGAACATCTTGCAAAAGCAAGCCAAAACTGTAGTTTAAACATCTTCAGACTAATCAATTCAAAAATCATTGATATGGGGCACAATTTTTTTTTGCCCTTTTCGTTATCATTATGTAGATCACTATGTATATCCATTCCACAGCTAACATGACAGACCATCCCAAAATTTGCGAGATTGAACACAGACCCTCCTACTGTGTCCTCTTAATGTTCATCTTTTGAGGAGCCATCACAGTTGACATGGATTGAGTCACACTAAGAGGTAGAGGAGATCTTCATAGAAATCACTCTAAATGCTGTCAAGGACCCAACCTAAGTACCTCATGCAAAGAACGATAATTATCGGCTATCCTCAAATATTTCGTGTTCACTATCTTCCGACGCTGCCGGGTCTGCGCTTGCGAAGGTTGTGTAGCATAATTGTAGGACGGAGAAGGCATGTAGTGATGATGCAGGCCCGTTTGGTGTGGATCCTGCATAGTATTACCTCCATACTCACTCCAAGAACTCGATGGAGTTGAAGCATACCGACCATTTGAATATGGTCGCCTCCTGCTCGTCCTCTTTGACAATATGCTTCCCATCACCTGCAACTTTTCGAAAAGAACAAATAAATGTAACTTTAATCCAAGAAGCACCTGCATAAGGGATAAATGAAAGACTTATGACAGGATTTCATATTTTGCCAGAACATAAGAGAATGAAGCATGATCAAATTCGAAATTAGATGGGTATTGGCTCAGAATTCAGCAATATCTGTTGCAGAGGAGGGACAACAGAAATCTCTTTTACCTCAAGAACAGAACTCAAACGATTGTAAGAACAAAGAAACCCGACTGTGAGAGCTCTCAGGTCTCAGGACTGCAACAAACTTAAGGCAGAGAGGCTTTGGAGAGATGATCAAGGTTAAAGAGGAAGAAAGTACAGATACTTTATTTAATATTTATGTAATTTGACTTGTGATGATGAGCCAAGATTGGGACAAGTATGCACGTAATCTGGCAAGAGAAGAAAGAGAACCAGAGAGGTCAGGTCCGTCAACTAAAGCGCTGGCTCTTCGGTCTTTCCTAATAAGCTTGGGCAGATCAGATAAAAACATTTAACAATTTGTGAACATGATGTCCATGGCTGAGTTCAAGAGCGGAGTCATGGAAACACAAGATAATATGGATTTATTATTTCTGGTGGCTCCATCTTGAAGTGAGTGGGAGTTAGTAAAGAGTCACCATCGCCCAAGCATTTTTTAATCCATAATCTGACTATTATTGCCTACTTTGCTCCTGAAGATAAACTCCAGAAGTCACTTTACTGTTGCATAAAGTATGATACAGATGCTAAAAACAACTTATACCTCATCCTGTAAGAGCAATCGGCTAATCACACCGGATCAGCATGATTTTCCGTTCCATCGCAACCGGGCAATTATCGGGACAATATGCTCTCTCAAAGGTGATTGTAAGAAAGTTGTCTTTACCGGAACTCGAGCGACATCTCCAGAATTCGTAACAAAGGATTGTACCCCGCTAGTTTGGGCAAGCCAAGTAATATCAATCTTGTTTGGCCAAAAGAAAAAAGTTATAATTGTCTAGAAAATAAGAGGCTGGGCAATTGTTACCTCTGGTTTTAGCACGTTGATGGGCTATGATGACAGGCTCTACACCTATGTATGGACTGGACTAAGTAATTATGACTCCAACCATACATTTCGTAACGGTGCGAAACCCTTATGATAATATCTAGAGGAGATGTAAGACTCTTAAAGGTAACATCTAGAAAAGTAAATTTGATGAGTATCTCCTCGCACCGTATTAATTCAAAAAGAAAAGGGTCTGGACAACTAGTCACTACTAAGCAGAAGTTTTCAATCTTTCCGTTCTAGAAATCACCGATGTTAGTTTGGAATTCAGAGTTTAGACCATAAAAGGCACAAAATCTCATTAAATTACTGGACCATTCTTTATGCTAAAATTATCTGCTGTTCATCCCCTTTCAAGTGTGAGAGATTGATATGCTTTTAATATCTTCACTTCACGTGAAAAAAATAACTCATACGCAGTGTTAGTAAATCTGTATTTAATTTGAAAGTGCCTACGTTTTGGAAGATTTTGTCAATTAATTAGAAGTATGCTTCAAATGAATCAAAGCTAGATTTCTATTCTTGAATGACCGAAACTCTTTAATGACATGCGGCAACTCATCTCAGTAAGAGATTCGAGGGGCATTACCCTATTCTTTGGAAATATTATGACCAAAAAAATGTTTGATGTTGATTTAATACTATTTGTTAATGCTCAAGTATCTCGCTTGAGCTATAATCTCTCTTTTATAGTCACAACGCACAAATTCCTTGAATGGGTCTGTTTATTAATTGCCCTAGAAGCAATATACTCAATGAGCCTCGGTTACCATATATGTGGAAATGTTGTACACTACAATATTGTAAAATGCAATATTAAGACGCTTGATCATAATTTAAAGACTATCTTGTCATGCATCGATTTTACGCAATGGTTTAACCGGCAACAGAGAGAGGCACTTTCTTGAATATGACCAGACCGGCACCTTCCTCCATGCTCACATCTCCCTCCGTCATTCCCTCTGGCAATTCCCAGTCGAAGGAGCGCAAGACATTGGCGAGCGCCAGCTCGATCACCACCATCCCCATCGAAGCCCCAGGGCATCCCCTTCGCCCAGCCCCGAATGGCAACAGCTCGAAATGATTCCCCTTGTAATCGATTTGACTGTCTTCAAACCTCTCGGGCACAAACTCTTCGGGGGGGTACTCCCACAGGCTCGGGTCCCGCCCAATGGCCCACACGTTGACTTGGACGCGGGTCTTCGGGTCGATGTCGTAGCCAAACAGCTTGAAGTGGCCAATTGTTTCCTTCGGAATGAGCAAAACAACTGGAAGGTGTAACCTCAATGCCTCCTTGAGTACCAACTTGAGATATTTGAGCCCGCCGACGTCGTCTTCGACAAGCCATTTCTTGTTTCCAGCACAACTCCGGATCCCCTCTTGAACTTTTCGCATCGCCCTTGGGTTCCTTGCGAGCTCAGCCATTGTCCAGTCCATGAAAACTGCGCTGGTGTCCACTGCAGCTAGAAATATATCCTAAGAGTGTACATGAAGTCATGATTCACAAAAAAGACATATACATCAATTTTGCCATAACGCCTCTCATAACTGACAAAGAGGACGGAGTACTCATTTAAAAAGTTCTTGAATCATATCCTAAAATATAAAGAACATTAAAGTTTGCTTCACAATGTGTATATGATCTACTTTAGGGAATGTGTAAGACATTGTATGATATACCATCAAGATGGCCTTGATGATCTTTCTCGAGCTGGACCCCCGCGAGCTCGGTCTTAACCCTCTCCATCTTCAGCAGCATATCGACAATGTCCTCCTCTTCCTCGTGGCTCTTATTTGCGTTCCGATGCTCCTCGATCACCTTCTGGTAGAAAATGTCCAAACTGCGAAAGCTCTTCTCCAACCTTGAATGGAGCCCCGTGAACCTGTCCACGATCCAGCGGAATTGAGGGAAAAAATCGGATGCCGAGAAGCTTCCCAACATCGCCACTGCCTCATGAATCACATCCATGAACTTTCTGTCGTCAAACTCCGTCCCCTGAATTGCCTTCCCAAATGCCACCCTGCATGTAAGGTGTACAAACAAGTCAAGTTGCTTGCGAGTGATTCGTGCTTGGCTCTGAGGCTAGACAATCTTCGGTCAAAATCACTTCAAGTTCGAGTCGAGTTTCTCTAGTTGGAAAATTGACTTGAGTCAAGTTTGAATTTGATGATAGCTTCAATAATTGGGGTAGCTCCTAAGCCTAATGAAGTCTAATCAAGTATAGTCAAATTCGAACTTAGACAACACGGTCAAGTTTCCGACCCCCAAAAAAAGCATGGTCAAGTTCAGCTCGAGTTTAAAGAACCAGACTCAATATAGTGTCAAACCACGTAGAATGGAGTCGAACTCAAGTAGTAACTTAGTTGACTTGACTCATCAACTACACCACTAGGCCCTACCTGCAAATGACGTTAGCCGTCAGAACCATGAACTTCTCGCTGATATTGATCGGAATTCCGCTCTCTGCTGACTTCGCAATCGACTCCATCATAGAACCGACCTCCTCTTTCCCTGATGAGGGACTGGACTCGCTTGGTGCTAAACAGCTCGAGTATGCACAGCCTCCTCAGTTCCCTCCAGTAATTGCCATACTCGACGAAGGCGATGTTGAGGTAGTCGTAGGAGAGGCGTCCCGTGCTGACCAGCCGTGGGCGGCTGCAGCAGTCAAGGTCATGGTTCTTGAGGACCTCCCTGGCGGCACCAGGGGAGGAGACGATGACAGCGCGGATGCCACCGAGGCGGATGAGCATGACCGGGCCATACCGTCTGGAGAGTTTCCACGGGGACTGGTGAGGCAAATGGCCGAGCTGGTGGAGGTTGCCTATGATGGGGAGTGATGGAGGCCCTGGAGGGAGGTTCTTCCTTTTGTTGTTGAAGTTTTTCACCGAGAGGAGGAGGAGGAGGAGGAGGAGGAGGAGAGGAAGGGAAAGAGCAAGCCATGTGAAGAGCTGGTCATGTGGAGTGAGAACTCTTGCAACGGTGAATTAGTTTGGGGTGGTATGCTGAAATGTCAATTGTCAAAATTGATATGAAATCGATACGAAATTTAAAGTTAATATTTGATTAATCTACCCTTGGGCTGCTAGTTGGTACTACGATTGCATAAATATAATATAGTACTAATAATCATTATAATATTGACATTAACAATAATACACACAAATGGGTCATGCCTTGATTTCTCAAGACTATCTTTGGAGATTCACATATTTCCTTTTGTCATGTGAAGGAACTTCGTTCTTTTACACGGAGAAAACTTGAGCAAAACAAAACCACTTCATACAACACAATCAATTTAGTAAACTTGATACATAATTTACGCTGGATGGATCAGGCTTGATCTTGACTCGTGAAGCACATGAAATGTTGTTACTTGAATTGACTTATAGAAAGATAAAAATGCATTGGTCACTTTACCCAAAAAAAAAAAAATGCATTGGTCAGCTGCGCAAAGTTTCAGCTAAATCAAAATGGTTGTCCACAATTTAATTGTATCTAATATTCAAATTCAATCAACTTTCCACAAAAAGATTCACATAAATTAAAAATTTGGAGTCAAGTCGATACACATGTAAGTGCGTGTCGCCTCCAATAATAGGGACCAAAACTACGCAAGATGATGTTATAGAGATTATTGACTGTCATTAGAAAATAAGTTAAGTGGCATCAACGATCCTTCTAGTTTTATCTGAAATTCAAAAACCCTTTATTTATTTATTTTTTTCAAAATGGTCCTCGTAAGTTTTAAATGTATCCTCCTTTGTCCTTGTGCCATTCTAATGACGGATTTGGTTGATGTGGACTTGACCCCGTAAATGGATTGTCACGGTGTTGCCGTTGACAGGCGACACTCGATCAACTCTTCCTCTATCGTGGTGGTTGGAGCACGATGACTACCGACACTGTGATCATTGCTGATGGAATCACCATCGAGTTGGTCGGACCACCCTGGTGATGATGGTCCTACAACCACCAAGTCCTGTCCCCTGTCCACTGTTTTCGTTCTTGTAACACAAAAGCATTTTTTACTTTTATTTTTATGACCATATCGGCAAATAATGTACCGATGAAAGTGGCAATATGTGTTCTCATATTGCCACTTCAGCTTTTCCATTTTTAACTTGAGAAATTTTAGGACTTGATTATATTTATTAAAAGTTTTAGAATTCAATTACACTTTTGTAATAAATTTAAGGACTTGATTGCGTTTTTTAAAAATTTTAAAACTCAATTGCACTTTCTTGAAAAATTTTAGGACTTTCGGTGCATGTATCCCTTGTAATAGAAAGACCTGGCTTATTGGTCACTATCCAAGCAAAAGTTGTCAATCCTTGAATTCTACAAATCACTATTCACCAATGTTAATTTGGAGTTTGGATCGTGAAGGCACAAAATTTACCTGACCTTCATGCTAAAATGATATGCAGTTTGTTCCCTTTAAAGTTTGAGAGATTTATATTCTTTCAATATATTTACCTCTCGTGAGAAACAACTAATAGGCACTCGCAGTGTCAGTAAATCCGAATTTAATTTGAAAGTGCCTAAGCTTTGGAAGATTATTTCAATTAATTACGAGTATACTTCAAATGAATAAAAGCTAGAGTTCTATTCTAGGATTGACAGAACTTTCTAATGACACGCCACAGCTCTTCTTAGTAAGAGATTCTGAGGGCCATTAAAGCTCTTCCTTGAAAACATTCCGACCAAAAATATAGTTGATGTTAATTTGTCACTGGCAACTAAATGACTTTTAAATCCCAAAATAATTTGCACATAGGGTACACAAGTACAATTTGTTAGTCCACAAGTGATTTGCGCGATTGATAATCCGAGGAAAAAGACTTTATTAAGTTTTTTTTTTTTTTGGTAAAGTAAGTAGTATATAACTTTTCAACGCGCAATATACAGTAAGTGAGGCCGAACATAAAAATCTCGTACCTAAGGAGACAAAAAGTGTCCCTATCGGTACAAAGGTGTTGCGGCTAGCATAACAAGCTCAAGAAGCGCTATACAAAGAAGGCTGCACGGCAGCCAACAGACAACGACAACTACGAGAGAGGGTCAGCTGAATATGGAATCAGATATGCCCCAATTGGCTTGAATCCTTTTGTTTCGAGGATTGTCTTGAACCGGCTTGAGAGAAATGCCTTTATCTCTAACTGCCTTGGCAAGATGGTTGTGGAGAGCAGGCATAAACAGAGTGCTATTTCCGAAAAGGATATTATTCCGTTCAATCCAAATGAGATGGCACAATGCCCCAAAAGCAAATCGAGAAATACGGTGATAAAAGCTATCACCACCAATAAAACGAGTACCCCATCGGAGGTTCTGTTCCCAGAACCCGTTGCGCCAAGAAAGATGACAGTTAGAAGTCTAGTATTGCGCTAGGGACCCCGTAACATTGCACCCAAAGAACAGATGATCAACCGAGTCTGGTCTAGCGTGACAAAAGGTACATAAACCTTTAGAAATTCTATGATAGTTCAAGAGGAATACCTGCTTGGGAAGCCTATTTAAGGCCATTAACCACAACAAAAAACCATGGTACAGTGCAATATGATAGTCCTGAATGAAGGTATCCCAGTAAACCGCTTGTCCTCTTGCCCGAACCAACTCCCAAACCGAAGTAATAGAGAAGGCTCCAGACGGATGTCCAAGTCAGACAAAGTGGTATGGTGTGTCAACATTAAGTATTGGGAGAGAATATGTCCATGAGTTGAATGATTGCACCACATTGGAATGGTGCCAATCCGAAGAAAGGAACTCACAAACCGAGGCCGAGCGTGGGATACCAGAATAGAAGATATCCCTATCTGAAAAGATCAAATGAAGTGGGCCTTTTGGATGCCAAGAATCAAACCAGAAAGAAGTGGTTTTGCCATTGCCTATTCGCCATTTAAATTGCGATTGGAATGTCTGGCGAAGATCCAGAATCTTCTTCCATGTCCAGGAGCAAACAGTCGGTTTGGCCACAACCCAGAAATTCTTTAATTTGAGGAAATTTGAGTGAATCCATTTACACCATAGAGATTTTTTGTCTGTGAAAAGGACCCAAATATGTTTAAGCATAGCCGCTTGGTTGCAATCAATGAGCCTTCGTATGCCCAATCCGCCTTCTTGCTTGGGAAGACAAATACGACTCTAGGATACTTTGGCCCCACCAACCCCTAAATCAAGACCTTTCCAAAGGAACTGTCTAAGAATCAGTTCAATCCTCGCTATGACCGACCGGGGGAGGGTGAAAATAAAGGCCCAAAAAACATGTATAGCGTGAAGCACAGATTTAATCAACTGCAGGCATCCCGCAAAAGAGAGAAACCGATGAGCCCAGGAGTAAGCACGGGCCGTAATAGAATTGACCAGCAATGTACAATCGGCCTTACTCAACCTAGAGGCAGAGATGGGGACGCTGAGATATTGAAAAGGTAATGTACCTTTGAGGTATCCGAATGATTGCAATATTTGGTCCCGCAAATGAGGTGTACCTCCCGAGAAGAATATTTCACTCTTATTGACATTCGGCTGGAGACCAGACCACCGAGAGAATTGATCCAGGCCATCCTTCAGAAGTGCGATCGATGCCAGATTTGCCATTGCAAACAAGAGGACATTATCGGCAAAGAATAAATGTGTAAGCCTGGTTGCCTTACACCGCTAGAAAAATTTGAATCCTTGGAGCTGAGTTTGGGCATTGAGAATGCCAGTGAATACTTCCATGACTAGTGTGAATAAGTAAGGAGATATGGGGTCTCCTTGGCGAATACCTCTACCACTAGAGAAAAACCCATGTAGAGTTCCATTGATAGCAACCGAGAACTTCGGGGTAGTTACACACTCCATAAGGAGTTTGATAAACACTTGGGGGAATCCGAATGCTTATAAGGTTTGGTGCAAGAAGTCCCAGTCAACTGTATCATATGCCTTTTGAAAATCAACCTTGATAGTGCACTTGGGCAGATAAGAATGGTGATGGAATCTGGCAAACAACTCTTGAGTAATGAGTATGTTGTCCCCTATTCTTTGTTTTTTGACGAACACATTTTGCGGGGGGCTAATGATCGAAGGCAATACTGCTGCAATTTTGTTAGCCAGTATCTTGGTAATGCACTTGTAAATCGTATTGCAACAAGTAATAAGCCTAAAGTGGTTCAAGGCCGATGCATTGGGAACCTTAGGTACCAGTGTAAGGATTGTGGCATTGGTTTCCTTAAGAAGGGAACCATAAGTGAGAAAATCATTGATCGCTGAAATGACCGAAGATCCAACTATTTCCCAGGTTTCTAGAAAGAATTCCACATTAAACCGATCCGGCCTCGGGGCTTTGTCCTTAGGAAGGGAGAAGAATGTGTTTTTTATTTCCAATTCAATGACCTGCCGAGTAAGAAACAGTACCTGGTCCTCAGTAATCGACCGACCAATCACGGCCTGGATATCCGAAGTAGAAGGCAGGATAATTGAGGAGCTAGAAGAAAGTAGGTCCTGGAAGTGATTGACAACATGATTGTGGACAAGAGATGGTTCTGTAAGGACAACTCCATTGTCATTCGAAACCGATATTATACGGTTGAGGATATGTCTTCTATTAATAAAATGGTGGAAATACTTAGTATTCCGGTCACCTTCCTTCAACCATTTGATCTTGGATTTTTGTTTAAAAAATGAATCCTCTTGGAGCCTAGGAGCAGCAAAGTCATGAAGCTGAACCTTCTCCAAGGCGGCTAGGGACAAGTTCAGGGGGTCAACAACCAGAGCATCTTGAGTTGCAGACAAAGCCACTCTTGCCTGTGCGGTGCGATCCGAAATATCATAGAAATAATTCTTATTGAGCTGTTTAAGTCTTTCTTTGAGCATCTTAGCTTATGGCATAAGATGAACATAGGAGTTCCGGTGATCCGAGATTCCTATGTCTGCTTAACAATAGGCTGAAAGGATGGGTGAGACATCCAATAATTAAAGAACTTGAAGGGCTTCCTGGACAGAGAGGGAAGCATAATACGAATGATCATTGGAGTATGATCGGACACTCCTAGAGCCAAAAAGGAAGCTTCCGAATAGGAGAAGGTACTAGTCTACTGATCATTAACAAGAACTCTATCGATCTTTCTCTGTTTCCGATTATTAAGTTATGCTATGCTAAAGAGAGAAAAGAGAATTCTCACTCTATAGTCACAATATGCAAATTCCTCATATGGGTCTTTTTATTAATTGCCAAGAAGCAATATACTACATGTATAGAGATGTATGCTATAACATTATACCATGCAATCTTAAGACAGCTTGATCATAATTAAGTACAAAACATAGTGAAATATGATGTTTTTTGCTTAATGTGATTTTGTCATGCAACGGTTTTATAAGATGGTTTAACCGGTAGTAGAATGAGAGGCACTTTCTTGAATACGGCCAGAGCAGCACCTTCCTCCATGCTCACATCTTCCTCCGTCATTCCCTTTGGCAATTCCCAGTCGAAGGAGTGCAAGACATTGGCGAGCGCAAGCTCGATCACTACCATCCCCATCAAAATCCCCGGGCATCCCCTCCGCCCTGCCCCAAATGTCAACAGCTCGAAATGATTCCCCTTGTAATCGATCTGACTGTTCTCAAACCTCTCAGGCACAAACTCTTCAGGGTCCTCCCACAGGCTCGGGTCCCGCCCGATGGCCCACACGTTGACTTGGATGCGGGTCTTCGGGTCAACGTCGTAGCCAAACAACTTGAAGTGGCCCATTGTTTCCCTCGGAATGAGCAAAACGCCTGGAGGGTGTAACCTCATAGCCTCCTTAAGTACTAGCTTGAGATATTTGAGCCCACCGAGGTCGTCTTCGACAAGCCATTTCTTGTTTCCAGCACAACTCCGGATCTCCTCTCGAACTTTTCGCATCACCCTCGGGTTCCTGGCGAGCTCGGCCATTGTCCAGTCCATGACAAGTGCAACGGTGTGCACTCCAGCTAGAAATATATCCTGAGAGTGTGCATGAAGTCATAGATTTACAAAAAAGACAAGTACATCAATTTTGCCTTAACGCCTTTCATAACTGAGAAAGAGGACGATGTACTCATTTATAAAGAACATCAAAGTTTGCTTCTCAACGTGTATATGATCTACATTAGGGAATATGTAAGAGATTGTATGATGTACCATCAAGATGGCCTTGATGTTATCTTCCTTGAAGTGGACCCCCGCGAGCTCAGTCTTATCCCTTTCCATCTTCAGCAGCAAATCGACAATGTCCTCCTCTTCCTCGTGGCTCTTATTTGCGTTCCGATGCTCCTCGATCACCTTCTGGTAGAAAATGTCCAAACTGCGAAAGCTCTTCTCCAACCTCGAATGGAGCCCTGTGAACCTGTCCACGATCCAGCCGAATCGAGGGAAAAAATCGGATGCCGAGAAGCTTCCCAACATTGCCATTGCCTCATTAATCACATCCATGAACTTTCTATCGTCAAACTCAGTCCCCTGAAATGCCTTCCCAAATGCCACCCTGCATGTAAGGTGTGCGAACAAGTCAAGTTGCTTGCGAGTGATTCATGCTTGGCTCTGAGGCTAGACTGGCTTCGGTTAAAGCCTTTTCAAGTTCGAGTCGAGTTTCTCAAATTTGACTAGACTCAAGTTTGAATTTGATGATAGCTTCAATAATTGGGGTAGCTCCTAAGCCTAATAAAGTCTAATCAAGTATAGTCAAATTCGAACCTAGACAACATGGTCGAGTTTCCGACCAAAAAAAAACATGGTCAACTTCAGCTCGAGTTGAAAGAACCAGACTCAATATAGTATCAAACCACGAAGAATGTAGGCGAACTCAAGTAGTAACTTAGTCGACTTGACTCATCAACTACACCACTAGGCCCTACCTGCAAGTGATATTAGCCGTCAGAGCCATGAACTTCTCGCTCATATTGATCGGAATTCCGCTCTCTGCTGACTTTGCAATCGTCACCATCATAGAACCCACCTCCTCTTCCCTGATGCGCCGGAACGACTGGACTCGCTTGGTGCTAAACAGCTCGAGCATGCACAGCTTCCTCAGTTCCCTCCAGTAATTGCCGTACTCGACAAAGGCGATGTCGAGGTAATCATAGGAGAGGCGTCCTGTGCTGACCAGCCGTGGGCGGCTGCAGCAGTCAAGGTCATGGTTCTTGAGGACCTCCCTGGCTGCGCTGGGGGAGGAGACGATGATGGTGGGGATGCCGCCGAGGTGGATGAGCATGATGGGACCATACCGTCTGGAGAGTTTCCACAGGGACTGGTGAGGCAAGTCGCCGAGCTGGTGGAGGTTGCCTATGATGGGGAGTGATGGAGGCCCTGGAGGGAGGTTCTTCTTTTTGTTGTTAGAGTTATTCACTGAGAGGAGGAGGAGGAGGAGGAGGAGGGGAAGGGAAAGAACAAGCCATGTGAAGATGTGAAGAGCCATTGTAGTAGGGACGGTGATGTGCAGTGAGAATGCTTCCACCGTTGAATTAGTTTGCGGTGGTATGCTGAAATATCAGTTGTCGAAATTGATACGAAATCGGTGAGAGTTACAGTTACTATTTGATTAATCTACCCTCAGGCTGCTAGTTGATAGTATGATTGCATTGCTATGATGTTGATGAAAAAAGACAATTGATACTTGATTGGAATTTACCTCTTCATCCAATCGATTGAAGTTGTTTCAACATTATGAGCAAGCATGGGGTCTCAAAAAATAAAAGGGGCATTTGTTTGACATGTTTGACTTCTCCAATTAGATTTGAAAGTGTAATTTTCATCTACTTATATATAAGTATATAAAAAATTTATTTATATGTAAATGACCTATATAAAAGTATAACTACTACGAAGATAAGGGACAAGGTGATAATGAAAAGAAATAGAGCATTAACTAAAGGTTGAATGAGGCCGCCGCCCACCCCCCTAAAAAACACCTGAGTATAAATATAATATAGTACTGATAATCATTATGATATTGAAATTAACAATAATACACACAAATGGGTCATGCCTTGATTTCTCAAGACTATCTTTGGAGATTCATATATTTCCTTTTGTCATGTGAAGGAAATTAATTTCTTTTGCACCGTGAACTTGAGCAAAACAAAACCAGTTCATACATTACAATCTGTTTCGCTGGAATTGCTCCTGCAGCCAAATATAACTCACCGAAAATTGTTCAACGGAAAAAGATCGGGTTTTGTGGCGATTCCGGACAAGAGTTATCTAGGTGAGAAAAGGAATCCACTTTCTTCAACCAATACAAAACAAACTTGATCTGTACTAGTATCTGATTAATGGCACGCTCAAGCAGTACAATAGACACAAACCAATTCCACCAAATGCTATACAATGGTGGTATTGGTTTACATTGAAATATCACGACCTAACTTCGTCGATGACATGATATACACTAACATCTATCTAAACCATGAGGATCTATAGCTAAGGAAAATTGAAAATACAGTGCATAAAGCTTTAAACATAATGAAAATATGACAGTTTGATTGTGTTTTTCGGGGGCTTTTTCAATAATGATCGGTAATAATTATAATGGTCATGTGGTAACTGCTCTTTAGTGGTTTCTAACAATTGTGCCCATGTTCTTCCATTCCGAAAATCTTGTTTTCACGTCCATGTAATGTCATGATCCTGCTTTCAAGCGACAACTGTCCCATGATCTTATTTACAAGTGATAATTGCCTTATGATCCTGCTTCTAAATAACTTTTCCCTCAAAATATACATGCCAGTCACTTCACGACTCACATTACTCAATCTCCTATAGCTTTAGGTTTGGAATTATGCTATGACATCGCCTCGATATCTTTTGCCTACTTTGTGTTTTTTTTTTTTTTGCGGGTTTTGTCAATCTTATCTACTAGTATTCTTCCCGATCCTTTTTGACCCTATGTCGTCATTTTTCGACGACCGAATTGTTATCGATGTGTTAACTTTAACATCGATTGCGATATCTATCGACCATGGTGATGCACTTCCATGCCAACTTGATGATCTTGGGTCATATACATGACACATGCCTCTGACACGTGTCGCATATGTTGGTAACTTGATAATATTTGCTTCCACGTAGCCTCTAGCCTTTGTCAAGTGTTTGTTTTGTTGGCAACTTGATGGACGGTACAAAAACTTGTCAAGCATCTTTAATCCTACGTCAATCTTATTATATTACTGAATCATCACCAATGCACTAAAATGGATGTCACTTTCTCTGATAGTTGACGATAGTACGTGTAATTCATGCCTCCATCATGTGTTTTCCATGTCGACAAGTTGGCCATTTTTTGGTGTAAACACTATCAGTTTAGTAAACTCAAAACATAATTTACGCTAGATGGATCAAGCTTGATCTCGACTCATGAAGTACTTTCAACGTTGGTACTTGAATTGACATATAAAAAAGATAAAAATGCATTGGTCAGCTGTGCAAAATTTCAATTAAATCAAAATGGTTTTCCAAAATTTAATTGTATCTAAGATTTGAACTACTCAAATTCAATTAACTTTCCAAAAAACAAATTCACATAAATTAAAATTTTGGAGTCAAGTCGCTACGCATGTAAGTGCGTGTCGCCTCCAATAATAGGGACCAAAACTAAGTAAGATGATGTTATAAAGATTATTGACTGTCATTAGAAAATAAGTTAAATGGCATCAACGATCCTTCTATTTTTACCTGAAATTTGGAAACTGTTCTTCTATTTTTTTTTTCAAAATGGTCCTCTTTAGTTTTAAATGTATCCTCCTTCGTCCTTGTGCCATTATAATGGATTTGGTTGATATGGACTTGACCTTGTGCATGGATTGTCACGGTGTTGCCGTTGACAGGCGACACTTGATCAACTCTTCCTCTATCATGGTGGTTGAAGCGCGATGACTACCAACACAGTGATCGCTGCTGATAGAATCGCCATCGAGTTGGCCGGACCACCCTGGTGATGGTGGTCCTACAACCACCAAGTCCTGTCCCCTGTCCACTTTTTTTGTTCTTGTAACACAAAAGCATTTTTTACTTTTATTTTTATGACCATATCGGCAAATAATGTACCGATGAAAGCGGCAACACGTGTTCTCATATTGCCACTTCAGCTTTTCCGTTTTTAATTTGGGAAGTTTTAGGACTTGATTGTACATATTGAAAGTTTTATAACTCAATTATACTTTCGTAATAAGTTTAAGGATTTAATTGCGTTTTTTGAAAGTTTTAGAACTCAATTACACTTTCTTGAAAAGTTTTATGACTTTCAATGCACTTATCCCTCGTAAAAGAAAGGCCCGGATTATTGGTCACTATCCAAGCAAAAGTTGTCAATCCTTGAATTCTACAAGTCATTATTCACCAATGTTAATTTGGAGTTTGGATCTTAAAGGCACATAGTTTACCTAACCATCCTTCATGCTAAAATGATAAGCAGTTTGTCGCCTTTAAAGTTTGAGAGATTTATGTTCTTTCAATATATTTACCTCTCGTGAGAAACAACTAATAGGCACATGCAGTGTCAGTAAATCCGAATTTAATTTGAAAGTGCCTAAGTTTCGGAAGATTATTTCAATTAATTACGAGTATACTTCAAATGAATCAAAGCTAGACTTCTATTCTAGGATTGACAGAACTTTCTATTGACACGCCACATCTCTTCTCAGTAAGTGATTCTAAGGGCCATTAAAGCTCTTCCTTGAAAACATTCCGACCAAAAATATAGTTGATATAAAATTGTCACAGGCAACTAAAGGACTTTTAAATCTCGAAGTAATTTGCGCACGGGGTATACAAGTACAATTTGTTAGTCCACAAGTGATTCGCACGATTGATAATCCAAGAAAAAAGACTTTATTAAGTTATGCTATGTTGAAGAAAGAAAAGAGAATTCTCACTCTATGGTCACAATATGCAAATTCCTCATATGGATCTTTTTATTAATTGCCTAAGAAGCAATACACTGCATGTATAGAGATGTATGCTACAACATTATACCATGCAATCTTAAGATAGCTTGATCATAATTAAGTACAAAACATAGTGAAATATGATGTTTTTTGCTTAATGCGATTTTGTCATGCAACGGTTTTATAAGATGGTTTGACCGGTAGCAGAATGAGAGGCACTTTTTTGAATACGCTCAGGCTAGCCCCTTCCTCCATGCTCACATCTCCCTCCGTCATTCCCTTTGGCAATTCCCAGTCGAAGGAGTGCAAGACATTGGCGAGCGCTAGCTCGACCACCGCCATCCCCATCGACATCCCAGGGCATCCTCTCCGCCCCGCCCCGAATGGTAACAGTTCGAAATGATTCCCCTTGTAATCGATTGGACTGTCCTCAAACCTCTCGGGCACAAACTCCTCCGGGTCCTCCCACAGCTCCGGATCCCGCCCGATGCCCCACACATTGACCTCAACACGGGTCTTCGGGTCGATCTCGTAGCCAAACAGCTTAAAGTGGCCCCTTGTTTCCCTCGGGATAAGTAGTACACCTGGAGGATGTAACCTCATTGCCTCCTTGAGTACCAACTTGAGATATTTGAGCCCGTGAAGGTCGTCTTCCGCGACCCATTTCTTGTTCCCAGCATAACTCCGGATCTCGTCACGAGCTTTCTGCATCGCCCTTGGGTTCCTTGCGAGCTCGGCCATTGTCCAGTCCATGACAAGTGCAACGGTGTCCACTCCAGCTATAAGTATATCCTGAGAATGTACATAAAGTCATGATTCTTAAAACAGACACGTGCAATTTTTGCTGTAACGTCATTCATATTAAAAAAAAAATAGGATGGAGTATACATTGAAGAAGTTCTTGAATTGTATTCTGCTATGTATAGAACGTTGAAATTGGCTTCTCTGTTGTGCATATGATCTACATTGGGGAATAAGTAAGAGATCGTATGATGTACCATCAAGATGGCCTTGATGTTATCTTCATTGAGCCGAACCGCCGCAAGCTCAGTCTGGTCCCTCTCCATCTTCAACAGCAAATCGACAATGTCCTCCTCTTCCTTGTTGCTCTTATTCACGTTTCGATGCTCTTCGATCACCTTCTGATGGAAAACTTCCAAATTACGAAAGCTCCTCTCCAACTTCGAATGGAGCCCCGTGAACTTGTCCACGATCCAGCCGAATAAAGGGAAGAAATCGGACGCTGAGAAGCTTCCTAACGTCTCCAATGTCTCGTGAATCACATCCTCTATTAACTTTCCATGGTCGAACTCTGTCCCTTGAAACGCCTTCCCACATGCGACCCTGCATGTCAGGTGTGCAAACAAGTCAAAGTTGTGGGCAATTCATGCGAAAAATTGTTCAAAAAGTTTAAACTTATTTCACTTTTGCTAATTCAATCCTAAATTTTTTAATTATGCCAATTGAATCATAAATCTTTTTATATTTTGCCAATTAAGTCCATCCGATCAATTTGGGCCGGAAAAAACTGACGTGAAAGCCAGTGGTTCTACATGACACGTTGATGCTTATGTGGATAATTTTTAATAACATTTTAATATTTTTATCGAATTTTTTAATTAATTTTTGTCTTTTTTTTATATTTTATCTTTTTTCGTCTTAACATTTTCCCTTCACCGACCATCACCACGCCTCATCGATGGCCCACCTTCTCTTGCCTTAGGCGAGGGCCGCCCTTGCCGGATGGGGCAAGGGCAACCCTTGCCCGATCGGGCTGAGGCCGGTGACCTCCATCAACCATCCACGAGGCCTGGCAATGGTCGGCTGAGGAAAAAAATAAAAAAGAAAAAGAAGAGAAAGGAAAAAAAAGTAAAGAAGGAAAAGAGAAGAAAACAAAAAAAATTCGAAAAAAATTAATAAAAAAATCAAAAAATATATCAAAATATTAATAAGAATTGTCCATGTTAGCTGTCTACGGTAATTTCCAGCCAAATTGGCCGGATGGACTCAATTGGTACAATTAAAATGTTTTAGACTGAATTGGCAAAAGTTTAATAAGTTTAACATTTTTTGGATAATTTTTCCAACAAATCCTTGCTTGGCTCTCAGGCTAGATATGCTTTGGTTCAAATCTTTTCTGAGTTTGAGTCGAGTTTCTCTAGTTGGAGCATTGACTCGAATCAAGTTTGAACTTGATAATAATTAAACAATTAGAGGAGCCCGTAAGCCTAATATAGTCAAGCTCGAACCTAGAAAACATGGTCAAGTTGATCTCAAGTTCAACTTCAAAGAACCAGGCTCAATATAAACCTTGAAGAATTGAGGTGAGTTCAAGTACCCTACCTGCAAGTGATGCTAACCGTCAAAGCCATGAACTTCTCTCTCATATTGACCGGAGTTCCGCTCTCTGCTGACTTCGCGATTGACTCGATCATAGAACCCACCTCCTCTTCCCTGACGTACCGAAAGGACTGAACTGGCTTGGTGCCAAGAAGCTTGAGCACGAACAGCTTCCTCAGCTCCCTCCAATAATCGCCGTACTCGGCGAACGCGATGTCGCGACGGTCATAGGTGAGGTGTCCTGGGCCGGGTAGCCGTGGACGGCTGCAACAGTCGAGGTCATGGGTCTTGAGGACCTCCCTGGCAGCGGCAGGGGAGGAGACGACGACGGTGGGGATACCACCGAGGTGGACGAGCATGACGGGGCCGTACTGTCTGGAGAGTTTCCACAGGGATTGGTGAGGCAAGTGGCCGAGCTGGTGGAGGTTGCCTATGATGGGGAGTGGCGGAGGGCCTGGAGGGAGGTTCTTCCTTTTGTTGGTGAAGCGTTTCGCTGAGAGGAGGCGGCGGTGGAGGAGGAGGAGGAGCGGTGGAAGGAAAAGCGCAAGCCATGTGAAGAGGATGTGAAGAGCCATTGTTGGGATGGTGATGTGCAGTGAGAATGCTTCCAACGTTGAATTAGTTTTGGGTGGTTAAGTAGTGTGAGGGTCGAGAGTGAGAAGTAATACGAAAGGGATGCTGAATAATCAGTCGGCGACATTTGCTGGCCAGAAAGAACAAAATGGTGGACTCCTTAGGGTGGAGACGAAATTGGCCGCAATTCACTATCCTGATGTGGATTGTCTCGTCTGATTTCTAGTGCGCGACGAAATAAATGTGCGCAAACATTTTATGGCACGAGTAAAAGCTTGACTCTCTGTGGTCCCCAAAATCGAACCTCGACCGAAAGATCAGCTATACAAAGAGCACTAATCTTAAGCCCATTGGGGAAGCTAATGGGCTTAAGATTAGTGTTCTTTGCACAGCCGAGCCGCCGGTTTGATTAGAGAGAGAAGATTTTTTTGTAAAATTGGCCCCCCCTTCTCGAATTTTGGAGAGAAAATGAATTATATACTCCTCTCAAGATTCAATCTCAGCTGTCGGTTTGATCTGACGGTCGAGATTTGTGTTTATCCTTTACTTAGAAGTTAAGTAAAGACCTCATTTAACATGTGCTAATTTAAACGGCTATGATTTAATCTCATCAACGGTCTTGATTAATTTTGCAACTAAGGACCTAATTAGGGGCATTTTTCTAATTTCACAAAATCCGGAGACTTTTTTTGCAAAATCTAAAAATTGGAGGGCATGGGAGAATTACTCAAAGGATGAGTCACTGGCCGGAGGAGGGCCAAACTAGCCTCCCCCGCCGGTGATCGGTCGAACCGGTTTGGTCTTCTCTTTGGGTGGTTGAGTCTCAATTGTTTCAAATTTATGCAATTTAGTCTTTGAGAGACTAAATTGAAAGAAATGATTCGTCAATTTTGAGGAAAAAATAGTCCAATTTGAAGAGAAACTGTCCGATTTTGATCCAATTAGGCCAATTAAACCAAACCTACAACTTTTATGGATTTAATTACCTAATTGGTCATGAAAAATATTGGACCCATGCCATAGGTGCGCCAAATTGGATTTTCCCTAAGCTAAATCGGATAATTTCATTCAATTTCTTGCCAAAATTTGCAAATTAATCGGAATTGAATTCAATTAAACTTGCGAAATGCTTATTGAACCAATTGTCCATGCTTATAGTGACTTATTGCATTTAAATCAACATTGAAATGGATGTGTGACCTTCATGTCAAAATTAAATTGAAGGCCAATGTTGAAATTGAACATCAATTCATCAAATTAAACCTTTGTCCCGAATGGGTCAACATGAATTTCATCAGTTGGACATCAATAATCCATAATCCCCAAATTCAAGTAAACTAAATGTGTAAAATTGGAGAGTTCTCAAGTGAATTTCGCAAAATTAACTTAGGATTCATGTTTATCTCACAAAAAAACGAGTTAAATGATATTAACCATTCACAAATCGTGAATGATTGATTCAAACCCCTAATTAGGGCTAAAATTAGGGGTTTTTATTTCAAAGTGCTGATTCACAAAATTGGTCGCATGCGTGATCTTATGATGACCTCTAAATCAAATATCGTAAAAGGAACTAAGCTAAAATATGAACAAAATGAAAGTAATTTTGTTTTTGACCGATTCCGAACCTATTTTTGCAAATTGGAAAAAAGTAGGTTCTTAATCAATTTTTGCAAAATTTCAAATGCCAAAGTCAAATTGAATGTAAAATAAGATGATTTTGGGATTTTTGTATTTTTCGTTTTTTTTGGTCAAAAGTTTGACCAAAGTTAAACCCTATTTGACTTTTCTCTAGGAGTTTGATTTTATGATCAAATCTTTGAATTTTTCTGGAATTTCTACTTCTAAAGTGAAATTAAACTTGAAAGGAATCTGTGTATGTGAAAAGTCCCAATTTGACCTAAGGTTGACTTTTGGACAAATGGTTGACCAAAAAGTCAACCCGATGGTCAACCGTTTGACTTTTCGGGTTTTTGCATGAAATAGATGGTAAATCATCTACAGAAGTTAAGCCAACAAAGATAATTAAAAAATAACACTTTTTGTGCAAGAAACGGGTTTCGTCGCAATCGAAAACCCTAATTTTGAGTTTTTTACTTTTTAATGACACAATGGCTAAAAATTAGATGTTAACGCCCTTTTTCATGTGTTTTCTGATTGAGAGAAAAAACATACGTTCTTCTGTATGTTGTCTGTTGTCTTATCTCTGGTGTCTCTATCTTTTCAGGAAGTTACTTTTAACTTCCCTTTAGAAGACCACTCATACCCTTTCAAAGGGTGCCTCTCATAATACACTCCTTCATGGGCAAAACAGTGCCATTTAACATCTTTCATTCGAACATGATGGGCTTGATAATACTCTAGCAAGAATATAAGGCGTTTAGCATCATCTACTTTAGAAACGATTCATACTGCAAGAAAGCCGTGCGACCGGTGAGTACACCTGCACTTGGAAGCTCAAATTATGCACTTGTTAGGGATAATGGCTACAACCCAAAAAGAAAAAAAATAAGCAAATGATGTCTCATAGTGCCCCAGACATATTTTGTTACATCAGTCTAAGTATACATATCCCTTAAAGGCTATACTTGACCATTCTCGTAATATCATGTATTTACAATTGTTTCCAAAACCATGGAAGGCGAAATAATTGGTCGACCGATAAACACATATGATAGATGTAAAACAACAATAGTCTTCCTTCGCACTCATGTCTCTTTCCATTTCAGAATAACTGCTTTTTTATATACGTATCATAAAGCCATATCTATTTGTGACCGACGGAAACATTCTAAAGTAGCAACATTGCTTTGTTACTTTGAGAACATAGTTAGAAGTAACATAAAGCACAAAAAACGAGGTAATCAATTCATAAATTACCTCAAGGACTCACATGATGAGTGAAATTATGATGAGTAAATAGGGATAATTTCACTCACCTTCCTTATCGGTCGTATAAACAGCACATGTAGTATGAATTACATGCTATAGTAGATTTCTCTTTTTATAAGAGCGTATGTCATTTATTAAACATATCCACTATACAAATCTTAGCCCAAACATAGTCACGTGCTTCTCATGTGCATATGTTTAGCTCAAGTGCTATATCGGCTCACTTTCTACAACACCCGATTAAGTATTCGCATCCAGCTTCCATCAAGCATACATGATTGTGGGACTATCATGTTCGATCTTATCACATATAATCAGAGACCTCATCTTGATCTTAATCAAGGCTACATAAAATTGTATTATGTACTAAATTTTCTCTTTTAGCATTTGTAGTACATATCGTCTCATCTTAATTTGATTATTATAGCGTTTGAGGTGTTGCTCATGTGAGTGAGCTAATCATTGCCTGGCGACATACCTTTCGATAATATATGTGTGTTTGTGCTAGTCTCATAATATTGCACTAATTGACAAAATATCAATTTATTAAAAGAACAATAAGTACAATACATATACACATAATCCAATGATCCTCAACAATATTACATATCATGTTCTACCTAACCCTAGAGATATCATGTGGGTCAAGAACATGTCTCTAGAAATAGCCTTCATGAATGGATCAATAACCATTATGTTTGTAGAAATATATTATAGGACTACTTCGTTCTGCGCTATTACATTTCCGATGAAGTTATTCTTTATGTCAATATGCTCCGTCCTACCATGATACTTAGGATTTTTTACATAGGCAATGACTGCTTGACTATCACAATAAACTGTCACTGGTCTTGGAACGTCAATGATAATGACTAAATTTTCCGAGAAACGTTTTAGCCATATTGCTTCTTATACTGCAGTAGAGCATGTAATAAATTCTGCCTCCATTGTAAATAGAGCTGTGCATGTCTATTTCTTGTTGCTCCAAGAAATTGCATCGCTATTAAGCATGAACACATATCTAGATGTCGATTTACGCCCATTCAAGTCTCCTCCCTTGTTAGCATCTGAGTAACCTAATAAGCGTAAATTGTTCCCTTGAAAACAAAGTCGATAGTCCGTTGTGCCTCTCAAGTATCTTAAGATCCTCTTAACTGCTTTCCAGTGTGCTTGACCAGGATTTGACTAGAATCGGCTCATTAACCCCGTGACATAGCATACATTAAACTTTCAACTGTACTAGAGTAAGGAACAATTTCCATTTCTTTCTTTTTTTCTGGAGTCTTAGGACACATTTTAGAGCTTAGACCTTTGCCTTGCATGATGGTGGTATCAATGTGATTAGAGTACTGCATATTGAAACATTCAAGAATCTTTATTATATAATATTCTTGTGATAGAGCAAGGAGTTTCCTTGTTCGATTTCTTTCAATCTTAACTTCTAATATATATAAGCAGCTTCTCCTATGTCTTTTATTTCAAAATTAGAGGACAACCATTTTTTTTTTTTATGGTGATAATCAAACCCTTATCATTCTTAGCTAACAGAATATCATCCACATAGAGTGATAAAATCACAAATTTATCCTCGAACCTTTTAACATATACATAATGATCTTCTTCGATCACCACAAACTTATAAGAAGTTATGGCTCGATGAAAACAAAAATACTACTGTCTAGATGATTGCTTAAGGTCATATATTGATCGATAAAGCTTGCAAACCTTGCACTCCTGACCTTTAGCTATGAAAAATATCGGTTGTTTCAGATATATTTCTATTGAGAAATGTTGTCTTTACATTTATTTGATGTAATTCCAAATATAAATTTGCGACAATAACTAGAATAAGGCGTATCGGGGCAAACCTTACAACTAATGAAAATGTTTTCTCATAGTTTATACCTTCTTGTTGAGTATAGCCTATCGTCATAAGGCGAGTTTTATATTTTTCAACAGACCCATTCACTCGACGCTTGATTTTGAAAATCCATTTATTTTCAATAGCCTTGCGTTCTGGTGGTAGATCAACCAAGTCCCAGGCGTGGTTTGCCCTCATAAACTCCATTTTATCTTCCAAAACTTTTCTCCATTCTTCCTTGTCAGTAGATGAGAGAGCCTCTTCAACTGTCTTAGGCTCTGTATCATCTTGCGTAGTAATCATAAATGCTTTCCCTTCAATATCAAAACGACAACGGGGAATGCTTTTACTATTACTTTTATGTAACTAAACTCCTTGTGGATTTAGTTCATTAGGAGATGCGACACTCTCACTAGGTCTAGTGTGTTGAGGTAAATCTCTATTTTGCTCAGTAATATTAGTGGGTGTGTTATTAGGATCTTCCATCTCATATAATTGGAAATCATTATCAATCTCATTTCTACTAGGAAAATCGTTCTCCAAGAACGTAATATCTCGTGACTCTATTTTAGTTGCACTTCCATCAGCTTATTCACCTATGAACACATACCGTTTGAAGTGTTCGGAGTATCTAATAAAGATACATTTCTTCCCTCTTAGACCCAATTTTCCATATTTATGGGAAGAATCATGAACATATGATGCACAATCCCAAGGTCGTAGATTACTTAAGTCTGGTTTCCTACCGGTTCATAATTCATAAGGAGTGGAAGTGACTGACTTAGAGGGCACATGGTTAAGTATATATGCAGCAGTTAATAATGCATCTCCTCAATAGGAGATAGGTAGATTTGCCTGTATCATCATAGACCTAACCATTTCCAACATGATTCTATTCTTTCTCTCAGCAACTCTATTTTGTTGCAGAGTATTGCGAATAATCAAATGTCTTACAATCCCATTTTCATCACAAATAAATTTGAATTGTTCCGATGGATACTCACATCCGCGATTAGGTTTCAAAGCCTTTATTGTTTTGTTTAACTAATTCTTTACTAAAATCATAAATCATTTAAAGCAATCTAATGCTTCTGATTTATGGGAAATCAGAAAAACATAATTGAAACGCGTGAAGTCATCCATAAAAGGGATGAAATATGAGGCTTCATGCATTGCGTTTGCATTTAATGGACCATAAATGTTAGAATGTACAAGCTGCAATAAAAATTCAGCTTTAGTTCCTTTACCAAATGATTTTCTAGTTGCTTTTCCTACTAGACAATGTTCACATATGGGTAGTTCAATTTTAGCGAGTGACCCTAAAAGGCATTCTCTAGCTAATCTATTCATCATTAACATTGAACACATCATAGTCAATATTTAACACCACAAAAACATTTAGTACATAACCAAAATCATAATAAACTGTTCCAAACTTAATATCAATACAATCACCATGGAAATTCAAAACATAACCTAAGTTAAGAAAAACAACTACAGAGATCAAGCTCCGCCGAATATCAGGAACATAGAGGACATCATGTAGGAATAGACTTCGACCACCACGTAAATTTAATTTGCATGTATCGATGCCTTTCACTTCAATTCTTAGGTTATTTCCAATATATATCTATCTACTTCCAGTCTGGATCCGATAATACTCCACAAATGCTCTTCGATCTCTAGTTACGTGGTCTGTGGCACCTGAGTCTATCATCTACATAGGATGAGATTCAGTAAGCATTACAATACTAGAAACAAAAGCATTGCTCAAAGTAATAGAGTAATTTGGTACATCTTTCGGCTTAGTGCATTCACGAGCGAAATGACATAGCTTGCCACAATTGTAGCATTTTATTTTGGCTCTGTCCTTCTTCCCACCATGCTTCTTGCGGCGGAGGGTTTTAGCTCTCTTGGGTGCATGACCAGTCTCCTTCCCTTTGTTGTTGGACCTCTTACGCTTGAAGCCCGAAACTTTGCGCGAACCAAATTCAGCAACATAAGCATGTATATAGGATTTTGCAGCCTCTAGGCGCTCATCTTCTAATTCCAAATGACGTGCAATATCGTCAAAAGTTACGATATTCTCATTGTACGTCATGTTAAATTTCATTTACTTCCAATTGTCAGGAAGAGACCTTATAACAACATGAACCTGCTGTTTATCAGTTAAGGCATGAACTGCTGTTTTGAGCTCTTGTATCATGTTTGACATCTCACGAAGATGCTACCTCATTATTTAATTTTTGCGCTTTCGAAATGTGTCAAACTTGATCGTGAGCATCCTCAATTTAATAGCGGATATACCCCCAAACTTGTCTTTCAGCACAGCCCACATTCCTTGAGCATTATCAAACCTTTCAAACTCGCACATGAGATCATCTTGTATACAACTCGGCAACGTGATGCGAGCAATGCTATTTTTCTTTTTTCAAGTTTGATAAGCTTCATGATATCTTCTGTACTGAGCAGGTGCTAAGCATGGAGGTTCAACCATGGTGTGGTTGAGGGTCTCCAGAACTTCTTGTTCTTCAAGGATGTACTGAACCTTTCGATGTCATCTATTGAAATTGTCACCGTTTTGTTTCTCGCCCTTGTTGAGGTCAGCCACAATGGTCTTAGATGCCGAAGCCATAATCAATGACAACTACACATTGACATAATAAACGTAGAATAAATACTAGCACATCTTTTACATTAACACACATTTATTTTGCACCAAAAACAAACTAAATTAATGATAATTCGACAAAAGACACTGAAACGAAAGTTCACTATATTCCTAATCAGCTTTTGTGTTACGATTGTTTACTATCATTAATTTTGTTTAATTTGTGCAAAATTTAAGTTCTAGGTGAGCATTCCTTTGAATTCTACCAACCTATGAACTCCCACTAGAAACAATGATTATCATATATCATGCAATGATCACATTCTCTTGTACATTTATAGAGAGCAACATGATGTGAACCAAAGCACAAGTAATTTAGGCATCATCTAAAATCAAATGCAAAATACAAGCAAATTGAAAATGGAGCTCCAACCATTGTTTGAGTCAACTCGAAACTGAAATTACTAGCACGTTAAGCTTTATAAACATGCCATCAATGAAGCATGCTCCACACAATCTGCTTGTGGTGATTTACATGTAAGCTAGCTTCTGTATTTCCAAAACAATAGAAAAATACAAGTAAAAATGCAATAGAACCCCAAAACTACGTGTATTTAGGGTTTTGTATGCATTTTCATACCTTTAAAAGCTTTAAACATGTAAAATAACTATACCACAATGTATAAAATTTCAATACGAACATTTCTGTGCTAACCACTCTCCAATTGGAGCTCCCACACACCCACATGAGCTGCCTGAGTGCGTGACGCATATAGCTCACGTGCAGGGGCTTAAACCGACTCTATTGCTGATCCGATCGGTCAAACCGATTCAACCGTTGACCGGTCCAATCAGTTGATCGTTGACCGGTCCAATCGGACCGGTGAATAGTCAACGGGTCGGGTCGGTAACCGAGTTGGGTCATTGGGTCGGGTCAGATATCCGGGTTGGGTCACTCCGACGAGTTCCCTTCTGGGGTTGATGTCATATGACGTCGGCCAGGAGTTCTGTGTGTGCGCCACATGCATTGGGCTATCCTAGCGTGTGGATGTGCATGCCTTGCGCACTCTGGGTGCAAGGCATATGACGCGTGGCCGGTAACCCGCCGTTTGGTGGCCACGCGTGGGGTTGCGCACAACATCCCCCAGCAGAGCTCTACCCACCGTTGTGCTCGTCTCGACGAGATCTTTCACCTCATATGATCAAAATAATTTTTCACCAAAAAAAATGTTTCGAGAAAAGGCCAAATGGAATAGTCGCCAATGAACTTGAAACCCGATTTTTACACCCAGTTCGTATTGAACATCATTGTCATAATTTCAGTGCATCAAATATGTAGTTGATTTGGAAATCGATTCGCTAATGATCTCCTTATCGAACAACAAATGAAAAACTTGACAAAGCAGGTAGAGATCATAACACTTGCTCTGATACCAATGTTGGGAAAAAGTTGAGGAAGAAATTGGCTAATCTCTCATTGCGCAATAAACGAATTACCCAGAAATGTGAATTAAATCATCACCGATTATTAAAGGAATCTGTAATGTCACATCGATCTGAATATAATTACGAAGAAAATATTTTTGTTTCACAGCGTTAATATCGGTCGTTTTCTCAAAGTAACGATGAAATCCTTTTTTCACGTGTTTTCTGATCGTGAGAAAAAACTTTTGTACGTTGTACGTTGTCCTATCTCTCATGTGTCCATCTTTTCAGGAAGTTACTTTTAACTTCCCTTTAGAAGACTAGACTTCATTCAAAGGATGCCTCTCATAACACACTTCATTATGGGCGAAATGGTGCCATTTAATAGTTATTATATGTTTAGCTTCCCAAAGAGATAGGTCATGACCCTCAAACTTTGTCCTTGAGGTTAGGTCACGGGACAAAGGACTAGGATGGCATCATCACCCAAGTACCGCCACCCCACGTTACATGACTAGACTTATCATTACTAGAATCCAAAACCATAACTATCATCGATAGAGATGGGCCTCAATTTGGTCCAGCCTAAAGGCGAATTTGAAAACACACTTATGTTGGGTCTTTTAATTTTTGATGTTTGCAAACTTGCTTAGAGTTAATGAAATTTCCCATACATCGACAAAGAAAAGGACGCAAATTTGTAAGTACAGGTCGTGACAATGAGCATACACCTTCGATCTGTCAATGTCGATCCACAGCTAGGCTACAGCCCACTGGAAATGCATTATTGCATCCTTCATTCACGCATGGTTTAAGATTTGTGGACTACATCATGTTTAGCAACTTCTTTGCTCCCTTTAGTCCTCTAAATGTTAATAAATTCTGAAGGTGGCGTGAGGACCTTTTCCACTTATTGCTACTTATTTTCTGCATTTGTCACGGTCTGCCCAAGATAATGTTTGGCCTGGTATAATAGGAGCAAAGATCCCAAAGATGAATTCATTAAGTTCTTTCTTCCATGGAAGTCCTATGCCTCATGAGTCATGAGTCATGACAGAATATCAGAAGAGGAGTCCGAATCCAAGCAATATTGATGCATCTAACATGGAGTTAATGAATGAACTGGATAGTATGGTTATCTAATCTTTTAAACTTTGTCCATTAATTTGGAGGGCGCAATTTTGTGCTGCAGACGTTCGGTAAGCCCTTAATTGTATTCTCTAATCTATTATAGATAGTTAAAATCTAAGTTGACCGAATATTTACTCCAGTGCCCGGCACGTGAGTAGTGACTTTTTAATAATGCAAGTAATTTGAATATATTTGGTAATATTTACATGATTATTTTCTTTTTCATGGTGATGTACGGACTACAATCAGTTTTGTGAGTCATGCCGTAAGCTCATGGCAAGGGGTGAATATCGCCAAGACTTCGATCCATATGATCGGACCCATTTCAATCGTTGATCAAAATATATGGATTTTGATTTCCTTGTCCGGTCTAGCGCACAGCGAAATAAATCTAGAGTAGTATTTTATGGCACAAACTGTCCCCAAACCTCTCGGGCACAAACCCTTCAGGGTCCTCCCTCAGGCTCGGGTCCCGCCCGATGGCCCACACGTTGACTTGGAAACGGGTCTTCGGGTCGATGTCGTAGCCAAACAGCTTGAAGTGGCCCATTGTTTCCCTCGGAATGAGCACAACACCAGGCGGGTGTAACCTCATTGCCTCCTTGAGTACTCACTTGAGATATTTGAGCCCGCCGAGGTCGTCTTCGACAAGCCATTTCTTGTTTCCAGCACGACTACGGATCTCATCTTGAACTTTTTGCATCGCCCTCGGGTTCCTGGCGAGCTCAGCCATTGTCCAGTCCATGACAAGAGCAACGGTGTGAATATATTCTGAGAGTGTACATGAAGTCATGATTTGCAAAAAAGACATGTACATCGATTTTGCCATAACGCCTTTCATAACTGAGAAAGAGGACGGAGTACTCATTTAAAAAGTTCTTGAATTATATCCTGCTATATAAAGAACATTAAAGTTTGCTTCTCAATGTGTATATGATCTACTTCAGGGAATATGTAAGAGATTGTATGATATACGATCAAGATGGCCTTGATGTTATCTTCCTTGAGCCGGACCCCGCGGGCTCAGTCTTATCCCTCTCAGGGAATATGTAAGAGATTGTATGATATACCATCAAGATGGCCTTGATGTTATCTTCCTTGAGCCGGACCCCGCGAGCTCAGTCTTATCCCTCCCCATCTTCAGCAGCAAATCGACAATGTCCTCCTCTTCCCCGTGGCTCTTATTTGTGTTCCGATGCTCCTCAGTCACCTTCTGGTAGAAAACGTCCAAACTGCGAAAGCTCTTCTCCAACCTCGAATGGAGCCCCGTGAACCTGTCCACGATCCAACCGAATCGAGGGAAGAAATCGGACGCCGAGAAGCTTACCAACACCGCCACTGCCTCAATAATCACATCCATGAACTTTTTGTCACCGAACTCCGTTCCCTGAATTGCCTTCCCAAATGCCACCCTGCATGTAAGGTGTGCAAGCAAGTCAAGTTACTTGTGAGTGATTCGTGCTTGGCTCTAAGGCTGGACAATCTTCGGTTAAAACCTTCTCGAGTTCGAGTCGAGTTTCTCAAAATTGACTTGAGTCGAGTTTGAATTTGATGATAGCTTAAATAATCGGGGTAGCTCCTAAGCCTAATAAAGTCTAATCAAGTATAGTCAAATTCGACCAAAAAAAAGTATAGTCAAATTCGGACCAAGCCAACATGGTCAAGTTTCCGACCCCCAAAAAAAACATGGTCAACTTCAGCTCGAGTTGAAAGAACCAGACTATATATAGTATCAAACCACGATGAATGGAGGCGAACTCAAGTGGTAACTTAGTTGATTTGACTCATCAACTACACTAGGCCCTACCTGCAAGTGATGTTAGCCGTCAGAACCATCAACTTCTCGCTCATATTGATCGGAATTTCGCTCTCTGCTGACTTTGCAATCGACTCCACCATTGAACCGACCTCCTCTTCCCTGATGCGCCGGAACGACTGGACTCGCTTGGTGCTAAAGAGCTTGAGCATGCACAGCTTCCTCAGTTCCCTCCTGTAATCGCCGTACTCGACGAAGGCAATGTCGAGGTAGTCATAGGAGAGGCGTCCCGTGCCGACCAGCCGTGGGCGGCTGCGGCAGTCAAGGTATGGTTCTTGAGGACCTCCCTGGCTGTGCCGGGGGAGGAGACGATGATGGTGGGGATGCCGCCGAGGCGGATGAGCATGATGGGGCCATACCGTCTGGAGAGTTTCCACAGGGACTGGTTAGGCAAGTGGCCGAGCTTGTGGAGGTTGCCTATGATGGGAAGTGATGGAGGCCCTGGAGGGAGGTTCTTTTTGTTGTTGAAGTTTTTCACTGAGATTAGGAGGAGGACAAGGAGGAGAGGAAGTGAAAGAGCAAGCCATGTGAAGAGGATGTGAAGAGCCATTGTAGCGGGGATGGTCATGTGGAGTGAGATCACTTGCAACGGTGAATTAGTTTGGGGGTGGCATGCTGAAATATCAGTTGTCGAAATTGATACGAAATTGGTGAAACTTACAGTTAATAATCTACCCTTAGGCTGCTAGTTGATAGTATGATTGCATTGCTATGATGTTGAGGTAAAAAATACAATTGGTCCTTAATTGGAATTTACCGCTTCATCCAATCGATTGAAGTTGTTTCAACATCATTAGCAAGCATGGGGTCTCAAAAAATAAGAGGCATTTGTTTGACATGTTGGACTTCTCCAATTAGAAATAAAAGTGCAATTTTTATCTACTTATAAGTTTATAAACATTTATTTTTATGTAAATGACATATTTAAAAGGGTAACTACCCGACGAAGATAATGGACAAGGTGATAATGAAAATAAAGAGAGCCTTAACTAAGGTTGAACGAGGCCGCCGCCCACCCCCAAAAAAGACCTAAGTATAAATATAATATAGTACTAATAATCATTGTAATATTGACATCAACAAAAATACACGCAAATGGGTCATGCCTTGATTTCTCAGGACTATCTTTGGAGATTCATATATTTCTTTTGTCATGTGATCTTTTGCACCAAGAACTTGAGCAAATCAAAAACGGTTTATACATTACGCATGCCCTTGACATGTATCCCTTATGTTGGCAACTTCTTGATATTTGCTTTCACGTTGCCTCATGCTTCTGTCCCTTAACTATCCTTCCTTCCACGTAGCCTCAAGCCTCTGTCACGTGTTTCTTTTGTTGGCAACTTGATGATCTTTGGTACAAAAACTTGTGGAACATCTTCGATCCTACGTCATTCTTATTATTACTGAACCATCACCAATGCACTAAAATGAATGTCACTTTCTACAACCGTCGACGATGGGACGTGTAATTCATGCCTCCATTTTGTGTTTCCCATGTCGACAAGTTGGCCATGTTTTAGTGTAAACACAAACAATTTAGTAAACTCAATACATAATTTATACTGGATGGATCAGGCTTGATCTTGATTCATGAAGTACTTGGAATGTTGGTACTTGAATTGACTCATGAAAAAGATGAAAATGCATTGGTCAGCTGTGCAAAATTTCAACTGAATCAAGATGGTTTTCCCAAATTTAATTGTATCTAATATTCGAAAAACTCAAATTCAATTAACTTTCCAAAAAAAAAAAATTCACATAAATTAGAATTTTGGAGTCAAGTCGCTACACGTGTAAGCGCGTGTCATATCCAATAATAGGGACCAAAACTAATTAAGATGATGTTATGGAGATTATTGACTGTCATTAGAAAATAAGTTAAATGGCATCAACGATCCTTCTATTTTTACCCAAAATTCCAAAACTGTTCTTCTGCTTTTTTTTGTCAAAATGATCCTTGTAAGTTTTAAATGTATCCTCCTTCATTCTTTTGTCGTTCTAATAACGGATTTTGTTGATATGGACTTCACCCTGTATAAAATAGATATCGAGTCCCTCCCCCTCGTGCATGGACTGTCACGGTGGTTGCCGTTGACAGGCGACACTTGATCAACTCTTCCTCTATTGTAGTGGTTGAAGTGCAATGACCACCAACACAGTGATCGCTGCCGATTGGATCGCCATCAAGTTGGTAGGACCACCATGGTGGTGATGGTCCTACAACCACCAAGTCCTAGCTCCAGTCCACTTTTTTTGTTTTTGTAACACAAAAGCATTTTTTTACTTTTTTTTATGGCCATATCAGCAAATAATGTACCATTGAAAGCAGCAATACGTGTTCTCATATTGCCATCTCAGCTTTTCCATTTCTAATTTGACAAATTTTAGGATGTGATTGCACTTTCTGAAAGTTTTAGAATTCAATTTCACTTTTGTGATAAGTTGTAGGACTTAATTGCGCTTTTTGAAAGTTTTATGATTTAATTACACTTTTTTGATAAGTTTTAGAACTTTCAGTGCACTTATCCCTTATAATAGAAAGGCCTGGATTATAGGTCACTATCTAAGCAAAAGTCATCAATCCTTGAATTCTACAAATCACTATTCACCAATGTTAATTTGGAGTTTGGATCTTAAAGGCACAAAGTTTACCTGACCATCCTTAATGCTAAAATGATATGCAGTTTGTCCCGTTTAAAGTTTTGAGGGATTTATATTCTTTCAATATATTTACTTCTTGTGAGAAACAACTAATACGCACTGTCACTAAATCCGACTTTAATTTGAAAGTGCCTATGTTTTGGAAGATTATTTCAATTAATGACGGGCACACTTCAAATGAATAAAAGCTAGACCTCTATTCTAGAACGACAGAACTTTCTTATGACACGCCAAAACGCTTCTCCGCAAGAGAATTTGAGGGCCATTAAAGCGCTTCCTAGAAAACATTCCGACCAACAAAATAGTTGATGTTAAATTAACACATGCAACTAAAAGAAATGTAAATCCCAAAGTAATTTGCACAAAAGGGGATACAAGTACTGTTTGTTAGTCCACAAGTGATCGCACGACTGATAATATGAGAAAAAAACCTTATCAAGTTATGCTATGCTGAAGAAAGAAAAAAGAATTCTCACTGTACAGTCACAATATGCAAATTCCTCAAATGGGTCTTTGTATTAATTGCCTAAGAAGTAATATACTACATGTATTGACATGTATGCTATAACATTATACCATGCAATCTTAACACAGCTTGATCATAATTAAGTACAAAACATTGTGAAATATGATGTTTTTCGCTTAACGCAATTAGGTCATGCAACGGTTTTATAAGATGGTTTAACTGGTAGAAGAATGAGAGGCACTTTTTTGAAAACGTTCAGGCTAGCCCCTTCCTCCATGCTCACATCTCCCTCCGTCACTCCCTTTGGCAATTCCCAGTCGAAGGAGTGCAAGACATTGGCAAGCGCTAGCTCAATCACCGCCATCCCCATCGACATCCCGGGGCATCCTCTCCGCCCCGCCCCAAATGGTAACAACTCAAAATGATTCCCCTTGTAATCGATTGGACTGTCCTCGAATCTCTCAGGCACAAACTCCTCAAGGTCCTCCCACAACTCCGGATCCCGCCCGATGCCCCACACGTTGACTTGGACACGGGTCTTCGGGTCGATCTCGTAGCCAAATAGCTTAAAGTGGCCCATTGTTTCCCTCGGGACTAGTAGTACACCTGGACGACGTAACCTCATTGCCTCCTTGAGTACTAACTTGAGATATTTGAGCCCGTGAAGGTCGTCTTCCACGACCCATTTCTCGTTTCCAACATAACTCCGGATCTCCTCTCGGGCTTTCTGCATAGCCCTCGGGTTCCTAGCGAGCTCGACCATTGTCCAGTCCACGACAAGTGCAGCGGTGTCCACCCGAGCTAGAAGTATATCCTGAGAATGCACATAAAGTCATGATTCTTAAAACAGACACGTGCAATTTTTGCCATAACGTCATTCATATTAAAAAAAAAATAGGACGGAGTATACATTGAAGAAGTTCTTGAATTGTATTCTGTTATGTATAGAACGTTGAAATTGGCTTCTCTATTGTGCATATGATCTACATTGGGGAATAAGTAAGAGATAGTATAATGTACCATCAAGATGGCCTTGATGTTATCTTCCTCGAGCCGAACAGCCGCAAGCTCAGTCTGGTGCCTCTCCATCTTCAACAGCAAATCGACAATGTCCTCCTCTTCCTTGTTGCTCTTATTCACGTTTCGATGCTCTTCGATCACCTTCTGATAGAAAACTTCTAAATTGCGAAAGCTCTTCTCCAACTTCGAATGGAGCCCTGTGAACTTGTCCACGATCCAGCCGAACCGAGGGAAAAAATCGGACGCTGAGAAGCTTCCAAACATCTCCAATGCCTCGCGAATCACATCCTCTAACCTTCTACCGTCGATCTCTGTCCCTTGAAACACCTTCCCAAATGCGACCCTGCATGTAAGGTGTGCGCACAAGTCAAAGTTACTTATGAGCAATTCCTGGGGAAAATTGTCTAAAAAGTTTTAAATTTGTCGCGCTTTTATCAATTCAGTCTTAAACATTTTAATTGTGTCAATTAAGTCGTAAATCTTTTCACATTTTATCAATTAAGTCTATTTGATCAATTTGGGTTGGAAATTGCTAATGTGGAAGTCAGCTGTTTTATATGACACGCTAGCACTGATGTGGACAAATTTTAATATTTTTATAGAATTTTTTTATCAATTTTTTTATCTTTTCTTCTCTTCCTTCTTCACTTTTTTTTTCTTTTTCTCTTCTTTTTTTTTTCTTTTTAACTTTTTCCCTTCGCCAACCATCACCGGGCCTCGTCGATGGCCTACCTTCACTAGCCTCAAGCAAGGGCCAGCCTCGCCAACCCAAGCAATGGCTTCTCTCGCCCGAGGCCGCTAAGGGTGGCCCTCCCAGATCAAGGGTTTGCCCTTGCCAGCCTAAGCGAGGGCGACCTTGCCGACTTAGGCAAGGGCGTCCCTCTCTCGACCCAGTTGAGGCTGGCGACCTCCATTGACCATCGACCATCAACGAGGCTTGGCAATGGCCGGCGGAGGGAAAAAATAAAAAATAAAAAAAGAAGAGAAAAGGAAAATAAGTAAAGAAGGAAAAGAGAAGAAAACAAAAAAAGAGAAAAATAAAAAAAAATTCAAAAAAATATTAAAATATTAATAAGAATTGTCCACGTTAGCGCTAGCCATCTACATCAACGATTTTCGGTCAAAATTGATCGAATGAACTCAATTAGCAAAATGTAAAAATGTTTAGAATTCAGTTGACACAATTAAAATGTTTATGACTGAATTGACAAAAATACAATAGATATATGACTTTTTGGACAATTTTGTCGTGATTCTTGCTTGGCTCTCTTGCTAAACATGCTTTGGTTCAAATTTTTTCTGAGTTTGAGTCCAGTTTCTATAGTTGGAGAATTGACTTGAATCATGTTTGAACTTGATAATAGTTAAACAATTCAGGTAGCTTGTAAGCTTAATCAAGTCTAATCAAGTAGAGTAAACCTCGAACCAATAAAACACGGTCAAGTTGAGCCTAAGTTCAAAGAACCAGGCTCAATATTAACCTCGAAGAATTGAGGTGAGTTCAAGTAGTTTTTTTTTTTTTTTTTTTTTGATAACAATATTAACCTCGAAGAATTGAGGTGAGTTCAAGTAGTTACTTGCATTTGTTTCGCGAAAAATGAGTGATTTGGAAAATATTTTCCGAAAAATAAGAGCTTATATCGTTTAGAAAAATTAGTCAAAGGAAAAAATTTTCATTATCGATAATAATTTATGCCTAATTATTGTCGTGGACGAGGAAATTTTTTTCCATTCATTTATTTTTCTAAACTATATAAGCGATTATTTTTTGAAAAATATTTTTCAAATAACTCATTTCTTGCAAAACGAACATATCGACGTGATTCAACTTTCCTCGTCAACTAAACGGTGAGGCCCTACCTGCAAGTGATGCTCTACCCGTCAAAGCCACGAACTTCTCTCTCATATTCACCGGAGTTCCGCTCTCTACTGACTTCGCGATTGACTCGATCATCGAACCCACCTCCTCTTCCATGACTTACCGAAAGGACTGAACTCGCTTGGTGCTAAGAGGCTTGAGCATGCACAGCTTCCTCAGCTCCCTCCAATAATCGCCGTACTCGGCGAAGGCAATGTCGAGATGGTCATACGTGAGGCATCCTGTGCCGAGTAGCAGTGGGCGGCTGCAACAGTCGAGGTCATGAGTCTTGAGGACTTCCCTGGCAGCGCTGGGGGAGGAGACAATGATCGTGGGTACGCAGCCAAGGCGGATAAGCATGATAGGGCCATACCATCTAGATGTAGAGAGTTTAAGACGTAACACTTCAAAAGTGAAAGCCTCGATCTTGTCGATAACTATTGTCAACAAGATCTCGAAGGTGAACGACTTGTCGATAACTATTGTCGACAACTCTCGAAGAAAAACACATAGGGAGAGGAGAGAAATAAACTATTTTATTATGACTTGATTCACCTTACTAATACTTCAACTAAACTTGCCTTTCTATAGGCATAGTACAAGACTCTTGATATGACTCATAAATGACTATACATGTATTTGATATTAACTAGATATCGAAACACGAAAGGCCAAGACCAAATACAAACAACCACATTAATTAGATATTGAAATACGAAAGGTCAAGACGAATCACGAAAGGTCTAGAGAGATAAGGCGGTGATATCTTCAATACTCCCCCTCACCGACTACTCTCTCTAAGAATAGTTCTTGCGACCATACCAAGCTGAGCTCGAAACTCTTCAAACTTTGCAACTTCAAGACCTTTAGTGAAGATATCAGCAACTTGATCACCTGTCTTGGTGTATTCCATCTTGATCTCGCCCTCCAACACTTTCTCTTGCAGAAAGTGATAGTGGACTTCCTCATGCTTAGTCCTAGCATGAAAAACTGGATTTTTTGCTAAGCTTATAGCAGATAAATTATGACAATACAATATTGTCGAATAATCTATCGACTGATGAAGATCATCCAATAATTGCACTAGCCACGTGCTCTCTTGAGCTGCCATTGCTGCTGCTCTGTATTCAGCTTCTGTTGTAGACAAAGACACAGTCGGTTGTCTTTTATTGCACCAGGATACTACTGCTGATCCAAGATGAAATGAGTATCAAGTAGTTGATCGCCGTGTGTGTTGATCTCTAGCATAGTCGGCATCACAATGATTGACCAACTCACCCGATGATTCTTTTTTATACAAAAGCCCAAAATTAAAAGTTTTCTTAACATACCTTAGGATACGTTTGGCTGCATCCAAGTGAGGCTTCCTTGGCTTCTCCATGAATCGACTCACTACTCCCACTGCAAAAGAGATGTCAGGCCGAGTTATGGTAAGGTAGATTAGACTACCTACCAGTTGCCTATACATAGACGAATCTTCTAGGTCTTGATCTTCTTTGGCACATAGCTTTGCGTTCCCATCCAACGGAGTAGATATAGGTTTGCAATCGAGCATCCCAAATTTTTCCAAGAGATCTCGTGCATACTTCTGTTGACATAGGAATAATTCTTCTTTTGTCCTATCAACCTCGAGCCCCGGAAAGTGTTTTAGCTCTCCAAGCTCCTTCATTTGGAACCGCACAGAGAGGTTAGCTCTAATTTGACATATCTCATCTTCATCATCTCCGGTAATGATGAGATCATCTACATAAACCAGCACAGTTGCAACCTTTCCATCTTCTGCCTTCACGAACAGGCTTGAGTCTGCTGGAGCTACATTATAACCGTTCTTCAACAAGAATTCTGCAATCTTTCCATACCACACTCTCGGGGCTTGCTTTAAGCCATACAATGCTTTCTTTAGCTTGCAGACATATTCTGGATAAGTTTTGCTCTTGAAACCATCCAGCTGCTCCATGTATATCTCTCGCTCAAGTTCTCCATGCAGGAAAGCATTCTTCACATCCATCTGCCACATATTCCAGGACTTGCTTGCTGCAAGTGTTAATAGAACTCGAACTGTGGTAACCTTTGCTACTGGACTAAAGGTCTCTTCATAATCAATCCTATATTTTTGCGAAAAACCTCGAGCCACTAGACGTGCTTTATACCTCTCAATCGACCCATCTGATTGAGTTTTAAGTTTATAAACCCATTGGCAGGAAATAGGACATACCTTTTTCAGGTTTCGATACCAAGTCCCACGTCTCATTCTTCTTTAGTGCAAGGATTTCTTCTTCCATGGCCTTCCTCCGTTCTGTACCCTTTGAGGCTTCTTCATATGTCGAAGGCTCAATCATGCCAACATCTACAGTCAATGCCGCATTGGCATACTTGGGGTTTGGCTTTCTTTGCCTCGTCAATCTCCGAAGTTGAGGCTCCTCCTCTTCAAGTTCTTCGACTTGACTTGGTCGAAGTTCTTCTGTTGACTTTGGGCGCTCATCAAATGAACTTGTCGATCCTGGTGACTGTGTGTCGACATCTTTTTCAACTGGCTGATTCTCATCGAATTCTTTCAGCCTTTCTTCGATCTCTTCGTCGAAATGTTGTGAATTTGGCAATTCAACAGCTTGAGGTGACCACCAAGATGACAATTCATCGAACACCACATTCCTTGAAGTATAACACCTCCCTGTTGTAGGGTCCCAGCACTTCCACCCCTTTCGTTGATCATCATATCCCACGAATATGCAACGAACCGCCTTCTTGTCGAATTTGCTACGAAGATGATCAGGCACAAATGCATAACATACGCACCCGAAAACTCTAAAGTGACTTACCACAGGCTTGCGATTCTATAGCTTCTCGTATGGTGACATAAAAACGAACCTTGCTTGTGGCAGCCTGTTAATCACGTGAGCCGTTGTTTTCATACATTCGGCCCAAAACCTTGGTGGAACATTCTTTGCGTGTAACATGCTCCTACATGTCTCAGCTAGATGCCGATTCTTTCTTTCGGCAACACTGTTCTGCTGCGGCATATACGGACAAGTATACTGTCGACGTTTCTTGCACTCTTGCAAATATTTCGTGAATTCGTAGGAAGTGTATTCTCCCCCATTATCGGTGCGTAGGCAATGGATTTCTCTACCTACTTCACTTTCAACCTTCTCCTTAAACTCCTTAAATTTAATAAACGCCTCGGATTTTTCCCTCATGAAAACAACCCAGACATACCTGGAGAAGTCGTCGATGAAAGTGATCTTATACTTGAATCTGCTAACAGACGGCAGCTTCACTAGACCAAACACATCCGAGTGAATGAGCTCGAGAAGCATCCGAGTTTTGAACGATGATTCCTCATAAGGAAGTTGATGTGCCTTCCCATATTGGCACTCGGCACAAATCACATCTTCTTTCACTTCCAACCGGGGAAGACCTCTCAGCATGTTCTTTTGCATCATCACTTTCAACTTGTGATAACTTACGTGCCCAAGCCTCGCGTGCCATAAATCTGGTGTGTCATTCCTTCGGGTTTTGTTTACATATGCCGTTTGAGCAGACATCACGTAAACGAACTCCAGTCGACGTCCCTCCATGATTAGTCGACCAATGGGCTTCATACTTCGGTACACCTTAACATCTTGTGGACCGAACACTACATAATTACCGAAGTCTGTGAGCTGGGACACAGACAATAAATTCTTCTTCATTCCCAGCACGTGATACGCACTTTTCAATTCAACTGGTTGTGAATGGAATCGAGGATTTTTCATCGCCTTGCCGATATGAGTAATCGGCAGCCTCGAGCCATCTGCAGTAATAACAACACATCCTCCGATATATTCATGCATGTTCGACAGCTTGCCTTGATCACCGGTCATATGACTCGAATACCCTGAATCAACAATCCAGTTGAAATCATAATTAATCGACTTTTCACTTACAAAGATTAATGCCATCGCATCGTTTGACTTGTCTATGGAAGAGATAGGGAGCTCGTCTGATACCACCATTGCAACAAACGTTTGGAAGTCCCATTCCTTATCTTCATCGAAATCATTCTTCTTCGATGATGTTGCGACATTTCCTTCAACTTTCTTTGTTCGACAATCTCTGGCAAAGTGGCCCTCTTTGCCGCAAACGTAATATTGTCCACTATGTCTTTTGCCATCGCCTCGCCAAGCTCCCCTTGGTCGAAGACTCGTCTCTCCTGGACGCTTTTGCCATTCTTCACGAGCTGGTTGCTTTTTCCATTCGACATAGCTTTTCCTCGACTTGCCATCTTTATTGTTAGTACCGGTTCGCCTTTGACCCTTAAACCCTCTCTTATCATTGAAGAGGGCACTTTCTTCTCTCTTAATCAAAACCTTAGACATTTGACTATCTAAAGTCTCTTGGTTAGCCAGAATACTCTCCAGATCGGTCAACGTTGGTTGAGTTGCCCATCCACGAGTAGCCATAATAATACCATTGTACTCCGGCTTTAACCGGTGAATAATAATTCTTCTCATTCTTGTTTTTGAGATGGCATTAGTGGGATCCAATTTCGAAATTTCGTCACAAATAGACTTAACTTTGGAGAAATACTGACTCACCGTCATATTTTGTTGTGATATCGACAACAACTCGTTCTCCAGCCTTTGTAGCTTGGCATCATTCGACCTTGCGAATAGCGTTGCCAAGTTATCCCATGCCTCTTTTGGAGTCCTCGCGCTCTTAATGTGCTGCATTAATTCATCTTCTACAGTCACAGAAAGAGCATAAAGAGCTTTACCCTCTTTGATGTTCCATCTCCTTAACTCGCCATCGTTCGTCGGTGGTGTGATGTTGTCCCGCCAATGATATCCCACAAATCTTGTCCTAGCAAGTAAAATTGCATTCGAGAACTCCAATTATTATAATTGGAGTTGTTGAGCTTCTCGACCCCGTTCATCGAACTTGAAATATCCGCCATCAAACTTGGATATAACACCTGGCACTACACTAATTTAGCTTGGTCCCAGACCAATGAATCACAGTTCCTGTCTTTGCAATGACAGAATTTCGGCGTTCTCCGGTCCCTGAGCAGTTGCTCACGTACAATGGTCCTCGGCTCCTGGGCTCTGATACCACTTGTAGAGAGTTTAAGACATAACACTTCAAAAGTGAAAGCCTCGATCTTGTCGATAACTATTGTCAACAAGATCTCGAAGGTGAACGACTTGTCGATAACTATTGTCGACAACTCTCGAAGAAAAACACACAAGGAGAGGAGAGAAATAAACTATTTTATTATGACTTGATTCACCTTACTAATACTTCAACTAAACTTGCCTTTATATAGGCATAGTACAAGACTCTTGATATGACTTATAAATGACTATACATGTATTTGATATTAACTAGATATCGAAACACGAAAGGTCAAGACCAAATACAAACAACCACATTAATTAGATATTGAAATATGAAAGGTCAAGACGAATCACGAAAGGTCTAGAGAGATAAGGCGGTGATATCTTCACTAGAGAGTTTCCACAGAGACATGATGAGGCAAGTGGCCGAGCTGGTGGAGGTTGCCTACGATGGGGAGTGGTGGGGGCCCTGGAGGGAGGTTCTTCTTCTGCTTCTTTGTCATTGTAGTCGTAGTCTCCATTGCGTTTTGTTTTTGTTGTTGAAGCTTTTCGCTAAGAGGAGGAGGAGGAGGAGAGGAAGGAAAAGAGAAAACCATGTGAAGATGATGTGCAGAGCCATTGTCGGGATGGTTATGGGCTGTGAGAGTACTTACAATTTGAGTTCGTTTGGGATGCTTAAGTAATGTGCTGGGCAAGACCGAATCAATTGTTGAAATTGATACGAAATTTGCCGAAAGTTACACTTAATATTACTCTACCCTAAGGAAACTAATTGATAGTATGATTGCATTGATATGATGTTGATGCAAAAAAAAGATATTGATCCGTAATTGGAATCCACCTCTCCATCGAACCGTTTGAAGTTGTTTCAATATTATTAGATAGAAGGGGTCCTTGAAAAGAAAGGGTATTTGATTGACATGTTAAATTCTTTAATTAAAAAAAAAACTACCTGAAAACATCTATGATCTCCAAATTTTGTGGAGAAAACTCCAATGAAGCACATTGCTATGATAACAAGAAATTATCAAATAATGGACAAAGAAGATGATTTAAAAGAGTCAACATATTTCCCATCTTGTTATTCTTTTAGTCTTATATCCACTCTTTCACGACACTTCCCAATAGATTTCCTTTGTTCCTTTTCGGTCAGAACACTTCACACGTGATTAATGTGGTAATCCTGGTTACCCATACTATGGATGAGCATGGTTCGGATAAGCAGTTCCCATCACAGAACTGAAAACCATCCACTAAGGACCAGTTCTCAAAAATTAGAACCGAGAATTGCCCATTGGTTCCATGAATCTATACAAGAACCGGACCATAAGTCCATAGAACCGGTCCCACCAAGCTTTAGGCAAATGGAGGTGACCAAAAGTGAGAGAGGAAGGCGATAAACGGCCGGAGGCTTTACCATGAGTTGATAGGAGTTGAGAGTCGAGACTGTAAGTCGATGGGCGATGAGCTTAAGAGTCGAGATCATGAATGAGAGATAAAGAGATGATTCAGACAAAGTGAGAGTGAGATAAGACGAGCACTTAGTTGATTGGCGTTGAGCTTTAAATTATAGATTTTAAGGTTTTCAGTTTTCTTAAAATGTTTTTTTTTTGTCGGAAATTTTTCTTAAAAATCATGTATATAACTAGTTCGATTTGGATGGGTGGGTGGGTGTTTCCACATATAGAACCAGGAACCAGACCGGTACTCACTGATTCTAGTAAATTGGAACCGGGAACTGAACTGGTCCCCATGGGAACCGTCGGTTCTGGTCCGATTTCGGGCGGTACAGGTGGTTCCTGGTTCCTTTGGACACCTCTACCCCAGACAACAGAAAAAGTACCAAAAAATTTTAAACTTATAGCATTGGTATTAATTTAGTTATAAACATTTTAATTAGACCAATTTAGTTTTAAACATTTTCATATTGATATCAATTCAGTCAATTCACCCAATTTAGGCATGAAATTGTTGCATGAATGTTGGACGTCTTATATGGCACCATCGACGCTGGCGTTGAGAATTTTTTAAAAATTTTAGACTTTAAACATTTTTATGAATTTTTGTTTTCTTTCCTTTTGTTTTTTTTTTTGGCCAATTTTAGGCTGGCGAGGGCAAGGCGAGGGGTGTCTCATCAGCCATGGGTGGGGGCCTCCACACCCTCACCAGCCATAGGCGAGGGCGTTGGGCCCCACATTGCCCTCGCTTAGACTAGGTGAGGACATCGGGCCCTCGTCCCTGCTCCTACGTCCTTGCCTGTGGCAGGCGACCAAAGTGTAAAAGAAAAAACAAAAAAAAACAAGAAAAATAATAAATTGTAAAATTTGTTCATGTCAGCACTGACTATACCACGTAGGATGGCCGATGTTTATATTAGCAATTTTCGGCTTAAATTAAGCGAATTGACTGAATTATTAATAATGTGAAAATGTTTAGGATCAAATTGGTCTAATTAGAAAGTTTAGAATTGAATTGATATCAATGTAATAAGTTTAAGATTTTTGTTTTGTATACTTTTTCCCCCCGACAACCATATTTCAAAGCTTTTCCTCGCGATTCATGAGGAAGCATGAGACCATCAAAGAGTGGAAAACCCGTTCAACCTTGTACGCCAGCCAAACAAACACTGTGCGCGTCATCTTCACTAACACAGGGACGAAAATAAGTCGGATGGATGTCATCGAGATTATTGACTGTTATTGCAAAATAGGTAATCCCTCTGCTTTCATTCGAAATTCAAAACCCTCCTTCCATTTTGTTTGTTCTAAGTGGTCCTGATACCTTCTAAAAAGTATCACCAATCATCTTGTGCCATTCTAATGACGGATTTGCTAACATGAACTTGACGCCGTTAAAAAATAATTGAAGTGAATCTTTATTTAAAACAAACACGACTTGGATTTGATAGGGATTTGCGAACTTTCTTTTAATTTTTTAGACCCTGCTCTCTCTCTCTCTCTCTCTCTCAAGAAAAATAATTGCAGAGCTGCATGCCCCGGGCGGTGCTGCTGTTGGCGTTGCTAGGCGACCATCGCATAATGGTCGCAATCCTCAGGTAGCCCCGTTGCGGTGGTCGCATGGCTCAGCTTGAAATTTGCACCGGCGTTGTGTCCTCCCGTTTCTGTGTGTGCCTATCGGATTCGAAGCCACTGTCACGATCGTCGCCTTGCAACTGAGATGAAAGTGAGACGGCGGGAACCCGCGGTGGCGGCGGTCTTGCAGCCACCGAGTCCCTTGTCCACTTTTTGCTTTTTATTTTTGTGACCTCACTAGCAAAAAAATGCACCAATAAAAGCGGCAAGATGCGTTCTCAGATTGCCACCTCATTTTCTCGACTGCCAACTCATCGCTCCGGCGGCCAAGTTTAACCAAAGGAATAATGACGACGTTCTTTAAATAGTACAAGGACCATTTCCAAAAAAAAAAGGATTAATATAATGAAAAATCCTAAATTGATATATGTTTATGACAAATTTATCTCAAATTAATTTTTTGATCATAAAAAATTCTAAACTAGTCCACCTGTTACAAATTTACCTTTCAATAAATTGGATCAATACAAAAAAAAAAAATCATAAACTCATACACTTGTGATAAACGGAGGATAAAACCCGAAACAGATACATCCGTCAACTGTCATGTGTCATTTAACTCAGTATTTTGACAATAAAATTTAACAGAAACTAATGGAGGGTAAATTTGTCATAGGTATATTAGTTTAGGATTTTTGGTGGTTAAAAAGTTAGTTTGGGGTAAGACAATATGTATCGGTTTGAGGTTTTTCGTGGTATTAACAAAAAAAAAATAGAGGGATAATTTTGAATTTTGGGTAAAATTAGGTGGACCACTTGTGCCATTTCACTGAAAATAAAAATAGGGTGGTTTTGATGTTGCCACAAGCCTAAAAATGAAAGTAGATCATTGTATAATTTGGACCATCATATTGTAAATAAATAATGAAAATTATGGGATTAAATTTAAAAAAATGAATGACTGAACGGCTCACGTTGAATTGCTTAGTTACGACCCACCTCGTGTTGGGAGGCTTTCTGGTTACTAGCATTTTGGTGGTGTTATGGTGACAAACTCGCCACCCTCACACCTTCGAGTTACATGTGGTGTAAAGTATCTATGACTACAAAATAGATATTCCGTAACAGGAGTGTGACCCTTATGACAATGCCTAGAGAGAATCAATAATGATGGTCGCTTCTCCCACCCTTTTTTTCAATGGAAAAAAAATTACTAAGTTGGTTTATATCTTGTCTCGGAAAAGGTTCAAACACCAAAATGTTAGAAACTTACCTTTTGATAATGAGAGCAAATTGCAAGACATACGTTATATAAAAAAAAAAAAAAAGATAATTTTTTTGGCCCCCCAAGACCCATATCAATAACATGTAATTTTTCCAAAGCTGATGAATCTTAATATAGAAAACTAAGAATTTTAATGTGTTCGGTAATACATTCACACAACCATGAGGTTTCATATATGATATTAACTATTGATACATCTAAGCTAATAGCATCTGTACGTGATTACTGACTTTTTAATAATGCAAGTAACTTCGAATGTATTCGCCAATTTTTACCTGATTGTGATTTTTTTTTTTTTTTGGTGATGTACCAACTGTAATCAATTCTATGGGTCAAGAATTGTATCCTTCTCTATGCTCAAGGGAACCGGTGAGTATTGCCAACACTTCGGGGTCCACATGATCGGATCCATTTCAAGTGTTAATCAATATATGCCGATGTTGATTTCCATGTCCGATCTAGTGCACAACGAAACAGATTTAGGTAAGTATTTTGTAGCACGAGTAGTTGCTCGAATTAGCTTTCTTGTTAGATAAAGAGTGATCAAATGATCTGGGGACACAAAATTGAAACCCACTGTGGGCTTGGGCCTACCAAAGAATTAAACATCTCCATGTGAGGCCCATTACCTTCCATGCCCATAACCGTTTATTATAGGCATTGGAGAGATGAAACATGTTAAAGAGGAAGAAAATACACACTCATGATTAGACCTATTAAATGGGTCCAAAACCCATTTATGAACCCATGTTTGTTTAAATGGATTGTTAATGGATCATTCCTTATTTCCCAGATCATCCATAATGGGTTTTAAAGAAAAATAGGCCCAAATATATGGGTCATAAATGGGTATAAGTTGTTACCTACAAGGAGGTCAAGCTTCGCCGGCCTCCGCCGAGCTTATCCTCACCTGTGGTCGTCGCCGTGGCCGGCCACCAGCCAAAAATAAAGAAAAAATAAAAAAAGAAAAAGAAAAAGAAAGAATAATTAAAAAATTGATTTTTTTAAAATAAAAATATTAAATTTATTAAAATAAATGCACGAAGTAAAATTAAATCAGATTTTATATACTAAACGTCAAAAAATATTTTCTAATTCATTTTTAGGTTTAAGTTAAATACCAATTTTTTTTATTTTCTTGGAAAATAACTTCATAGAAAATATTTTCTAGAAATATTGCATTTTTTGCGAAACAAGCAAAACCTCAATTTAAAAAAAAATTATAAAACTTGTTCACTAGCTTTGTATTTTATGAAAATGTTTTAGTAGTATAATTTTTAAAAAAAGTCATAAGAAACAAGTTTTCCTAAATTTAGTTAAACTGAAAAGTATTTTAGCAATATGGATCAGATTGGGTATGAATTAGATATAAATCGAGATATTTACATTATAAATAAATAAATTATAAATAAATTAATGAATCAATTTAAATCGAATTATTTATGACCTAACTCGAGTGGACCCAACCCTTTAATGTCTCAAACTATGATATTTAGGTAGCGAATGATAATTATTCTGTTTTGGAATGAGTTCCTGAATGAGTTTCTGAGAAAAAAACCTATTTGATAACAACAAAAAATTTCTATTTCTAAAACAGAAACCCATTTAATAATGGCACAAAATTTCTATTTCCTGAAACAAAAATCTATTTGATAAACAACAGAAAATTCTATTTCTAGGAACAGAAATCCATTTTTTTAGAAATGGAATAAAAAAAATAAAAAAATCGAAAAAATTCATAAAAATCTTTAAAAAAATTCAGAAAATCCCAAAAATTTGAAAAATTCCAGAAAAAATCATCAAAATGTCGAGAAAATAAAAAAAAATTCAGATTTCGGGAAAATAGGAAATTTTTTGAATTTTTTCAAAAAAAATCAAGAAATCAAAAATTTCAAAACTTCACAAAATTGCTTAGAATACCTGTGGCCACCCACTTTTAGTGAAATTTAAATTTTTTTAGGTGCCTAAAAAAATCAAAAAATCAAAAATTTCAAAACTTTACAGAATAGTTTAGAATATATGTAGCCACTCACTTTGAGTGAAATTTAAAATTTTTAAAGTGCCAAAAAAAAATTCAAAAACTCAAAATTTTCAAAACTTCACAGAATGGCTTATAATACCCGTAACCACTCATTTTGAGTGAAATTTTAATTTTTGGAGGTGAAAAAAAAAATCAAAAATCAAAAATTTCAAAACTTCACGGAATGACTTAGAATTCATGTGGCCATCCACTTTGAGCGAAATTTAAATTTTTTTAGGTGCAAAAAAAAATCAAAAATCAAAAATTTCAAAACTTTACAGAATGATTTAAAATACCTCTAGCCACCCACTTTGAGTAAAATTTAATTTTTTTTAGGTGCCCAAATGGTATTTTTGATTTTTTATTTTTTTGGCTCCTAAAGAAAATTAAATTTCACTCAAAGTGGATGACCACATGTATTCTAAGCCACTATGTGAAGTTTTGAAATTTTTGATTTTTTACTTTTTTTTTATTTTTTTCGGCACCTAAAAAAATAAAATTTCGCTCAAAGTGGGTGGCCATAGGTATTTTAAGTCATTTTGTGAAGTTTTAAAAATTTTTCTTTTTTGCTTATTTTTATTTTTTTCCGACACCTAAAAAAATTAAATTTCACTCAAAGTGGGTGGCCATAGGTATTCTAAGCAATTATGTAAAGTTTTTATTTTTTTTATTTTTTTCGTCACCTAAAAAAATTTAAATTTCGTTCAAAGTGGATTGCCACATGTATTCTGAGTCATTCTGTGAAGTTTTGAAATTTTTTATTTTTTTGCTTTTTTTACTTTTTTCGGCACCTAAAAAAATAAAATTTCTCTTAAAGTAGGTAGCCATAGGTATTTTAAGACATTCACTGAAGTTTTGAAATTTTTACTTTTTGCTTATTTTTATTTTTTTTTGCCATCTAAAAAAATAAAATTTCGCTCAAAGTGGGTGGCCACATGTATTCTAAGCCATTCTGTGAAGTTTTGAAATTTTTTATTTTTTTTATTTTTGTCGGCACCTAAAAAAATTTAAATTTCGCTCAAAGTGAATGGCTACAGGTATTCTAAACCAATTTGTGAAGTTTTGAAATTTTTCTTTTTTTATTTTTTTCGGCACCTAAGAAAATAAAATTTCGCTCAAAGTGGGTGGCCACATGTATTTTAAGCCATTCTGTAAAGTTTTGAAATTTTTACTTTTTTGCTTATTTTTTTCGCATTTAAAAAAAAATTAAATTTCGCTCAAAGTGGTTGACCACCGGTACTCTAAGCCATTCTGTGAAGTTTTGAAATTTTTGATTTTTTTCGGAACCTAAATAAATAAAATTTTGCTCAAATTGAGTGGCCATAAGTATTCTAAGACATTCTGTGAAGTTTTTAAATTTTACATTTTTTGATTATTTTTATTTTTTTTGGCATCTAAAAAAATTAAATTTTACTCAAAGTGGGTGGCCTTAGGTATTTTAAGCTATTTTGTGAAATTTTTTTATTTTTTTATTTTATTTTTTTCGGCACTTAAAAAAATTTAAATTTCACTCAAAGTGAGTAGCCATAAATTCTAAACCATTCTGTTAAGTTTTGAAATTTTTTATTTTTGATTTTTTTTCTCATCTCAAAGATGGTGACTTCCATATGAACGTGTGTTTTGAAGAAAGAGTTCTCTTATAAATGATTCTCATTTTTTGTCTAGAAATGATTCTCATGTGTTTTAGGTATTCTAAATCATTATGTTCAATTTCATTTTTTGTTTTAAAGAATGAGTTCTCTCAAAATATTCAATGCCTAGGTTATTATTGTGTTCGACGGTAGCCGATGAACTGATTTTGAGAACAAAAAATCGATTCTAAACAGAATTAGAATGATTTTCATGCGGTACCTTATATAACCTGGCAAGACGAGAAAGAGAACCAGAGAGGTCACGTTAGCCAACTAAAACGCTTTGGACACATTCCCATTCCATCCAGGTCCCATCCATGTGTTTTTACTGTTGCCTTTACCTTGAAGTGAGTGGGAGTTAGTAAAGAGTCACCATCATCTCCACGCGTTGTCTTATCCATAAATTGACCATCTATGCCTGTTATGCTCGTGAAGATATACTCCACGTGACATTTTCTCTTTTGCCGGAACTCTAAGGACTTGTTTGATAACCGATTAAATAGTATTTAATTTAATTTTTTATTTTTAAAAATAAAAAAATAAAAATTCATTTGATAAATTTTTTGTTTTCAAGTATAAATTTATTTTTAAAATCAGTTTTGAAACATAATCAAGAATAAAAAAATGAAAAATAAATTTTTTTCTTCTTATTTTTTTTTCTTGGCCTGTGGCTGATGGCCAGCGAGGATGAGGGCTGGACCCTCACAGCTTGGGTGAGGGCCGCCCTCGCTGGACACTCGCCCAAGCCACAAGGGCGGGCCTCGCCTAAGCCGCTTGCTGCCCTCACCGGATTTGGCAAGGGCGGCAACGAGGGTCTAACCCTCGTCAACAAGGGCAGTGATGCCTTCACCAGCCATGGGCCAAGGAGAGAGAAGAAGAAAAAAAGGGAAAAAAAGATAAAGAAATATTAAAAAATCAAAATATTATTAATAAAAAGGAAATTTGTATAGTTACCAAATGCCTTCAAATGCTTAAAAATTATTTCTGGGAATGGAATAAAAAAAATTATTTTTGAGCAAAAATTATTTATGTGTACATAATGATTACCAAACGCATCCTGAAAAAATTTTTCTGGATTTCATGATAACTTTTCTCAAATAAGATTGTACATGATTGGTTGGTGCAAGTCAGGTAGTATTAGTTTTGCTTGGCCAAAAAGAAAAGTAAAGACAGTCTAAAAATCGAGGGTCAGGACAGATATTTAAGGCTGAGAATGATAACTATTTTGTTTCTATTTTCCTATTCCAAAAATAAGTTTGGAGCAGAAATCTGTTTGGTAACGCAATTTTATTTTTCAATTTTTGAAATAAATTTTGATTTCAGAAATAGGTTTGGAACATAAATGAGAAGTACAAATTTTCTACATTTCTATTTTTGGAACAAAAATGAGAATAAAATTTTTCTCATCGCTTGCCTTTGTTACTAACCGGTCGCCCAGCCACCGCCCATCGCTACCCACTTGCCAACCGCCACCTTCCACCATTTGTTGCCTCCCGCCATTTTCTTTGCCTCTTGCCACCGGCTGCTGTAGGCTGCCATCCGCCGGCCACCGCCTCCCGTCGCTGCCCTTCTCCCACTACTGCCCGCCATCCGCCGGCCACTATCTCCAAACGCTACCAACGAGCATCGCTAGCCTCTAGTCGCTGCATGACACCGGCCGCCTCTAACCGCCATCCTCCACACTGGCTGTGTCGCTGTCCACCGCTGCCTCCCCCCATCGTCCATCGCTGCCTCCCCCACCATTTGCTGCTTGCCATTTGCTGCCACTGTTTGCCCTCCTCCCACTGCCGCCCCTTCCCCCTCCCGCTGCCAACTGTCGCCCGCCTCCCCGCGCTACTTGATGCCGATCACCTCTAGCTGTTGTCCTCTGCATTGGCCATGTTGCCCCCCCCCCTCCGTCCGCCGTCCTCCGCCCGCCACCCGTCGTTCACTTGTTAGCTATTCAAGAGAGAGAGAAATTTTGTACCGTTATCAAATAAATTTTTATTTCTAGAACAAAAATTTTATATCGTCATTAAACGTGTTTTTTTGTTCAGAAACTCATCTCAAAACATAAATAGAAAAATCTATTTATGGCCAGAAATTGATTTTTAAAATGGAATAATTGCCATTCGCAGCCTAAGCGGGTGCGAGACTGTATGGTAATACTCCCTCTATAAAAAGGAAAAAAAACAAAGGCCCCAGTTGACTAGTCACTATCAAGCAAAATTTTTCAATCATTTTATTCCACAAATCGCTATTAACATTCGGAATCTGAAGTTTGGAAATTACATGACCATTGCTTATGGTAAAATCATTTGCATTTCATCCTCTTCCAAGCTTGAAAGACAGATATTCTTTTTAATATATTTGCTTCTTATGAAAAAATATGCGGTTGTCAGTAATCTGTATTTAATTTGAAAATTCATATGTTCTGGAAGATTATTTCAATTAATTACTAGCATGCTTCAAATCAATAGAAGTTAGAGTACTATTCTCGGTGTGACCGAGCTCTCTAATGGCACGCTACAGCTTGTCTTAGTAAGAGATTTTGAAGGGCATTTCCCTCTTACTTTATGACCATAAAAATTTTCGATGTTGGATTAACACATGCAACTAAAAGACTTTAACTCTCAAAGTAATTTGCCCACGGGATACAAAATTCAATTTGTTAACAAAAAGTTACTCGATGAACTGATAATCTCTCTTCTATAATCACAATGCAGAAATATCTCAAAAGGATCTGTTTATTAATTGGCTGAGAAGCAATATACTCAACCGAGTCTTGGTTACCATAGTATGGAGACGTTGTATGCTACAAAATTATACTCTGTAACGTTAAAACGCTTGATCATCATTAACGTAGTGTATGATGTTTTAGTTTAAGCACGATTTTGTCATGAATTGGTTTCTTGCGATGGCTTCACGGGCAACAGAGTGAGAGGTACTTTTTTGAACACGGTCAGGCCAGCCCCTTCCTCCATGCTCACGTCTCCCTCTTTCATCCCCTCCGGCAGTTCCCAATCGAAAGAGTGCAAGACATTGGCAAGCGCCAACTCGACCATTCCCATCCCCATTGAAATCGCCGGGCAGCCCCTCCGCCCCGCTCCGAACGCTAACAGCTCGAAATGATTACCCTTGTAATCAATCGGACTGTTCTCGAATCTCTCAGGCACAAACTCCTCGGGGCCCTCCCAGAGGCCTGGGTCCCGCCCCATGCCCCACACGTTGACCTGGACACGGGTCTTCGGGTCGACATCATAGCCGAACAGCTTGAAGTGGCCCATTGTTTCCCTCGGGATAAGTAGTACACTTGGAGGGTGTAGCCTCATTGCCTCCTTGAGTACTAACTTGAGATATTCGAGCTCGTGAAGGTCGTCTTCCACGACCTGTTTTTTGTTTCCAATGCAACTCCGGATCTCCTCTCGAGCTTTTCGCATCACCTTCGGGTTCTTGGCAAGCTCAGCCATTGTCCAGTCCATGATAAGTGCAGCGGTGTCCACTCCAGCTAGAAATATATCCTGAGAGTATACACATGAAGTCATGATTCCCAGAAAGGATTAGTACATCAATTTTTCCGTGACACTTTTATATCCGAGAAAGAGGCGGGAGTATTCATTTAGGAAGTTCTTGATTGTATTCTGCCAGTTATAGACATTCAAGTTTGTTTTTCAATTGTGTATATGATCTACTTTGGGGAAAGTGTAAGAGATCCTATGATGT